>NC_069414.1:47507039-47694539 GCF_026875155.1 Cherax quadricarinatus
CTTATCCAAGAGAAGAAATGCAGCTCCCTTTTAAAAGCCTTCAATACCAGCTGAGAGCTATATCAGTTGGGGAAATGGGTTGGCAAGTAACATTTGCCCCTGGGGAAAACGCAAATGATGATCTTCTTGGGCACCATGATGGTAATGTGGTGCGTAGTAAGGATGAATGGGGGGGTGTTGGCACCTGGAGAAAAAGGTGATACCCTTTGGGGGTTTGGAAAATTTGATTTCCAAATAACCATGAAAAAAACCCATGTTTTTAAAATCTTGCAAACAAGGAAAGGCCGGGAAGCTTACAGCACTTCCCGTATTCGCATCTGCTTTACAGTAGGGGTTGAAGGGTTCTGTCGAGGCCCCAAAGTCGCTCACCCTTGAGTATGTTTCCACTTTTTTGGTTTTTCCCTGCCCCCCCTCCCCTCGCGACTGCTTGACAGAGTAGGGGAAAAAAAGGCAAGAGCTCATTTCTCCCCGGGAAACCCATCCTGGATAGTCTGTAAATTTCAGCGGCCTTCAACATAGGAGGGATTTTGGGGGGCCCTTATGTTATGTAAAAGGCCAATTTTGTCAAAAAATACCACACTTGGATCCACTTCGAGGCAGCGGGGAAACCCAAGCTTTTATGCCACAACGGGCAAAAAGGGCGGGCAATTCACTCTGGCTTCCCCTTTCCCCAAAACCCCTTTTTCCCCCCTTCCATCTGAGATCATACATACCAGGATGACTCGAGTAGGGAAAAACACATTCGTACAGCATAATGATGTAAAACGAGATAAAGTCGGGTTGTTCAAAAAAAAAAATGGGGGCCAACAGAGGGCCCCAAAATTCACCCCCGTTCCTACTTGTATGTCTCATAACAAAAAAAATTTGCTTTCAAATGAGTGATGTAGGTAACACTCTTAGTTTTGCCAATAAAGTTGGGAAAACCCCTTAACCTCCCAAAAAATTTTTGTAAATTTAAAGCTAGGGACCCTTAAAACCCTTTTGTAAAACCCCGTTTTAAAAAAAAAAAAAAAAAAAAAGAGGAGAGGGAGAGAGGAGAGAAAGAGAAGGGGACAAAACAGTCCCAGGCTTCCCAAATTTAAAAGTTAAGTTTCCCTGAATTTTTTAAATGGCTTGTAAATTTAAAGCTGGGGGAACCCTTAACCTAAACCTTGTCAAACTCTGTGAAACGAGAGGGGAAGAGAGGAGGGAAGGGGAGAGGAGAGAGAGAGGAGAGAGAGGAGGAAAAGAGAGAGAGGAGAGGGAGAGAGGGGGAAGAGAGAGAGAGAGAAAGAAAAAGAGAAGGGAAGGGAGAGGAAAAAAAAAAAGATTTGGTTCGGGGAAAATTTCTATTCATTAATTCAAATATCTCCCCCCAACCCTTTCCAGCTCGGCTGCCCCAAAGAGTCCCCCATAAAACTTACACAAACATATGTTCCAAGTTTTCCTCGTTACAAATTTTAATTTAATTTCACATCATATCATCATCATCATCATCACCCTCATATCACATCATCTCTTCATAAATTCATCACCCATAATCATCTCATCATCATCATCATCATCATCATCCTTTATTTTTCAAATACGAAATTATGTTACTTTTAATAAAAAGGGGGTTTGGTGGCTGAAAATTGGAGTCCCGTACAGGAATAAAATTCTTAAATCTCGGGAAACAGAGTTTAAACATCAGCTGTTTTTTGTGAGAAAACGGGACAGCACTGTAGTAGTATTTTTTTTGGGGAGGACCAGACAAGCACTGTTGAAAGTATTGTTGGGGGAACCCAAAACAGCACCTGTTGTGTATTGGGGGGAAAAAAGACAGCACTTTTGTGGGTTATTGGGAAGAACAGACAGCACTGTTGTAGTATTGTGGGGGGAAACAGACACACGGGTTTTAGTTTGTGGGAGAACAGACAGCACTGTTGTAGAAATTGTGGGAGAACAAAACAAGCACTGTTGTAGTATTGGGGGGGAGAACAGACGCACTTTTTGTAGTTTTGGTTGGAGGACGCCCGCACTGCTGAAAGTATTGGGGGAAAAACAGACAGCACTGTTGTGCATTGTGGGAGAACAGACAGCACTGCTGTGGAAATTGGGGGAAAGAACAGACAGCACTGTTAATCCTTTAAGCTATTTTCATCCCTTTTTTTAAAAAGCTATTTTATGGATCTGCCCCCCTCTTCATAACTCTCCAGACTGTTCCACTTCCGGGGAAAACTGTGACTAAAGGCGCACTTCCAAAACACCCCTCTGACACTTCTGATTTTTCCCAGTTTCCCACCGTCCCCCTTGTTCCTTTTGTCCCGTTCTGAAACTTTTCTGCCCAAAAATCCCCCCTTTCAATTCCTCTCGTATTTTATGTCGTTATATGTCACCCTTTTTCCCTTTTGGGCCCCCAGTGTTGTCAATTTTGATTTTCCCTTAGCCTCCCCCCTTTAGGAAACCCCACAGCTCCGGGACTAGTTTTGGGTTGCAAACCTGCTTTTTCTCAAATTTTTTGGGAACGGGGTTTTTACCGCGTGGGTTCCATACTGGTGTTTTGCATACTCCAATATAGTGCTGACGTTCACGGTGTACAGTGTGTGAATGACTCCTTACTTAAAAGTCAAAAACGTATTCTCAGTTTTCCCAGGCACCCGTATGCGGGCAGAAAGTATATGGTTAAGGGTTGCCCCTTTCAGGAGGTGTGCTCAGTATGATGCTCCCCCCAAGATTTTTTTCCTTGTGCGATTTTTGAGAATTAAATTTTAGGTGTAGTCCGTTTTTTTACGGTCTTCTTGTCCTTCCCAAAGTTTCCCTAACTTTGCACTTCCCGGAGTTAAACTCCAGGAGCCATTTGCCCGGACCCAGACTTGCGGGCCTGTCAGATCCCTTGTAGGCTTACGTGATCCTCGTCCTAGTATTTTCTCTTAGCTTCACATGTCTGCAACAGGGACACCTCTGACTTACCCTTTTTCCGTCTTGTCATTCACTATATAAAAAACAGCACCGGACCTGGGGATGCCCCTTGTGAAAAAACCATCGACACATGCACCCACTCAAATTTCCCCTCTTCTCTTTCCCAAAACACACATTGTTCTTCTGTCAGGTTTCCCTGATCCATTACGGGTATGCCCCTCCATTTCCTGACCGCTCCTTAGATTTTCAACGGGCCTCTTGTGTGATACGGTGTCAAAATCCTTCATTCCTTTCTAGGTGCTCCATCACTTTTCCCCTTGATAATCTTCTCCATCACTTTACTTATTACACATGTCAGGCCCACTGCTCTGTAATTTTGCAGCCTGTCTGTGCCTTTTTTTTTAAATGGGGAACTTTTTTTTAAACTGTCTTTCCACCCTTTCCGGCAGTTCCCCTTGTTTAAATAAAATTTTTTGAGATTGTTGTTGAAAAGCAATACAGGGCATTTTCTCCCCCTTTTTCCCTCAGGCCCTAAGGAGAGATTTTCTGGGCTAAACCCCCTTCGAGGTATCTGGATCCTTTTGTAGTTTTTTCACTTCCTCCTCGGTTGTGAGCGTGTGTCCAGCACTTGTGGTGCACCCTCCCAAACACGGTTTGTGGAAGCCTTCTATCCCCCCCTGGGAATACCTCATGTTTTGTACTCCCCTTTGGTTGAGGTTGCGGGGTTTCGGGGTCCAAGCCCCTTGGCCCCCGTCGTTTTGTTTTGTGGGGCGTGTTTTGTTTTGTATGAAATTATATTTATATAATATATAATATATATTTTATATATATATATATATATATATATATATATATATATGTATTTTGTGTGTGTGTGTGTGTGTGTGTGTGTTTTGGTGTGTGTGTGTGTGTGTGTGTGTGTGTGTGCGGGTGTTGGTGTGTGTGAATCAGGGGGGGGGTAGGGGGGGAAAGAAAAAAGGGGGAAGGGCGGGGGGTTTGTCAGGGCTTAAAAAGGGAAAAGTCGTGGTGGATGTTTACCTAACATCAGGTCTTTTCCCTGGCTCTTGACCAACGCCCAAAGTCTGGCTCAGGCATTGGAAGGTCGCGCTACCTTGGTCAAAGTGAGCCCAATGTTGCGTTCATTTTTTTTTCAGCCCGTAAATTTCGCCCCTGACATTGTCCCCTGAAAGGCATTTTTCCTACTTAATAATGACAGGGATTTCCGCTAGTGTAGTTTTGAGACTTCTGTATGTTCTTTGTTGTCCTGGCTCGTTAGTGTAGTCTTGAAGACTTTTTGTATGTACCGGTCGTTAGGGGTGGGTTTTGAAGACTATGCTTGTGTAACCTGCTCTCCAGTGTAGTCTTGAAGCTATGCTTGTGTAAACCCTTTGACTCCCCGTTTTGTTTTGAAACTTGTTTGGGGTTAAACCCTGACTCTCAGTGAAGTTTGAAGACTATGCTTGTGTAAACCCTGACTCCCCAGGGGAAGTCTTAAAGGACTATGTTTGTGTAAAACCTGACTCCCCAGTGTATTTTGGGAAGACTAGGGCTTTGTCAACCTGACTTTTATTTTGTAGTCTTGAAGACTATGCTTGTGTTTTTTCCCGAGACAGACAACTCTTGCCTTGAAGACTCTCCCCTGGGAAGGGGTCTTCAAGGAGAATCCCCTTTTGGAAACCCGTCCCCTTCATCTCCTATACAAAAGGCTACCTGATGGACTTTTTGATCTCCTAAAAACCAAAAAGCCTGAGTGTCCTCTCCGGAAAAATAAACAGTAAATATCATTTGGGGGGAACACAAACTTCGCTGATTGAGGGGACTTTGGGCTGAAATTTTTTGTTGATTCTGTTTTTTTAAAAAAAAACACTGCAACACAAAAAAACCCTCATGTTTCTTTAATGAAATTTGTGTTTATTTTTTTAAAATTTTACTTTTTTTTAAAAAAAAGTAGTTTTTTTTATTAAAAATTAGTCCGGTTTTTGGGCCCCGTGAGTCGTTTTGGAAAGGTTTTATATAGGAATTTTTTGGTCCTGTTTTATAAGAAAGACAGTTTTTTAAAAACCAGGGCGGGTTTTCAGTCATTTTATTTAAACGATTTTAAATTAAACTTTTATTATTTTTAAATTTTTATTATTAGTAGTAGTAGTAGTAGTAGTAGTATTAGTAGTAGTAGTATTTAGTGTAGTAGTAGTAGTAGTAGCATTTAGTATTTGTAGTAGTTTTAGTAGGGTAGTGTAGTAGTAGTAGTAGTAGTAGTAGTAGTAGTAGTAGTGCAGTAGTAGTAGTAGTAGTAGTGTAGTAGTAGTAGTAGTAGTAGTAGTAGTTTTAGTAGTAGTAGTAGTAGTAGCAGTAGTGTAGTAGTGTTGTTGTTGTTGTTATTTTTATTATTTTTTCTTTTAATTATTTTATGTTTTTTAGAAGAGGCCCTTCAAGGTTAAAGGGACTTTTTCTTTTTCCTCTGAGTTCCCGTCTAAAACCCTTTGGGGGAACGTTCATCTTACAGTTTAAAAATTTTCAATTTCTGCGGGTAGTATCCAGAGATCGCTTTTATCAGGCAAGTGCTGCTGCTGCACGGACTTCTTCAAAACCCTTTTTGATGATAGTTCTGATTTTCTTTTTCCGTGCGATAACTTGAAAAAGGGGCTTTTTTCAGAGGGGGCTTCAAACTTTCATGACTGGAAGTTGGGCTTTTTCCGGGGAACGCGTGAACGAAAAGCATTTTTTTAAAAAATCCCCCCCCCCCCCCAATGGGGTTCAAACATTTTGAAAAAAAAAAATTGTTATTGTGATGAGGTTTTTTTTAAACCCAAAATTTTTCCAATGTCTTTAAAAATTTAAAATTATTTTTGATTGCATTCCCTGGAGAAAAATATTTTAAACAGATTAAAAAACCAAAAAATTTTTTAAATTATAATTTGTTAAATTTTAGGTTTGATCTTGTGATGTGTAGAACCAGTGTTACAATATTACGGGGAAAAAATTGGGGGAAAAAAAAAATCAATGTTGTGTTTAAAATGAAAATTTACAACGACAAAGGTTTTTTTCCCTTTTAAAGGGTTTACAATGTGTGGCTTAAAAAATTATGAAATTTTAATTACAAAAAAAGGGCCCCTTAGAACAGTATCCCAGTGTGGGGGACATGGTGTGTGTTCCCTTTTATCCAGAGTGTGGGGGCACTGGTGTGTGTTTACCCTGTATCCCAAATGTGTGGACACTGTGTGTTTTTGGGCACCCTGGGGTTTCCCGTGTGTGGACATGGGGTGTGTGTCACCATGTTTCCCAGGGTTGGGGCATGTGTGTGTGTTTCCCCCTGTATCCCCGTGTGTGGGGTTTCTGGGTTTGTGTCTTTATGAAACCCCGTGTTTTGGACACTGGTGTGGGGTCCCCTGTTTTCCCCGTGTGTGGACACGGGGTGTGTGTCACCATGTAAACCCCGTTTTGTGGGCATGGGTGTGTGTCACCATGTTTTCCCCGTGTGTGGACACTGTGTGTTTTGTCACCCGTATCCCCGTGTGTGGATTCTGGGTTTTTGTGCATCATGTATCCCCGTGTGTGGGAAAACTGTTGTGTGTCACCATGTTTTTCCCGTGTGTGGACCCCTGTGTGTGTGTCACCCTGTATCCCCCGTGGTGGGACAATGGGTGGGGGTGTCCCATGTATCCCCGTGTTTTGGACCTGTGTGTGTGTTCCATGTATCCCAGGAGTGGGGCACTGTGTGTGGGGTCACCCTGTATCCCAGTGTGTGGGGACTGGGTGTGTGTCACCCTGTATCCCGGGGTGTGGACACTGTGTGTTTGGGGGTCCCTTTTTATCCCCGTGTGTGGACACTGGGGTGTGTGTTTACCAAAGATCCCCGGGGTGGAACCCCTGGGTGTGTGTCACCCCTGTTTTCCCAGTGTGTGGACCCCGGGGTGTGTGTCACCATGTATCCCAGAGTGTGGCACTGTGTGTGTGTCCCATGTATCCCCGTGTGTGGGGCACTGTGTGGGTGTCCCATGTAAACCCCGGTGTGGCACTGTGTGGTTTTCACCATGTATCCCGAGTGTGGCATGTGTGTGTGTCACCATGTATCCCAGAGGGTGGACACTGGGTGTGTGTCACCATGTTTTCCCGGTGTTTGGGCACTGTGTGGTGTCACCTGTATCCCAGAGTGTTTGGGCACTGGGTGTGTGTCACCCCTGTATTTCCCCGAGTGGGGGAAACCCGGGTTTTGTGTCACCTGAATTTTTAGAGTGTGGGCACTGTGTGGGGGTGTAACCCCTGTATCCCCGAGTGTGGGCACTGTGTGTGTGGGGGGCACCCCCCCTGTATCCCCGAGGGGTGGAACTGTTTTTGTGTGTCACAATGTATCCCAGAGTGTGGACACTTTGTGTGTGTCACCTGTATCCCAAGTGTGGGGCACTGTGTGTGTGTCACCATGATCCCAGAGTGTGGACCTGTGTGTGTGTTCCCATGTTTTCCCGTGTGTGGATACCCGGGTGTGTGTCCCCATGTATCCCAAAAGTGTGGGACACGTGTGTGGGTCACCCTGTATCCCAGTGTGTGGGCCTGTGTGGTTTCACCCTGTATCCCCGAGTTGGGGCATGTGTGTGTGTCACCTGTATCCCAGAAGGGTGGACACTGGTGTGTGTCACCATGTATCCCAGTGGGTGGATACTGGGTGTTTTGTCATCCCTTTTCCCCGTGTGTGGAATGTGTGTGTGTCACCATGTTTTCCAGTTTTGTGGACCTGGGGTTTTTGGGGTCACCATGTATTTTCCGTGTGTGGACATGTGTGTTTTGGGCACCCTTTTATCCCAGTGTGTGGACACTGGGTGTGTGTCCCATGTATCCCGGTTTTTGTGGACAAGGGTGTGGGTCCCCATGTATCCCAGTGTGGGGAAAACTGTGTGTGTGTACCAAAGTATCCCAGTGGTGGACACAGGGTGTGTGTCCCATGTATCCAGTGTGGGACACTGTGTGTTTTGTCACCATGTATTTCCCCGTGTGGGGAACTGGGGTGTGTCACCATTTTTATCCCAGGGGTGGTTGGGGGACACTGGGTGTGTGTCACCATGTATCCCAGTGTGTGGACACTGTGTGTGTGTCACCATGTATCCCAGTGTGTGGACACTGTGTGTGTGTCACCATGTATCCCAGTGTGGGGGACCCCTGGGTGTGTGTCCCATGTTTTCCGTGTGTGGACACTGTGTGTGTGTTCCCCCAGGATTTCCCCGGTGTGGACCTGTGTGTGTTTTCACAATGATCCCAGTGTGTGGACACTGTGTGTGTGTCACCATGTATCCCAGTGTGTGGACACTGTGTGTGTGTCACCATGTATCCCAGTGTGTGGACACTGGGTGTGTGTCACCATGTATCCCAGTGTGTGGACACTGTGTGTGTGTCACCATGTATCCCAGTGTGTGGACACTGGGTGTGTGTCACCATGTATCCCCGTTTTGTGGGGCACGGGTGTGTGTCCCAAAAGTAAACCCGGGTGTGGACACTGGGTGTGTGTCCCCCATGTATCCCGTGTGTGGCCCCTGTAGTGTTTTCCCAGTATCCCCGTGGGGTGGACCCCTTGTGTGTGTCCAAAGTATCCCAGTGTGTGGGGCCCCTGGGTGGGGTCCCCAATGTTTCCCAGGGGGGGTTTTTGGGGCATGGGTGTTTTGTCACCAAGTATCCCAGTGTGTGGGGAAAAAAGGGGTGTTTTGTCACAAAAGTATCCCAGTGTGCGGGGCACTGGGTTTTGTGTCACCCTGTTTTCCCAGTTTTGTGGACACTGTGTGGGTGTCACCCTTTTATCCCAGTGTGTGGACCCCTGGGTGGGTGTCACCATGGGATCCCCGTGTGTGGAAAATGGGTGTGTTTTAAACCCTGTATCCTAGTGTGTGGACACTTGGGGGGGTGTGGGCACCATTGGGATTTCCCAAAAGTGTGGACACTTGGGGGGGGTGTTTACCCTGTATCCCAGTGTGTGGACAAAAAGGGGGTGGGGTCACCATGTATCCCAAAAGGGGTGGACATGGGTGTGTGTACCATGTTTCCCATTTTTGTGGACACTGGGTTTTGTGGGCACCATGTATCCCAGTGTTTTGGGGCATGGGTGTGTGTCACCATGTATTCCCCGTGTGGGATACTGGGTGTGTGTCACCCTGTTTTCCCCGTGTGTGGGGCACTGGGTGGTGTCACCAGTATTCCCCGTTTTTGTGGGGAAATGGGGTTTTTGTGTCACCATGTATCCCCGGGGTGTTGGGGGCACTGGGGTTGTGTCACCCGGGACCCCGTGTATTTTTACACTGGGTGGGGTTTTCAACCCTTATTTCCCCGTGTGTGGGGCATGGGGTGTGTGTCACCCTGTATCCCCCGGGGTGGACACGGTGTGTGGGAAACCCTGTTCCCAGGTGTGGACACTGGGTGTGTGTTTACCATGTATCCCAGTGTGTGGGGCACTGGGTGTGTGTTTACCAGGTTTTCCCAGTGTTTTTGGGGCACTGGGTGTGTTTTGTCACCATGTATCCCAGTTTTGTGGACATGGGTGTTTTGTCACCCCTGTTTCCCCGTGTGGGGACACTGGGTGGTGTCACCCAAGTATCCCATGTGTGGAAAATGGGGGGTGTGTCACCCCTGTATCCCCGTTTCTGGGGCAATTTTGGGTTTTTTTTGGGGGGTCACCATGTTTTCCCAAATGTGTGGACACGGGTTTTTGTGTCCCCCCAGGGATCCCCGTGTGTGGCACTGTGTGTGTGTCATATGTAAACCCCGGGGTGTGGGCACTGGGTGTGTCATGTTTTCCCAGGGGTGTGGGACACTGTGTTTTTTACCGGGAAATTTCCCCGAGGGAATTCCGGGGGTAACGCCCCCCCCGGCCCCGGGCTGTGGGCCCGGTCTTCCCGGTGGATCAGAGCCCGAAAAACCGGGGTTGCTGCTGGCGGGGGGGGGCCAAACCAAGTACGAGCCCCAAACCCGGTGATCAGGAAAAAATTTGGGGGGGGGGGGGCTTTTGGTGCTTGTCCAGTGCCAGTTGAAGGGTGCCCGGGGTTTGTTGGTAACCCCTTAGTGTGCTGGGAGGGGAGTTGAACAGTTCCCGGGCCCCCGGGCACTTATTGTATGGCTCTTAACGTTTCTGTGACACCCCTGGGTTTTCATTGGGGGGGGGGGGGCATCGTCTGCCCAAATGTTTTGCTTTTTGTAGTGAGTGATTTTGTGTGCCCGTTCGGTTCTAGTCCCTTAGGATTTTTCCCGGTGTATATAATTTATGTATCTCTCCCCCCTGCGTTTTCCAAAGGGAAAACAGGTTTGGAAAATCAAGCGCTCCCCAAAAATTGAGGTTTTTTTATCTCCCTTATGCGCGCCGGTGAAAGTTCTCTGTACAAATTTTTTAGGTCGGCAAAATTTTACCTGCCTTGGGAAAAGGGGCTGTTGTGTGCAGCAAAATTCCAGCCCAGATTGAACAAGTGACCCGAAAAAGTGTCTCATGGGCTTGGCCTCCCTAGTTTTGGAAAAATTTCCCTTATCCATCCCGTCATTTTTCTAGCGATGCGTTGTACAAAGTTATGGTCCTTGGGTGAATCCTCCGACATGATCACTCCCCGGGCTTTGACGTTGGGGTTTCGCTCTTTTTGTGGCCAGAATTTGTTTTGAACTCTGATGAAAATTTTTAAATTTCCTCTTTTTTACCAAAACTGAGTAAATTTAAATTTCTCATCGTTTAACTTATATTGTTTTCTGCAGCCCACTGAAAGATTTTGGGTTTATGTCCGCCCGGAAAACTTTGCGTGTCTGCAATGGGAAAACATGTCATGCGAAATTTGGGTGTTCAGGGAAAGGAAGGGCCGGTGCTGTGGCTGACATCCCTTTTCTATGTCGGATTTGGGGGAGGGGGAACAAGATGGGAGGGGGTTTCTGTGCCTTGTGGAACAGAGCTTTTCACCGTAGCTTTCCCCGGACTTTTCTCTGTTGAAAACTCTCTCTGTGTTCTGTTTTTTGAGGAAATTATTTGATCCATCGCCGACTTTTTCCCGTTATTCCCTTTGCACGCATTTTGTGGTTATTACGCCCCTGGTCCCCACTTGTTTGAAGGGTTTTTCAAAGTCTGTATATATTAAATCTGCCTTTTTTTTGGGCTTCTAGTGCTTTAGGACCTTGTCGTAGTGGGGTCCCAATTTGTTGAGACAGACAGGAAACGAAGTTTTTAAACCCCTTTGCCCTGTGTGTGTCATCATGGGTTCCCGTGTGTGGAACTGGGTGGGGTCATATGTATCCCAGTGTGTGGACACTGTACTCACCTAGTTTAGGTTGCGGGGGTTTGAGTCCGAAATCCCGCCCCCCTCTTCATGATCGTACTAGGTCACCTCCTGACCGTGAGCTTTATTTTTACCTTGCTTAAAGCTATGTTTGGGTCCTGCCCTACCCCTCGCTTTTAACTAATTTCCCCTTAATGACTACTCTGTGGCTGAAAGAAATCTTTAAGACCCCGTGATTCATTTTGTGTCTTCAAATTCCAATTGTGTCCCCCTTTTTACGGGGTCAGTTCTGGGAAAAATCCTGGTTTTTTGTTCCACCTTTTTTCAATTTTTCTCGGTATTTTGTATGTGTTTTCAGTCCCCCTTATTTTCCCCCCTTTTCCTCCAGGTTTTCGTCCGGTTGATTTTTCCCCTTTAAACCCCTCCTCGTAGGGGCTTTCCCCTTTTGCTCGGGAATAGTCTTGTTGCAAACCTTTGGGTTTCTCTAGGGTTTTTTTACGTGCTTGGCTAGGTTTTGGGTTCCAAAATGGTTTCCGCCCTACTCCAATATGGGCCTTTAAAGTTACGGTTTTACAGGGTCCCGAAACCCTTTCCCTTAAATTTAAAATGGGCGGAATGCTGTTCTGAGGTTTTCCGGCGCCCATATTTCCCGCGCAGTTATTTGGTTTTATGGGGCGCTTCGGGGATGTGCCTGGTGTTATACTCACCCCAAGATCTTTTTCCCTTTTAAAGAGGTTTGTGTCTCGGGGCCCCTTTGACTGTACTCCGTCTGCGGTCTCTTTTTTGCCCTTCCCCAATCTTCATGACTTTGCACTTGGTGGGATTGAACTCCAGGAGCCAATTGCTGGACCAGGTCTGCGGCCTGTCCAGATCCCTTTGTAGCTCTGCCTGGTCTTCGATCGAGTGAATTTTTCTCATCAACTTCACGTCATCTGCAAACAGGGACACCTCAGAGTCTATTCCTTCCGCCATGTCGTTCACAAATACCAGAAACAGCACTGGTCCTAGGACTGACCCCTGTGGGACCCCGCTGGTCACAGGTGCCCACTCTGACACCTCGCCATGTACCATGACTCGCTGCTGTCTTCCTGACAAGTATTCCCTGATCCATTGTAGTGCCTTCCCTGTTATCCCTGCTTGGTCCTCCAGTTTTTGCACTAGTCTCTTGTGTGGAACTGTGTCAAACGCCTTCTTGCAGTCCAAGAATATGCATTCCAGGATTTCCCGTCCCTGAAACCATGTTGGCTGCTGTTGATGAGATCATTTCTTTCTAGGTGTTCCACCACTCTTCTCCTGATAATCTTCTCCATAATTTTGCATACTATACATGTCAGTGACACTGGTCTGTAGCTTAGTGCTTCATGTCTGTCTCCTTTTTTAAAGACTGGGACTACATTTGCTGTCTTCCATGCCTCAGGCAATCTCCCTGTTTCGATAGATGTATTGAATATTGTTGTTAGGGATACACATAGCGCCTCTGCTCCCTCTCTCAGGACCCATAGGGAGATGTTATCTGGCCCCATTGCCTTTGAGGTATCTAGCTCACTCAGAAACCTCTTCACTTCTTCCTCGGTTGTGTGTACTGTGTCCAGCACATGGTGGTGTGCCCCACCTCTCCGTCTTTCTGGAGCCCCTTCTGTCTCCTCTGTGAACACTTCTTTGAATCTCTTGTTGAGTTCCTCACATACTTCACGGTCATTTCTTGTTGTCTTTCCTCCTTCCTTCCTTAGCCTGATTACCTGGTTCTTGACTGTTGTTTTCCTCCTGATGTGGCTGTATAACAGTTTCGGGTCAGATTAGCTTTCGCTGCTATATCGTTTTCATATTGTCTTTGGGCCTCCTTCTTATCTGTGCATATTCGTTTCTGGCTCTACGACTGCTCTCCTTATTCCTCTTGGGTCCTTTGCCTTCTATATTTCTTCCATTCCCTGCACACTTGGTTTTTTGTCCCCCTGCACCTTTGGATGAACCAGGGGCTCATCCTGGTTTTTTTCATTATTCCTTTTACCCTGGGTACAAACCTCCCCAAACCTCCTTGCATATTGTTGCTAATATTCCATCATCTCATTAACTGGCTTCCCTGCCAGTCCTCTGTCCCACTGAACCCCGTTCAGAAGTTCCAAATTTCCCTGTACCCCCTTTTTTTGTAGTTTGGCTTCATTCGCCCCTGGCCTTCCTCTTTCCCCCATTGTACCTACTGTTATTCGAATTTAAAAACCACATGATGCTGGCCCAAAGGGGGTCTTTCATATGTGTGTCCTCGATATCTGCACTACCATGTGAATACAAGTCCATCTTGCGGTTCATTCTCTCCTCTCTCTCTTGTAGTGCCCCCTTAGGGTTTTTGGTACATGGGGTTTTTCCATCCCACCTACATCACTTACCCCTCCATGTATCTTGGCCCCCTGTGGCCCAAGTTCTCCCAAGATCTCCTTGGGGTTAAATCACCCTATCAGCAGTTTTCCCCTGCATGCTGACCCTTTTCTGGCCACTGCCCAGGTGCAATCTCACTCTATTGTTCGTTGTACTCTTCCCTTTGGGCCTCCTGCGTTCTGGGGGGGGTTATACATCCTGCTATTACCCCCTTTGGGCCTCCAACTAAAAGCTTCCCGCTATGTAATCATTTCTTCTCCGCTTCCCCCCTCCTTCCAGCTCATCAAAAAATTTCCCTCGGTTTTTGATCACAAGCCACCCTCCTGGTGGGAGCCCCTCCTCCTTGGGGGCAGCCCTCCTCCTGTTGTGTGTCATCTGTATCCCAGTGGTGGACACTAGTTGCCATGTATCCCAGTGTGTGGACACTGTGTGTGTCACAGGGATCCAGTGGGGACACTGTGTGTGTTCATCAGTATCCCAGTGTGTGGGCACTGTGTGTTCATCATGTATCCCTACGTGGACACTGGTTTAAACACAGTATCCCAGGGGGTTGGGCACGTGTGGTGTCACATGAAAACCCTTTCGGGGCCTGTGTGTGTGTCATTGGTATCCCAGTGTTGAACACGTTGTGTCATCAGTATCCCTGTGTGGGCATGTGTGTGGTCATCATGTATCCCAGTGAGTGGGGCATGGTTGTGGGCATCATGTATCCCAAGGTGGTCACTGTGTATGTTCATCATTATCTCATTGTGTGGACCCTGTGTGTGTGTGCAGTATCCCCGTGTGTGGGACACTGGGTTGTTCATCATGTTCCCTGTGTGGGCACGGGTAGTTCACCATCTACCCATGGGGGGACACGTTGTGGTCTTGTGTATCCCATTGTGAACCCGTGGTGTTCACATGTATCCTTGTGTGGACACTGATGTGTATCACATGTACCCATGTGTGGACACTGCGTGTGTGCATCAGATCTCATGTGTGGACACTGTTGGTCATCATGATCCCATGTGTGGACCTGTGGGGGGGGTTGTCACATGTAACCCAAGTGTGGACCTTGGTTGGTCACCATGTACCCCCGTGGTGGGCAGGTTGGTCAACGTATCCCATTGGGGTTACACTGAAAGGTGTCACAGCATCCCAGGTGTGGGCACGGTAAGGCTCAGTATCCTTTTGGGACACTGGTGTGGGTCATGTATCCATGTGTGGTTGGACACTGGGTGTGTCATCATTATCCCCGGTGGGACACTGGTTTGTACACCCGTACCCCGTTGTGGACCTGGGTGTGTGTCACCCTGTATCCCAGGGGTGGACACTGGTGTGTTCACCATGTATCCCATGTGTGGACACTGGGTGGTCATCAACTCCCAGAAAATGGACACTGTTGTGTGGGCACCAGTATCCCAGCGTGGGGCACTGGGGGTTTTTCACCAGTACCCCGTGTGTGGACTCTGGTGTGTGCATCATGTAACCCATGTGTAACACGTGGTGTGTGCATCAGTACCCAGTGTGGGACATGGGTGTTTCCCTCATTATCCCATGTGTGGACAGGTGTGTGTCATCAGTATCCCATGTGTGGGCACTGCGTATGTGTCATCATGTATCCAAACGAATGGGCACTGGGGCTGATATCATGTACCCCAGTGGTGAGCTGGGGGTGCTTCATGTATCCCAGGTACGGACACGGGTGTCATCATTATCCCGTATTTAGATACTGGGTGTGTGTCATCATGTAACCAGCTTTTGTATACTTTGGGGTGTGCGTCGTGTATCCAGGTATGGACCTAGGTCCCCTGTCATCATATATCATAAGAATGGGCACTGGGGGTGTGTCACATGTATTCGGTTGTTTTCAGGGTGTGTCATCGTGTATCCATGTGTAAACGTTCAGCAGTACTCAGTGCGTGGCACTGTGTGTCAGCAGTATGCCAGTGTGGACACTGGTGTCAGCATGTACCCCCTGTGGGACACTGTGTGTCACATGTATCCCAGGTGGACACTGTGTGCCAGTAGTATGCCCTGTGTGGGCACTGTGTGTCAGCAGCATGCCAGGTGTGAAAACTGTGTTCAGCATGTATCCCAGTGTGTGGACAGTGTGTCACATGATCCCAGTGATGGACACTGTGTGCCAGAAAGCATGCCAGTGTGTGGAACTTTTTGTCAGCATGTATCCCATGTGTGAACCAAAATGTGTCAAAAGATCCCCGTGATGGACCGTGTTCACATGTATCCCCTGATTTGGGCACTGTGTGCCATAGATGCCTGTGGGACACTGTGTGCACAAGCATGCCATGTGTGGACACAGGTGTCAGCTGTACCCATAAGGGGCACTGTGTGCCAGTATTATCCAGTATGTGGACATGTGGTCGCATGCATGCCAGGGTTGGGCACGTGGCACATGATCCCAGTGGTGGACACGGTGCCAATGTACCCATGTGTGGGCACTGGTTGGCAGCATTCAGCCAGTGTTGGACACTGTGTGTCAGCATGTATCCCAAGTGGACACTGGGGTGCCATATTAGTCAGTGTTGGGGGCACTGTTGTCGCATTCATGCCCGTGTATGGACACTGGTGTCAGCATGCATCCAGTGTGTGGCACTTGTGTCAGCATGTATCCCTTTAGTGGCACTGTGTGCCAGTAGAGCATGTGTGGGCACTGTTGGTCAGCTGTAAGCCAGTGTTGGACACTGTGTGTCGCATGTATCCATGTGGACACTGTGTGTCACATGTATCCGGTGTGGAACTGTGTGCCATTGTATGCCAGTGGTGGACACTGTGTGTCAGCATGTAGCCCCTGTGTGGACTCGTGTGTCAGCATGTATGCAGTGTGTGGACACTGTTTCAGCATGTAGCCTGTTGGCACGTGTGTCAACTTTATCCATGTGTGGACACTGGTTTTCAGCATGCATGCCCCGTGTTTGGCACTGTGTGTCAGCAGTATGCCATGGTGGGGCACTGTGGTCAGCATTAGCCAGTGTTGGCACTGTTTCAGCATTCTGCCATGTGTGGACACTGTGGGGGTTTAGCATTATGCCATTGTGGGACACGTGTGCGCAGCATGCCAGTGGTGGACACTGTGTGCACAGACGTGGTGGACACTGTGTTCGCAGCATGCCAGTGTGTGGGCACTGTGTGTCAGCATGTATGCCAGTGTGTGGACACGTGGTTTACAGCATGCCTGTGTGTGGCACTGTGTGTCACTGCATCCAGTGTGTGGGCACTGTGGTCAGCATCATCCTGGTGTGGATACTGGTTCACATGATGCCATGGGGGACACTGGTTCGCATGCATCCAGTGGTGGGCACTGTGTGTCAGCAGTATGCCCGTGTGTGGGGCACTGTGGGGTTTATAGTATGCCAGTGGTGGACACTGTGTTTCAGCATGCATGCCATGTGTGGACACTGGTGTCAGTATGTATGCCAGTGTGTGGGCACGTGTGACACATGCCAGTGGTGGCACTGGTGTCCCGTATGTATGCCAGTGTGTGGGCACTGGTGTCACAGTATGCCATGTGTGGGCAAGGTTTTTCGCATGCATGCCATGGGGACACTGTGTGCCAGTATGTATGCCAGTGTTGGACACGTTGTCAGCATGATCCAGTTGTGGACACTGGGGCAGGGTCAAAAAAAACTGAAACCTCCAAACTCGTTTTTAAAACCCGCTGTTGGACCAATATTTTCCTGCACCCGGAAATACCACAATAACTTACTCTGCTTTATAGCTGAGTGGCCACTAACATCGCTCTTTTTTCCTTTCTCTGTTTTTTACCCTTGGGAGAAATAAAATTTAACTGTGGGTCATTTTTAGTGAGTTTAAGCGCAATTAGCTTGTGATAGGGAACCTATACCTCCTGGCCACGCTTCACTGATTGGTCCCCTCACTCCCTTGCCTCTATTTCCGTCTTCTACGTTGTTTTTCCTGATTGTGTGAAATCCTTTGTTAACGCACCGTTACTCGTTGCCCCCTCTCCTCTCAGGTTTTTTAAAAATGTTTTTAATTTTCTCCTATCTTCTTTGTATCAAGGTTCCTTGTCTTCTTATTATCAAGGTTCTCTTGTCTTCTTATTATCAAGGTTCTCTTGTCCTCTCATTATCAAGTCTCTATTGTCTTCTTATTTTCATATATCTCTTTTCTGACATTTGCTGAGGAATTTTTAACCTTTTCTCTCTCATGTGCTTTACATTATCTTTAAATATTACTTTTGAGAATATTAACAAATGTTTATATATATATATATATATATATATATATATATATATATATATATATATATATATATATATATATATATATATATATATATATTTCTATATGTTTTATTTATTATTATTTATTATCACACTGGCCGATTCCCACCAAGGCAGGGTGACCCGAAAAAGAAAAACTTTCACCATCATTCACTCCATCACTGTCTTGCCAGAAGGGTGCTTTACACTACAGTTTTTAAACTGCAACATTAACACCCCTCCTTCAGAGTGCAGGCACTGTACTTCCCATCTCCAGGACTCAAGTCCGGCCTGCCGGTTTCCCTGAACCCCTTCATAAATGTTACTTTGCTCACACTCCAACAGCACGTCAAGTATTAAAAACCATTTGTCTCCATTCACTCCTATCAAACACGCTCACGCATGCCTGCTGGAAGTCCAAGCCCCTCGCACACAAAACCTCCTTTACCCCTCCCTCCAACCTTTCCTAGGCCGACCCCTACCCCGCCTTCCTTCCACTACAGACTGATACACTTTTGAAGTCATTCTGTTTCGCTCCATTCTCTCTACATGTCCGAACCACCTCAACAACCCTTCCTCAGCCCTCTGGACAACAGTTTTGGTAATCCCGCACCTCCTCCTAACTTCCAAACTACGAATTCTCTGCATTATATTCACACCACACATTGCCCTCAAACATGACATCTCCACTGCCTCCAGCCTTCTCCTCGCTGCAACATTCATCACCCATTCTTCACACCCACATAAGAGCGTTGGTAAAACTATACTCTCATACATTCCCCTCTTTGCCTCCAAGGACAAAGTTATTTGTCTCCACAGACTCCTAAGTGCACCACTCACCCTTTTCCCCTCATCAATTCTATGATTCACCTCATCTTTCATAGACCCATCCGCTGACACGTCCACTCCCAAATATCTGAATACATTCACCCCCTCCATACTCTCTCCCTCCAATCTGATATCCAATCTTTCATCACCTAATCTTTTTGTTATCCTCATAACCTTACTCTTTCCTGTATTCACTTTTAATTTTCTTCTTTTGCATACCCTACCAAATTCATCCACCAATCTCTGCAACTTCTCTTCAGAATCTCCCAAGAGCAGTGTCATCAGCAAAGAGCAACTGTGACAACTCCCACTTTGTGTGTGATTCTTTATCTTTTAACTCCACGCCTCTTGCCAAGACCCTCGCATTTACTTCTCTTACAACCCCATCTATAAATATATTAAACAATCACGGTGACATCACACATCCTTGTCTACGGCCTACTTTTACTGGGAAATAATTTCCCTCTTTCCTACATGCTCTAACTTGAGCCTCACTATCCTCGTAAAAACTCTTCACTGCTTTCAGTAACCTACCTCCTGCACCATACACCTGCAACATCTGCCACATTGCCTCCCTATCCACCCTGTCATACGCCTTTTCCAAATCCATAAATGCCACAAAGACCTCTTTAGCCTTATCTAAATACTGTTCATTTATATGTTTCACTGTAAACACCTGCTCCACACACCCCCTACCTTTCCTAAAGCCTCCTTGTTCATCTGCTATCCTATTCTCCGTCTTACTCTTAATTCTTTCAATAACAACTCTACCATACACTTTACCAGGTATACTCAACAGACTTATCCCCCTATAATTTTTGCACTCTCTTTTGTCCCCTTTGCCTTTATACAAAGGAACTATGCATGCTCTCTGCCAATCCCTAGGTACCTTACCCTCTTCCATACATTTATTAAATAATTGCACCAACCACTCCGAAACTATATCCCCACCTGCTTTTAACATTTCTATCTTTATCCCATCAATCCCGGCTGCCTTAACCCCTTTCATTTTTCTATTGCCTCACGAACTTCCCCCACACTCACAACTGGCTCTTCCTCACTCCTACAAGATGTTATTCCCCCTTGCCCTATACACGAAATCACAGCTTCCCTATCTTCATCAACATTTTAACAATTCCTCAAAATATTCCCTCCATCTTCCCAATACCTCTAACTCTCCATTTAATAACTCTCCTCTCCTATTTTTAACTGACAAATCCATTTGTTCTCTAGGCTTCCTTAACTTGTTAATCTCACTCCAAAACTTTTTCTTATTTTCAACAAAATTTGTTGATAACATCTCACCCACACTCTCATTTGCTCTCTTTTTCATTGCTTCACCACTCTCTTAATTAACCTCTCTCTTTTCTCCATATACTCTTCCCTCCTTGCATCACTTCTACTTTGTAAAACCTTCTCATAGCTAACTTTTTCTCCCTTACTACCTCTTTACATATCATTCCACCAATCGCCCTCTTCCCTCCGCAAACCACTTTCTGTAACCACAAACTTCTGCTGAACACTAACACTACATTTTTAAACCTACCCCATACCTCTTCGACCCCATTGCCTATGATCTCATTAGCCCATCTATCCTCCAATAGCTGTTTATATCTTACCCTAACTGCCTCCTCTTTTAGTTTATAAACCTTCACCTCTCTCTTCCCTGATGTTTCTATTCTCCTTGTATCCCATCTACCTTTTACTCTCAGTGTAGCTACAACTAGAAAGTCATCTGATATATCTGTGGCCCCTCTATAAACATGTACATCCTGAAGTCTACTCAACAGTCTTTTATCTACCAATACATAATCAAACAAACTACTGTCATTTCGCCCTACATCATATCTTGTATACTTATTTATCCTCTTTTTCTTAAAATATGTATTACCTATAACTAAACCCCTTTCTATACAAAGTTCAATCAAAGGGCTCCCATTATCATTTACACCTGGCACCCCAAACTTACCTACCACACCCTCTCTAAAAGTTTCTCATACTTTAGCATTCAGGTCCCCTACATACATATATATATATATATATATATATATATATATATATATATATATATATATATATATATATATATATATATATATATATATATATATATTATATATATATATATATATATATGTGTGTGTGTGTGTGTGTGTGTGTGTGTGTGTGTGTGTGTGTGTGTGTGTGTGTGTGTGTGTGTGTGTGTGTGTGTGTGTGTGCAAAACAACCACTGTGAAAGAATAGTGAAATTCCAAGTGATTTCGTGACTTCTCACATTATCAAGGACTATAAAAGTAATACATCAAAGGAAGCCATATAACGGGTCTAGACCACACCTCATCATCACATCCCACAACAAAGCAACACCTGATGCAGAAAAGAGTTGGAAGTCCAGGTTGAGATGGCATCAAGCAGATCAGTGCCAGATGCCACAAAAATTAATGCAAGACATTGAAACAGTAGCAGTAGAAAGCATATAAAAGCCTATCAACAATAAATATTTAGTAATAGCCTATCGACTACAACGTTAGTTAGGTTAGGTTAGGTAAGGTTCGTCAGGAAACAGGACAAATGTTTCCTGACGCGGGTCTTAGTCAGATGATGACCCGCCTTTGGAGATTTTGGTCATCTGACCGAGGCCTTCCGCTGGCTTACCGGTCCACCCCTTTAAAAATTATGGTCATTTATAACCATTGTTACAACGTTAGTGACATGTCAAATATCACCAACATGCCGTCAAACTCTATATTGTATCATATATATGTATCTATATTGTATCTGCTCTCAAAAGTACCTGGCATCTATCAGTAATTTAATTCTTCACATAAAAAATGGGTCTAGGGGAAGCAGCAAGAGGGAAACAATCCTGTCTGCAGATGCATCTCATATTCGCAGACACTTTGCCCCTTAGGTAAACACTTGTTTGTCCATAAAAGTGAATGAGAGCAGCAGAGCTTGAGTGCTACTCAATTCATAAGTGTAGAACTGCATTTACGACAGACCAACGAGTTCAGGTTGGAATCCAGCTTCAGGCTGTGTTGCCTCCAATTGTAATTTATCAAATGTGAATATGCCAAAACTGTTATTATTATATAATGATCATTTATCATGTTTTATTACTGCTAATTCTAAAATATTTTTTTCCAGCCAAGAGGAGCAAGGAACCACGACTCTTGCTTCTAAAGAATCTACAGAGTTATTGCAGGTCCTAGTGTGATTGAGAATCACATTTGATTCTTGCATAGTTCGTATGAATATTGGTGAATATTGGTGTCCTGACATCTAGATGTTTGCCAGTCTGTCCCTCGTAAGATAAGTTACAGCCATTGCACCCGATCCTGTAGAAACCAGGTGACCCGGTGGCCTGGTGGCTAAAGCTCCCGCTTCACACACGGAGGGCCCGGGTTCGATTCCCTGCGGGTGGAAACATTTCGACACGTTTCCTTACACCTGTTGTCTTGTTCACCTAGCAGCAAATAGGTACCTGGGTGTTAGTCGACTGGTGTGGGTCGCATCCTGGGGGACAAGATTAAGGACCCCAATGGAAATAAGTTAGACAGTCCTCGATGACGCACTGACTTTCTTGGGTTATCCTGGGTGGCTAACCCTCCGGGGTCAAAAATCCGAACGAAATCTTATCTTATCTTACCACCAATACAGTGTTGAGAAGAATTCCTCGTCAAAATGCTCTTATCAGTCCGGAAATTCTTAAAAAATACTTGTAAGTTGAATATTTTTAGGACATTCAACAGAACAAATAAGTTCTCATTGTTTGGGAGGAGCAGTACATTCTTGATTTGAGATGTTATCCTAGAGTCAGCCATATGATAAGTTTTCTTAGATACCAGCAATGCTGATTCTGCAAACTTAGGATACCGCAGTTTCGTGGCAATATCAAATCGCTTGTCTGCGATATTGCACATATGAATATGTATAACAAAATCACCTGTTCTTGCCATCATAACCATCTGTTATTGGCCTCCATAACTACCTGTCGTTGCCTCTGTAGCTACCACAACCGCTCAACCTATCCACCACAGTCATCGCAACCACCACAGTCACCACATCCACCACAACCATCACAACCATCACAACCACCACAACCATCACAACCACCACAACCATCACAACCACCACAACCATCACAACCACCACAACCACCCTCCAGTCACTGGTCAACCTCCATGTAATGAATCCTCTTTCAATCTTTCCCTCTCCGAAGACGAAGTGAATTGAATTTGACCCGGGAGGCCAATTGTGTCCTTCCAGGGGATGCTTCAAGCTTCAGTGACTTCAGAGGTAAGCTGCCTCCTGAGATGCTTCAAGCTTCAGAGGCTTCAGAACTAATGTGTCTCCTGGGAGCCGCTGTTATATCCTCGCTGCCTCTTCCACGCGCCTCTCACATAATGTATTTCAAAGTCATTAGCTCTCTGAATGACCTTCTTCCCGGAAGCATTTTTTCAAATAGTAAAATTTATTTTGGGATCTTCATCTTCAAATATACGAGGTTAATAAGACACATGTGAAACACTGAAGTGTCTTTGGTGAAATGTATAAGACATGAGCAACATTTATGTATCCTTACTGTGCACCAAACTTAGTCAAATGTAAAGGTGAGAAAGTGAAGATTTTGAGGTGTTTGTCCCTCAGTCTTGATGGAAGGTGTTCAGTGACCTAGCTTGGTCAGTCAGGTTAATAAAGATACAGTATAGATCCATAGCTTGGTCAGTCAGGTTAACCTGGAGGCTGTTCAGAGGGTCAACGCCCCCGCGGCCCGGTCCATGACCAGACCTGATCAACCAGGCTGTTACTGCCGGCAACACGTTATCCAAAATAAGAACCGCAGCCCGGCTGATCGGGTGCTGACTTTAGGTATCTGTGCAGTTACCTCTTGAAAACAGCCAGGGACTAGTCTCTCTAAGATTTTCCAAGTGTATAGTATCATGTATTTTTCTCGCCTGCGTTCCACGGAGTACAGATCAAAGGACTTTATCAGTTTCCAGTAATTTAGGTGCATTATTGTACTCATACGAGCAATGACACTTATCTGTATCTTCTTCAGGTCTGTAATTTAGCCTGCCAGGGGCCGTTAGTGTTTAGCAATATTCCAACCTAGAGAGAACAAGCGATTTGTAGAGAATTATCATGGGCTTAGCATCCCTAGTTTTGAAAGTTTTCATTAACCATCCCATCATTTTCCTGTATAGATCCATAGCTAGGTTAGTCTAGTCAATGAAGTTACTTAGGTTTTGGACAAGTGTGTTGCCTAACCCTAAGAGGTGGTGTAAGGGAAGGAAGGATCCAGTTGTGGTACTACCAACCACAGCGCAGTAATTACGAGTATTGTAGAACAAGCAAATACTGTGATAGCGTTTATTTGTGTGTTTAAACTTTATCAAGTCGTGACTTGATAAGCTCTACACAGTGAAACACTACTTGATTAGGTCTACACAGTGGAAGATGCCGTGAAGCTCTACACCGAGTGAAATGTGGGACTACACATGTGCATCTACCTTGGCTGATACCTATCTCCAATACACCAGGGAGGAAGGAGGGGCAGCTGCCAGCTTCAGGGAGTCCCAAAAGTCTAGAAAATATGGAGAACTTGCCCATCATTATATGTTTGTTCCCATAGGCTCAGAGACCCTTGGCTCATGGGGAAAGAGTGCATCTAAGTTCCTTAAGGAGCTAGGCAAGACTCATCAGGGTAACTAGGGATCTCAGGGCAGCTAGTTTTCTGTTCCAGCGACTCAGTGCTGATGTTCAGAGGGGTAATGCCTGCTGTATTTTGGGCACGCGCCCCAGCTCTGAGGAGCTGGATGAGATTTTCGCATTATAATCAGTGACAAACACGTAACAATATGTACTAGACAAGTATCTTTATGTCAACAATGTATCTCTTAAATTTTTTCTACCATATTATGTAATAAAATATACCTATTGGTAATATATATATATATATTATATATATATATATATATATATATATATATATATATATATATATATATATATATATATATATATATATAATAGTGTGTATGTTCCTATTCTTAAGTATTCACTCACAAAGGTCATCACCTTGAAGTTTGCGAGTAAAAACCGTATTCATTGCATATGGCACGATCTATTAAGGCGCAGTTAATGTTTTGCCAATTGTGGATGATGTTCCCTGCTGAGTAAATGTGTTAATTGTGGGAGTTGATGTGAAGGATGAGTTACCAGTACTGAGAGTGAGACACAAGTTGATGTGAAGATGATTACCAGTACTGGTGAGACACAAGTTGATGTGAAGGATGAGTACCAGTACTGATAGAGTGAGACACAAGTGATGTGAAGGATGAGTTACCAGTATGGGTGAGCACAAGTTGTGTGAAGGATGATTACCAGTACTGAGAGTGGACACAAGTTGATGTGAAGGATGAGTTACCAGTACTGAGAGTGAGACACAAGTTGATGTGAAGGATGAGTTACCAGTACTGAGAGTGAGACACAAGTTGATGTGAAGGATGAGTTACCAGTACTGAGATAGATTAGATTAGATTTTGCCACCGAAGTGGCTAGTTTATTGTGCGCCCCATATCCATCCTGCGGACGGTAGCGCAAGAGCATATGGATACACAAAAGGCCTAGGAACTAGGCCCCAAAGGGTTAACAGGAACACATATGGATTTATATCTACATATCTATAGTTCACTTATCTGTTACAAGCAAATTTAGGAAATTTGCTTAGTATATCTGGTATCTTATTTTCATTAATAAGATATCTTGACATGTCACATAGGTTATTATACTGTCTGTCTCTGTATTCCTCAATAAGTGGACAATTAAGCACATAGTGTTCAAGAGAGTGACCAAATGCCTGATCACATAATTTACATTTAGTTTGATCATCATCTGTGTGTCTCCCAAACTGCCAGAAGTACTTGTAACCAAGCCTAAGCCTGGCTACTACAACATCAGTCAGTCTGTTCACATTGCAAGTTGCTCCATAAACATACTTATCTACGTTCATGTTATCATAGTGGGTTATAGATCTACTCAGACTTCTAACTGCATTCCTATAACAATCATTTTCATTATTTACTTCTCTCCTAATATTATTCCTAATGCTAGACACAGTTATACCAAAGTTATATTCTACATTCTCCTTCTGGGTACTCTTCTTGGCTAACATATCAACTTTATCATGGAGGAGTGAGAGTGAGATAAAAGACACGTTAATATGCAGAGTCTATATGATAATTCTCCCATTAAAAACCTTGAAATGCTTTTGTACGCAAAAAAAGGAAAGTTTGTATTTCTCGGGTATATACAACAGAAGGTTGATATTTCTAAGGGTATATACCATAGAAGATTTGTATTTCTCAGGGTATATACAACAGAAGGTTTGTATTTCTAAAGGTATATACAATACAAGGTCTGTATTTCTCAGGGTATATACAACAGGTTTGTGTTTCTCAGGGTGTATACAATAGGCTTGTATTTCTCAGGGTATATACAATAGAAGGTTTGTATTTCTCAGAGTATCAGGGTATATACAATAGAAGGTTTGTGTTTCTCAGGGTATATACAATAGAAGGTCTGTATTTCTCAAGGTATATACAATAGGCTTGTATTTCTCAGGGTATATACAATAGAAGGTTTGTATTTCTCAGAGTATCAGGGTATATACAATAGAAGGTTTGTATTTCTCAGAGTATCAGGGTATATACAATAGAAGGTTTGTGTTTCTCAGGGTATATACAACAGAAGGTTTGTGTTTCTCAGGGTACACACAATAGGTCTGTATGTCTCAGGGTATATACAATAGAATGTTTACATCTCTCAGGTCATACATACCAACATACATCTCTCTGGACGTACAGTATGCACTGAAATGTGTGCATATCTTTGTATATAAACCCAAATGTATCATTCACTGTCAATATACATCGAAAGTTGCGTATATCTCGAGTATATACACCGAGAGGTATTTATCTCCTAGTGTACATGTGTGTATATATCAGTGTGTACATTATAAGAGTTTATATTACTTGTGTTAAGTATTAAAGTATTCTTGACTGGTGGTGTACAGGTGACATGCAGCCTTTCTGAACTATCCCAAATATTTTTAGATTTTTGTGGGCAACAAGACCGACATCTTCCAATATGTCAAAAAAGTTATGAAACTTATTTTTATTTTAGCATGAAGATAAGGTTTATTTTAGAATTGGTACACATACATTGATGGAATTAGAGGTGTTCTATCAGCAGCAAGTGGTCAAAACCACTTTTCCAAGTACCACTGAGTAGGACTCCCCTGCCAAATGCAATTTTTCGTAAATTTTGCATATTTCATTTCCTTTTTAGCCGATATGATTGAAACTTCAGCACAGGATACTCGATATAAGCTTCTGATAGTACACCAAAAATGAACGTAATCGGTTGAAAAATAAAGAAGTCGATATGTTACACCTGACCTCCCCCATAATGACCCTCGTGTAGTAGACAGACTTTAAACCTAAAAAGAAAGATAGGATTTTTAAATCAGAGTTGAATACTGTACCACGGAGAACGGCGGTGAACGAGAGAGAACGTTAATTCTGAACGGCGGTGAACGAGAACAAACTGGAACTAGATACGTTCAGCTCTGATTGTTATAATCATCGGGGATCGCTAAACCCGTAGGATTATACAGCGCATGGGAGGGGGGATAATGGAAGGTATTCAGGCAACGTTCAGCTGTGAACGTTGTTGTTCTCTCTGGGTCATTGCGTTGTCCGACGCATCGCGACCATTTTTTTTTTTCAATTTTCCTTTTCGTGGTTAAATATACGATTTTGTAGGCTTCTGTAATATAGTTGAGCCTAAATATAACCAGGCCTAAAAGAGCCTAAAGAATATTATTTTAACCTGTAAGAAAACAGGATTTATAAAAAGAAAACTTGAAGCGTTAAGAAATTGACGTTAAGCAACACGTCAACAGTTGACGTAAAATGAATTGAGATGTACATAACGCGAGTTGGGGGGCGGAGGGGGCGCCACCCCCGCTGTCTGCACACGTTATCTTTCTAGGGAGGTTATGTCGGTGCTGGTAAAAGGGTTCTTAATTCAAGGAACTGGAGTCACTCACTTCTCAGGTCAAAGATGATCGTCTTCCATTCCTCTAGCGCTAAATGACCCTTGCGGGCTTAGTGCTTTCCCATGATTCCCCCCCCACAGCCGTACACAATATTGTACGAGGAATATCTAATTAATAACATGTTATAATAAATACAATAAAACATCTGCAATACTTGACGTCACTGTGCAACACTTGGCGTCACTGTGCAACACTTGGCGTCACTGTGCAACATTTGGGCGTCACTGTGCAATATTTGGGCGTCCTGTGCAACACTTGGCGTCACTGTGCAACACTTGGCGTCACTGTGCAATACTTGGCGTCACTGTGCAACACTTGGCGTCACTGTGCAACACTTGGCGTCACTGTGCAATACTTGGCGTCACTGTGCAATACTTGGCGTCACTGTGCAATACTTGGCGTCACTGTGCAATACTTGGCGTCACTGTGCAATACTTGGCGTCACTGTGCAACACTTGGCGTCACTGTGCAATACTTGGCGTCACTGTGCAACACTTGACGTCACTGTGCAACACTTGGCGTCACTGTGCAACACTTGGCGTCACTGTGCAACACTTGGCGTCACTGTGCAACACTTGGCGTCATTGTGCAACACTTGGCGTCACTGTGCAACACTTGGCGTCACTGTGCAACACTTGGCGTCACTGTGCAACACTTGGCGTCACTGTGCAATACTTGACGTCACTGTGCAATACTTAACGTCACTGTGCAACACTTGGCGTCACTGTGCAACACTTGGCGTCACTGTGCAATACTTGACGTCACTGTGCAACACTTGGAGTCACTGTGCAACACTTGACGTCACTGTGTAACACTTGGCGTCACTGTGCAATACTTGACGTTACTGTGCAACACTTGGCGTCACTGTGCAATACTTGACGTCACTGTGCAACACTTGGCGTCACTGTGCAACACTTGATGTCACTGTGCAACACTTGACGTCACTGTGCAACACTTGGCGTCATTGTGCAACAAGACGTCACTGTGCAACACTTGGCGCCATTGTGCAACACTTGGCGTCACTTTGCAACACTTGGCGTCATTGTGCAACACTTGACGTCGCTGTGCAACACTTGATGTCACTGTGCAACACTTGGCGTCACTGTACAACACTTGGCGTTATTTTGCAACACTTGGCATCACTGTGCAACACGTGGCGTCATTGTGCAACACTTGGCGTCCATATTAACGAAATGTTTCGCCTGCTCGGAAGGCTTCTTAAGGCGAGTACAGAGGCGAGTTGGTCAGCCCTTAACCTTGAAAAGGTCAGTACCTCAATCTTGATCATGGGAAGCACTAAACCCGTGGGGATTATACAACGCCTGTGGAGGGGGGATATGGAAGGTATTCACGCTTAATTCAGCGAACTGGAGCACAGATCCAATTCCCTGGATCAGGAGGCCTTCACCAGCGTCAAGAAATCTCCCTTGAGGGGCCCTTAACCTTGAAAAGGTCAGTCCCTTAACCTTGAAGAATTCGTCAGTCCCTTAGCCTCGAAGAGTCAGTCAGATTAGCACCTGCGTCACAGTCATCGCCGCGTCAGTTTTGGTCACCATTATAAAGAGACACAAACGTTGTGTTCAAACACTTGTGTATTATTCTGGAAACATTTCGCCAGCCAGTTATATTATTATTATTATTATAATCAAGGGGGAGCACTAAACCCGTAGGATTATGCAGCTCCTGTGGGGGGGGGGGATGTGGAAGGTTTTCAGGCTTAATTCAGGGAACTGGAGCACAGATCTAATTCCCTAGATCAAGAACCCCTCACCAGCATCAAGAAACCTTCTTTGAGGGGTCGCCAGCCAGTAGCTTCTTCAGTCTAATGTAGAGAATGGTGAAAAATGAAGAGGAGTTTGAGGTAATCAGTCCCTCAGCCAATTATTATTATTATTATAATCAAAAAGAAGCGCTAAGCCACAAGGGGCCCTCAGCCAAGAGTCTATGTGTTCACTCCATCGATCCTGATGGACTGTAGTGTTACAGTAGCGCGAGGTGCAGCTTCAAGAGCGATGTAGTAACATGAGGTGCAGCTCAAGAGCGTTATAATAGTGAGGTGCAGTTACCGGAGCTTTACAGGTTGAGGTGCAGTTACCGGAGCTTTACAGGTTGAGGTGCAGCAGTGTTACTGGAGGTTGTGAGGTGCAGCAGTGTTACTGGAGGTTGAGGTGCAGCAGTGTTAATGGAGGTTGTGAGGTGCAGCAGTGTTACTGGAAGTTGTGAGGTGCAGTAGTGTTACTGGAGGTTGTGAGGTGCAGCAGTGTTACTGGAGGTTGTGAGGTGCAGTAGTGTTACTGGAGGTTGAGGTACAGCAGTGTTACTGGAAGTTGTGAGGTGCAGTAGTGTTACTGGAGGTTGTGAGGTGCAGCAGTGTTACTGGAGGTTGTGAGATGCAGCAGAGTTACTGGAGGTTGTGAGATGAAGCAGTGTTACTGGAGGTTGAGGTGCAGCAGTGTTACTGGAGGTTGTGAGGTGCAGCAGTGTTACTGGAGGTTGTGAGGTGCAGCAGTGTTACTGGAGGTTGTGAGGTGCAGCAGTGTTACTGGAGGTTGTGAGGTGCAGCAGTGTTACTGGAGGTTGTGAGGTGCAGCAGTGTTACTGGAGATTGTGAGGCACAACAGTGTTACTGGAGGTTATGAGGCGCAGCAGTGTTACTGGAGGTTGTGAGGCGCAGCAGTGTTACTAGAGGTTGTGAGACACAGCAGTGTTACTGGAGGTTGTGAGGCACAGCAGTGTTACTGGAGGTTGTGAGGCACAGCAGTGTTACTGGAGGTTGTGAGGCACAGCAGTGTTACTGGAGGTTGAGGTGCAGCAGTGTTACTGGAGGTTGTGACGTGCAGCAGTGTTACTGGAGGTTGTGAGGTGCAGCAGTTACTGGAGGTTGTGAGGTGCAGCAGTGTTACTGGAGGTTGTGAGGTGCAGCAGTGTTACTGGAGGTTGTGAGGTGCAGCAGTGTTACTGGAGGTTGTGAGGCACAGCAGTGTTACTGGAGGTTGTGAGGTGCAGCAGTGTTACTGGAGGTTGTGAGGTGCAGCAGTGTTACTGGAGGTTGAGGTGCAGCAGTGTTACTGGAGGTTGTGAGGTGCAGCAGTGTTACTGGAGGTTGTGAGGTGCAGCAGTGTTACTGGAGGTTTAGGGCAGCAGTTACTGGAGGTTGTGAGGTGCAGCAGTGTTACTGGAGGTTGTGAGGTGCAGCAGTGTTACTGGAGGTTGTGAGGTGCAGCAGTGTTACTGGAGGTTGTGAGGCACAGCAGTGTTACTGGAGGTTGTGAGGCACAGCAGTGTTACTGGAGGTTGTGAGGCACAGCAGTGTTACTGGAGGTTGTGAGGCACAGCAGTGTTACTGGAGGTTGTGAGGTTCAGCAGTGTTACTGGAGGTTGTGAGGCACAGCAGTGTTACTGGAGGTTGTGAGGTGCAGCAGTGTTACTGGAGGTTGTGAGGTGCAGCAGTGTTACTGGAGGTTGAGGTGCAGCAGTGTTACTGGAGGTTGAGGTGCAGCAGTGTTACTGGAGGTTGTGAGGTGCAGCAGTGTTACTGGAGGTTGAGGTGCAGCAGTGTTACTGGAGGTTGTGAGGTGCAGCAGTGTTACTGGAGGTTGTGAGGTGCAGCAGTGTTACTGGAGGTTGAGGTGCAGCAGTGTTACTGGAGGTTGTGAGTGCAGCAGTGTTACTGGAGGTTGTGAGGTCAGCAGTGTTACTGGAGGTTGAGGTGCAGCAGTGTTACTGGAGGTTGTGAGGTGCAGCAGTGTTACTGGAGGTTGTGAGGTGCAGCAGTGTTACTGGAGGTTGAGGTGCAGCAGTGTTACTGGAGGAAGGGGTTAGGCTACTCGAAGTAACATTATTATTGATGCTTTAAGTGACTAAGGGAATTTTAGAACTGGTTCATTTCTTGTCCTAGGTCAGCTGTTTCCTCAGATCAAGAGCCCTTCAGCAGCATCAAGTGAGGTGTTGCCAAGAGGCAACATCTCCTGGTCTCTGATCACGAGTCTTTGTTGATGGTCTGACCACTCAGACTCTTGGTATTGTCTGTCTGTATCCCACAACATAGGCACCACATCCTAGCTGTATTTGTGGGGGAAGTGCTAAACCCAGAGAGACTGAGGGAAAAATCAGGTTTGATCCATGGAGTGGGATAGCTCCAATTCCTTGGATCAAGAGCCCTATCACTAGGGTTAGAGTTAGCACAATATTTAAGTGTTCCTTGGTTGTGCCTTCTGGGGCAGGAACCATCTTAAACACCTATCACTTGCAGGTTTCTTAAGGCGTTTATATTTCAAAATTAATCCTTGATTGCTTCACACACTCTGAAACTGATGAATTAGATATTAGCGCAACATCTGGGTACCTTCACTGTACATATTGAGGTTTGGCCATCCAGTAGCTTTATCAGTACAATCTGAAGACTGTAGAAATATATAAATAGACAGTAGATGATGAGGTAATCAGTCCCTCAGCCTAGTAGGTGATGAGCACTGTAGTCTTGAAGAATCTGAAGTACTGGCATGAAGTTTAGTGCTTATATACTGTAGTCGGGTGAGAGGCAGCAGATGAAGCCATGTCACTGGGAGGTGGGAGTAGGTCATGCCCAGTAGGGTGAAGAGTTAGTAAGTAGGCTGTGATGTCCTCTATGGATTATATCCTTGTACTGATAAAGCCACTGGATGGCAAAACATCTGCAAAGTAAAGATACCCAGATGTTGCACATGTTTGGTCTAGCACTTCTTTTTGATTATAATAATAATGCACATGTTTAATTCATCGGCACTATGTACCATTCATATTCAACTCTGAAACTCTCTCTGCACAGGAAAAATGACAAGGCAGTCGGTATTAAACAAAAAAAAAAAAAAAGCTGATAACAAGGAAAGAAACAAGCAAGTAAAGTAATTATCAATATATTATCATCAAACTTTTACAAAAATATTGAGAAGAAATGGCCATCATACAAGTGAGGGATTGCATCATAGAAAGAGGAATGTAGTCACTGATACCTCGTGTGTCAATTTGAAACCATTAAAATAATAGAAGAGTTCAGCAGCACTTGTTGTGAAAGTAATGAGCATGTTTGAGTGAACAAGTGTACACACCTGCTGTCCAAGCAAGCAGCACCTGCTGTCCCAACAATCAATGCCTGATTCAATAAACACCTGCTGCCCCAACAAGCAACATCTGCTGCTTCAACAAGCAACATCATCTGCTTCAACAAGCAACACCTGCTGCCCAAATGAGCAACACCTGCTGTTTCAGCAAACAACATCTGCTGCCCAAATAAGCAACAACTGTTCCAACAAGCAACACCTGCTGTACAAGCAACACTTGCTGCCCCAGCAAGCAACACCTGCTGTTGTGGGGTTAAAGATTGGCTTGACTTGATTTGCAAGAACCCTGGATCTACTCCTCAAGTTAGCAAATAAACAAGCACAAAGCAAACAAACCAGAGAATGTTGGAGGATGCTGGGTTGGTGTCCACGGGTCTCCACGCTGAACGCAGAATGACACACAATGTCCACCATCTTGGTAAAAGTTAATTCCCTCAGATCCACGTAATCATCACAGTTATGCACACACCACTGGCACCATTTGTTGTGGGGTTCGTACGAGATGTTTGGAGAAATGCAAAACTCACACAGGATGTCTAGAGGCATACATTATAGTCTTGAGAGAGGAGCCCAGGCCGCCTGTGTACCGTTCCATATGCCTAGTCATCGAATCAGAGCGGGGCCTCTGACTACACTCACATGGGGAGTCTTGTGATGTCATGGCTAGCAAGAGAGCCTTGCAATAAAGTGGTTGAAATATTTATATAAGTGTACTAAACAAGTAACACTGTTGACACTGCTGCCCCAATAAGCAATGCCTGCTGCCACTACAAGCAACACCTGCTGCCCCAACAAGCAACACCTACTGCTTCAACAAGCAACAGACAACACCTACAACCCCAACAAGCAACAGACAACACCTGCAACCCCAACAAGCAACAGATAACACCTGCAGCAATGTTTGCATCAGATATTTATATTAAGTATTACATTGAATGCTGTTACTCCGAATAAATTTCAACTTTTTATAACATTAAAATTCAGTAGTACATATTATAGACCACTTCATATAAACAACTGTGTGCTTAAGCAAGGTGTTTACACAAGGCCAGGAACCTACAAAATACAGTAGACTACCTTCCAACATGTGGGAAATAAAAATAAAATATATGAGAAATACAGAAGAACCCTGATTCACAACTGGACTGATTACAGCTTATTGCACTTAAGACATTGGTATTTCTACTACCAAGTAAATCATTCTACCCACATTTTATTAAGTTAAAAAATTTTTTTTACAAATAATTTTTTATGAAATGCATTCCTACTTTATCTATGCTTATTTCATGCAGGTATAAGAGCTCATATTTTAGGGGAAGAGATTGGTCAAGAACTGTAGATTTATTAATGTTGTTGTAGCACATCAGTGGTTGGCAAGCTGGGAAGGTTATGGTTGGTTGGTAAGGCAGAGTGGTGGGTGAGTGGGCTGGTGGGTTGTCTGGGAGGTCAGGAGCAAGGAGGTCCCTGATTCAGACTGGTGCTTTGTCTTTGACAAGTTCAGTCAGTGGGTGAGACACAGGACCTCACAACAACCTACCTTGCCACACTCCACTACCTTCAAACACTACATACTCTCTCTCTCTCTTAATGTGTGTACATCATACACATTTGGTTGAAGGTGCAATTGAAACAGCCAGTTTCAAAGGTAAGATATTCAGTAAAAAAATTATGGAAAAGTTAAGTGAAACTAGATTCATAAAATCAGGGCATGGGAACACATTAATTCATCTTTACATTGTTTCCCAGGGAAAAAACAGACTGGGACTGCTGAACAATTGTCTTAGGATGAATTTTGTGGAAGGAATGAATGTCACAAGCTGAAACTGAACTGTAGACAAACTTAAACTGCTTCCTGCTTATAATGACATGGTAGTCAGAACATATACATTGATCAGTTGACTAAGCAATGCATTTACTTTTGTTGAAAAAATATTTACGGGTTAAAGCAATGCATAATTTGGCAGTACACACAATCATTCACACAGCACCAAAGTTCTGAGGATCTCCTAATACTCTTAAAACTTTACAGGGAATATTTCCTACAATGACAGTCATCCACCTTCCTCCCAATGTATTGAAATACTGCTTTCAGTAAAGGTTGGTAGAACATAATAGTTTGATTCATTAGCCATTCCTCCTATGATATGAGGACTAAAAAATCTAAAAATAAATAACAATGATGCACTTGCTAGTGTAAATGGGATGATCCAGTCTAGTGCGACTGGGAAGCCGGGGATGAGTGATGAGTCACGCACCTCTGACGTATATACACGAGCAATCACTTTATTATTAACCCACAAACTGGAGACCAGACTTCATATAATGTTTCAGTCCATCCTGGACTAGTGTCAAGTCATAACTGACATGATTTCACAATGGTCGACAGTCATTATATGACAATGGGCCAGGACGCACCGAAAAGTTGTGTGAAGTCTCTTTTCCAGAGTGTGGGTAATTTTTTTAATTGTTGCAGCCACGGTATTGTGACATTATTCAAACACTGGGATCAAGCAGGCTGGGAAAGCTTAACATATACATCCTCTGCTACTCTCCACACACCTTTGGATTTTACAGCCACTGTTTAATATAAGAATAAACTGAAGCCTAGAAAGAGTTCCATAAACTAAAGGTCTACAAATGAACACAAAATCAGAACTGAAGATGCAGAATAGTAACATAAAACAATAATTATTCATGCTAGAAGGAAAAAATTCCTTTATGTACAAAACTGGGCACTCACGCTGTGCAAATAAACAATACACCTGCAGCCACACTCAAGAACACTATAATGGCCAGAAAACAAGATGATCATTCTTAAAACACACTTCGAATCATTTACACATCTAGGGCAAGGAATTGCTCAATAACTACTAGTCAACAATTTCCTAAGTTATGCAGCAGTTACTATTTTATTACACCAGAGTTCAACAATGATTAACAATCATGATAACTTCAGTTTGTGCAATTCATTGTTGCTCATCTTGCAAACAATGACATCCAGCACACAAGAATCACACAGCAAGTGTGTCTTACTCTTGCTACAACAAAATCACTTTATTGAACCAATTTTCTCAAGATATTAGTAACATCTGAGCATCAATCCTTCACTCAGGTGAGGCAATCAAATATCTACACTGACCTGAAGTCTACAATACTCTTAAACCTTTCAAGAGAAACTGTAACACTTCAATTCAGAAATTTCATCGATATTTAAAATAAAATGATAAATGATTTATTGTAATTCATTTTCATGAACATTTTTGACATAAAAACTTGAAGATTTCAAGAAAAATAAAATTAATTTTATGCCCTCATTTACAGTGATTGATAAATGTAACAACCAAAAAATTTAAAATCTTGAATTAAACAGCATTAGATTAAATAAAACTACATTGGAACCCAAGTGAACAGTGAAACCAACAACACAGTGAGTGTATATCCACTGTGTTGTGTTGGTGCATGACTCGGCAGCAGTTGCTGAGCAAGACTGACACCCTTTGGGAAGCAGTTGCTGAGCAAGACTGATACCCTTCAGGCAGTAGTTGCTGAGCAAGACTAACACCCCATGGACATCAGTTGCAGGGCACAGCTGAAACACTTCAAGCAACAATTTTCCTCAGCTTTGCTAACACATCATGAGGATAATAGAGCAATAAAACATTTTTTCACAGTGCCAAGACACAGATAAAACCATAGGTATTATCCCCATTATTACACTCAGGGGAAAGAGCTCAACCAGTGTCTGGGTTTGATCCAAGAAAGGATTGGGTAACTCCTGTTCCTTAAATAAAGAACCATTCACTAGCATCAAGACACCTCCCCAGAAACCTTGGACAGTGTGTTGATTGGCTGCAGTGTAATACTTCAAGTGACCTAGAACTGGATCTTACAGAACTGGAGTATCATAGCACATCCACTGTCACACACATGTTATTTAGTTATAAATAAATGAAAGTTCTAACACTACCATCCACCACCCTGACCATCATAAACTTAGCTGCCCAAAACTATCTTTTTTTCATTTCCTTTAGGCAGTCTAATACTGATTAAATTTTCACTAATATCTGCAGTAATATGTTCAATGTGACTTACATTAAAATTTAAACAAACGAATTTATGTGGTTATCAAAACTTGAATATCTTTCTTTCAACACACCGGCCGAAAACTTGAATATATCTTATAATATTTTCAGGGATTGTACTTCAAAATAATCTTCACATGAAATGATAATCATAAAAGAATTAGAGATTTTTAAAAATTAATTCTTGGAAGTTAGGTTCACTGGGTAACTAATATCTTTAGATCTTGGTCCATCCCAAGTTAAAGTAATGCATCATAAATGCCCATAACCAACATTATCTTAGACACACACTCAGGGACAAGTGATCAACATTAATCATCAACTTTCTCTGTGGTTTAGTATTGTCACAAGTAGAATATGTTGTCATCTTTCACCTGTACTGCTATGACCAAGGCAGACAGTCTGAAACAAGAGTAATTGACTAATTAATGGCTGTAATATTTACTGAACACACTGACCACATAGATCACTCAGTGCTCATAACCATAAACATTGAAAATATAACCATAAAACATTGAAAACAAGGATAAAATTAACAAACAATAAAAGCAACAAACATAAACACTCAACACAAATAAATATTCTCATACCAAGCTACAATAACCACTGAAAGCTTCAACTGAAGCTTCAACTGAAGCTTTCAACTGAAGCTTTCAGTGTCGAGATTCCTGCTTTCAAACTTGTTTTCAGGGTCGAAGAATTTAGAACAAAAAATTATTTTATCTTAAGAAATGATAGAGAATTTTTTTTATTTGTATTTTTTCATTGCCAGCTCTGCTGCTGGCGTGGTCATCCATGGTAGACGCTCGATATATTGGAATGAAATCCCAGATGACAGGACTAAGTGGAACAGATCAATTCCTCATCACTCCCTTGATATCTGAAGTGAGATTCTGCAAACCAGAAATGACATGAGCTTCTCAACCTACATAAGAGCAGACTACCACCAAGATAAAGAACATATCTTCATTACAACTTAAGAAGACATCTTGGATTAAGAAAAGTCTCCTGTCTCAATATCTCACCTAAACTAATGGTGGCCTTTCTTTATGATATTTAATTAAATACTTTGTAATTTTTACATTATTATTTTTAGAAAGAAAGCTATTTATTATTTTGTTCCATACTTCTGATCAGGAGGAAGGCATATTCCCCTGACACTACTGCAGTAATGTTGATTACTAGCAGGATGACTATGGCATCCCAGCCCCAAATCCCACCCTATGTATTACTGTGTAGTACTTCTTTATTATTATTATTAACATTAACACATTGGCTGTTTCCCACCAAGGCAGGGTGACCTGAAAAAGAAGAAACAATTTTATCATCACTTGCTCCATCACTCTCTTGCCAGAAACATGCCAATACTACAGTTAAAAAACTGCAACATATCTCCATCCCTCCTTCAGAGTGCAGGCACTGTACTTCCCACCTCCAGGACTCGAGCAGTTAACCAGCTTCCCTGAATCTCTTCATCACTGTCACTTTGCTCACACTCAAACAGCATGTCAAGTCATAAAAACCACTGCCTCCACTTGCTCCTAACATGCTCACAAATGCTTGCTGAAGTCCAAGCCCCTTGCACACAAAACCTCCATTATCCCCTTCCTCCAACCTTCCTAGGATGACGCCTACCCTGACTTCCTTCCACTATAGACTTATACACCCTCCAAGTCATTCTATTTTGTTCCATCCTCTCTAAATGTCTGAACCACCTCAACAACCACCTCCTCAGCCTTCTGGATAATACTTTTAGAAACCCTGTGCCTCCTTTTAATCTCCAAACTACAAATACTCTGCATAATATTCACAATACACAACATCTGAAATGCATTCAGCCCTCTCCTTGTTGCAACATTCACCAACCATGCTTCATCCCCATTTACTAAGAGCATTGGTACTACTCTACTCTCATACATTCCCCTCTGTGCTTCCATGGATAACATTCTTTGTCTCCCAGACTTCTCAGTGCACTACTCACCTTTTTTCCCTAGTCAGTTCTATGATTCAAAGACCCATCTGCTGACAAGTCCACTCCCAAATATCTAAACACATTCACTTCCTCCATACTCCCTCCTTCCAATCTGATATCCACGTTTCATTATCTAAATTTTTTATCCTCATTACCTTGCTCTTTCCTATGTTCACTTTCAATTTCCTTCTTTTAGATACCCTCACAAATTTGTCCAGTAACCTCTGCAACTTCTCTTCATCAGCAAAATGTAACTGACAACTCACACTTTGTGTTATATTCTTCTTTTAATCCCACACCTCTTCCCAACACCCGAGCATTCACTTCTCTTACAAGCTCATCTATAAATGTACTGAGCAACCATGGTGACATTACACATCCCTGTCTAAAGCCTATTTTTACCTTATTTTTGACAAAGGCAACTTCCTCCATTTCTCTTGCTCCTCCTCTGAAGGAAATTCCTGAGCTGTGGTCTGTTGCTGTTGCTCCTCAAGCTCTTGTAGTTCATCAGTGATTAGCTCTTCATCGTTGTCTTCCACCAACTCTTCCACATCCTCACCACTAACCTCCAATGCCATGAACTTCCCCAATGACACAATAGATTCCACAACTGGCATAGGCTTCTCAGGGTTAGCTCCAAATCCTTTAAAATCCCTCTCTTGTACACATTGTGGCCACAATTTTCTCCAAGCAGAGTTCAAAGTCCTGGAAGTCACTCCCTCCCAAGCCTTACCTATAAGGTTATGTAACTGAGGATACTGAAGTGATCTTTCCAGAACTCTCTTAGGGTCAATTCAGTGTCTGAGGTCACTTCAAAGCACTTTTGAAACACTGCTTTGGTGTACAGTTTTTTGAAATTTGAAATGACCTGCTGGTCCATGGGCTGGAGGAGAGGAGTGGTGTTAGGGGGCAAAAACTTCACTTTGATGAAACTAAACTCTCCCACAATTCGCTCTTCCAAGTCTTGAGGATGAGCAGGAGCATTGCCTAATACCAAGAGGCACTTGAGTTTCAATTTATTTTCCAGGAGGTATCTTTTCACACTGGGGCCAAACATGTCATAGAACCAATCGAGGATAATGCCCCTAGAGACCCATGCCTTACTGTTTGCTCTCCACATCACACACAATTTAGGCTTGACGACACTGTTTTTCTTGAACACTCTGGGAGTTTCAGAGTGATACACAAGTAAAGGCTTCACTTTGTAATCCCCACTAGCATTACTACAAAACATGAGAGTTAGCCTGTCTTTCATAGGTTTATATCCTGGGAGTGCCTTTTCCTCCTGAGTAATGTAGGTCCTGTTTGGCATTTTCTTCTAAAACAGGCCTGTTTCATCATAATTGAACACGTTGGGAATTTTAGCCCTTTGACTGTTTACGCTGTATAAATACGTCATAGACCCAATGTTTCTGAGTTTTTTTTCCCCCAAAAATTTTCAAAGGGGCCCTTTCAAACCCGGGGGGAAAGGCTGGTAGGCCTACTTTGAGAGGGGAAAGGGTTTTTTTCTCAGGGGTTTCAGTGTCCCCCTGGGGAAAAAAAATTTTGGGCCCAGCGGTGCTTTGGGGGGAAAACCCCCATCTTTTTTGGGTCCTTTTTCCCACCATGCCTCTCGGAAAGGGAAGTTCCCACCCCTTTCGGCGGATTGGAGGTCTATTGTTCCAAGTGATAGTCTAACAGAAAAAGGGAAAAGGGCCCAGTGACAGGGGAAAATTTGGGGGGTTTTTTGAAGGAGTGTTACCGGAAAAAAAGTGCCCGGGTTAATTTAATTAGGGATGAAAAAAGGATGACCCAAAACCCTTCCACCTCTGGTTTTTGGGCCCGGCTTTGTTCAACGTTCACGTTCCCCTGTCCAGGACTAAAAGGGGAAACTTTTTGGGTCGTGTACAACCCCCAGATGTTAGCAGTGAATGTAATAGTAAATATTGATTTTCAAGGTCATTGAAAGCGTTCTAGGGCCAGTGAGGGGTAAATATTCCCCATTTGAAGGGGGCCGTTTGTACGATTTGCATGGGGTTGGTGGGTTTTTCATATGTTTTTCCCAAAGGGGGAAAGGGAGAGAAATCTGGGGAGACATCCTTTGGCCCTACCCCCGACCTGTAGTGAAGATGTGTTATTGTTACGTTGGGTATAAAATTGATGTGAGTGAGGGAGCAGGCAGTGGGGGTTTGATAGGAGATGGGCACGGCCCTTTGTGGAAACCACCCGGGGGGCCCCCACGCTACTACCCACACTGCGGATTTCTGCCCCAACAACCCACCCTTTACCCGACCACACACTCCCAAAACCCGGCACAACCAAAACCCACGGTCCCAAAATCCAAAAACCAAACCACGGGGCCCCATTGGGTTTGGGGCAGGAGGGGTGACGAGTTTTTTTCCCGTCCCCAGGGGACTTTGATGAAACAAAAAGGGGAAATTTAAAGCCATCTTGCCCACTTGGGAACAATGCTAGAAAAACTGAAATGTTTTTTGAGTTATTTTTCCCGATGAACCCCTGAGGGCCCTCATTGTCGGGAAACAAAACCATACCTGATTAAAACCATGGCATTTACAATTCTCTCAAAAAAATCAGGGGCTAAAACAGGGGAAAGGGGAACAATGTGGAAAAAAGGTACCTGTTTTTTCCCACAATAATGCTTATGCCAGATGTGTATAAGCACACTGTCACCACATACTGGGCAACAGAATCCCTTTGATTTAAAATTTCGGGGTTTTAGGGGGACTTAAAAGGGGCCCAATCTTTTCCCTGAAACTGTTACATGGCTACATTTTTCGGGACAAAAACCGGGCCCGGGACAGAAGCGACGGGTTTAAATATAAGACCCGAAATGTGTTTTGTACCTTAAAACAAAAGTTCGGGCATGTTTTTTTTCCCTTCAGGAAGTTTTGTTATTGAGAGCCCTTGATTTTATTTCAAAGGAAGCCCTTTCTTTCAAGCAATATATACCAAGCAAGGGGAAAGTTTTGGGTTTTAAAAAGCTATTTTTTTTACTGTGTAATTGCGAAGTGGTTTTTTTTGGATATCATGTGTCCATTTGGCAGAAATACTTTGAGGATACCATGAATTTTTGGGTATCTTGGTTTTTGGGGTTTTCGAAAAAATGATGGAACCTTTTCTTGGTAAGGGGCTATGTTTTTACGGGATAACTGGTACAAAACCCCCTTACTCAGTGATTTTTTTGCAAAAATAAACTTGCCCAGACAGTGTGGCACAGTGGTGGTAATCGAAAAATTTTGGGCCAAAGGGTTCGAGGGCTGGCACTCCCCAGAGGGTTGAGGTGCAAGCCTTTGCTCCCAAAAAAATGACATCATGGCATTTCGGTGGCAGGGAAAAAACGTGATGCCATTTTTGGGACTTCAGTTCACCGAAACGAAAGGGAAACCGTGGCAATAAACCCCCATTTTTAAACCCTGCAGCTGTCATGACTACAACCTCAATTGCGCTTAGTGGACAAATGTGACTTTGGAGATTGGGTTTGCGACTGTGTACGCAAGATTTAAAAAGGGGGGGTTTTTAAAAAAATTTTTTTCCTTTGGGTTGATATTTTCTATGCTAAATGCTTATAACATATACAATTAAAAGACCAAAAAAAACACCAAAATTTTTTGGTTTTGAATTTTTTTTTGCAGAAATTCGACAAATAATCCCCAAAGGGTCCCAAAGGGAGAAAACACTGCAATAAAAAAAAGCCCCCACGAAATTCCCAACACACGTCATCTCGTTTCAGGCCCTGGTGATCTCTACCCCCATACAACTCCCTTCCTACTACTGCCAAAAAAAAATGCTCAGAAGGGGGGTTTTTTGGTATGACACATAAAAAACGCCCCAAACAGCAGAGACACTCTTTTTTAGGGTGTGGGAGTGTCAATTTGCCCCTCTGCATTTACCCATGTTTAAAAGAGTTCCACAGCTGCAGCGTTTGGGGAATTTTGTTCGGGGACTGTACATTTTGTATATTATTATGGAACAAAAAGTAATAAAAAATTGTTTTGAATTTTTTTGTTTGTGTAAAAAAAGTGTTTAACAAACTAATAGTGAAAAAAGTTTTTTTTGTTATTGTGTTGTAAACAAAAAGGTGAACATTTGAACAATGCACCTTCCCATTGGTCTCCCGGGCCACATAAGTTACTTGGAAAAAAAAAAAAATATTGAAAAATGCAAAAAAACCCTTTTGAATTGGGAGTAAATAAAAAAATACTGGGTGGGCGGGGGTCGCCCGCTTTTTGCCCGTACCCCACGCCCACTTTCTCCCAAACTTTCCCGGCTCAAATTTTCCTGGTAATAGGGTGGCAAAAAAATTTTTTTAGGTTTTTAAAACACTCAGAAAAATTTCCCAAACTTTTTCTAAAAAAAAATAATTTTTTTTTTTTTTTGAATTTTTGGCGCCATAAATGACAGTTTAAAAAAGGGGGCCTGCGACAGTAAAAGGGGTTAATTGTTCAGCCTCTTTGTACCCCTTAAAAATCCTGCAATTTTTTTCAGCCGCTTTTTTGTCAGAAATGGGCTTTTAAACCCCTAATCACACTTTTATGCCACTATGATTCTTAAATCTCCCCAAACTACCCTTGCTGGCCTTTAAATTTATTTAATTCAGCCTTTTTGGGCATTTTCTTGATGAGATCTGATGCAAAATCCTTTTCCTTTTCAATATTACTGGACTGGAAACCCCTATCTCCTGGTAATTTTTTCTGGTTTAACCACCCCCAACAAAAAGGGCTCTTTCCCATCAAAAGTACTTTTGGGTCTCTGTTTTGTAAGCCCACTTGCCCTTTTGCAACCAAAAGCTTCCTTGAAATTTCCCTTTTTTTTGGCCAAATTTTATTTAGGGTTTTAATGGGGGTTTTTTATTTAACCTGGCCAATCGGAAAACCGCCCCACTTTGTATTTTGTGATGATCTCTTTTTTTGAATTTTTAAAAAGGATTTCTCACCCTCTTTACCACGAAATGGCACTAGAAGGGTTTCTTTGGGCCTGGTTTTGGGATATTTAGCAGTTACAAGATAAATTTAAAATATTGGCAGTTTTGGGGGGGATTATTGGTATTTTTTATGTATATTTTTCTAAATGTTTTATTTCTGGGACCCCTGCAAAAACAGTGATTATGTTTTTGAGTGAGGTGAAAGTGTTGATGATGTGAAAGTATTTTTTTTTGGGGATTTTCTTTTTGGGTCACCCCCGCCTCGGTGGGGGACGGCCCCTTGCCCAGGACAAAAAAAAAAATACTAAAAAACAATGGAATTTCAAAAACTTCGCATGTAAATGTGGAAAGTCCCCCAGGCTTGTAAAAAATGGCCCCTTTAAATGGGGACGGGAGCCCAAAGGCCCGTGCGGGGCCCCGTTCGGATGAAAGCCCCTTAAATGAAAATTTTTGGGGGGTTAGCTGAGCCAAAATTTTGACGCAAAAATGGGGTGCCCAACCAATTTTTTCCCTTACCCCAAAGCAGCCGTTAACTGAGGGTCCCCTATAAATAGGGCTCCCTTTATCCATGGGGGGGTAAATTGATAAGTTCCAAGACCTTCTGTGGTGCCAGAAACCGCAGAAGTAGTTTAACCCTATATTCAAGTAATTTGTTTTTTATATTCATTTTTTTTTTTTTAACAAGGAGCCGTTTTTCCACGAGGCAGGGTTTTGGGGGACCCCCAAAAAAAATGGGAAAAACCCCAAAAAAAAAATACTTTTCCCAAACATTCAACACTTTCCCTCACTCCACATAATCCTGTTTTGCAAAGGTGCCCCGAATACAACAGTTTAGAAGTTTTTAAAATTTTAAAAAAAAAAACAAAATATCCATCCCAAAATGCCAATATTCAAAACCCCCCCTTTTAAAGGGGGGTGCAGGCATTTTTTTTTTTTTTACCCTTTTCCCCTTTTTGGATCAAAATCCGGTTATACAAAAATTTAAACCCCGTTTCCCCCCGGTCCCTTTATTTTTTTTTTTACCCCGCTCACATTTTTCAAAAGATCGTTTAGGTCCCCAAAAACCATTTGTTTTCCATTCAACCCCCTATCTAAACACTTTACGAAAGCTTGCTGGAAGTCCAAAACCCCTCGCCCCCACCACCACCTTTACCACCTCCCTCCAACCCTTTTCGAGGGAAGACCCCCTTTCCCCGCCTTTTCCCTTTTTCCCCCTTTCAAATTTATTTGGGTTCCTGTCATTTTTCTTTGGGTTTCCATTTCTCTAAATGACCCAAACCCCCTCAACAAACCCTTTCAGCCCTCTGACTAATACTTTTATTTTAAATCACACCTCCTAATTTCCAATCTGAATTTCCCGCATTTAAAAATTTCACCACCCATTGCCCCTAAGACAGGAAAATCTCCCCCGCCCCAACCAAACCTCCCCGCTGCAGCATTTTTCAAACCCAAACTTCACACCCATATAAGTGTTTTGGGACTACTAAAACTTTCATACATTCCCCTTTTTTGCTTCCAAGATAACAAATTTTTTTCCTCCCCATATACCTCAATGCACCCCAATAAACCCTTTTTTTCCCTTTATCAATTTATGATTAACCAAATTTTTCATAAAACCCTCCGTGACATGTCAACTCCCCCAAAAATCCCGAAAAAAATTTACTTCCTTTTCCCTACCCTCCCCCAATTTTAAAATCCCAATTTTTCCCTTTTTCTAAATCATTTGTACTCTCATCACCCTTTTTTTTTTTCTATGTTCATTTCAAATTTTACCCTTTTTTAAAAAAATCCCCAAAATTTGTACTAACCTTCGCAATTTTTCTTTGGGAAACTCCCCATTTAAAACCCGCCATCAGCAAAAAGTAAATGTGTCCCCCTTCCCATTTTGTATTTAATTCCCCCCTAATTTTAAACCCAACCCCCCCTCCGAACACCCCGCATTTACTTCTTTTACAACCCCATCTATAAATTATTAAACAACCAAGGGGGACAATTTTCCCCATCCTGTCTAAGGCCTACTTTTACCCGGGGAAAAATTTTCTCTCTCTCTTCTAAAATAACCCCAAACCCGAGCCTTTCCTCATAAAACTCTTTACAGCATTTAGTAAACTTTCCACCCCTTTTTCCCTTTTTAATTTTAAATCTTTCCAAAATTGTTCCCTATTTCCCTCTACATTGGGCCCTTTTTTAAACCATAAAAAACAATAAAAAATTCCCTACCTTTATCTAAATATGCTCAACATAATGTTTCAATGAAAACCACTTGATCTACACATCCCCTACCCACCCCTAAAAACCCCTTGCTCACTGCCAATTTCTTTCTTTTGCTTTCCCCTAAAATTCCCCCAATAATTTAACCCTACCGTTTCACTTTTCCTGGCATACTTTAGTTAACTTATTCCTCTATAATTTTACAAAACTCTTTTTTTCCCCCCTTTCCCCTTTTTTATAAAGGGAAAATAATGCTCTTTGCCCAAACCCTTAGGTACCCTTCCCCCCTTTCATAAAAATTTTTTAAAAAAAAAAATACCCAAAAAATTTTCCCGCACAAAGTCCCCCCCCTTTCCCTTTAAAGCCCCCGCCTCCCCCACACTCACTTCCGGGTTTTCTTCAATCCTAAAAAATGGTATTCCTCCCCGGCCCGTGCATAAAATTACTGCCTCCTTTCTTCGTCAACATTTAAAAAATTCCTCCAAAAATTTTCGCCATCTTCCCATACCTATGATTAAAGGTTTTTTAAATTTATAAAAATTTGTCAGTTTAAATCGAGGAAAATGCACTTTTTTTAAAGATGGGGGAAACAGAATTAAGGGGTATTTTCAGGCCAGGGTAAAACGCTTTAACTGAAACCCACAGGGAAAAAAAGGGCCCGCAGCACGGCAGTCCCACTGTATATGAAGAGAGTTTGCCATCCTTATGAAAGTGAGAAAAAAATAAAGTGAAAAAGAGGTACAAAAATTTTCATACTTTATGACTATGGGAAAGTAACGAGGACACAAGGAAACCCCAAAGTTACACCAGTGGGGTGACAATGAAAATTTAATACCAGTGAAAACTGAGTCAAAATCAGCAAATTTTACCTACCCTTTTTCCCTTGGGCCCCCTGATACTCACCCCTTTTCCCTTTCCCCCCGCCCTCCCCCCACCTGCATACCCACCCTTTCCCCGCCTACCTATCCTCCCTTCACTTGGGTTTCCCACCCTTTCCTTTCCCCTGCCCCCCCACCACCCGTATTTCCCCCTTCCCTTGCCCACCAAACCTCCCCCCATTTGCCCCCCCCCACCTTGCCCCCCTGGGCCCCCCCTCCTGATACCCCCCTTCCCCTTTCCCCCCCTGCCCACTCCTTCCTAATTTGCCCATTAAAAACTGTAATTTTAAAGACAAATTAAAAGGAAAAAAAAATAAAAAACCCCACCAATATTATGTGACCCGAAATTTTTAAAAAAATTTGCCCCGTAAAATTTCTGCAACCAGAGGGGGCCAGGGATTTAGTGAAACGTCCCTTTTCCAAAACCCCCAAAAAAAGGGGAAAGGGTTTTTAGAAAAAAAACCCAAAAAGTAATTATAATTTTTACTAATATTTTTACATGAACTAAAAAAATTTTTCAAAAATAATGCCCATAATGGGCTACAAAATAAAATTTCCAATACAAAAGGTACTGGCAAAGGGGGGGCAGCCCGGGTTTTTAGTTTTTTAAAACCTAAAGGGTAGTTTTAAAAAAAATGTCCATTTAAATTTTTCAAGAAAAATTTGGGAAAACCTTAATTTTACAAAAATAAACATTACAATACATGAAGTGACTCACCCGAATGAGAAGACTTGTTGCAAAAAAGAACTAGGGAGGGGTATGCACTCTTAATCCCAAATTTAAAAAACACTGTAGATTCTTGCGCACCCAAACCCCGGGAAACAAGCAATGAAAAAGATAGTTCCCGAAAAAACAAGATAAATCTTCGTATGTTCCTGAAATACAAATTGTCAGGGCCCCAAAAAAATATTTATGGTATGAGGGGTCATGTATTATTGATAATAACACCTTCAGTCCTCACTGAGGTGAAAATTTACTCAAGAAAGGAAACATTTTAAACACTCATTCAACAGTTTCTTGTCACTTAGCAAACCCTCCCTCCTTCAGAGTGAAGGAAAAATACATCCCCCCAACCCGGACTAAAATCCAGCTATTTGGTTTACATGGGAAACCCTTCATTTTAAATAATACTTTGCTCAAAACTCCAACAGCCATTAAGCTGTAAAATCACTTGTCTTTATTTACTTTTTTCTGAAAATTTCTCACACAAAAATTGTTGGGTGTTCAAAACCCTAGAATTTTAAACCTAATTTTTTTCCCCTCCCCCCATCCTCCCGGGATGACTCCTACACTTCCTTCCTTTTTACCTTTTTAAAATTTTTTACATCCACTTTGGGGCCCCCCTATTCTGCCCCCAATCCTTTCTATTTGCCTAAACCACTTTATCAAACCCCCCCTCGGGCCCCTGACTTAAACCTTTGGTAACCCCTCTTTAAGTCTCCTTTAAATTTTTTACACTCCAAAATTTTCTTTCAAAATATTCACACCCCCATTTCCCTTTTAACACAAACCCTCCACTGTCTCCCAAACCTCCCCCCTCATGTTTGTGTTTTTAAAACCCCCCAAGATTTTTAAAAACAGTGTTGATACAATTACACTGGTACATTCTCCTTTTTGCCTCTAAAGAAAAAATTTTCTCTCCCCAAAAAAAGTTCAATGAAACCATCCACTTATTTCCCCCCCTGTCAATTTTTACGGTTTTAAATTACTTTCCCGACCCCCCAAATATTGAACTATTTATTTCCCCCAATTTCCCAAACTTCATTGTTGGATTTTTTTTGTTGTTAATTAAATTTTAGTTTTTATTTTCAGTGGACCCCCGGTTTTAAAGTATTTTTTCACTCCAGAAGTTTGTTCAGGTGCCCGTATGGGCCGAATTTGGGTTTCCCCTAAAAAATATTGTGGGAAATAGTTTTTTTAAATCCCACATTTACTATATATGATAGCAAGAATTTTGGGCAGACAAACCTAAGATTCCACTGCAGTACAAGTACAGTACCTCTCAGGTAAAACTATAAACATTAAGAGTTTAATCAAATTTGTGCAATTACAATAATAAGCATCATTTACAATAAATTTTAGTGGTAATTCTGTGTAAAAAAACAAAGAGATTAGCTATAATAACATTAAGGTTTATCTTAGGGCTATCTTATGACAATTCTGGGGGTTACTGCTCCCACAGACAGGTCCCAGACCAGTATTCTGGCTATAACAGCTTTCACAGGTTACTGTATAGTACATATACATAGCAATAGCATTAATGACCTCTCATCATGCTAATTCAGTACAGAAGTTGCATGAATGGGCAGGTCTTCTATTTTCTTTTCTTTTTTTTTTTAACTTTACGGGATTAGCGTTTATGTCAGATGAATGATGTGTGTGGCCTTCAGAGGTAATGAAGATAATATCTGCATTCTTCACCCTGCTTTTGCTTATTGCACTCATCAACATTGATTCATATGGATCTTTCAGACTTTTTCTCATTTTGTTTCATCATCAATATGAACTTTGTGATTAATGGTCCAAGTCTGCAGGCATTTTTTAACTTTATCCTTTTATCTCTGTAATGTCCCTGCATATACTATCTTTCTTTCGTTGTGATACATTCACGCTTTTAAGCAGTTTAGTAACCCTTTTCCTCCTGTATATTCCTCTATATTCTCTTTTTATATATGATGTTTAAAATTTTCTCAGTGGTACATATTTAATACAGACTGTTTTGTAGCTTTTCCAAGAATTGGAAAGGGTCTAGGGTATTTAAGACTGTTTCATTCAGAGCACAGGCACTGTTCTTCCCATGGGAATACCAGCCAATAATTCTTTCCCTATAAGCCATGCATGTTGTAAAAGGAAATTAGAATGCCTCGAGCAAATAGGCTAGTAATCACTTCTATATTGTTACCAAAAGGCCAAAGACAAGTTTTTAAAGGTACAGTATTATAAGTCAAAGGTAACTTAGGCATATTTTACCACTGTATATAGGTAGTAGGTTGGTAGACAGCAACCACCCAGGGGGGTACTACCATCCTGCCAAGTGAGTGTGAAACGAAAGCCTGTAATTGTTTTACATGATGGTAGGATTGCTGGTGTCTTTTGTCTGTCTCATAAATATGCAAGATTAGAGGGTATGTCTTGCTACTTCTACTTACACTTAGGTCACATTAAACATACATGTACATGTTTATTTATACACACCCCTCTGGGCTTTCTTCTATTTTCTTTCTAATTCTTGTTCTTGTTTATTTCCTCTTATCTCCATGGGGAAGTGGAACAGAATTCTTCCATTGTAAGCCATGCGTGTTGTAAGAGGCGACTAAAATGCCGGGAGCAAGGGGCTAGTAACCCCTTCTCCTGTATATATTACTAAATTTAAAAGGAGAAACTTTTGTTTTTTCTTTTGGGCCACCCTGCCTCGGTGGGATACAGCAGGTACGTTGAAAAAAGAAGATCTGAGTTTTCTTTGATTTTATCTTAATAGTTCTTGGTCTTATTACTTTTCCTTTTATATCCATGGGGAAGTGGAATAAGAATCTTTCCTCAGTAAGCCATGCGTGTTGTAAAAGTCAACTAAAATGCTGGGAACAATGGGCTAGTAACCCCTTTTCCTGTAATAATTACTAAAAAGAATAAGAAGAAAATTGTCAAAGTGGGAAGTCTGAATGTGTGTGGATGTTGTGCAAATGGTAAGAAAGAGATGATTGTGGATGTTATGAATGAGAAAAAGCTGGATGTCCTGGCTTTAAGTGAAACAAAGATGAAGTGGGTAGGAGAGCTTCAGTGGAGAGGAATAAATGGGATTAGGTCAGGGGTTTCAAATAGAGTTAAAGCTAAAGGAGGAGTAGCAATAATGTTGAAGGATAAGTTATGGCAGGAAAAGAGGGACTATAAATGAATTAATTCAAGGATTATGTGAAGTAAAAGAAAGGTTGGATGTGAAAAGTGGGTTATAGTAAGCGTATATGCACCTAGAGAAGGAAGAAGTGCAGAGGAGAGAGAGAGATTTTGGAAATGTTGAGTGAATGTATGGGGGGTTTTGAACCAAGTATGAGAGTACTTGTGGTTGGGGATTTTCAATGCTAAAGTGGGCAAAAATGTTGTGGAGGGAGTAGTAGGTAAATTTGGGGTGCCAGGGGTAAACAAAAATGGGGAGCCTTTAATTGAGCTATGTGGGGAAAGAGGTTTCGTAATAAGTAATACATATTTTATGAAGAAGAGGATAAATAAATATACAAGGTATGAAATAGCATGTAATGAAAGTAGTTTGTTAGATTATGTATTGGTGGATAAAAGGTTGATGGGTAGGCTCCAGGATGTACACGTTTATAGAGGGGCAACTGATATATCAGATCATTATTTAGTTGTAGCTACAGTTAGAGTAAGAGGTAGATGGGAAAAGAGGAAAATGGCAACAGCAAGCAAGAGAGAGGTGAAAGTGTATAAACTAAGGGAGGAGGAAGTTCGGGTGAGATATAAGCCACTACTGGCAGAAAGGAGGGCTGGTGCAAGTATGAGTAGTGGGGGGGTTGAAGAGGGTTGGAATAGTTTTAAAAATGCAGTATTAGAATGTGGGGCAGAAGTTTGTGGTTATAGGAGGGTGGGTGCAGGAGCAAAGAGGAGTAATTGGTGGAATGATGAAGTAAAGGGTGTGATAAAAGAGAAAAAGTTAGCTTATGAGAGGTTTTTACAAAGCGGAAGTGTTATAAGAAGAGTAGAGTATATGGAGAGTAAAAGAAAGGTGAAGAGAGTGGTGGAGAGTGCAAAAGGAGAGCAGATGATAGAGTGGGAGAGGCACTGTCAAGAAATTTTAATGAAAATAAGAAAAAATTTTGGAGTTAAACAAGTTAAGAAAGCCTAGAGAACAAATGGATTTGTCAGTTAAAAACAGAGTAGGGGAGTTAGATGGGGAGATGGAGGTTTTGGGTAGATGGCGAAAATATTTTGAGGACCTTTTAAATGTCGACGAAGAAAGGGAAGTGGTAATTTCATGCAATGGCCAGGGAGGTATACCATCTTTTATGAGTGAAGAAGAACAGGATGTGAGTGTGGGGGAGGTGCGTGAGGCATTACGTAGAATGAAAGGGGGTAAAGCAGCTGTAACTGACGGGATCATGACAGAAATGTTAAAAGCATGGGGGGATATAGTGTTGGAGTGGTTGGTCTTCTTGCTTAATAAATGTATGAAAGAGGGGAAGGTACCTAGGGATTGTCAGAGAGCATGTATAGTCCCTTTATATAAAGGGAAGGGGGACAAAAGAGATTGTAAAAATAATATAGGAATGAGTTTACTGAGCCCTAGGTAGTAGGTTGGTAGACAGCAATTGCCCAGGGAGGTACTACCATCCTGCAAAGTGAGTGTAAAATGAAAGCCTGTAATTGTTTTACATGATGGTAGGATTGCTGGTGTCCATTTTTCTGTCTCGCAAACACGCAAGGTTTCAGGTACGTCTTGCTACTTCTACTTACACTTAGGTCACACTACACATACATGTACAAGCATATATATACACACCCTGCTGGGTTTTTTCTATTTTCTTTCTAGTTCTTATTCTTTTTTATTTCCTCTTATCTCCATGGGGAAGTGGAACAGAATTCTTCCTCCGTAAGCCATGCATGTTGTAAGAGGCGACTAAAATGCCGGGAGCAAGAGGCTAGTGACCTCTTCTCCTGTATATATTACTAAATGCAAAAGGAGAAACTTTCGTTTTTCCTTTTGGGCCACCCTGCCTTGGTGGGATATGGCTGGTGTGTTGAAAGAAAGAAAGAAGTTTACTGAGTATACCAGGAAAAGTGAACGGTAGGCTATAAATTGAAAGAATTAGAGGTAAGACAGAATGTAGGATTGCGGATGAGCAAAGAGGCTTCATAGTGGGTAGGGGCTGTGTAGATCAAGTGTTTACATTAAAGCATATATGTGAACAGTAGTTAGATAAAGGTAGAGAAGTTTTTATTGTAGTTATGGATTTAGAAAAGGCATATGATAGAGTGGATATGGGAGCAATGTGGCAGATGTTGCAAGTATATGGAATAGGTGGTAAGTTACTAATTGCTGTAAAGAGATTTTATGAGGATAGTGAGGCTCAGGTTAGGGTGTGTAGAAGAGAGGGAGACTACCTCCCAGTAAAAGTAGGTCTTAACCCCTTCAGGGTCCAAGGCCCAAATCTGAAGTGGTGCCCCAGTGTCCAAGAATTTTCAAAAAAAAAATTTGTTTTTTTTTCTTATGAAATGGTAGAGAATCTTTTTGTGAAGGTAATAAAACAAAAAGTACAAAATTTGATGGAAAATTGATGAAATTATGCTCTCGCGAATTTTGATGTGTCAGCGATGTTTACGAATCGGCGATTTTGCCGACTTTGACTCCCATTTTAGGCCAATTACATTATTCCAGTCAACCAAATTCTTAGCTATTTCACTAGTATTACTTCTATTCTATCGATTGAGCACAAGAAATTGATAAGTCAACTGTTTCAACTACAAATTAAAGTCATCAGAAATTGTTAATTTGGCCAATTTAACACAAAGTTCAAAATATTCCAATTTCAAAATAGGGTCCAGAATAAACAATGTAGGTATTCCTGGAACTAAGCTTACATTTCCTCTGTTCATTAGTTATGTTTTGAGGCTTTACAAATAAATTCCATTTTGATTTTTTATTCACACCAAAAAATAGAAGATTTACTGTTATGCAATACTGTAATAATTGTATAAATATCATCACCATATTTGTGAATGCATATTAGACCCACCAGCTGGCGTGTATTAGACGTGTGAGGTCGTTTGTTTACTCTTGAATATCGGCAAAAATTTAACATTTCTGCTACTTTGAGCTCAGTTTCAAGCCATTTCCAGTGCTAAAACCAATCAAAATCATCTCTATTTCTGTAATATGTCTTCCATTCTATCAAATGAGACCAAGAAATCGCAAATAGAACTATAAAAAACATACGAAAAAACACAGCAAAGTCGCTGTTTTAATCGAAAAATCATGATTTCAGTTTTTTTCTCTCATTATACACAGCGTGCTGCAGGATCTGTTTTATGTGGTGCACACATACCACATAGATGTATTCTCTCATATCTAGGCCCAAATGTACCACTCACAGTTTATCAGAGTGAGCTGAGCTCATGACGTAGATCTACGGTTTGGACCCTGAACATAAAGCCGTAGATCTATGGGACGGACCCTCAAAGGGTTAAACAGGAATGTGTAATATCACCACAGTTGTTTAATATATTTATAGATGGGTTGTAAAAGAAGTAAATGCTAGGGTGTTCAGGAGAGGGGTGGGATTAAATTACGGGGAATTAAATACAAAATGGGAATTGACACAGTTGCTTTTTGCTGATGATGCTGTGTTTATGGGAGATTCTAAAGAAAAATTGCAAAGGTTAGTGGATGAGTTTGGGAGTGTGTATAAAGGTAGAAAGTTGAAAGTGAACATAGAAAAGAGTATGGTGATGAGGGTATCAAATGATTTAGATAAAGAAAAATTGGATATTAAATTGGGGAGGAGGAGTATGGAAGAAATGAATGTTTTCAGATATTTGGGAGTTGACATGTCAGCAGATGGATTTATGAAGGATGAGGTTAATCATAGAATTGATGAAGGAAAAAAGGCGAGTGGTGCATTGAGGTATATGTGGAGACAAAAAACGTTATCTATTGAGGCAAAGAAGGGAATGTATGAAAGTATAGTGGTACCAACACTCTTATATGGGTGTGAAGCTTGGGTTGTGAATGCAGCAGCGAGGAGGCGGTTGGAGGCAGTGGAGATGTCCTGTCTAAGGGCAATGTGTGGTGTAAATATTATGCAGAAAATTCGGAGTGTGGACATTAGGAGAAGGTGTGGAGTTAATAAAAGTATTAGTCAGAGGGCTGAAGAGGGGTTGTTGAGGTGGTTTGGTCATTTAGAGAGAATGGATCAAAGTAGAATGACATGCAGAGCGTATAAATCTGTAGGGGAAGGAAGGCGGGGTAGGGGTCGTCCTCGAAAAGGTTCGAAGGAAAGGGTAAGGGAGGTTTTGTGGGGAAGGGGCTTGGACGTCCAGCAGGCGTGCATGAGCATGTTCGATAGGAGTGAATGGAGACGAATGGTATTTGGGACCTGATGATCTGTTGGAGTGTGAGCAGGGTAATATCTAGTGAAGGGATTCAGGGAAACCGGTTATTTTTGTATAGCCGGACTTGAGTCCTGGAAACGGGAAGTACAATGCCTGCACTCTAAAGGAGGGGTTCGGGATATTGCCAGTTTGGAGGGATATGTTGTGTATCTTTATACGTATATGCTTCTAAACTGTTGTGTTCTGAGCACCTCTGCAAAAAACAGTGATAATGTGTGAGTGAGGTGAAAGTGTTGAACGATGATGAAAGTTTTTCTTCTTGGGGATTTTCTTTCTTTCTGAGTCACCCTGCCTTGGTGGGAGATGGCCGACTTATTTTATTATTATCACACTGGCCGATTCCCACCAAGGCAGGGTGGCCCGAAAAAGAAAAACTTTCACCATCATTCACTCCATCACTGTCTTGCCAGAAGGGTGCTTTACACTACAGTTTTTAAACTGCAACATTAACACCCCTCCTTCAGAGTGCAGGCACTGTACTTCCCATCTCCAGGACTCAAGTCCGGCCTGCCGGTTTCCCTGAATCCCTTCATAAATGTTACTTTGCTCACACTCCAACAGCACGTCAAGTATTAAAAACCATTTGTCTCCATTCACTCCTATCAAACACGCTCACGCATGCCTGCTGGAAGTCCAAGCCCCTCGCACACAAAACCTCCTTTACCCCCTCCCTCCAACCCTTCCTAGGCCGACCCCTACCCCGCCTTCCTTCCACTACAGACTGATACACTCTTGAAGTCATTCTGTTTCGCTCCATTCTCTCTACATGTCCGAACCGACTTGTTAAAACAAAAAAACAAAAAAATTTGGTGAGGTACATTTTCCTAGCACAAAATAGAAGTACCTGTGAGGAGAAAGAATATGAAGACCATGATGGCAGTGTATCCAAAATACAGCATTCCTAGCACAAAATAGTTGTACCTGTGAGAAGGAAGAATAGGAAGACCATGATGGCAGTGTATCCGAAATACAGCATGGTAGAGATGGCACCCTCTATGCTGAGCTTCGTGATGAAGTAATGAATGCAGTACACAAAGAGGTAGAAAGCTGTGAAGCCGGAGGTCAGGAAGCTGCGCCACCACCAGTGATAATCCTGAAAAAGTAAAACAAGATTCAAGTAAAAAAAATAAAAGAAAATTCAAGAAGACATGAGCATGAGTCCTTGTAAAGTATCTGGGTTTTAATATCTTTGTCTTGCAAAACTGTAATAATATAATTGTAAGCAACTTTCAGAATGGATGGGATTTCGAGTCCAAGATAAGCCACAACTGGCTTCCTGTGGGTTTAAATGTAGTTCATTTTTTAGCCCTTTCAGGGTTTCAGCCGTACTAGTACGGCTTACGCACCAGAGTTCTTGATGTACTAGTACGCCTAAATTCTAGTGCCCTCAAATCTAGTGAGAGAAAGCTGGTAGGCCTACATATGAAAGAATGGGTCTATGTGGTCAGTGTGTGTGGTATAAAAAAAATCCTGCAGCACACAGTGCATAATGAGAAAAAAAAACTTTGACCGTGTTTTTGGATTAAAACAGCGACTTTGCACTGTATTTTCATATGGCATTTATTGTTGTATTCTAGTTTTCCTGGTCTCATTTTATAGAATGGAAGACATATTACAGAAATTGAGATGATTTTGACTGGTTTTACAAAGAAAACTACCTTGAAATTGCGCTCAAAGTAGCAGAAATGCTCGATTTTTACCAAAGTTCAAAAGTAAACAAATCATGCTATGCATCCAATACACGTCAATTGGTGAGTCTAATATTCTTTCACAAGTGCGCAGATAATATTTATACCATTTCTACACCAATGCAGTAGTCTGCATAACAGTAAATCTATTTTTTTGTGAGAATAAAAATTCAAAGTGGAAAGCAAAAGAATGTAAGAGGAGCATGGGGACATGACTAATGAACAGAGGAAATGTTATTTTAGTGCCAGGAATGTCTTTCTTGTTTATTCTGGACCCTATTTGGAAATTGGCATCTTTTGAAATTTGTGTGAAATTAGCAAAATTGCTAAATTCTGACCACTGTATTGGATAGTTGAAATCGGTAAATGGGTGGTTTCTTGTACTCATTCGATAGAAAAAATAGAGTTCTAGCGAAATAGTTATTATTTTTGTCGACAAGTACACTGGAATTGGTCGAAAATAGAGCTCAAAGTGGGCAAAATCACCGATGCGTAAACATCGTCGAGACCGCTAACTTCGCGAGAGCATAATTCCCTAAGTTTTCCATCAAATTTCATACTTTTGGTGTCATTATGATCGGGAAAAGATTCTCTATCTTTTCATTAGAAAAAAAAAATTTTTTTTCTTTTGAAATTTGGCCAACCCTGAGAACAAATCTCTGAGAGGGCCTGTCGACCCTGAAAGGGCTAAATAATTTTAATTTAGGGTGCTAATTTTTCAAACACACCAGTCACTGCCCACCACTCCACTAAGGTAAGGTGACCCAAAGGAAAAATGCAAGACTTTGGTAGCCTGTCTAACCTCCCACTAGAGTGACTTAAGAAATCGTAATGACACGATTGCAAACAAACCATACCCCCGGCCGGGATTGAACCCGCGGTCATAGAGTCTCAAAACTCCAGCCCGTCGCGTTAGCCACTAGACCAGCTAGCCACTTATTGTGGCTAGCTGGTCTAGTGGCTAACGCGACGGGCTGGAGTTTTGAGATTATGACCGCGGGTTCAATCCCGGGCGGGGGTATGGTTTCTCCCACTAGAGGTCCATGGCTTGTCCCCAGTTTTAAGTTTCAGTAATGGTAATTGTTGCCCTCTGTTTGTGACCACATAAATTGTGCGAGTCATGCTTTTCTCTCATTAACCCAAGCCAGCCACTTGCTATCAACTCTAGACCTGTGGGCTCCTCCCCCTGGCTTCATCTATCTTGGCACAGGGCACCTACTATATCATGGCCTGTACATATTTGTAAATAAATGGACCCATAAGTAAAATTGAAGCTCCCTAAAACAACATTCACCCCTCCCTCCTTCAACAGCTGACTTGCTAAAAGTGTGGGGACATCAAAATTCAAATGGCCCTTTGTCTTCCAACATCCCTACACATCCTTCAGAGTGTAGGCACTATACTTCACATTTACAGAATTGAAATTAGCTAACCAGTTCTCTGAATCCCTTTACAAATGAAGCCTTTTTCATGCTCCTACATCATGCTAATTACCACATTCACCTCTATGTGGGCAGACAATGGAAAAGCTAGGAATCCTTTTATTGCAAGATTTCACCCAAGGCTGGACATTATTAAGTGCACGGAAAAGGCAAATGTACCATATTATGGGCAAACGAGCACCATGAGCTCAGGTTTGAAGAAAGACATGTCACACACAAGGTTAATGGAAAAGCATGTTACATGAGTTCATAACTTGTGAGATCAAGTCTGGTGAGGTCAGATATTGGTGGGTGCAAGGGATGGGGGTAAAGTAACAAGTTTATTATGATCATATGAATTATGGATAATGTGAACAACAGGTGCAGTCAACATGTACATTCCAATGTTTTCTTCAGTGGTTATGAGGAGGTGGATCACTAAAGCTTCCAAAATTCTGTGTCTGGCCCTGTTACGGACAGAGAAAGAGCACAGCTGTTACAACATAAGAATGACCGAGTCAGACACACAATTTTGGAAGCATAGGTGATACTGCCAGTTTGGAGGGACTTCTAAACTGTTGTATTTGAACACCTCTGCAAGGACAGTGATTATATATGAGTGAAGGTGAAAGTGTTGAATGATGATGAAAGTATTTTCTTTCTTTTTGGGTCACCCTGCCTTAATGGGAAACAGCCAATGTGTTAAAAAAAAAGCGATCCACCTCACCAAAACTGCTGAGCAAAACAGTGGAATATACATGTTGGCTGGAAAGTTATTCATTCATGACAGAAGTGACCTCTCATTTAAAATGCAGGCACAGTACTTCCCACCTCCAAGACTCAAGTCCAGCAACCAGCAAGTGCTCCACATTAACTCTTGAGTGTGTCCAAAGTACTAGTACACAGGTTATGGTACTGCATTTGAGGTACTAGTATGAACCATTTTTTGTACCAACAAATCTGCTACCTGCCAATATTTTTTTTTACCTCAGGATAACACTTTGAGTCTTCTTCCATCTATTCACACATTTAAAAAAAATCTAAGGCCAGCAGGGTCCACACAATGTATCATGGTTAACTACTCAGGGGATTACTGTATATCCAAAATACAGTGGACCCTGAACCAGCGATATTAATCCGTTCCTGAGAGCTCATCGTTAATCAAAATAATCGTTAGTCAAGTTAATTTTCCCCATAAGAAATAATGGAAATCAAATTAATCCGTGCAAGACACCCCAAAGTATTGAAAAAAAAATTTTTTACCACATGAAATATTAATTTTAATACACACAAACTGAAGAAGACATGCACAGTTACATGACACTTACCTTTATTGAAGATCTGGTGATGATTGATGGGATGGGAGGAGGGGAGACCGTTGATCTTGTTAAGTGTTTAGAAGGGGAATCCCCTTCCATTAGCACTTGAGGCAGCAAGTCTTTTTCTGGGGTTACTTCCCTTGTTCTTTTAATGCCACTAGGACCAGCTTCAGAGTCACTGGACTTCTGTCGCACAACATATCTGTCCATAGAGGCCTGTACCTCTCGTTCCTTTATCCTAAAGTGTTTCACAACATTGCCAGTGTAATAGTCACCAGCATGGCTTGCAATAGCTGTGTGAGGGTGATTTTCATCAAAAAGTTTGCACTTTAAGCCACATTGCACACATTTCCTTAATCTTTGAAGTAGGCAACTTCTTCAATTTCTCTCTCCCCTCCTCCGAAGCAGTTTCCTCAGGTGTGGCCTCTTACTGTTGAAGATGATCTAGCAGCTCATCAGTGGTTAGTTCTTCATTGTCCTCCTCCACCAACTCTTCCACATCCTCCCCACTAACCTCACCAATATGAGCACTAGTTCCAGGCATTTTTTCCTGTTCACCTGGGTGTTAGTCAACTGTTGTGGGTCGCATCCTGGGGGACAAGATTAAGGACCCCCAATGGAAATAAGTTAGACAGTCCTCGATGATGCACTGACTTTCTTGGGTTATCCTGGGTGGCTAACCCTCCGGGGTTAATCGTTTCTCGGTAATTGTTTCACGTTAAGCCACACCAACAACACTCTCTCCACATCTTTGAGTAATACAGCTGATTGTGGTGCAGCAACAACAACAGCTGACTGTGGTGCAGCAGCAGCTGCACCTTTGGCAAGAACAGCTTCCTTGATTGCCGTTTTCTTACCCACAATAGTAACGATGGTTGATTGGGGTTTATTATACAACCTGACCAGCTCAGAGACACGCACTCCACTTTCATACTTAGCAATGATCTCTTTCTTCATCTCCATAGTAATTCTCACCCTTTTTGCTGTAGGGTTGGCACTAGAAGCTTTCTTGGGGCCCATGGTGACTTATTTTGCAGGTGCAATCACTACAAAGGCTGTGATAATATGAAATGTTCCAGTTGTTGTATGTTTGGAAGCGACCGCAGTGGCTGGTTGGCTTGTAAACACTGACACCCAAGGGACAAGTGAGGCGCGCTCAGGCCAAAGTGGATGCGTATGGTACGGAACGAATAGCGCTGGTCAGGTTTTTAAGCGCTAGTCGAGGCAAAATTTTTGCGTTTAAATGTATCTCTAGTCAGATTTATCGTTAATCGATGCCATCGCTGGTTAAGGGTCCACTGTACTAGTATGCCTCTCTAACTAAAGTAAACAAACGAACAAGGAGCTGTAGTTCTAACACCAGCTTCCATACCAGCAGACAGGGTGTGCAAATGGTTCAAAGATGACTTATTCAGTCCAAATTTATTACAATTTCGTGATACTATCAGTGGAATTCAGCCACAAAACACACTAGGTATATCACCCAGGATAACCCAATAAAGTCAATGTGAATAATTTCCATGTTTTGATGAATATTATACTCTAAAATATTTTAAGTATTCATTAAACACAGCCTTAGAAGACCAAAATATAGTATAAAAAATATAATAAAATAACAATTATAAAGTGTATATACCATATACAGTGCCAACCAATTTTTTTTTTTTTGTTGCCTGTTATCACTAATCTTCTTAGGCCCATGGTGACTTATTTATACAATATAAAAAAAAACACCAAAAAATGCGAAGAAACACGAAATACCTTACAGCGAAGTTCTGGCAGGTCGTGTTTGTTGGGTCAAGTGCCGAGCAAACAGTCAACTACCGAGTGATTTTTTTTACGGAACAAAGAGCTCAAATACCGAATTGTTCGAGTAGGGAGCTGTTCGAGTACCGAGGTTCCACTGTATATATAACCCAGTAAAGTCAATCAGCATTACTTATTTCCATGTTTTCAGGAATATTACACTATGAAATACAAGTTCAAAATAGTAAAAAAAAAAATTTAATAAAAACTCGTTATACAGTGAACCCCTGCATACCGTCGGCATCACATAACGTTAAATCCGCATACCGATACATTTTATCGCTAAGATTTTGCCTCGCATACCGCTAAAAAACCCGCTCAACGCTATTCGTCCGAGACGCATCTAATGTGCGGCCTGAGCCAGCCTCGCATGTTCCGCCGGTGGCATTGTTTACCAGCCAGCCTCCGCGGTAACATCCAAGCATACAATCAGAACATTTCATATTATTACAGTGTTTTTGGTGATTTTATCTGCAAAATAAGTGACCATGGGCCCCAAGAAAGCTTCTAGTGCCAACCCTGTGGTAAAAAAGGTGAGAAATATTATCGAAATACTGTGGTACCATGGTCAACTGCTGATGCTGCTGCTGCTGTAGCACTGTCAGCTGCTGCTGCTACTGTAGCACCATCAGCTGCTGCTGCTGCTGTACCACCGTCAGCTGCTGCTGCTGCTGTAGTACCGTCTGCTGCTGCTGTAGCACTGTCTGCTGCTGCTGTAGCACTGTCTGCTGCTGCTGTAGCACTGTCAGCTGCTGCTGTAGCACTGTCAGCTGCTGCTGCTGCTGCTGCTGCTGTAGCACTGTCAGCTGCTGCTGCTGTAGCACCGTTGTTGGTGTGGCTTATTGAGAAGACAAAGAAACAATTAACCCCAGGGGGATAGCCACCCAGGATAACCCAAAAAAGTCAGTGTCATTGAAGACTGTCTAACTTATTTCCATTGGGGTCCTTAATCTTGTCTCCCAGGATGCAACCCACACCAGTCAACTAACACCCAGGTGAACAGGGAAAAATGCCTGGAACTAGTGCTCATATTGGTGAATTTAAAGCCAGCAAAGGTTAGTTTGAGAGATTTAAGAATCGTAGTGGCATACACAGTGTGATAAGGCGGTTCTGGAAGAAAGTGCCAAACAGGACCTACAGTACTCAGGAGGAAAAGGCACTCCCAGGACACAGTGTCTCATCAGTCATTGCTGCATCTTCAATAAAGGTAAGTGTCATTTATTCTTCATTTAGTAGAGTAGTACATGCACAATATATATTGTGCATGTACTACTCTACTATTGTGCATGTATCCTTCTCTTTGTGTGTAGGAAAATGTATATTTCATGTGGTAAAATTTTTTTTTTTCATACTTTTGGGTGTCTTGCACGGATTAATTTGATTTCCATTATTTCTTATAGGGAAAATTTATTCGCATAACGATAATTTCGCATAACAATGAGCTCTCAGGAACGGATTAATATCGTTATGCGGGGGTCCACTGTACTGTATACAGTGGACCCCCAGTTTTTGGCCACTGCAGAAATTGTGCAGCTCGGATTTCAAGCACTTTTTCAGTGAAATTTTCCCCAGGGTTTTGTACATCCGCTTGGAAATCGTCGGTATCAGATGCATCCACCTGCCCAGGATGCAGCTTCTCACGTGTACCACACTCAGTCTGCCTGTGCCTCTCGTTGAGTTAGCAATACTCCACGCACTCATCCATTGGTTTTTGTGCTTGTTTATTGATTACGACTGTGAAATAAGCCACCATGGGGCCAAAGAAAGTTCAGAATACCAGCCCTTAGATAGAATTCAAGAAAGAACTCGTAGAATGAGTTGCAAAGTTTTGTGGAGAAATATCACTACCACCCTCTACAAAGGTAAAGTGACTGATAGAGGGTGGTAGTGATGGTGGTAGAGGATGGAAGTGATGATGGTAGTGATAGCAAACAGTCGAAGATGTTGAGAAGTTGTTGTTGGTGTGGATCAACGAAAAACAGTTAGCGAGAGATAGTGTTGTGAAGGCAATAATTTGTGAAAAGGCAAGGCAGTTGCATGCTGACAAGTCTTCAATAAAGGTAAAACTGATTTAAATGTTTATTTATCCATTAAAATTAGTGTTTTATATTTCTCATTGTTTTCTGAATGTAAAACAATAGTTATTCTCTATAAAATATTTTTTTTTTTAATATTTTTGGGTGTCTGGAACGGATTAATTGAATTTACATTAATTCTTATGTGAAATATTACTTCGGTTTTCGTCCATTTCGGATTTCAGCCGACCTTCCGGAATGGATTAAGGCTGGAAACCGGGGGTCCACTGTATACAGCCTCTCCTCACTTAGCGACGTACTCGCTTACCAATGCCTCGGATTTACGACGGACTTTCTGACCAGCATTTATACCTGACTTACTCTATTCTGTTTATTTCAATATACAGTACACTACTGTATAAACATTTTAAAATATACCAGAAATGTTATAAATGGTGCAAAGGTAACATTAAAGCAATATAAGAGATGGTTGACACAAACCCACTATTATAGTATGCTCCTCACTCAGCGATGAATTTGTTTAACAACGCAGTCTTAGGGAACGGAACTTCGTCATTAAGTGAGGAGAGGATGTATATATAGCAATTATTCAAAGTGAAGCAATTTTTGAAGTGCTAAGACACCTTGAAACACATCTAATATTATAAAAAAAAAAGAGTATGTATAAAACATTAAACATTAAAAACAATTAAAAAACAGAAAACAATCATATATTATCATCAATAATTGTAAAATGTAAACATCGCTGGGGCTTTAACACTACTGTTGATGATTAGCAGTCATTTTTTCACAAACTTCAACACATAACAAAGTTATAAGATTTTTATCAGATTTCACTCAGTGTAGTCTTATTCGTTTCAGAAAAACAAACTCTATTGATCAATAACAATTTTTTTTATTATTATTTTTCAAAATCTTCCCCCACACACACACAAATTTTTTTCCAGGGTCTTCCATAGTTAACCCTTTCAGTGTTGGTCCCATTTTACTATGGCTTTGAAGCCAAGGTCATAGAGATGATAAGAGTTGGACAATTGACAACATCAATTCTAGGTATGTCATTACAGTTAACATTAGTGGGGACATTTTCCAAGGATTCCCTAGATGTACTTTTGGTACAGGCATGTCAACAATGCCACCTTCAAGGAACTGGTACAACCAGATCCTCATTGGATGCTCATACACATCAGTGGCTTTTACCATGTAATACAATTATGTCTGCAACTGTTCTGTCAGCAACCTACTCCCATCCACATTAATTCATTAATAGCTAAAACTGTCCAGCAAACTCAGCCTCGAGACCACATGGCACAGGGGCCACACAGACACAAAATCGTCCACTACGCAAGCCTAGTGGGTACTTAAGATTTAGACAGCAACTTTAAGGAATTCTCAGACATCCCACTTAGAGTTGTTTGGTCAACATAACTTTTTGTTTTACTGATAAGGTTACCAAAGTAGACTTTTACTTTGGATATTGAAGTATGCTGGGTGCCTTCCACCCGGTGTACTTTAACGACGTGCACTGTATCAAAAACCCAGATGAATAAATTACCTCAGCACAGAGGTGGAAGTAGCAGAGCAGCACAGTGGTTTCTGAGCAGGTGACAATAAGGATCAAGAACACCAGGAAGAGGAATCCAAACATGTAGTATGTTTGTGACGACCAGATGGAGTTGAGAATGAAAAAGAGCTGGATGAAGATGCAGCCGAAGGGTAACACACCGCCCATGATGATGCCAGGAAGAGGCTGAGTGTATATACTCTGCTCAGGAATCTGCCGGGGAATCTGGTTCGTCCGCACTGGATTCTCCAAGCACTGGAACAAACAATTAGGACATATTTACTAGGAGTACATTGTCAATAGAAAAGATGTATAAGAAGATATTCTCATCCCAAGTACTTGAAGACTAATATAACAACTTATAACAGCTTGGGGTAATTAATGACAACATGAGAATGAGTGCTAAGAGTATTTTAAATTCAAAAATTTTTGCATGTTATGCTGGGCCATTTTTCAAGAGTTCCTCTTTTTTTTTTCCATGAACCACTTACATGTATTTTGTTTTCTATGAACCATAACAATTAATACAGCATTTAATTTCCAATATTCTTAAAAAAAAATTCCCTTCACTGAAACATTGACAAAAACTTAAAATTATTTATAAGCACTTCATTAATTAACTGCAAACTGTAAAACAACAACAAAAAAAGGAATAATTTGAATACAATCTCATGTTTGTGTGAGAAACAAACATACATACATACATCTTTTTTTTAGCATGCTACCTGTCTCCCACTGAGGCAGGGTGACCCAAAAAATAAAACACTTTCAGTATCAATCACAATATCACTAGTCTTGAGAGGTATGTGGATACTAAAATTCAAATGACCCTCCAAGCAGCAAATATCCCCACCCTCCCTTCTTAGTGCAGACACTGTACTTTCTACCTCCAGTACTCAAGTCCAGCTAACTTGTTTCCCTGGATCCCTTCACAAAATGTTACACTCATTCCTATCTAACCCACTCATACATGCTTGCTGGATGTCCAAACCCCTTACACACAAAACCTTCTTTAACCCCATCCCTCCAACCTTTCCTAGGATGACCCCTACCTTTCCTTCCTTCCTTGCATTACAGATTTATACACTCTCCAAATCATCCTATTTTGCTCCAACCTCTCTAAATGTCCAAACCACATCAACAATCCTTCCTCAGCCCTCTGGATAATACTTTTAGTAACCCTGCAGCTCCTTCTAATCTCCAAACCATGAATTCTCTGCATAATATTTGCACCACACATTGTCACCCTCAGACATGACACCTCCACTGCCTCTAGCCTTCTCCTTGCTGCATCATTCACAACCCATGTAAGAGTGTGAATACCACTACTCTCATACATTCCCCTTTTTGCCTCCATGGATATTGTTTTGTCTGCACAAAGGCCTAAGTGCACCAACCATATTTTTCCCTTCATCAATTCTATGGTTCACCTCATCTTTCAAAGACCCATCAGATGATAAGTCCATTCCTAAATAGCTGAACACTTTCACTTCCTCTATAATCCCATCCTTCCAATCTACCAGTATATAAATAATCTGACACCCTACTCACCTTGCTCTTTCCTAGGTTCACTTTTATTTCCTTCTTTTACGTACCTTCTTAAATTTATAAATGAAGAAATGGTTTGATGATTTTATGGCAAAGGCTACATACACATTTTTTAACCCCCTCGACAAAAAAAAAAAATCCACTCAATATCAAGCCTGTATAGTTTATATCTTGCTTGTGCCTTGCTAAACACTGTCTATAATGTAGGGTTATATAGAACCTTATATACAATAACTGCATTTCTGGCTACATTCTGAATAATAGCAGAGAAAGTTTGCTCAGAATATACCATTCAAAAGACAGGAGAATTATTTACTTTGTTGTTAGTGATAAAAAGACTAGACCTCTTTAAAAGTATAAATGACAAGAGTTACATGGATTACTGACTTACCCTCTTCCTGTAGCCAAAGAAGGAGCCTACAAAAGTGAGTGGGACAGACACCAGGAACCAGAGTGCCAAGAGTGCCAGCAGTGTGGTGAAGGGAACAGCAGCACTTGACCCCTTGTACCACAGAATCAAGTTCATGATGAAGAACAGAGCGAACACAATACTGAAATATTCAACTTTTATTACTGTTAATTGATGATGAACAACAGAGTAAACAATACTGAAATATTTGACTATTATTACTGTTAGCTGATGATGAACAACAGAGTAAACAATACTGAAATATTCAACTTTTATTACTGAGAGTTGATGATGAACAACAGAGCAAACAAAACTGAAATGTTCAACTTTTATAAACATCCTCAAATCTTCCACTTTCTAAAAATAAAAAAAAAATAGTACTATAATTTCATTTCTACTAAAACAAATTATGAATGATTTAAAAAAACAATTAGCAAGGAAATGTCAATTAAACATTTTCTCAAAATCATATCAGTGAAACCCCACATTATCCACCACTCATTTTTGCAATAAACTAATTGGAACACCAAGACTTTTTTAAGTACCACTAAGTGTACTAAGAGTTCTCAGTAACAGAGGTGCTAGTTATGTTTTGTATGAAGACTTCTTTGGTTTGCACTAACTTGTTATTACCCTTCAAAAGAATGCACAAAATAATAAAATTTCTGCTAAACGTGGCTATACACTATCATATCAACTACTATGCCAATTCAGCAATAAAATAGCCTTGGGTATATAATAGACTTGGGTATGAAATAGCCTCGGGTATTAAATAACCTCAGGTATAAAAGGTAGTAGGTTGGTAGACAGCAACCACCCAGGGAGGTACTACCGTCCTGCCAAGTGAGTGTAAAACGGAAGCCTGTAATTGTTTTACATGATGGTAGGATTGCTGGTGTCCATTTTTCTGTCTCATAAATATGCAAGATTTCAGGTATGTCTTGCTACTTCTACTTACACTTAGGTCACACTACACATACATTATTATTTTTTTTTATTATCACACCGGCCGATTCCCACCAAGGCAGGGTGGCCCGAAAAGGAAAAACTTTCACCATCATTCACTCCATCACTGTCTTGCCAGAAGGGTGCTTTACACTACAGTTTTTAAACTGCAACATTAACACCCCTCCTACACATACATACATGTACAAGCATATATATACACACCTCTCTGGATTTTCTAATATTTTCTTACTAGTTCTTGTTCTTGTTGTTTATTTCCTTACCTCCATGGGGAAGTGGAACAGAATTCTTCCTCCGTAAGCCATGCGTGTTGTAGGAGGCAACTAAAATGCCGGGAGAAAGGGGCTAGTAACCTCTTCTCCTGTATATATTACTAAATGTAAAAGGAGAAACTTTCGTTTTTCCTTTTAGGCCACCCCGCCTCGGTGGGATACGGCCGGTGTGTTGAAAGAAAGAAGATTAAATAACCTCAGGTATAAAAGGTAGTAGGTTGGTAGACAGCAACCGCCCAGGGAGGAACTACCATTCTGCCAAGTGAGTGTAAAACGAAAGCTTGTAATTGTTTTACATGATGGTAGGATTGCTGGTGCCTTTTGTCTGTCTCAAACACGCAAAATTAGAGGTACGTCTTGCTACTTCTACTTACACTTAGGTCACACTAAACATACACATACACATTTATTTATAAACACTCATCTGAGTTTTCTTTGATTTTATCTTAGTTCTTGTTCTAATTACTTTTCCTTTTATATCCATGGGGAAGTGGAATAAGAATCTTTCCTCCGTAAGCCATGCGTGTTGTAAAAGTCAACTAAAATGCCGGGAACAATGGGCTAGTAACCCCTTTTCCTGTAAAAATTACTAAAAAGAATAAGAAGAAAATTGTCAAAGTGGGAAGTTTAAATGTGCATGGATGTTGTGCAAATGATAAGAAAGAGATGATTGTGGATGTTATGAATGAGAAGAAGCTGGATATCCTGGCTTTAAGTGAAACAAAGCTGAAGGGGGTGGGCGAGTTTCAGTGGAGAGGAATAAATGGGATTAGGTCAGGGGTTTCTAATAGAGTTAGAGCTAAAGAAGGAGTAGCAATAATGTTGAAGGATAAGCTATGGCAGGAAAAGAGGGACTATAAATGTATTAATTCAAGGATTATGTGGAGTAAAATAAAGGCTGGATGTGAGAAGTGGGTTATAATAGGCATTTATGCACCTGCAGAAGAGAGAAGTATAGAGGAGAGATAGAGATTTTGGGAAATGTTGAGTAATTGCGTGGGGAGTTTTAAACCAAGTGTGAGAGTACTTGTGGTTGGGGATTTTAATGCTAAAGCGGGAAAAATGTTGTGGAGGAGTAGTAGGTAAATTTTGGGTGCCAGGGGTAAATGAAAATAGGGAGCCTTTAACTGAGCTATGTGTAGAAAGAGGTTTGGTAATAAGTAATACATATTTTATGAAAAAGAGGATAAATAAATATATAAGGTATGATGTAGAACGTAATGAAAGTAGTTTGTTAAATTATGTATTGGTGGATAAAAGGTTGATGGGTAGGCTCCAGGATGTACACATTTATAGAGGGGCAACTGATATATCGCATCATTATCTAGTTGTAGCTACAGTTAGAGTAAGAGGTAGATGGGATAAGAGGAAAATGGCAACAAGTAAGACAGAGGTGAAAGTGTATAAACTAAGGGAGGAGGAAGTTCGGGTGAAATATAAGCAACTCTTTTCAGAAAGGTGGGCTGGTGCAGGTATGAGTAGTGGGGGGGGGTTGAAGAGGGCTGGAATTGTTTTAAAAATGCAGTATTAGAATGTGGGGCAGAAGTTTGTGGTTATAGGAGGGTGGGTGCAGGAGGAAAGAGGAGTGATTGTTGGAGTGATGAAGTAAAGGGTGTGATAAAAGAGAAAAACTTAGCTTATGAGAGGTATTTACAAAGCAGAAGTGTTATAAGAAAAGTAGAGTATATAGAGAGTAAAAGAAAGGTGAAGAAAGTGGTGAGAGAGTGCAAAAGGAGAGCAGATGATAGAGTGGGAGAGGCACTGTCAAGGAATTTTAATGAAAATAAGAAAAAATTGTGGAGTGAGTTAAACAAGTTAAGAAAGCCTAGGGAACAAATGGATTTATCAGTTAAAAACAGAGAAGGGGAGTTAGTAGATGGGGAGATGGAGGTTTTGAGTAGATGGCAAGAATTTTGAGGAACCTTTAAATGTCGACGAAGAAAGGGAGGCGGTAATTTCATGCACTGGCCAGGGAGGTATATCATCTTTTAGGAGTGAAGAAGAGCAGGATGTGAATGTGGGGGAGGTGCGTGATGCATTACGTAGAATGAAAGGGGGTAAAGCAGCTGGAACTGACGGGAACATGACAGAAATGTTAAAAGCAGGGGACGACATAGTGTTGGAGTGGTTGGAGTGGTTTAATGAATGTAAGAGGGGAAGGTACCTAGGGATTGGCAGAGACCATGTATAGTCCCTTTATATAAAGGGAAGGAGACAAAAGAGATTGTAAAAATTATAGAGGAATAAGTTTACTGAGTATACCAGGAAAAGTGTACGGTAGGGTTATAATTGAAAGAATTAGAGGTAAGACAGAATGTAGGATTGCAGATGAGCAGGGAGGCTTCAGAGTGGGTAGGGGATGTGTAGATCAAGTGTTTACATTGAAGCATGTATGTGAACAGTATTTAGATAAAGGTAGGGAAGTTTTTATTGCATTTATGGATTTAGAAAAGGCATATGATAGAGTGGATAGAGGAGCAATGTGGCAGATGTTGCAAGTATATGGAATAGGTGGTAAGTTACTAAATGCTGTTAAGAGTTTTTATGAGGATAGTGAGGCTCAGGTTAGGGTGTGTAGAAGAGAGGGAGAATACTTCTCGGTAAAAGTAGGTCTTAGACAGGGATGTGTAATGTCACCATGGTTGTTTAATATATTTATAGATGGGGTTGTAAAAGAAGTAAATGCTAGGGTGTTCGGGAGAGGGGTGGGATTAAATTATGGGGAATCAAATTCAAAATGCTAATTGACACAGTTACTTTTTGCTGATGATACTGTGCTTAAGGGAGATTCTAAAGAAAAATTGCAAAGGTTAGTGGACAAGTTTGGGAATGTGTGTAAAGGTAGAAAGTTTAAAGTGAACATAGAAAAGAGTAAGGTGATGAGGGTATCAAATGATTTAGATAAAGAAAAATTGGATATCAAATTGGGGAGGAGGAGTATGGAAGAAGTGAATGTTTTCAGATACTTGGGAGTTGACGTGTCGGCGGATGGATTTATGAAGGATGAGGTTAATCATAGAACTGATGGAGGAAAAAAGGCGAGTGGTGCGTTGAGGTATATGTGGAGTCAAAAAACGTTATCTATGGAGGCAAAGAAGGGAATGTATGAAAGTATAGTAGTACCATCACTCTTATATGGATGTGAAGCTTGGGTGGTAAATGCAGCAGCAAGGAGACGGTTGGAGGCACTGGAGATGTCCTGTCTAAGGGCAATGTGTGGTGTAAATATTATGCAGAAAATTCGGACTGTGGAAATTAGGAGAAGGTGTGGAGTTAATAAAAGCATTAGTCAGAGGGCAGAAGAGGGGTTGTTGAGGTGATTTGGTCATTTAGAGAGAATGGATCCAAGTAGAATGACATGGAAAGCATATAAATCTATAGGAGAAGGAAGGAGGGGTAGGGGTCGTCCTCGAAAGGGTTGGAGAGAGGGGGTAAAGGTGGTTTTGTGGGAGAGGGGCTTGGACTTCCAGCATGCGTGCGTGAGCGTGTTAGATAGGAGTGAATGGAGACGAATGATACTTGGGACCTGACGATCTGTTGGAGTGTGAGTAGGGTAATATTTAGTGAAGGGATTCAGGGAAACTGGTTATTTTCATATAGTCAGACTTGAGTCCTGGAAATGGGAAGTACAATGCCTGCACTTTAAAGGAGGGGTTTGGGATATTGGCAGTTTGGAGGGATATGTTGTGTATCTTTATACGTATATGCTTCTAAACTTTTGTATTCTGCGCACCTCTGCAAAAACAGTGATAATGTGTGAGTGTGGTGAAAGTGTTGAATGATGATGAAAGTATTTTCTTTTTGGGGATTTTCTTTCTTTTTTGGGTCACCCTGCCTCGGTGGGAGACGGCCGACTTGTTGAGAAAAAAAAAAAAATTCTATGAGTGTAAAACGAAAGCCTGTAATTGTTTTACATGATGGTAGGATTGCTGGTGTCTTTTTATTCTGTCTCATACACATGCAAGATTTCAGGTACATCTTGCTACTTCTATTTACAATTAGGTCACACTTCACATACATGTACAAGCACATATACACACACCCCTCTGGGTTTTCTTCTATTTTCTTTCTAGTTCTTGTTCTTGTTTATTTCCTCTTACCTCCATGGGGAAGTGGAACAGAATTCTTCCTCCGTAAGCCATGCGTGTTGCAAGAGGCAACTAAAATGCCAGGAGCAAGGGGCTAGTAACCCCTTCTCCTGTATATATTACTAAATGTAAAAGGAGAAACTTTCGATTTTCCTTTTGGGCCACCCCGCTTCGGTGGGATACGGCCGGTGTGTTGAAAGAAGAAATTCTAGTGGCCTCAAATCAAGTGGGAGAAAGCTGGTAGGCCTGCATGTGAGAAAATGGGTCTGCGTGGTGGGTGTGCGCACTATGAAAAAAATCAGGGACTCAGTGGTGCATTGTGGGAGCTCCATTCCAGTAGTCCTTGTTCACCATGCCTCGCAGTAAGAAGTACCTCACTCCTCGGCGGACTGGAGGTCTTTTGTTCCCAATTGATAGTTCTAACAGTGATGGAAGTGCCAGTGAAAGTGAATTTTATAGTTTTGGAGAGGGTGTGACTGAAAGCAGTGCCCAGGATAGCATAATTAGTGATGAAAATCCAGATGACCCACAACCTTCCATCTCTGGTGCTGGGCTGTCTCATTCAAGTTCACATGTACCAGGACGAATGAGGAAACTATTTCCCTGTGTACAGGACTCAGATGTGTGCAGTGATAGTGATAGTGATTTCCAAGCTACTGAAAGTAGCTCTAGTTGCAACAGTGAGGGCGAATATTCTCCAGTGAAGCGGCAGTATGTACGATGCAGCATGCATTCTGGTAGTGTGCCATATGCTATTCCAAGGGGAAGGAGCAAATCTCTGAGTAAATCCCATGGCCCTACACCACGAACTGACAGTGAAGATGACGATATTGTTACAGTGGGGATGAATAATGTGCGTGGGGCAGCAGGCGGTGGTGATCTTGGAGGTGGCATGAGTCATGTGCCACCAGCAGCTGGCCATGCTAGTACCCACGTTGCTAACTCAGCACAGCCACAACCACCCCCACACTCCCACAACATCCACAACCACAACCTTCACAACTGCAACTACCTGTAAATATCCAGTATCCACCAGCAGACTGCATCTGGGATTGGCAGCAAGGCGACAATTTTGTTCCCAATCCCCATCACTTTGATGAAATACAAAGTGGAATACGGCCATCATGTATACTCGGGAACAATGCCACTGAACTGTTGTTCTTCAATGAACTCCTGATGGACATTATCGTCAGGGAAAGCAATACATACTTCGAGTACACCATGGCAAACACAATTCTTTCACCAAGATCATTCCTACACCAGTGGAAGGACACAACTGTGGCAGAGATGTATCTGTTCTTTGCCACAATAATGCTTATGCCACATGTGTATAAGAACACTGTCAACACATACTAGTCGACAGACTGCCTGATTTCAACCCTAGCTTTTGGTGACATTATACCAGTGAATCGATTTCTGCTACTGTTACGTATGCTACACTTCTCAGACAAAACAAGGCCTGACAGAAGCAACAGGTTGTATAAGATAAGGAATGTGTTTATGTGCCTGAAACAAAAGTGCTGTATGTATTTTTATCTCTTCAGGAAGCTTGTTATTGATGAGTCTTTAATTTTGTTCAAAGGCAGACTGTCATTCAAGCAGTATATACCAAGCAAGACGAAATGCTGTGGTATAAAGTTATTAGTACTGTGTGATTGCAAAAGTGGTCTGGTTTTGGATATAATTGTGTACACTGACAGTAATACATTGCAAGATACCAGGAAGTTACTGGGTATCTCTGGTGACGTGGTTAGAACAATGATGGAGCCATATCTAAGTAAGGGGCACACATTATATACTGATAATTGGTACACAAGCCCCTTACTCAGTGATTTTTTGTGAGTGAACATGACAGACGTGTGTGTGGTAAAGTGCGTGGAAATCGTAAACATATGCCTAGATTTGACGCAGGCACTCGTAGAGGTGAGGTGTAGGTGTTTGCTGCCAATGACATCATGGCATTTCAGTGGCATGACAAACATGATGTCACATTGTTGACATCAGGTCACCCACATGAAATGGTAGACACTGGCAAGCAGAATAGAGACCAACGAACCCATTGTAAAACCTGCAGTTGTGATGGACCACAACCTCAATATGCACTTAGTGGAGAAATGTGACATGCAGATTGGGTTTGCTGATTGTGTTCACGAGAATTATAAGTGGTACATAAAACACTTTTTCCATCTTCTTGACATTTCCATGCTGAATGTTTATAATATGTATAAGTTGAAGAGCAACAACAAACCCAAATATGGTGAATTTTGTTTGTCAGTCATCAGACAAACAATATTAAAGTACCAAGGAACAACACTTGCAATAGACCAGCGTCCACAAAATTATCAACACATGCCCTCTCGTCTGAGGCCTGGTGATCACTACCCCCATAAAACTGCTCAGAAGAGGTGTTATGTCTGTGCACATACAACAAAACGCCCACAAAAACGCAGAGACACTCATTTTATGTGTGAGTAGTGTAAAGTACGACTGTGCATATACACGTTTCAAGGAATTCCACAAGCTGCAGCAGTTCTAGGAAAGTGTCCAGTGATTGTACATTTGTATATATACTATAGAACAATAGCAATAAAAAAAATTTTATATTGTTCATTTGTGTAAACAAGTTTTGTAAACAATATAATGATACTAATGTTCGTGCAATTATTGTGTTATATACGAGTGTATATATGTACATTGCACCTTACTTTGGTTTCACAGGCCACATAAGTTTTGTGAAAAAATAAAATAGTGAAAAAACAAGAAACCTTCAAATGGAAATAAACCAATGTTTACCAGGTGAGCGGCATTTGCCGCTGTTGCCATACACAGCTCATTTTCTGCCAACTTTACTCCTCTATGTCTCGGTAAGTACTGAGTGCAAAAAAATTTTTGAGGGCTTAAAACAATCAGAAAATTAATCTTAACATTTTGATAAGAAATTTTTTTTTTTTTTTGAATATTTTTTTTTTGACACCAGGAGACACTTCAGGATTTGGGGTTGCGACAGTCAAAGCAAGGTAAGATTTATGAAGAAATTCAGGGAAACCTGTTAGCTGGACTTGGCAAGACATGGTTGATTTAAAAAAAATAATGGTCAATAAACATTTCAATAGTTCCTACATGATGAACGTTCTGTCATCCGCAGCTTCATGACTGACGTAACCACCAGAAACCTAACCCTCACAAATTGTGACTCTCAAGTGTAACGTCATCATATTAACTAACCCAGGACATAACATAGAAGTCAGAATGACATTCGTTTTCCACTTTTCTCCACCAAAACTCTTATAGAGGCGAGCAGCAATGTAGCCTGCAGGGAAACCCAGACACACGTAGAGCACCAGGGCACATGTCATCAATGCTCCACGGTTGGCCGGTGACAGGAAGCCCAGGCAGGCAAACACTGTAATATAAACTTCTGTTGTACATATATGCTATTACAAACACGTCATTATTTAAACCACGGTACAGGTGGGGATTGAACTCATGGTGGTCACAGTGGTGCCTATGCTAGCCTTCCTATGGTGTATAAATATACCTAGTTGGATGAATCTTATTGTAGCCAGCTGAATAATGCATCGATCTGGAGTTTTACGACGCACTCATCACGAGTTCAATCCTTGACCATACCATGGTTTCTTTGCAATTGTGTCAATACAATTTCTTGAGTCAAGTCATTATTTACATAGTTATTTTGTCAATTCTTAATAATTTATATTTTTTTGATAAACATATTCATTTCGCATACAAACATCCTCGTGTAATATCCAAACATCTTCAATATTCAAACCATCTTCATTTAATATCCATTTAATATTTCATTTAACATCAAAATGTTTTGGAGCATCAACTCCCATCATTTGTAAAGAACAGGTCACAACACCAAAACTGGAACAATACACACGCAACTTGCACATCAGAGAATGAAACTCAAAAACAACATATCGCTGGAAACATTGTCATAAATTTCATTCTCCTATGTGCAGGTTATTTATGTATCTCCTTCATCAGTGCTAAAACAATCAATAACTATTATCCAGCAGAATAACTAGTCTATATCAAAATAAAAACTTCAATACAAATTTTTAAAAAATTAAATATAAAAAATACACAAAAAAGGCTAACATTACTTAATCTAACCACACATTTATACTATAAGGTTATATACTTATAATACATAAAACACATTGTGCATAACAAACAACATTCATTATCATATCTATTTCAAAAAAAAAAAGGAAATATAAAATATATATTATGTATACAAAAAAGGTTATTGGAAAGTTGGGTTGCATACATACAGAGTGTGATCAAGGTCATGATGAAGACCTGAGAGCCAGAACCAACCAAGACGGAGAGCAACATGCCGCGGCGAGGCGGACGGAACACGTCTCCGTGGACCAGCTTCCAACCGTACTCTTCCTGAGCATCCTCTCCTGCATCAATCTACAGTGCAGAGGTGGAAGAGAATAGGATGTAAGGCGATACAATTATCAGATGATGAACTAACACACATGTGCGACACATAGGTATCTCTCTCCAGTTTTAACACAGTGACGCACAAAATAAAGATACCCGAGTAATGTACAAAATAAAGATTCCCCGGTGATATACAAAATAAATATACCCCAGTGATGCACAAAATAAAGATACTAAGGTGTTATACTAATTATTCCTGGTTACACTTGCAGGCTTATCATCTGAAAGTGAGTAATAATCAGCACCATGAGCTGAGGGACTGCCCACCTAAAACTTGTTTCTTCCTGAAGGCTGAGGGACTGACTGCCTCATACATATCTCTCCACTATTTGTACTGTCTCCAGTATTTAAGTCACAACTATATTGTAACTGAAAAATCTCTTGGCAATACATATCCAAAGTGTTGGACATGTATCTTACTCATCAACTTGTTGGTATTCTACATCATTTATAAATGATATTACCAAGTACTGACAACCCTTGTTTTGTTAGTATAGAATGTCCCTGTGTAATGTACGTGGTTGTAGCAAACAATGTCTTTGTGTAACGAGCCTGGTTGTAGCAAACAATGTCCTTGTGTAATGTATGTGGTTGTAGCAAAAAATGTCCATGTGTAACATACCTGGTTGTAGCGAGCAATGTCCTTGTGAAGTGTACGCAACATGATCATGGCCACCATGCCAGAGAGAAAGAGCACGATCACCAGGGAGTTGAGAATACTGAACCACTGAATGTTGGTGTGAGGCATGGAGTCCAGGATGTAGTCCCAACGAGATGACCAACGGTTGTTCCCGGTGCTCTTCTACAAATGGAACACAACAAATTAAAATCAATGAAATGTTTAAAAAAAAAAAAAAAGGAATCAGAGGTGATATACAGTATATATAATTAAAACGACTTCGAAGAAGAAGAAGAGTTTTATGAATGTAGTTGAGACATGCTTACTGTGGTGAAAAAGACTGTGATTAAGGATACATAAACAAGCAAGTACTTAAGACATATAATACAGACACATTTTGGTCCTGAGACTTGGTTCACTTCAAGGTCCCAGTAATATGAACAATCCCTTCTTACTGGAGATACTTAATAACCAGGATCTTGGTATAAAGACACAGATAGCAAGAGGAGACTTATTGGTAGAGCACATAATGTTTCACCTACGTGTGACTCTGTCAAGACTTAACAAAATCTCGTGTAAGTGAAACTTTCTTCTTTCTTCCAACACACCGGCCGTATCCCACCGAGGCAGGGTGGCCCAAAATGAAAAACGAAAGTTTCTCCTGTTACATTTAGTAATATATACAGGAGAAGGGGTTACTAGCCCCTTGCTCCCAGCATTTTAGTGGCCTCTTACGACAAGCATGGCTTACGGAGGAAGAATTTCATTCCACTTCCCCATGGAGATAAGAGGAAATAAACAAGAATTAGTAAGAAAATAGAAGAAAACCCAGAGGGGTGTGTATATATATGCTTGTACAAGCATGTGTAGTGTGACCTAAGTGTGTAAGTGAAACATCATGGTAATACAGGTCTCCTCTGTGTATGTTTCTTTTTACCACCTGCTGACAATGCCATACTTCAAGTGGGATCTTATAATTTTAGGTATAACTTACTATAGGTGGATGAAATACCAAATCCAAATGTTTTATTGAAATGTTTCTAGCTAGAGTTCGTCACGGCCACGCTGGCAGGAGATTCATCTGTAAAAACTTGCATTTGCGGTCACAGTGGTGCCTTTGCTAACCTTCCTATGGTGTAGAAATATACCTAGTTGGATGAATCTTATTGTATCCAGCTGGCATAGTCACTAACGCATTGTTTTACAACTCACTCACCACCCGTACCGTGGTTTGTTTGCAATCAGATCATTACAATCTCATTTCTGTGCATAGCTGTATTAAGTCATGATTTGATAAAGCTCTATACAGAGCACATCTTTGTCTCAAGCCAGCATTAAGCCAGCAGACTGCTGAACAAGCCAGACTGGGAAACACCCTAAAGCTTATATTTACAAACAATGAGGACCTGGTCCAGGACATAACTGTGTCAAAGACTGTAGTCTCAGACTACATCACAAGAAGAGGTTCAGACCTACATACACGGTGGTCTGGAACAGAAAAACACAAATACTCAAAAGGGCAAATTTAACAAATTCAATTTCAACAAGAACACCAATTAGGACCAAAAAATCATGACCTAAATAAGATGTGCTGAGAAAACAACTTAATAAGATGTAAACGAGTTACAGGAAGATGAGCTCTTTGGCACTCAAAGTATGTGCCAGATACATAACGTACAGCATAGGATTTGAAGATGCAAACTCAAGGGAGAGATGCTCCCTCTACAGGCAATGACAATGAATAACATGTTTTCTGAAAGGCAGCAGGCTCTGTGAAGCACAGAAGGAAACTCTGGCAGATATACAGTAAATAAAGTTTTCCACTGGGCCTCAGATAATATTATAATGATTAACGAGGACAAGTTTCTGTTGTTCTTCTACAGAAGAATGGAGGAAACAGACTGTAAAGGGGTACAGGACAAACTCAAATCATTCAACAGAGTGAGACTTGGCACTAAAGCTCTCAGAAGATATCTCATTCAAAGATCACTATAATGTTGCCACTGCTACTGAAAGGAAAATGATAGGATGGATAATTAGAACTTTCAAGACAAGGGATACTGAACCAATGATGACACTCTTCAAATCACTTGTTCCCCCCAGGCTGGAATACTGCTGTATACACTAACAACTCTCTTTAAGGTTGGTGAGACTGCTGAGCTATTAAACATTTACTGCCACAAATAGGTACTCCTCACTTAACGACCAAGTCCGTTCCTAAGAGTAGGTCGGTAAGCAAATTGATCATTAAGCGAGGAGCCGCCCTTACCGATATTTCAAGCATATTATACTGGTAGTGGGTTTGTGTCAACCATCTTTAGATATTGCTTTAATGTCACTTTTACACCATTCATAACATTTCTAGTACAGTGGACCCCCGGTTAACGAACTTTTTTCATTCCAGTAGTATGTTCAGGTGCCAGTACTGACCGAATTTTTTCCCATAAGGAATATTGTGAAGTAGATTAGTCCATTTCAGACCCCCAAACATACACGTACAAACGCACTTACATAAATACACTTACATAATTGGTCGCATTTGGAGGTGATCGTTAAGCGGGGGTCCACTGTATATTAAAAATAGAACTAGACATTTAAAGCAATAAAAAAGTAAAATAAACATACAGTACATTCATTACTTACCTTAAAATATTTGTAATCTTAATGTAGGGTGAGAGGTGAGTAATACTTATTGTAGGAAGAGGAAGAAGAGGAGGAAAGAATGGAAGCTAGTGTGTCCTCAAGTTTGTATTGTGGTAAAAGCTTTACACACGCATCTAAAATAAACCAGCGTGAACCAACCGTAAGTGTACGGGAATTAATATGCTTTGTCTTTGTTTACATTCTCGGCATCTCTCTCTTTTTTTTTTTTTTTTTTTTACACAGGGTTTGAAAAGGTTAGGCTAAAGATCTCTAGCTTTATTGACAAGCTATTTACAGGTTAAGGGTTCCCAACTTTATTGACAAGCTAAGAGCTGTTACCTACATCAGCTCATTTGAAAACATTTTTATTGTTATGAAACATACAGGTAGGAAACAGGATGAAGCTGGAGCCATCTGTGGGCCAGCATTTTCATTTGATCAACTGATTTTATCTTGTCAACATCATAATGCTGTACGAATGTGTTCCATACTCAAGTCATCCTGGGGATAAATGATCTCAGATAAAGTGATGTTCTGGAGAAGGGTACAGCCAGAGTGAAGTTGCTGCTTTCTGCCCGTTTTGTGGTATAGAAGCTTGCTTCACGCTGTCCTCGAAGTGGATCCAAGTGTGGTCTCTTTCTCATTTCACTCTCTCATTCTCTCTCTCTCATTCTCTCTCTCTCATTCTCTCTCTCTCATTCTCTCTCTCTCATTCTCTCTCATTCTCTCTCTCTCATTCTCTCTCTCTCATTCTCTCTCTCTCATTCTCTCTCTCTCATTCTCTCTCTCTCATTCTCTTCTCATTCTCTCTCATTCTCTCTCTCTCATTCTCTCTCTCTTTATTCTCTCTCTCTCATTCTCTCTCTCTCATTCTCTCTCTCTCATTCTCTCTCATTCTCTCTCTCTCATTCTCTCTCTCTCTCTCATTCTCTCTCTCTCTCTCATTCTCTCTCTCTCATTCTCTCTCTCTCATTTCTCTCTCTCATTCTCTCTCTCATTCTCTCTCTCATTCTCTCTCTCTCTCATCTCTCTCTCTTCTCTCTCTATCTCTCTCTCTCTTCATTCTCTCCTCTCTCATTCTCTCTCTCTTCTCTTCTCTCTCTCTTTATTCCTCTCTCTCTCTCTCTCTCTCTCTCTCTCTCTCTTCTCTCTCTTCTCTCATTCTCTCTCTCTCATTTCTCTCTCTCTCTCATTCTCTTCTCTCTCTCATTCTCTCTCTCTCTCATTCTCTCTTCTCTCTCATTCTCTCTCTCTCATTTCTCTCTCTCTCATTCTCTCTCTCTCATTCTCTCTCTCATCTTCTCTCCATTCTCTCTCTCTCATTCTCTCTTCTCATTTCTCTCTCTATTCTCTCTCTTCATTCATCTCTCCATTCTCTCTCATTTCTCTCTCTCATCTCTCTTCTTATTTCTCTCTCTTCTTTTTCTCTCTCTTCTCTTCTCTTCTCTCATTGACAATGGCAATCTCCAAGACTACATCTGTCATCTAAAAATTTGTACTTTACTGTGCACCCGAGTTGGAAGTGCAGCAGCACTTGGAAGAGGAAGAAGAAGGAAGAATGGAAGAAGTAAATAAGAAATTCACTGTAAAGGGGTTAGCTGTTTTTTGTCTGTGTTTATATTCTCGGCATCTCTTTCGTTTTCTATTTCATTATTAAACTCAGTGAATAAGGTATGTCGATGGTAATACAGTGGACCCCCGCATAACGATGGCATCACATAGCGATTATTTCGCATACCGCTTACTTTAATCGCAAAATTTTTGCCGCGCATACCGATTAAAAACCCGCTCACCGATTTTCGTCCGAGACGCGTCCAATGTGCGCCCTCACCCAGCCTCACATGTGCCGCCCGTGCCATTGTTTACCAGGCAGCCTCCGCGCTAACATCCAAGCATACACTCGGAATATTTCGTATTATTACAGTGTTTTCGGTGGTGTTTCTGGAAAATAAGTGACCATGGGCCCCAAGAAAGCTTCTAGTGCCAACCCTGTGGTAAAAAGGGTGAGAATTAGTATGGAAATTAAGAAAGATTTTGAAGGGTTTGGGGCTAACCCTGACAAGCCTATGCCAGTTGTGGAATCCATTGTGCCTACTTCAAAGATTAAGGAAATGTGTGCACAGTGGGTTGAACTGCAAACCTTTATGGATGAAAATCACCCTGACACAGCTGTTGCAAGCCGTGCTGGTGACTATTTCAATGACAATGTTGTGGCCCATTTTAGACAAATCGTAAAGGAACGGGAGGTACAGAGCTCTATGGACAGATTTGTTGTGCGACAGAGGTCCAGTGACTCTCAAGCTGGTCCTAGTGGCATTAAAAGAAGAAGGGAAGTAACCCGGAAAAGGACTTGCTACCTCAAGTCCTAATGGAAGGGGATTCCCTTCTAAACAGTAAGAAGATAATGCTCTCCCCTCCTCCCATCCCATCAATCATCACCAGATCTTCAATAAAAGTAAGTGTCATGTAAGTGTGCATGCCTTTTTCAGTTTGTGTGTATTAAAATTAACATTTCATGTGGTAAAAAATTTTTTTTTTCATACTTTTGGGTGTCTTGCACGGATTAATTTTATTTCCATTATTTCTTATGGGGAAAATTCATTCACATAACGATTATTTCGCATAACAATTACCCCTCTTGCACGGATTAAAATCGTTAACCGGGGGTCCACTGTACTAATAATTAATAATTAATAATAATAATCCCTCTGGGGTAGGTTTGGCAGCTTGGTGAGCTACCAAACCTACATGAAATATGTGATGTTTAAACCACCCCAGAAAGATTATTAATATTATTAATCATTATTATTACCATTGACATACCTTGTTCACTGAGTTTAATAATTTCTAACACCAACCCTTACAAGAAATTGTAAACGAAAGAGATGCCGAGAATGTAAATACACAAACGAGTGCACAGTGTGTACTTCATCTATTCTTTCCTCTTCTTCCTCTTCCAAATGCTGCTGAATTTCCAACTCTATCTTGTACTATAGGGTACAAAATAAAATACAAATTTTTTTTATATTTTTATTAACACACTAGCCGATTCCCACCAAGGCAGGGTGGCCCGAAAAAGAAAAACTTTCATCATCATTCACTCCATCACTGTCTTGCCAGAAGGGTGCTTTACACTACAGTTTTTAAACTGCAACATTAACACCCCTCCTTCAGAGTGCAGGCACTGTACTTCCCATCTCCAGGACTCAAGTCCGGCCTGCCGGTTTCCCTGAATCCCTTCATAAATGTTACTTTGCTCACACTCCAACAGCACGTCAAGTATTAAAAACCATTTGTCTCCATTCACTCCTATCAAACATGCTCACGCATGCCCGCTGGAAGTCCAAGCCCCTCGCACACAAAACCTCCTTTACCCCCTCCCTCCAACCTTTCCTAGGCCGACCCCTACCCCGCCTTCCTTCACAATAGACTGATACACTCTTGAAGTCATTCTGTTTCGCTCCATTCTCTTACATGTCCGAACCACCTCAACAACCCTTCCTCAGCCTCTGGTACAACAGTTTTGGTAATCCCGCACCTCCTCCTAACTTCCAAATTACGAATTCTCTGCATTATATTCACACCACACATTGCCTTCAGACATGACATCTCCACTGCCTCCAGCCTTCTCCTCGCTGCAACATTCATCACCCATGCTTCACACCCATACAAGAGCATTGGTAAAACTATACTCTCATACATTCCCCTCTTTACCTCCAAGGACAAAGTTCTTTGTCTCCACAGACTCCTAAGTGCACCACTTACCCTTTTCCTCTCATCAATTCTATGATTCACCTCATCTTTCATAGACCCATCCACTGACACGTCCACTCCCAAATATCTGAATACATTCACCTCCTCCATACTCTCTCCCTCCAATCTGATATCCAATCTTTCATCACCTAATCTTTTTGTTATCCTCATAACCTTACTCTTTCCTGTATTCACTTTTAATTTTCTTCTTTTGCATACCCTACCAAATTCATCAACCAACATCTGCAACTTCTCTTCAGAATCTTCCAAGAGCACAGTGTCATCAGCAAAAAGCACCTGTGACAACTCCCACTTTATGTGTGATTCTTTATCTTTTAACTCCACGCCTCTTGCCAAGACCCTCGCATTTACTTCTCTTACAACCCCATCTATAAATATATTAAACAACCATGGTGACATCACACATCCTTGTCTAAGGCCTACTTTTACTGGGAAATAATCTCCCTCTTTCCTACATACTCTAACTTGAGCCTCACTATCCTCGTAAAAACTCTTCACTGCTTTCAGTAACCTACCTCCTACACCATACACCTGCAACATCTGCCACATTGCCCCCCTATCCACCCTGTCATACGCCTTTTCCAAATCCATAAATGCCACAAAACCTCTTTAGCCTTATCTAAATACTGTTCACTTATATGTTTCACTGTAAACACCTGGTCCACACACCCCTACCTTTCCTAAGGCCTCCTTGTTCATCTGCTATCCTATTCTCCGTCTTACTCTTAATTCTTTCAATAATAACTCTACCATACACTTTGCCAGGTATAGTCAACAGACTTATCTCCCTATAATTTTTGCACTCTCTTTTGTCCCCTTTGCCTTTATACAAAGGAACTATGCATGCTCTCTGCCAATCCCTAGGTACCTTACCCTCTTCCATACATTTATTAAATAATTGCACCAACCACTCCAAAACTATATCCCCACCTGCTTTTAACATTTCTATCTTTATCCCATCAATCCCGGCTGCCTTACCCCCTTTCATTTTACCTACTGCCTCACGAACTTCTCCCACACTCACAACTGGCTCTTCCTCACTCCTAGAAGATGTTATTCCTCCTTGCCCTATACACAAAATCACAGCTTCCCTATCATCATCAACATTTAACAATTCCTCAAAATATTCCCTCCATCTTCCCAATACCTCTAACTCTCCATTTAATAACTCTCCTCTCCTATTTTTAACTGACAAATCCATTTGTTCTCTAGGCTTCCTTAACTTGTTAATCTCACTCCAAAACTTTTTCTTATTTTCAAAAAAATTTGTTGATATCTCACCCACTCTCTCATTTGCTCTCTTTTTACATTGCTTCACCACTCTCTTTCTCCATATACTCTTCCCTCCTTGTATCACTTCTACTTTGTAAAACCTTTCATATGCTAACTTTTTCTCCCTTACTACTCTCTTTACATCATCATTCCACCAATCGCTCCTCTTCCCCCAGCACCCACTTTCCTGTAACCACAAACTTCTGCTGAACACTAACACTACATTTTTAAACCTACCCCATACCTCTTCGCCCCCATTGCCTTGCTCTCATTAGCCCATCTATCCTCCAATAGCTGTTTATATCTTACCCTAACTGCCTCCTCTTTTATTTTATAAACCTTTGCCTCTCTTCCCTGATGCTTCTATTCTCCTTGTACCCCATCTACCTTTTACTCTCAGTGTAGCTACAACTAAAAAGTGATCTGTTTATATCTGTGGCCCCTCTATAAACATGTACATCCTGAAGTCTACTCAACAGTCTTTTATCTACCAATACATAATCCAAACAAATTTACTGTCATTTCGCCCCTACATCTATCTTGTATACTTATTTATCCTCTTTTTCTTAAAATATGTATTACCTATAACTAAACCCCTTTCTATAAAAAGTTCAATAAAGGGCTCCATTATCATTTACCCTGGCACCCAAACTTACCTACCACACCCTCTCTAAAAGTTTCTCCTACTTAAGCATTCAGGTCCCCTACCACAATTACTCTCTCACTTGGTTCAAAGGTTCCTATACATTCACTTAACATCTCCCAAATCTCTCTCTCTCCTCTACTTTCTCTTTTCTCCAGGTGCATACACGCTTATTATGCCCACTTTTCGCATCCAACCTTTACTTTAATGCACATAATCCTTGAATTTACACATTCATATTCTCTTTTCTCCTTCTATAACTGATCCTTCACCATTACTGCTACCCGTTCCTTAGCTCTCTCTCAGATACTCCAGATTTAATCCCATTTATTTCCCCCCACCGAAACTCCCCTACCCCCTTCAGCTTTGTTTCGCTTAGGGCCAGGACATCCAACTTCTTTTCATTCATAACATCAGCAATCATCTGTTTCTTGTCATCCGCACTACATCCACGCACATTCAAGCATCCCAGTTTTATAAAGTTTTTCTTCTTCTCTTTTTTAGTAAAAATACAAATAGAAATACAAATTTATAGACAAAATATGTAATTTTGGAGATTGCTCGACACTCAGACACTTCACTGCCATTTCCAAGACAGAAGTTCTTGTACAGCATACAATACCGACTGGTCAGAGAGAACTGGTTGCAAGTCAGAGTGGTTGTTAAACAGGTAGGCTGTTAAGTGAGGAATGCCTGTACATTCAAACATCTGAACTACTGGGAACTCTTAAGTCTCTTCAATTGTATTCCTTGGAATGTAAGTGAGAAAGGAACATCACCATGCAAAATACCTCCAATAAAAAAACAGGGGCACAATAAGTACACTAAGAGAGAATGCAATGAGTGTCAGAGATCCCAAACAATTTAATGCCCTTGAAAAGTTTCTCAGATCAGTTCCTGATCAGCTGGGCTGTGGTATGCACACTGGACAGTGTGTGGCCAGCAGTAACAGCCTGGTTGATCAGATCTTTATCAACCAGGAGACCTGGTCTGGGACTGGGCCATGGAGGCACTGACCTCCAAAAGCATCCATTGGGTATCCTTCAGGTGACAGAAGCTTTTTCTGCATTTGTCTCTGTTTAAAAACTAACTGAAGTTAAACTCTTTATTAATGCATTAATGGGAGGAGGAAGGTGGTTGGTAATGGTGATTGGGGGGGATGATGGAAATAAGACAACTCTGCAATCAACGGACTTTGTTATTTCCAAATCAGATGACCCAGCACATTCTGTCCTCTATTTCCAAAGACCATTAAATGGAGGGCTTCTATTAATCTTATGACTTATTGGTAGTTTGTCCAAAGTGATTTGCATCTAACTTTATAAACTCTACATAAAGGGGCCCCTTGTATGCTGTACATGTATTCCACTATTTAAGCATGGGTGACTTGAACCTTGTGGAACTAAAATATTTATTTACTGTTTACTTACTGACATTATTGCTAGCACTCACTGTGAAAGTTACGCTGTAAGAATATTTGATCTCTATTTTGTTCTTGAATTCTGCACTGATGCCCATGACCTCTGCTGTATCACACGAGTCTTCATCTTTACCCCCTGCTATATGTTTAATACTTCTTGGCATGACACGCACAGCTGAAACATTAAGTAAATATGAGGCCAACAAGCAAGCAAACTTTATAAATAGCACCCTTATACTGATGGAACTGGACATGAATGCATTCCGTTATACCGACATTAACTTCCTGTATCTACACCATCTCTTTCAATTGTCCTATAAACTTAAGAAATCCTACCTAACTGAAGATCAATGAATCAGTGTGAAGAATTAATATATACTTAAAACTGTACTACTGTTCACTTAGCTACTTAATAACCCATGTCTAGTTCTTAAGTAGTCTTTATGCAATAGAACTGCAACATATGATAGTGGCTAGGGTGTTCGGGAGAGGGGTGAGATTAAATTTTGGGGAATCAAATTCAAAATGGGAATTGACACAGTTACTTTTTGCTGATGATACTGTGCTTATGGGAGATTCTAAAGAAAAATTGCAAAGGTTAGTGGATGAGTTTGGGAATGTGTGTAAAGGTAGAAAGTTAAAAGTGAACAAAGAAAAGAGTAAGGTGATGAGGGTGTCAAATGATTTAGATAAAGAAAAATTGGATATCAAATTGGGGAGGAGTATGGAAGAAGTGAATGTTTTCAGATACTTGGGAGTTGACGTGTCGGCGGTTGGATTTATGAAGGATGAGGTTAATCATAGAATTGATGAGGGAAAAAAGGTGAGTGGTGCGTTGAGGTATATGTGGAGTCAAAAAACGTTATCTATGGAGGCAAAGAAGGGAATGTATGAAAGTATAGTAGTACCAACACTCTTATATGGGTGTGAAGCTTGGGTGGTAAATGCAGCAGCAAGGAGACGGTTGGAGGCAGTGGAGATGTCCTGTCTAAGGGCAATGTGTGGTGTAAATATTATGCAGAAAATTCGGAGTGTGGAAATTAGGAAAAGGTGTGGAGTTAATAAAAGTATTAGTCAGAGGGCAGAAGAGGGGTTGTTGAGGTGGTTTGGTCATTTAGAGAGAATGGATCAAAGTAGAATGACATGGAAAGCATCATATAAATCTATAGGGGAAGGAAGGCGGGGTAGGGGTCATCCTCAAAAGGGTTGGAGAGAGGGGGTAAAGGAGGTTTTGTGGGCAAGGGGCTTGGACTTCCAGCAAGCGTGCATGAGCGTGTTAGATAGGAGTGAATGGAGACGAATGGTACTTGGGACCTGACGATCTGTTGGAGTGTGAGCAGGGTAATATTTAGTGAAGGGATTCAGGGAAACCGGTTATTTTCATATAGTCGGACTTGAGTCCTGGAAATGGGAAGTACAATGCCTGCACTTTAAAGGAGGGGTTTGGGATATTGGCAGTTTGGAGGGATATGTTGTGTATCTTTATATGTGTATGCTTCTAAACTGTTGTATTCTGAGCACCTCTGCAAAAACAGTGATAATGTGCGAGTGGGGTGAAAGTGTTGAATGATGATGAAAGTATTTTCTTTTTGGGGATTTTCCTTCTTTTTTGGGTCACCCTGCCTCGGTGGGAGACGGCCGACTTGTTGAAAAAAAAAAAAAAACTGCGTTATTTGTATACTGCAGAAAATAAATTTGTACTTGTATTAAGATGTTATGTGCCATGGACCTCATTCACTTCAAGTACATTCAAGGTCCAAGGACAGAACTGTCTTCAGTAAAGGTGTGGAAATTTTTTTAATTTTCCTAAATTCAGCACGTATGAATTTGAATAATATAATAATTAAGTATTAAATGTGATGTTGATTTGACCCTTCGATAAATTTTATGTGAATGAGGGTGCAGCAGCCGCGGAGTAATACACGCGAGATGCCATAATTAATTTATGTGTACACTGCTTTGTGCTAATGGTGAAGTTTAATCCGGCAACATCAAGGCCACAATTGAGAGGATCGGCCTGAACTTGTAACTGGAACCTTTATTAATGACCTCCTGCTGAAGAATAGGAACAGGAACAAGCCTGCGTGGTGCTCCGTGGCCTGGTGGTTAAAGCTCTCGCTTCACACGGTGAGTGTGGGGGTTCAATTCCCAGTGAGGGTAGCACTGGGTGTGTTTCTTTACACTGGTTGTCTATGTTCCCCATCAGTAAAATGGAAACCTGGGTGTTAGTCAACTGGTTTGGTTCACATCCTGGGACAAAACTGACCTGATTTGCCCAAAATGCTCTGCATAACAAGCAGCTTTCTATACAGCAGTATGTCACTGATGTCAGCTAGGCCTGTATACCTTGTACATGTACTTGTTGAAATGAAGATATTATTATTATTGTTATTATTATCATTGTTGTTATTATAACAGGGTGATGAGAATGGAAAATGAATGATCCAGCATCATCGTAGCTCACCCCAGGGAAGTACGCCATTTACTTAACAGTCTACACTGACTGGCCAGTTATTCTATTTGTTATGTAGGCATTAGGGTGTGTTGCACCAGCAATATGCATCTTCCAGTAATTAAATGGTGAGTGTTCAGGTTAAATTTTCCTTTCTTTCTATTGGTATAATTTGCACGAATCAGTAGTTAGATGTTGTGGACCCATCGAACCATTTACAAGTCATAAACCCAATAAAAAGATGTCCTTTTAATTGTCAGCAGTCATTTGCCTTCTTACTACAATCTACATTAAACTCAACAAATTAAATGGTTTGCAATAATGAAGTTTAAAATTCATCTACTACCCGAGGGTTATTAAGACTGCACATAACCTGTTCACTTCCAGTCAAAAATTTACATTAACACCTAAAATAGGGATTAAAGTAAACTCAAGTGTATATACAGAGCATTTACACCTCTTGGCATATATACACAGAGATTTACACTTCTTGGTATATGTACACAGAGCATTACACCTCTTCGTATATATACACAGCATTACACTTCTTGGTATATATAGCATTACACTTCTTGGTATATATACACAGAGCATTACACCTCTTGGTATATATACACAGGCACACACATCTAATATACATACACCTCTTGGTGTATATACACTGAGACACACCTCTCAGCACATATACACTGAGAAACATACACCTCTTGGTGTATATACAGAGATATACACCTCTTGGTGTATATACAGAGATATACACCTCTTGGTGTATATACAGAGATATACACCTCTTGGTGCATATACAGAGATATACACCTCTTGGTGTATATACAGAGATATACACCTCTTGGTGTATATACAGAGATATACACCTCTTGGTGTATATACAGAGATATACACCTCTTGGTGTATATACAGAGATATACACCTCTTGGTGTATATACAGAGATATACACCTCTTGGTGTATATACAGAGATATACACCTCTTGGTGTATATACAGAGATATACACCTCTTGGTGTATATACAGAGATACACACCTCTTGGTGTATATACAGAGATATACACCTCTTGGTGTATATACAGAGATATACACCTCTTGGTGTATATACAGAGTATACACCTCTTGTTTATACAGAATATACACCTCTTGGTGTATATACAGATATATACACCTCTTGGTGTGGGCTTTAATTAAAAGCCCATTTTAGGAGATTTACTCTATTTCTTGGATAATAAAATACGTATAACCAGGAATGATTGGTCATGCTCTACTACCAGTGTTAATGTATCAACACATGGTCTACTACAAGTATTAATGTATCAACACATGGTGTAATATCTATTTTAATGTATAACCATGGATATCCTAGGATACATAATTTACTCTCTATGATAATGCATCACATTATCAGTAATGTTCGACACAATTACTCACAGAGAATGCGTCCTCCGGGACCATTGAGAGAAGCGCCCCAATCTTCATTGTCACCACTATGGTAGGTGATGTTCAGGTCCACGTGGTTGAAAATGTAGTAGGTGCTGGGATCTTTGTAGCGTTTCTGTAGCAAGGAAATGACAACTCTGGTCAACGGTTGATGGTGGGTTTATGGGATTTATGACCTAGCTACTATACAAGGCTTATTAAGGCTACGTGCAACCTTTTCACCACCAGACAAGAATACTTCAATCTCTAAAATAGGAATTAAAGTGAATTCTCAGCATATATACATTGAAATCTTTCACACTTGTTTTGGCAACGTTTCTGATATGTGCTGGTAGCAGGATGAACAGTGTTAAACCATGCATGTTGACAAAATGTTCTCTTATTGTGCCCGTGATTCCCCCCACTTTCACTGAGCCTATTTTACACTTCCATCCATATTTCTCATTTAATACATTGTAATGATAGTGTGAAGATCTGGACTAGGCCCTTAAGTATCTTTCACATAAATATTACATCTTCACTCCTGAGAATACATTTCAAGTGCTTTCAGGCATTCCCACTAGTTTAAATGTTACATTTATTGTTTGTAGGCAGTAAATGACCTCTGTACATTTTGCAGATCTGCTCCCTCTCCTGCCTTGATAAGTAGTGTGAGCCTGTTAGTCTTAATTCTCCTGAAGAAAAAAATGAGAGAACTAAAAATATAGTGAAACAAAAAAAAAAAATCTTACAAATAAAATGGTAAAAACAAAAGCATTCAGTGCAAAAAAAATCAATAATAATACAGTAGGGTCCCATATCCAAGGGGGATACATTCCAAGGACCTGCTGTGGATACCAAAACCATGGATAGCAGCAAGTAAGTCTTATTATAAAATTTAATTGATAAAGTATGCACAATAAGTGGAGAATTATCACTTTTTCACCGGTAGGAAGCACTTCACTCCTCCTCTTAGGCTTTGAAGAAACTGCTCTAAGGCCATTATTATATCAAATTATGAGGTATTTTTGGGACACAGTAAACCATGGATAACTGAAACCGCAGATACCGAATCAGTGGATACAAGGGTGTAAATGTTGCAGTTTTTTAACTGTAGTGTTAGTGAACCTCTGGTAAGACAGTGTTGGAGTGAATGATGAAAGTTTTTCTTTTTCGGGTCACCCTACTTGGTGGGAGACAGCCGATGTGTTAAAAGAAAAAAAAACAAAAAAAAAACGATAATTTTTTTATTAATACATCGGACATTTCCCACCAAGGCAAGGTAACCCGAAAAAGAAGAAACACTTTCATGATCATTCACTCCATTACTGTCTTGCCAGATGTGTGCCTACACTAAAGTTAAAAAACGGCAATATATCAACACCCGTCCTTCAGAGAGCAGGCACTGTACTTCGCACTTCCCAGACTCAAGTCCGGTTAACCAGTTTCCCTGAACCCCTGAACTGTGTCACGCTCCAACAACACATCAAGTCATAAAAGCCATCTGTCTCTACTCACTCCTATCTAACACACTCATGCACGTTTGCTGGAAGTCCAATCCCCTCACACACAAAACCTTCTTTACCCTTCCATCCAACCATTCCTCCTTACCCTGTCTTCCTTCCACTTTAGATTTATATGCCCTCCAAGTCATTCTATTTTGTTAAATCCTTTCTAAATGTACAAACCACCTCAACAAACCCTCCTCAGTCCTTAGAATAATATTTCTGTAAATCCCACATTCCCTTCTGATCTCCAAGCTATGGATTCTCTGCATTATATTCACACTGCGCATTGCCCTCAGACACAACATCTCTGCCTCCAGCCTTCTCCTTGCTGCAACATTCACCAACAATGCTTCACACCCATATAAGAGCATTGGTACCACTATACTTTCATGCATTTCCCTCTTTGTTTCCATGGATAACGTTCTTCATCTCTCCAGACTCCTTAGTGCTCCACTCACCCTTTTCCCTTCATTTATTCTAATAATAATAATAGCCAGAGGGCTGAGGAGATTTTGAGGTGGTCTGGATATCTAGAGAGGAAGGAACAAAACAGGATGACTTGGAGGGTGTATAAATCTGTGGTGGAGGAAAGGCAGGATAGGGGTTGTCCTAGGAAAGGTTGGAAGGAGGGGGCAAAGAAAGCTTAATGTGCAGGAGCTTAGATATCCAACAGGCATTGGCAAATATGTTAGATAGGACTAAGAGAAGGCAAGTGGTTTTTATGATTTAACATGCTGTTGGAGTGTGAGCAAGGAAACATTTATTATGGGATCTACAAAAAATGGTTAGCACGACTCGAGTCCTGGAGGTGGGAACTACAGTGCCTTAACTTAGAAAGAGGGGTGGAGATACTGCAATTCTGGAGGGGCATCTAGACTACAGTATCAGCATGCCTATGGCAAGACAGTAGTGGGGTGAGTGATGGTGAAAGTGTTCCTTCTTTTCTGGGTCACCCTACCTCAGTGGGAGATGGCAGGTGTAAAAAAAAACAAAAGTTAATAAAAATTACACTGCAGACTTACATCCATGACACAGGCATCCTTGGGCCGCTTGACATTGTCAACAAAACATCCAACAGGAAAGCCGGTGGCACAGAACACACTGCCACCTTCCACTAAGTAACACCAGGTCACAGGCATGTTGTCTGCAAGACACAAAAATTAAGTAGTTTCACCTTGTTGATCCAGTGGCATAGCTAGGATTTTTTGGTACCTAGGGTAAATCATCCCACTGCCATCCCTCTAACCTAAACTTCCCATGTGATGGATATCAACCTTGCACGTGAAAATCTGTTAGTACAGTATTTGGAAACATTTATTTATTCTCGGTAATACATAATATAAATTTCTGATTTTTCGTAGAGGCGTAAAAAAAATATGTGCTTCCATGCAAACAAACTACAGTATATAACTTTTGCTACAGTATGTATTAATTACCATTTATAATTTGCAGCTTATAATTATACCCACGTAAGTGCTTTGTAAATTTATATACATGTACTGTACCTGTTTAGATTTTGTGAGCAAAAGTTATAATATGTTGAGTATTAAGAACATCAAGAAAGAAGGAACATTGCAGCAGCCTTACTGGCACATGCAAGGCAGGTCCAATTCTTCTACCAGCTTAAGCCAATGCCCTACCCTAGTCAGGTCAGGTCACACTCACTTAAGGAAGGAGCACGGCATCTGACCTAGTAGCACAAGCTAGTCAGGTCAAACTCACACCCACTCACACCCACTCATGTATTTATCTAATCTATTTTTAAAACTACACAACGTCTTAGTTTCTATGACGGTACTCGGGAGCTTGTTCCATTCATCCACAACTCTTACCAAACCAGTGCTTTCCTTTATCCTTCCTGAATCTGAATTTTTCAAACTTGAAACCATTGCTGCGAGTCCTGCCTTGGCTAGATATTTTTAGCACGCTATTTACATCCTCTTTATTTATTCCTGTTTTCCATTTATACACCTCAATTATATCCCCCCCCTAATTCTACGTCTTTCTAGAGAGTGCAGATTCAGGGCCCTCAGTATTAGTCACAATATGTTGTATATTAGTCACAATACATATGTCGTGCATTAGTCACAATATCTTGTGTATTGGTCACAATATCTTGTGTATTAGTCATAATATGTTGTGTATTCCTAGGTAGTAGGTTGGTAGACAGCAACCGCCCAGGGAGGTACTACCGTCCTGCCAAGTGTAAAATGGAAATCTGTAATTGTTTTACATGATGGTAGGATTGCTGGTGTCTTTTTTCTGTCTCACAGACATGCAAGATTTCAGGTACGTCTTGCTACTTCTTCTTACACTTAGGTCACACTACACATACATGTACAAGCATATATATACATACCCCTCTGGGTTTTCTTCTATTTTCTTTCTAGTTCTTGTTCTTGTCTATTTCCTCTTATCTCCATGGGGAAGTGGAACAGAATTCTTCCTTCGTAAGCCATGCGTGTCGTAAGAGGCGACTAAAATGCCGGGAGCAAGGGGCTAGTAACCCCTTCTCCTGTATAAATTAATAAATTTAAAAAGAGAAACTTTCGTTTTTCTTTTTGAGCCACCCCGCCTCTGTGGGATACAGCCAGTTTGTTGAAAAAACAAAAATGTTGTGTATTAGTCACAAATAAAGCGTTGTTATATTTTCATAATAATTTATCAGTGTTAAGAAATTTGATCAAATTATGAAGAAAATAATAGCTATTAACTTTCAAATTTTCAGACTGTCCTGTCTTTTCAAGTATAAATCATACACAAATGTTTCCATTTAATATTTCTCTTTGCTTTAACCCTTTGAGGGTCGACAGGCCCTCTCCGAGACTCGTTCTTAGGGTCGGCCAAATTAAAAAAAAAAAAATTCTTATGAAAAGATAGAGAATCTTTTCCCGATCATAATGACACCAAAAGTATGAAATTTGATGGAAAACTTACGGAATTATGCTCTTGCGAAGTTAGCGGTCTCAGAGATGTTTACGCATCGGCGATTTTGACCAGTTTGAGCCCCATTTTCGGCCAATTCCACTGTACTAGTCGACAAAACAAAAAACATGAATATTTCGCTAGAACTCCATTTTTTCTATCAAATGAGTGCAAGAAACCACCCATTTACCGATTTCAACTATCCAGTACAGTGGTCAGAATTTAGCAATTTTGCCAATTTCACACAAATTTCAAAAGATGCCAATTTCCGAACAGGGTCCAGAATAAACAAGAAAGACATTCCTGGCACGAAAATGACATTTCCTCTGTTCATTAGTCACGTCTCAAGGCCCCTCTTACATTCTTTTGCTTTCCACTTTGAATTTTTATTCTCACAAAAAATAGAAGATTTACCGTTATGCAGACTACTGCATTAGTGTAAAAAATGATATAAATAATATTGGCGCACTTGCGAAAGAATATTAGACTCACCAGTTGACGTGTATTGGACGCTTGGCATGATTTGTTTACTTTTGAACTTCGGTAAAAATCGAACATTTCTGCTGCTTTGAGCTCAATTTCAAGGTACTTTTCGTTGTAAAACCAGTCAAAATCATCTCAATTTCTGTAATATGTCTTCCATTCTATAAAATGAGACCAAGAAAACTAGAATACAGCAATAAATACCATACGAAAATACAGTGCAAAGTCGCTGTTTTAGTCCCAAAAAACGGTCAAAGTTTTTTTTTCCTCATTATGCACTGTGTGCTGCAGGATTTTTTTATACTGTGCACACTGACCACATAGACCCATTCTTTCATATGTAGGCCTATCAGCTTTCTCCCACTAGATTTGAGGGCGCTAGAATTTAGGCATACTAGTACATCAAAAACCCTGGGTCGTAAGCCGTACTAGTACGGCCGAAACCCTCAAAGGGTTAAACTACTAAACTATAATTGCAACAGTTAGCTCATGCATGTATAATACTCTCAATGTGGCTTGATACTGTTGGTATCCAAGTACCATTATTGCACTGGAAGTAAAAGAAATTTAAAATAGACATTATTTCTCTACATTTGTTTAGTTGGTCACAAATTACTCTTCTTAAACAGTTTCACCAATATTCGAAACTGACAGTTTTTTTACTATATGGCTGCAAACTCTTTGATATTATTAGCAGGAGCATCAAGCAACTTTTTTCAGGGGATCCATCACTTTTCTGATCTTTCTTATAGTGGCAGCCGTCTTAGAGCTCCATTTGTTATCAGACATGAACACCAACGAAAGTGAGTGCTTGTCACAGGGGACAAAACCTGCCATTAGGTTCAGATCTAAAATTAACTTCTGAACACCCAAATCAACACCAGCCACTGATGATTGATTATCATATGACTGACCTCTAGTCTTCTAAATTTGCAATAACTAATAATGAAGGAACACTGTTGCAGCCCTATTGGCCCATATTTACCAGGTCCTTTACAAATCCAGCCATTCCCTTGTGTGTACTTGTCCAGCCTATTCCTATAGTTACCCAAGAAGCTAGCTTCAGTAAACCTAATAACCAATCTTAGGCTGCTCCCAGTCAAATACAATCCTTCTCACTTACCATATATATATGTCTAACCTAACCTATTTTTTAAAGATTTATCTAGCTCTAGTTTGTTTGGTATTCCTCTTTAACTGCCTTCACAACAAAGATACCCAAGTGTTGTATGTGGGTCTTTTTCATCTACCTTTTGGTTTTGTAAGCAATTAAAATATGAAATGGTCAATGCCAGTTAAGTCCTTAAACTAAACTAATCTGCACACTGCCATAACAACAGACTGGAGTGAGAGATATGAGAGGAATGTAAAATAAACCCAGTGAGGAGCAGGGGTGTGGTAAGGACAATAAGGGAACACTATATAAACATCCAGGGTCCCAGACTATTCAACATCTTACCAGGAGATATCAGAAACATGGCTCAAACAAGTGTAGAAGCTTTCAAGAAGAAACTGGACAAGTATCTTCACCAGGTACCAGATCAACCAGGCTGTGATGGATATGCGAGGCAGTGGGCCTCCAGCAGCAAAAGCCTGGTTGACCAGGCAAGCGCCAGACAAGCCTGGTCCATGGCCGGGCTCCAAGAGTAGCGAAACTCTCGAAATGTATATTAAAGGAAAGCTACATAACCACCTGCAGGTTATGTAGTTCAACTAAGCTACATAACCACCTGTAGGTTATGTAGTCCAACTAAGCTATGTAACCACCTGCAGGGTGTGTGTAGTTCAACTAAGCTATGTAACCACCTGCAGGATGTGTAGCTCAACTAAGCTACTTAACTATCTGCAAGTTATGTAGTCCAACTAAGCAGGATTGTTTGTTTTGTTAGCTAATGCCACTCATGCATTTCACTATACAATTTTCCCGTAACTGTCATTAAGGAAGAATTTTATTGTGCCTTAAATTCCTTGTCCTCTTGGTTGTTGACATAGAAACATTTGAAGATGGTTATGCATCTAATGAGCAGAAGATAGCTCTGAGTTGCCTGCTTATGTTTTATCAGCTGATGAATGTGGGTTGTCTCTTGAGGTTAATAAGAGCCACTACAGCATATGCTGTATTGAGCCATAGTCAGCAACCAGCTTTCCTTAGACTGTGGTACTCTCCGAACAGTAATGTTTCAAAAATAGTTTTTACAATGCACACATTGTCAAAAACAGCATAATAATATTTACTGAAAAAAAATGTTAGCAATGCTCAACTGAAAATGTGCTATCAAAGCATGTGCTGAGATAATTTACTGAATATACTGCCCATCACACCCGGTTGGTATGCCAGACATACATTTACAACTAGATACAGCAGTAGAAAATATAATTATAACAACATACCAACTATCCAGTGGTGGTAATAGTTGAGGTTCATGGCTTTCTTAAGGTCACTAAGGTAATGCACTTGATCTTTATTGGAGGGGTCATAATTCTTGGTGCACACTGATACACACTTCTGAGAGTTCAAGAATTCAATCTGGAAAAAGAAAATAGAGATGTGGAATTCTGAATCCGACACTGAGACAAAAATACCAATGAGGATATACATAAACAGCAGCTAATATTGTTTGTAGAGCTAATTTATTACACCCATCACTTTTTTTTTTAACACACTGACCATCCTCCATTGAGTAGGGTGACCTGAATAACAGAAAATATATTCACCATCATTCATTCAATCACTGTCTTGCCAGAAGAGTGCTGAAATCACAGTTCAGGTGACCCTAAGAACTACAACCTTCCCCCTCCTCCAGAGAACAGGCAATGTACTTCCCACCTCCACCCATCTTTCAGAGCACAGGCACTGTACTTCCCACCACCATCCATCCTTCAGAGCATAGGCACTGTACTTCCCACCACCATCCATCCTTCAGAGCACAGGCACTGTACTTCCCACCACCATCCATCCTTCAGAGCACAGGCACTGTACTTCCCACCACCATCCATCCTTCAGAGCACAGGCACTGTACTTCCCACCTGCAGGACTCAAGTCTGGATAACCAGTTACCCTGAATCCCTGTGAAAACAGTTACCTGCTCATACTCCAACAGCACATTAAAACCATTTGTCTCCATGCACTCCTATCTAACTTATTCACACATGACTGTTGGGTTGTCTGAATAAATTGCTGTAATGCAGATAAGAAAGAATTATTAAAATTATACATAAAGAGGGAAGTACTGGCACTAAGCAAAATTAAAGGTGGAAGAATTGCAGTAGTGTGTGTAAATGAGGTTATATCAGCTAAATAAGGGGTAGGAGTAATACAAAATAATCAACTACGGAAGAAGAAAAGGGGGGAATAGGTGATGTGAGCGCACTTCTGGCAAGACAGTGATTGAATGAATGGTGAATGTGTTTTCCTCTTAGCATCCCCTGGCCTTGGCAGATGGATGTTGAGGTACAAAAAAAAAAAAAAATAGAAGCACAAATATTAGAAGATGGTGAGGGGTTACAAAATGTATAATCAAAGGGTAGAGGAGAAGGGTGTTGAGGTGGTTTGTGCACTTAGAAAGGTTGGAGCTAGGGAGGAGAGAATTCATACAGGTCATCCAACTGAAGGGTTGGAAGGAGAGAATAAAGAAGGTTTTGAGTGCTAAGGGCTTGAACATCTGACAGGCATGAGTAAGCATGTTAAATCAGAGTAAAGACAGGGGATTCTTAGGGTTCAACATGCTGTTAGAGTGCAAACAAGGTAACAGTTTAACGCTAAATTAGCAGTCACACAGAGCTAAGTCAGTAGAATCAGTGTTGGTCCCACAGACCTACACAATACATAGTATGTAATGTAGAGCTACTGAGCCATACAATGTGTGTGGTATGATATAATGTAAAAAATTCATGTACACTGCTTCAACATTCTCAGTGGCAGATACCATATAAACAAGATTTGGAATACATTCAAAAAACTTTTATACCCGATATGAACATGTATATTTTGCACACATTACTCCATGGCACAGACTCCTAAATTATACATTATTAATGTATTCTAATTAACCGTTTACCTGTTTATAAATGATGTACAATAGAGTACAGTACAATAAAGTACAGAACAAAGTGCAGCACAATGAAGTACAGTACAATAAAGTACATTAGGGCCCCTACTTAGAAACACATGAGCTATACCAATCTAAACATACAAACAAGGTCCAGAAGGTACTCTAATGAGTCACACTTTAGAGAAGAAACTTACGACAATGTTCTGATCTGTGTTGGATCATGACCAAGTCACAACTGTTGCCACTTGACAATCGTCCAGGAGAGACCAAAACATCATCAGGAGTTTAAGTTTAAGTGAGTTTTAGTACCGTGACTTTACTTTTTAAATTTTTTATTATTATCACACTGGCCGATTCCCACCAAGGCAGGGTGGCCCGAAAAAGAAAAACTTTCACCATCATTCACTCCATCACTGTCTTGCCAGAAGGGTGCTTTACACTACAGTTTTTAAACTGCAACATTAACAACCCTCCTTCAGAGTGCAGGCACTGTACTTCCCATCTCCAGGACTCAAGTCCGGCCTGCCGGTTTCCCTGAATCCCTTCATAAATGTTACTTTGCTCACACTCCAACAGCACGTCAAGTATTAAAAACCATTTGTCTCCATTCACTCCTATCAAACACGCTCATGCATGCCTGCTGGAAGTCCAAGCCCCTCGCACACAAAACCTCCTTTACCCCCTCCCTCCAACCTTTCCTAGGCCGACCCCTACCCCGCCTTCCTTCCACTACAGACTGATACACTCTTGAAGTCATTCTGTTTCGCTCCATTCTCTCTACATGTCCGAACCACCTCAACAACCCTTCCTCAGCCCTCTGGACAACAGTTTTGGTAATCCCGCACCTCCTCCTAACTTCCAAACTACGAATTCTCTGCATTATATTCACACCACACATTGCCCTCAGACATGACATCTCCACTGCCTCCAGCCTTCTCCTCGCTGCAACATTCATCACCCACGCTTCACACCCATATAAGAGCATTGGTAAAACTATACTCTCATACATTCCCCTCTTTGCCTCCAAGGACTTTTTAAATTGTACAAAAAAAAAAATAACTGCTTTATGAATGCTAATCTGCAGTTAAAAACACATGTAACAATCATCCTCTGAACTATCATTAGGATAAATAGTTCAGTTATAAATACAGTGGAACCTCGAGTTTCGGCTGTCCTGATTATTGGCCGCTTCGAGTTTCGACCACTTTTTTCGGCTAAATATTGTCCGAGTTTCGGCCTGTGCCCTGTGATTCGGCCGGTGTACCAGACCTGTCCGCCTGCCCGCGCAGGCATCGTGAGCCAGTCTAGCTTTATTTATCCTTGAGTGAACATTACCCTGCACACTCATCCAAACATTTCACAATAAATTCCTTGTGTTTAGTGCTTGTTTACTGATTGTGACTGTGAAATAAGCCACTATGGGCTCAAAGAAACTTCATAGTGGTAAAGAAAGTGTGAAATTCAATGGAAATGAAGGAAGAATTTGTAACAAAGTACCAATCATTGAATTGCCTTCAGCAATTCAATGATTTGTATGATACTAAAGCAGCACGAGTTGATAAAAGCTATAGCACCAGCCAGCAATAAAGTGTAGTATTAACAGTGTAGCAAGTAAGTTAAGCGATTAAGCGATAGAAAAATGACAACACAAAACTTAACTCCTTCATTGTTGTTCGAGGTATGTCGGAAGACTGAAAAGACCGCTGCCTGTCCTGCCTCTGCTGCTGCTTATGCTTATGCTCTCAGTAGCCCTTATACACCCAACAACAACACAACACCAGTCGTGACATGCGTAATGTATCTTATTCATTCTAGAGTAATATATCATGTTTCTATGTTATTAATATTGTTTATTATGTCATATTAGATTAATTGTGATAGATAAATAAGCCATAGTGTTGATATTAGTGTCATACTGAAAGACTATTTTGTCCTGCCTCCAAACAAACTCTCCTGCCTCTCTCATATGCCAAGAAGTATCTTCAATAAAGGTAAAACTGATTTAAATGTTAATTTATCCATTAAAATTAGTGCTTTATATTTATTTCTCATTGTTTTCTGTTTGTAAATCTATAGAATTTATTCTTTAAAAAAATTAATTATTTGTTAATCCATTCCACCCAAAAATATTTTTGGGTGGAATGGATTAACTGGATTTATATTATTTCTTATAGGAAATATTGCTTCGACTTTAGGCAGTTTTAACTTTGGGCCTAGCTCTTGGAACGGATTACGGCCGAAACTCAGGGTTCCACTAAGATCTACGCGAAGTGAAACACTGGAAATGCAATGTGTCCATGAGTTAAGAGCCTTACTGAACAGGGAAAAACATTATTAATCGTTCATTTATAAACCAAGGTTACTAGCAATGTTATATTTAAAGGTATTTTACACCAAGACTGCACAAAGTCATACATACGGTGCAACACTGTACATGAGGTACTCACCTTACAGGGAGAGGGTTGAATGTACTCTCCAATTATACACGAGGGACTCACCTTGTAGGGAGAGGGTTGAATGCGCTCTCCAAACATCACCTGTCCCAGGTTCTCAACAACTGTCTCACTGTTCTCCTCTGCTTTACAGAAGTCAAAACTGAGTAAGACAAAAATTAAACATTAACAATTGCAGTAGAATAGTATATATATTACATGTAGGATAAAAATATCATAATGAGAGAGAGAGAGAGGGGGGGGGGGACAGGAGGTGGTGCATTTCCTTCTTAAATCGCTTGACCAAGAGAAGGCTGTGGGCCCAGACAAGTTGAGCCCAAGATTGTTGAGAAGATGTGCAGACCAGCTAGCAGCACCTCTAACTCGCATCTTTCAGCACTGCCTAGTACAGTGTAAATGGCCCTCTCTATGGAAAGAGGCAAATGTAGTCCCTGCTCACAAAAAGAAGAGCAGAGCAGAAATCAGTAGCTACAGACCAGTGTCACTCTTGTCAATCACTGGTAAGATCCTTGAGACAATAATCTCAAGACAAATGACAGAGTTTTTTGACTACCACTCACTACTTTGTGATCGTCAATATGGCTTCAGGAAAGGTTACTCTGCTGCTGATCTGTTGTTAAACCTCTCCACTAAGTGGCACCAGTCACTGGATGAATCCAAAGTCAGCTGTGTGGTAGCACTGGACATTGCTGGTGCTTTCGACCGGGTGTGGCACCATGGCCTCTTAGCAAAACTTCAAGCACTGAGAATTGCAGGCTCTACGCTATGTCTCCTCAGTGATTACCTTCATGGTAGATCTCTAAGTGTAGTTCTCAATGGAATGGAATCAGCAAGACATCCTACTGGGGCAAGTGTTCCACAAGGAAGCGTGCTGGGTCCATTGTTATGGAATGTCTACTTCAACGACCTTCTTCATCTCATCCCAGAATCACATGCATACGCAGACGACTGTACACTGACATTCACTTATCCAAGAGAAGAAATGCCAGCTGCTCTAAGCTACATCAATCACCAGCTGAGAGCTATATCAGCTTGGGGAAATAGATGGCAAGTAACATTTGCACCTGAGAAAACGCAAATGATGATCGTCTCTAGGCACCATGATGGTAATGCTGGTGCAGTAGTAAGGATGAATGGGAGGATGTTGGCACCTGGAGAAGAAGTTGATATCCTTGGGGTGAAATTTGACTCCAAACTAACCATGAAGAACCATGTTGTAAATCTTGCAAACAAGGCAGCCAGGAAGCTTACAGCACTTCGCCGTATCTCCCATCTGCTTGACAGTAGGGGTTGCAAGATCCTGTACGAGGCACAAGTACGCTCACACCTTGAGTATGCTCCACTTTCTTGGTTTGCCTGGGAATCCTTAACCTATAAATAGCTTGTCAATAAAGCTAGGGATCCTTAACCTTGTCAAACCCTGTGTGAAAAAAAAAAGAGAAAGAGAAAGAAAGAGAGAGAGAGAGAAAGAGAAGGAGAGAAAGAGAGAGAAAGAGAGAGAGAGAGAGAGTCTGGAACACATTCGTACAGCATAATGATGTCAATGAAATAAAGTCAGTTGATCAAATGAAAATGCTGGCCCACAGATGGCTCCAACTTCATCCTGTTCCCTACTTGTATGTCTCATAACAATAAAAATGCTTTCAAATGAGCTGATGTAGGTAACAGCTCTTAGCTTGACAATAAAGTTAGGAATCCTTAACCTGTAAATAGCTTGTCAACAAAGCTAGGGATCCTTAACCTTGTCAAACCCTGCGTAAAAAAAAAAAAGACAGGTATGTATAATGTCACCATGGTTGTTTAATATATTTATAGATGGGGTTGTAAAAGAAGTAAATGCTAGTGTGTTGGGGAGAGGGGTGGGATTAAATTATGGGGAATCAAATACAAATGAGAATTGACACAGTTACTTTTTGTTGAGGAGGACAATGGAAGAAGTGAATGTTTTCAGATATGTGGGAGTTGACGTGTCAGTGGATGGATGTATGAAGGATGAGGTTAACCATAGAATTGATGAAGGAAAAAGGTGAGTGGTGCATTGAGGTATATGTGGAGACAAAAAACATTATCTATGGAGGAAAAGAAGGGAATGTACGAAAGTATAGTGGTACCAACACTATATGAGTGTGAAGCTTGAGTTGTAAATGCTGCAGCAAGGAGGCAGTTGGAGGTGGTAGAGATGTCCTGTCTAAGGGCAATGTGTGGTGTAAATATTATGCAGAGAATTCAGAGTGTGGAAATTAGAAGGTGTGGAGGTAATAAAAGTATTAGTCAGAGGGCAGAAGAGGGGTTGTTGAGGTGGTTTGGTCATTTAGAGAGTATGGATGAAAGTAGATTGACATGGAAAGTGTATAAATTTGTAGGGGAAGGAAGGTGGGGTAGGGGTCATCATCAAAAAGGTTGGAGGGAGGGGGTAAAGTAGGTTTTGTGGGCGAGGGGCTTGGACTACCAGCAAGCATGCGTGAGTGTGTTAGATAGGAGTGAATGGAGACATGGTATTTGGGACCTGACAAGTTGTTGGAGTGTGAGCAGGGTAATATTTAGTGAAGGGATTCAAGGAAACCGGTTATTTTTATATAGCTGGACTTGAGTACTGGAAATGGGAAGTACAATGCCTGCACTTTAAAGGAGGGGTTTGGGATAGTGGCAGTTCGGAGGGATATGTTATATACCTTTATATATGCCTCTAAACTGTTGTATTCTGAGCATCTCTGAAAAAAACGGTGATTGTGTGTGAGTGAGGTGAGTGTTGAATGATGATGAAAGTATTTTCTTCTTGGGTATTTTCTTTCTTTTTGGGTCACCCTGCCTCGGTGGGAGACGGCCGACTTGTTAACCCTTTCAGGGTCCAAGGCCCAAATCTGGAGTCACGCACCAGTGTCCAAGAATTTTCAAAAAAAAAATTTGTTATTTTTTCTTATGAAATCGTAGAGAATCTTTTTGTGAAGGTAATAAAACAAAAAGTACGAAATTTGGTGGAAAATTGACGAAATTATGCTCTCGCGAATTTTGAAGTGTCAGCGATATTTACGAATCGGCGATTTTGCCGACTTTGACTCCCATTTTAGGCCAATTACATTATTCCGATCAACCAAATTCTTAGCTATTTCACTAGTATTACTTCCATTCTATCGATTGAGCACAAGAAATCGCCAAGTCAACTGTTTCAACTACAAAATAAAGTGATCAGAAATTGTTAATTTGGCCAATTTAACACAAAGTTCAAAATATTCCAATTTCAAAATAGGGTCCAGAATGAACAATGTAGGCATTCCTGGCACTAAACTAACATTTCCTCTCTTCATTAGTTATGTTTTGAGGCTTTACAAATAAATTCCATTTTGATTTTTTATTCACATAATGAATTTTTATTCACACCAAAAAATAGAAGATTTACCGTTATGCAATACTGTAATAATTGAATATCATCACCATATTTGTGAATGTATATTAGACCCACCAGCTGACGTGTATTAGACGTGTGAGGTCGTTTGTTTACTCTTGAATATCGGCAAAAATTTAACATTTCCGCTACTTTGAGCTCAGTTTCAAGCCATTTCCAGTGCTAAAACCAATCAAAATCATCTCTATTTCTGTAATATGTCTTCCATTCTATCAAATGAGACCAAGAAATCGCAATACAGCTATAAAAAACATACGAAAAAACACTGCAAAGTTGCTATTTTAATCGAAAAATCATGATTTCATTTTTTTTCTCTCATTATACACAGTGTGCTGCCAGGATCTGTTTTATGTGGTGCACACATACCACATAGATGTATTCTCTCATATCTAGGCCCAAATGTACCACTCACAGTTTATCAGAGTGAGCTGAGCTCATGGCGTAGATCTACGGTTTGGACCCTGAACGTAAAGCCGTAGATCTACGGGACGGACCCTGAAAGGGTTAAAAAAAATTATATTATAATATATTATATATATATATATTATATATATATATATATATATATATATATATAATATATATATATATGTTAAAAGCAGGTGGGGATATAGTTTTGGAGTGGTTGGTGCAATTATTTAATAAATGTATGGAAGAGGGTAAGGTACCTAGGGATTGGCAGAGAGCATGCATAGTTCCTTTGTATAAAGGCAAAGGGGATAAAGAGAGTGCAAAATTATAGGGGGATAAGTCTGCTGAGTATACCTGGTAAAGTGTATGGTAGAGTTATTATTGAAAGAATTAAGAGTAAGATGGAGAATAGGATAGCAGATGAACAAGGAGGCTTTAGGAAAGGTAGGGGGTGTGTGGACCGGTGTTTACAGTGAAACATATAAGTGAACAGTATTTAGATAAGGCTAAAGAGGTCTTTGTGGCATTTATGGATTTGGAAAAGGCGTATGAACAGGGTGGATAGGGGGGCAATGTGGCAGATGTTGCAAGTGTATGGTGTAGGAGGTAGGTTACTGAAATCAGTGAAGAGTTTTTTATGAGGATAGTGAGGCTCAAGTTAGAGTATGTAGGAAAGAGGGAAATTATTTCCCAGTAAAAGTAGGCCTTAGACAAGGATGTGTGATGTCACCGTGGTTGTTTAATATATTTATAGATGGGGTTGTAAGAGAAGTAAATGCGAGGGTCTTGGCAAGAGGCCTGGAGTTTAAAAGATAAAGAATCACACACAAAGTGGAGTTGTCACAGCTGCTCTTTGCTGATGACACTGTGCTCTTGGGAGATTCTGAAGAGAAGTTGCAGAGATTGGTGGATGAATTTGGTAGGGTGTGCAAAAGAAGAAAATTAAAGGTGAATACAGGAAAGAGTAAGGTTATGAGGATAACAAAAAGATTAGGTGATGAAAGATTGAATATCAGATTGGAGGGAGAGAGTATGGAGGAGGTGAATGTATTCAGATTTTGGGAGTGGGGCGTGTCAGTGGATGGGTCTATGAAAGATGAGGTGAATCATAGAATTGATGAGGGGGAAAAAAGTGAGTGGTGCACTTAGGAATCTGTGGAGACAAAGAACTTTGTCCTTGGAGGCAAAGAGGGGAATGTATGAGAGTATAGTTTTACCAACGCTCTTATATGGGTGTGAAGCATGGGTGATGAATGTTGCAGCGAGGAGAAGGCTGGAGGCAGTGGAGATGTCATGTCTGAGAGCAATGTGTGGTGTGAATATAATGCAGAGAATTCGTAGTTTGGAAGTTAGGAGGAGGTGCGGGATTACCAAAACTGTTGTCCAGAGGGCTGAGGAAGGGTTGTTGAGGTGGTTCGGACATGTAGAGAGAATGGAGCGAAACAGAATGACTTCAAGAGTGTATCAGTCTGTAATGGAAGGAAGACGGGGTAGGGGTCGGCCTAGGAAAGGTTGGAGAGAGGGGGTAAAGGAGGTTTTGTGTGCGAGGGGCTTGGACTTCCAGCAGGCATGCGTGAGCGTGTTTGATAGGAGTGAATGGAGACAAATGGTTTTTAATACTTGACGTGCTGTTGGAGTGTGAGCAAAGTAACATTTATGAAGGGGTTCAGGGAAACCAGCAGGCCGGACTTGAGTCCTGGAGATGGGAGGTACAGTGCCTGCACTCTGAAGGAGGGGTGTTAATGTTGCAGTTTAAAAACTGTAGTGTAAAGCACCCTTCTGGCAAGACAGTGATGGAGTGAATGATGGTGAAAGTTTTTCTTTTTCGGGCCACCCTGCCTTGGTGGGAATCGGCCAGTGTGATAACAAAATAAAAATAAATATATATATATATATATTTTATATATATATATATATATATAATATATATATATATATATATATATATATATATATATATATATATATATATATATTGATTGATTGATTGGGAGATGTTTAGTGAGTGTTTAGGAAGTTTTGCACCAAGTGAGATAGTAAGTGTGCTAGGGAACCTGAATGCCAAAGTGGTAGGCAAGTTTGGGGTGCTAGGGGTAAATGATAATAGGGGGGCCTTTGAACTTTGTACAGAAAGAGGTTTGGTAATAGATAATACATATTTCAAGAAAAAACAGGATAAATATGTATAAAAGATATGACAGAGGGTATAATGGCAGTAGTTTGTTAGACTATTTATAAGTAGATAAAAGGTTGATGGGTAGACTTCAGATGTGCATATTTACTAAGGGGCAACTTGTATATCATTTTTTAGTTGTTGCTACAATAAGACTAAAATGTAGATTGGGTACAAGGAGAATGGTAATCAGAAATTAAGAGAGGTTTTTATAAACTAAAGGAGGATGTGATTAGGGTAGATATAAGTAACTATTGGTAGAAAGACAGGCTAGTGAGAGTATAGGCAATGAGGTTGAAGAGGTATGGGGCAGATTTAAGAATGCAGTGTTAGAATGTTCAGCAGAAGTTTGTGGATATAGGAGAGTGGGTACAGGAGGAAAGAGGAGCGATTGGTGGAGAGAGTAAGAGAGTAGTAAGAGAAAGAAAGTATGATTATGAGAGGTTTTTTCGAAGTAGAAGTGATATAAGGAGGGAGGAGTATATGGAGAGAAAAAGAGAGGTTAAGAGAGTAGTGAAGGAGAGCAAATGAGTGGGTGAAATGCTGTCAACAAATTTTGCCAAGAACAAAAAGTTGAAGAGAATATTGCTAACAACATATTATTTAGGTAGAAGTCACCCTATGTACTTGCACGCTGACAGGGCTGCTGGTGTGATGATTTAATGTAAATCAGATATCAAAGATGGCTCTCATCTTAAAACAGTGGTTACAAGCACTGAGATACTCTTACATTAGTCAAGGGCAGGAAAGTGAATCAGACAACATTTAAATATCATTAAACATAAAACAGGCTTGTGTGAGCATGTTAAATAGGGGTGAGTAGAAGCAAATGCTTTTTATAATTTGACATCAGTGTGTGAGCAAGGCAACATCTATGAAGGGATTCAGGGAAGTAACTAGCTAGCCAAACTTGAGGCATGGAGGTGCTAGTACAATGCATGCATTCTAAAAGGGGGTAGGGATGTGGCATTTTGGAGGTTAGGTTAAGTTGGTGATCCCTAGCTACTTACATATTTTGCATAGCAACAAGAGTAGACTATTATATAAGAAAATAAAAACTGCCTCTGGGAGAACATACATTGTATAAACGATGCACTGTACTTACTGGTCATACTCATAAGGAATGACTGACTCTTCGGAGTTAAGACGATTAACGTAAAGTGGCACATTTGACTGAAAAGAAAGATGTAATACTGTAGTATAATACATTATAGTTATTATATATCAGATATTATCTGCACAAATATTGTGCTTGAAACATGCAAACTGCATTGTTATGTAACAGTTTTCCTTTCTGCTTTATTTCCTAGTAATGCTGTATCTACTCTACAGAACCATAATTAAAAATGCCTGTGCAAATTCACCCTTCACTGTCTTTGATGACGAGCTACATTATTGAAGCCGGTGTCACTGAAATAAATCTACTTGTAAAGTCTAGCAACTTCAAATTCGGCACACATGGTTTGGTAGGTCAAGGCATGAGAACAGGTTGGTGCAATCAGTGTGCACTAATACAAAAAAATTATGGCTGCTGAAATTCATCATGGGAATGCTATATTAGTTTACTACTGACCTCCATGCCATGCTGATGAAATAATCTCACTCCTTGGCTAGTTACACTCCTATATTTCGAATATTATATTATGAATATAACTAATACTGTATGCCATAAAATTTTTACAATGATTCATTCATTAGTTTATAGTCTAGGCTATCATAAAGCAATCGTATCGATTACACTAAGCTGCCATAAAGCAATCATGCTGTAGCTTCATTATCAATGCATGAACCATTATATACCTGTAAATAAATATGAATTTCTTTTTCACATTATCTTTTCATTTTTGATGTCTAGTATTAGTAATACATATAACATTTACAGCATTTTATATAAGACAGTGATTCCCAAAGTGGGCAGTACTGGCCTTCCTGGGGGCAGTGGAAAGATCTGTGGAAGAATTTGCAGTCAGCCTAATACCAAGAAAGAGGTGTGTTTGTAAGTGTGTGTGGGGGGGGGGGGGAGGTTGCTAGGGATGTGGTCAGGGAGCCAAGGGGAAGGTAGCCTGAAAAAGTTTGATAACCACTGATATAAGACAATATTGATGTAGGTACTGACAAACAGATGATTCATCTTGTAAACAGATCATGTAAACTTGCATCATTTGTTTACAAGATGAAAATACATTTAGAGTACATCACTGTAAATGTATTTTCTCTTCCATATGATTTTCTTAATATTTTCTTTTCTCTAGCTTACCTAAGTGTAAGAATAGAGAATATAATACATATTACACAAAATATGTACAGTATTATATAGGTAGTAGGCTGGTAGACAGCAACCGCCAAGGGAGGTACTACCATCCTGCCAAGTGAGTGTAAAACAAAAGCCTGCAATTGTTTTACATGATGGTAGGATTGCTGGTGTCCTTTTTTCTGTCTTATGAACATGCAAGATTTCAGGTATGTCTTGCTACTTCTACTTACACTTAGGTCACACTACACATACATGTACAGTGGACCCCCGCATAACGATTACCTCCGAATGCGACCAATTATGTAAGTGTATTTGTGTAAGTGCGTTTGTACGTGTATGTTTGGGGGTCTGAAATGGACTAATCTACTTCACAATATTCCTTATGGGAATAAATTCGGTCAGTACTGGCACCTGAACATACTTATGGAGTGAAAAAATATCGTTAACCGGGGGTCAACTGTACAAGCACATATATACACACCCCTCTGGGTTTTCTTCTATTTTCTTTCTGGTTCTTATTCTTGTTTATTTCCTCTTATCTCCATGGAAAGTGGAACAGAATTCTTCCTCCGTAAGCCATGCGTGTTGTAAGAGGCGACTAAAATGCTGGGAGCAAGGGGCTAGTAACCTCTTCTCCTGTATATATTACTAAATATAAAAAGAGAAAGTTTCGTTTTTCCTTTTGGGCCACCACGCTTCAGTGGGATACGGCCGGTGTGTTGAAAGAAAGAATGTACAGTATTAATCAATTGTTTATGTTATTGGTAAAGCTTCAGCCCAACAGTAAGTAACATATCAGCAGTTAAATTTTTAGGGAGTCAAAAGTTGTATGCAGATTTTTGACTGTGCAGGAGGTCAGCGCCCTTAATCCCTGTGTTGTTCAAGGGTCCACTGTACATATATATGTATGTTTATGAAGCAACATTAAGTGAAATGTATGGAGTACCCCATACATCAATGGCAGCTCAGCAGTTGTTTGACAGTGTCTCAGACTGTAACATCATAGATACCGACAAATTGTAGATAAACAAAATTTAATGGACCCAGATTTAATGAACAAAGTCTGTGCCCAGACAATATTCAGAAGCAACAGATGAAGTCTGATAAATCCAGAATTATCCAATATTCTTACAGTTCACTCAATACCTGTTCATTCTGCTGGCTGAATTCATTTCAGATTTAACAGACTAAGTCCTTTAAGTCTATAAATTGTCTGCTATTGTTAGGATCATGGACAATCTCATAATTCAGATTTAATGAACAATCAGGTTTAAAGGACACCCCCTTCTTCTCCACTATTAGTTTGTGAAATATAGGGTTCACTATAGTAGTGCACAAATTGGGAACATTATTTAAACATTGTTTTGCCTGAACAAGGCTCAACCCAGGGCAGGTTGAGACTCAGGGGTGTCCCCCGTCACACCTGGGGGTGTCCCCCATCACACCCGGGGTGCCCCCCGTCACACCCGAGTGTTTCCCCCGTCACACCCAGGGTGTCCCCCATCACACCCGGGTGTGTCCCCCGTCACACCCAGGTGTGTCCCCTGCCACACCCAGGTGTGTCCTCTGCCACACCCAGGTGTGTCCTCTGCCACACCCAGGTGTGTCCCCCATCACACCCAGGTGTGTCCCCTGTCATACCCAGGTGTGTCCCCCGTCACACCCAGGTGTGTCCCCCATCACACCCAGGTGTGTCCCCCGTCACACCCAGGTGTGTCCCCCGTCACACCCAGGTGTGTCCCCCGTCATACCCAGGCGTGTTTCCCAAGACTTTCTGCCACATAATACGTGCCTTGAGGCTCAGTGGTTGCACCTTAGGCTCACAACCAAGGAACCCAGGTACAACCCAGGGTCGAGTGGAAAAGCTTGGAGTATTTACTTACATCAATTCCTACACAAGAGGTGCCTTGCTGCAGAGAATTAAAACTACCCTCCCTTTCCTTGAATCAAACCCAATCGTCTTGTATTCCCCTGGAAAAGGTGACTGATTGCTACCAACATAGGGACCTCAACATGAATGTAATAAAAATAATTAAATAATCAAATGAGAAATTATTAATGAGGATTAATTGAACTCTAAGAAACTATAGTGTAGAAAGAATAAGATGGCACAATACCATGAGTAAAACAATACACAAATAACCCACACATAGACAAATTTATATGTAATAACGTTTTGGTCAAAAACATTATTGCAAGTTTCAGTCTTGTATGTGCTTTTTATTAGTGTATTATTTGGATTATCCTAGGTTAATAGTCCTCCAAGTTAATAACCCTTCAGGGTAATAACCCTCCAGGTTATTATGAATATTAAGGCTTTATAATGCATAAATTCCTATAAAATATACCCATGGTGCCAGACCATCAACCCTGATGCCACACCACCAACCTTGGTGCCACACTATCAACCCTGATGCCACAACAACCCTGATGCCACAACAACCCTGATGCCACAACAACCCTAGTGCCACACCAACCCTGGTGCCACACCATCAACCCTAGTGCCACACCATCAACCCTAGTGCCACACCATCAACCCTAGTGCCACACCATCAACCCTAGTGCCACACCAACAATGGTGCCACACTATCAACCCTAGTGCCACACCAACAATGGTGCCACACCATCAACCCTAGTACCACACCATCAACCCTGGTGCCACACCATCAACCCTGGTGCCACACCATCAACCCTGGTGCCACACCATCAACCCTGGTGCCACACCATCAACCCCGGTGCCACACCAACCCTAGTGCCACACCATCAACCCTGGTGCCACACCATCAACCCTGGTGCCACACCATCAACCCTGGTGCCACACCATCAACCCTGGTGCCACACCATCAACCCTAGTGCCACACCATCAACCCTAGTGCCACACCAACCCTAGTGCCACACCATCAACCCTGGTGCCACACCATCAACCCTAGTGCCACACCATACCTAGTGCACCCTCAACTAGTGCCACACCATCAACCCTAGTGCCACACCATCAACCCTGGTGCCACACCATCAACCTAGTGCCACACCATCAACCCTAGTGCACACCACCTAGTACCACACCTTCAACCGTGCCACACATAACCCTGGTGCCACACCATCAACCCTAGTGCCACACCATCAACCCTAGTGCCACACCATCAACCCTAGTACCGCACCATCAACCCTGGTGCCACACCATCAACCCTAGTGCCACACCATCAATCCTAGTGCCACACCATCAACCCTAGTGCCACACCATCAACCCTAGTACCACACCATCAACCCTGGTGCCACACCATCAACCTTAGTACCACACCATCAACCCTGGTACCACACCATCAACCATGGGGCCACACCATCAACCCTGGTGCCACACCATCAACCCTGGTGCCACACCATCAACCCTAGTGCCACACCATCAACCCTAGTGCCACACCAACCCTAGTGTCACACCATCAACCCTAGTACCACACCATCAACCCTGGTGCCACACCATCAACCCTAGTGCCACACCATCAACCCTAGTGCCACACCATCAACCCTAGTGCCACACCATCAGCCCTAGTGCCACACCATCAACCCTAGTACCACACCATCAACCCTAGTGCCACACCATCAACCCTAGTGCCACACCATCAACCCTAGTACCACACCATCAACCCTAGTGCCACACCATCAACCCTAGTGCCACACCATCAACCCTGGTGCCACACCATCAACCCTGGTGCCACACCATCAACCCTAGTGCCACACCATCAACCCTAGTGCCACACCATCAACCCTAGTACCACACCATCAACCCTAGTGCCACACCATCAACCCTAGTGCCACACCATCAGCCCTAGTGCCACACCATCAACCCTAGTGCCACACCATCAACCCTAGTACCACACCATCAACCCTAGTGCCACATCATCAACCCTAGTACCACACCATCAACCCTAGTGCCACACCATCAACCCTAGTACCACACCATCAACCCTGGTGCCACACCATCAACCCTAGTGCCACACCATCAACCCTGGTGCCACACCATCAACCCTAGTACCACACCATCAACCCTAGTGCCACACCATCAACCCTAGTGCCACACCATCAACCCTGGTGCCACACCATCAACTCTTGTGCCACACCAACAATGGTGCCACACTCAACCCTAGTGCTACACCAACCCTAGTGCCACACCATCAACCCTAGTACCACACCATCAACCCTGGTGCCACACCATCAACCTAGTACCACCATCAACCCTGGTCCACACCATAACCATGGGGCCACACTCAACCCTGTGCCACCATCAACCCTGGTGCCACACCATCAACCTAGTGCCACACCATCACCCTAGTGCCACCCAACCCTAGTGTCACACCATCAACCCTAGTACCACCCATCAACACCTGGTGCCACACCATCAACCCTAGTGCCACACCATCAACCCTAGTGCCACACCCATCAACCCTAGTGCCACACCATCAGCCCTAGTGCCACCCTCAACCTAGTACCACACCATCACCTAGTGCCACACCATCAACCCTAGTGCCACACCATCAACCCTAGTTCCACACCATCAACCTTAGTGCCACACATCACCCTAGTGCACACCATCAACCCTGGTGCCACACATCAACCCTGGTGCCACCATCAACCCTAGTGCCACACCATCAACCCTTAGTGCCACACCATCAACCCTGGTACCACACCATCAACCCTTGTGGCCACACCATCAACCCTAGTGCCACACCATCAGCCTAGTGCCACACCTCATACCCTAGTGCCACACATCAACCTAGTCCACATCCATACCCTAGTGCCACATCATCAACCCTAGTACCACACCATCAACCCTAGTGCCACACCATCAACCCTAGTACCACACCATCAACCCTAGTACCACACCATCAACCCTGGTGCCACACCATCAACCCTAGTGCCACACCATCAACCCTGGTGCCACACCATCAACCCTAGTACCACACCATCAACCCTAGTGCCACACCATCAACCCTAGTGCCACACCATCAACCCTGGTGCCACACCATCAACTCTTGTGCCACACCAACAATGGTGCCACACTCAACCCTAGTGCTACACCAACCCTAGTGCCACACCATCAACCCTAGTACCACACCATCAACCCTGGTACCTGCTGCACCCCCAGACCTCCTCTACAGCTTGGCACTAACCTGGCACTTAGCCTCCTCGTCGTTGCCCTTCTTACAGTAGTTGACTGGTGCCAGGCCGGGCAGGTAGAAGCACTGCACCACAACCACCACTAAACACAAGAGTGTCGCCCTCAGCATGTCTCTAGTGCTGCTGGTACCTCTAGAGTGCCTCACTCCACGATGGTAGTGCCTCACAGGGTGTGTGAGAGAGCCAGGGCAGCTAGAGGGTCAGTAATAAGAGAGAGACAGTGTTGTGTTATCACTGACACGTCCACTGAGGCAGCCTGGGTAACAGTGTTGCCACAACCACACCTTACCGCAACACTCTTATTTACACCTCTCATCTCATTAAAAAAAATACAAGTGCATTGATCTCCTCCCTTCATCCTCTGTGTCAAAGTCTTTTTCACTACTTGCCATGTGTGTATATTTTTTTTTACCCTCTAAAACTGGCAAAAACAATGTTTGTTCAATATCAACAAGTTTGGCAATACTACGAGGAAAGCATATACGCAACGTAGACTGTTTGTTCGTATGACTCGTTGATGGTTTTGTCTTCATCCTTAATTTTCAGCTAACTCTATGCACTTCTATAACAATCCAATACACTTATAATTAAAATTGAGCCTTATATATTTTTATACAATTCAAAAATCTTGCTAACGTTGCCAAAACTCACTAATATATCGTCTGCAACATCCAGGTCGTAGGTTTAGAACACTCTACACGTTAACAACTTGGCCTAGGAAGAGTCAGGCGATCCTCTCTCGCTCTTTTCCCTTACTTCGGCTCTTGATCCAGTGGATTGGAGCTACTCTCCTCTTCCTCGGATCATGCATAATTACCTCATTCTCCAGGCGTTATATAACCCTGTTAGTTTAATGCTTCCCAGTAAAAAGAAAAAAATGTCTCGCTCTTTCTATTACAATGTATGTGTCAGACTGTTGCTTAATAATATATCTGACAGCAACTTCATAATATATCTAACATCAACTCGGTGTCCCATGGCCTGGTAGGCAAAGCTCTTGCCTACCGGCAAGGGCGAAAACATCGGTCGTGTTTCCTTACCCTGGTTGTCCCGTTCACCCAGCAAGCAGGTTTAGGTACCTGGGTGTTAGTCGACTGGTGTGGGTCGCATCCTGGGGTACAAGATTTAAAAAGACCACAAAGTCACACTAACAAAAAGGAAAACTCGAGGAAATAAAAACTGGATTGGAGTATAAAACAAATTCTAACCACACACAATAGAGCGAAAATCTAATGTAAAGGACCTGGGAGTGATAATGTCAGGGAATCTCACTTTCAACGATCACAATTTCTCAACCACATCTGCTAAGAAATGATAACTTGGATAGTGAGAACCTTCAAAACTAGGGATGCCAAACCATTGATAATTCTCTTCAAATCGCTTGTTCTCTTCATGCTGGAATATTGCTGAACACTAACAAGGCAGGCGAAATTGCAGACCTGGAGAATATACAGAGAACTTTCACTGCACGTATAAGTACAATACAGCACCTAAATTACTGGGAATGGTTGAAGTCTCGTAACCTGTACCCCTTGGAACGCAGGCGATAAAGATACATGATACCTGGAAAATCCTAGAGGAACTAGTCCCAAATCTGCACACGGAATCACTCTCTTCGAAAGGCGGTGAAACATCATCCAGTGAAACGCAGGGGCGCCATTACTACGCTAAGAGACAACACGGCTGTCTTCAAGAGGGTGCCGGACAGACACCTAAAGTCAGTTCTCGGCCAACCAGGCTGTGGTTCGTGTGTCGGTTTTGCGTGAGGCCGGCAGGAACAGCCTGGTTGATCAGTCCCTAATCCACCGCGAGGCCTGGTCATGGACCGAGCCGCAGGGGCGTTGATCCCCGGCTCCGTTCCTGAGTCTTCTGTATATTCCAAGCATTCAGAAGCCCTAGGAACGGATCCGACACTCTTACTGTCAAACAATAAGGAGTCACAATATCGTGAATGGAATAATACACAAATAACCCGACTTGAACCATTAACTAGCCACACTAATTGTGCCACTAGATAACGTCCCAAGTCTGACCGAAACGTCGTCATAAATTTCAGTCTCCTATGTGCAGGTTATTTGTGTACTGCTGTCTCGCTTTCACAGCAGACACAACCCAGTCAAAGTTTCCCGTCATAGGTCACAGACCGGGCCGCGGGGGCGTTGACCCCCGGAACTCTCTCCAGGTAAACTCCAGGTAATAGTTGCAATATGAAGCCAAACTGAGTTTTAAAATCACTTTAGCAGAAGACACAGAAAAAACTGCATATAGATATTAAGGAAGTGTTTCAGTGGGCAAGACTGTCATCCTCACCAACAGTACGGTGGCTAATGATACAGTTCCTTCTGTAAAGTTATTTGGCAATAAAAGACGTAAGCACGTATTAGAAACAGTGAATAATGAAACGTTTCGACACTAGAAGGTCGTCAGTTTTAATACAGTCGGCAAGAAAAATTTAGAAAATATATAATGCTATTACTTAGGTAAATAAGGACGTACACTGAATAATGAATATCAAAATGGCATACAGTACCGACAGGATGATAGGTAAGACACATGGGCAACTGCTGTCCATGTGTCTTACCTGCCATCCTGTCGGTATTGTATACCATTTTGATATTCACTCTGTCAGACACTGCAACACAATGGTATCTTGGTACAGAAAATACCTTGGACAACTTTTTCAAGTGAGAACTGTTGGATCCGAGAAGGGCGTGCCCTCTCAGTGACTACATTCTCTCTTCTACAACCCTGCACCTCTCCTTCCGACAGTATATAAGTCTCCACACTGTCTCTTGTAAGTAAGTAAGTAAGTAAGTAAATTTATTCAGGTATACACAATACAGTTACATAGAATTATCATACATAGCAGCATATGTGTAGAGAACCTAGGATAATCCAAAAAAGTCAGACAGAGTGACTTATTTCCATTGGGGTCCTTACTTATTTCCATTGGGGTCTTTACTTATTTCCATTGGGGTCTCTTCAGACTGCTTCAAACTATGGAACAAAACTCTTCTCCAGGCTGAGGGACTGACAATTTTAAATCTACGACTTTAAGGGTGATGGACTGATTATATCGTCTTCACATCTCTACTGCTCCTGCCTATTTCCTGTACTCGACTGAAGAAGCCTACTGTGTAGGGAAAACGTTTCGGAATAAAGTTGCCTAACTGTTGTCCATGTGTCTTACCTATCACACTGAATAATACATGAAATGAGCCAGTTGTAGTGCCTTTAAAATTAGTTAACTACTGCCTCAAGCAGCTTCTCTTATAATGCTTCAATTTTTCCATTGCTCACCCGGTTCCTTGTACTATAACTCGACTCACGAAATCGTAATGACACGATTGCAAACAAACCATACCACGGGCGGGGATAGAGCCCCGCCCGTGGTATGGTTTGCCTTGTACTATATATATTAGTTGTTCCAGCTGATCGTGAAACAGGATCGAAGAAGTCACGCATGGAGAAATGTTTACTTGTCTTGCTGTGTACACAGGTATCTCTTGTTACCATATCAGCTGAACCACTCTCAGAGTAGCTGTTATTACCACCACTATCACCATCAAGGTGGATGCAAAAAAATATATATGGGAGAGGCAACTGGAGACATACACGGCCGTGCCGTGTACGTATATATATTCCTGTTGTGCTGACAAGAATACACACGACCGCCTGATGAAGTGGTACCATCAAGGAATTGTTTAGAATCTTGTGTCATTCAGTCTCATGCTGAACGCCGTCAGGACACTGCTCTTAGGTGGTCATAAATAATTTTGATGAACCTCACCTACGCTACAACTGACCTCCACTGATATTTGTGTGTTAAGTTGTCTTGAAGGTTAAACATATCCAGTTGACTGGGATCTATGATCAATATGTCATCAACAGAGGTAATGTGAGCTACGATCAATGATGATGTTTCAACATTCCGTATTCACTGGTTCATTGAAGACATTGGTCAGTGGGATGGTGCACCCTTCTTAGTTGTGTCGTATGTTTGTAATAAATATCCTCGTATGTAAAGTAGTTGAAGCTGATGAACAAGTCAACTCAGAGAAACTGGTGCCACGAAGATAAATCTTGGTCGTTGTTGATTATCTGTGTGAAACATCAATGACCTGTTCACAGCTGCTAGTGTAGTGGATAAGTAAACAATGTTAATGATGGATAATTTCAAGATGGATATGCTGGCATGTTAAGGCGTGATAGTAGATCCCTGAATGTTCAAGTGTGACTTACTGATTGTACCTATAAGTTTTGATAGGTGTTAAGCCAGTGGGTTTGTCTAGGCCACTACCAAAACCTGAAGTGATGGGTCGCAACGAGTTTGTGAAATTTGGGCAAATCCTGCATGTTGTCAGGTTGTGGGTTGGTTGGGCCCAAATGGAGGTGCTGTCCTGGGAGACAGTAATGGTGAAGCTGGAGATTTTGTCCAGGTAGTCGGGAATTATACGCAGGAAGGAATACATATAAATGACCTCATAGGGGACAGGAGCCATAGTGGGGAAACAAGTGTAGTCAAAGATAAGATAAAACTAATATTGCAAACTAGAAATACCACAGGAAATAGCAAACAAGAGGACTCCACTAGCAATAGTGAGAATATATTACCAAAAACAACTGGTGGGAGCTCCATTGTTGGTGCTAGGGAGGATAGGAATAAGACAGGGAAACATGCACCAAAAGGGAATACAGTCACAGAAACCCAAGGCAAACGGAAACCAAGCCTGTGCACATGCTATGCACTTGGTATCTGCAGACATGGGAAATCTGGAAAAACAGACGGGACGTGCAACTATGACCACCCTAGAAAATGCCATGCCCATATGACAACAGGAAAATGCAAACTCCCTTCCTGTAAGGTTTTTCACCCTGAAATGTGTACCTCTTCAGTACAGGAAAGACTGTGCTATAACTTAAATTGCCAGGCAACTACCATCTAAAGGGGACAAAAAGATACAAAACATCCAGGCCATGGGAAAACCTGGGTAGCCACAGCCACTCAAGAGGGAGAGGTTTTTTAGTGCCAAGAAGGAAAAAAAACTGGCAGGAAATGGCAGAAATCGTACACCAAATCCAGTCATTCCTGGAGTGGAACCACAGTCGATGGCCTCCACTCCAAACAACAGATACAGATACTAATGCCGGAAAAAAAATATCCCCCCCCCCAGTACCAACAATACCACCAGTCCGATGACATTCTTCTTTGCAAATATACAGGGTCTAAAGCCAGCAACAAACAACAAATACCTTTCATCCGTGGACTGCTTGCAGAGGCAAGGCAATGTTCGCGGCTTTCACTGAGACCACGTAAAGGATCACTTGGACAACGAAATATGGATCCCAGGTTACAACCTATACAGATGTGACAGAGTGAACAGGCAAAAGGGGGGGGGGTTGGCCTGTACATTGCAGAGTCACTTGTTTGCACAGAACTGCTTAATGCCTCAAATGATGTAGTGGAAGTTTAGCAGTAAAGGTCGAGAACCAAAACCTAGTCATTGTGGTAGTCTACAAGCCTCCTGGATGCAACATCCCAGCAATTCCAGGAACAGCTGTTAAAAATTGACCACTGTCTGGAAAATCTTCCAGCTCCTGCACCCAACATCTTGCTCCTGGGGGATTTCAACTTAAGGCACCTAAAATGGAGGAATATAGCAAATAATATTGTTGCAGTAATAACACCAGGAGGCAGCTCTGATGAAAACTCACACTCACACGAGCTTTTAAATCTCTGCACAAAATTCAATTTAAACCAACAAATAATAGAGCCTACTAGACTGGAGAATGCACTAGACCTCATCTTCACTAACAATGATGATCTGATAAGAAATGTCACCATATCAAAAACAATATACTCAGATCACACATAATTGAGGTTCAGACATGTATGCGTGGAGCCCCAGACCGACATAATGAGACTAGTCACGAGGGAGCATTCACCAAATTCAACTTCAATAACAAAAACATAAAGTGGGACCAAGTAAACCAAGTCCAAAACCGATATAAGCTGGGAAAAATATACTAAGCAACAAAAGACCCCAACTTATCCCTAGAACAGTTTAAACTTGGTGGCACTCGATGTATGCACAAGGCTTTATTCCTCTAAGAAAAAGGAGGAGTAGATGTAAAATAGAAAGAGACAGGCGCTCCCTTTACAGGCGACGAAAAGAATAACAGAGCGGCAAAAGAGGTCAATATATCTGAAATGCGTAGGGAGACACTGGCCCAGAGAAATAGCAAGCATCGAACTTAAGCTAAAGGAATCTTATAGGAGTCAGGAATGGGCGGAAGAACTAAAAGTCCCTAAATGAAATCGAAAGAAACCAAAGTATTTCTTCCCTATGCCAAATCAAAGTCGAGAACAACGTCCAGTATTGGGCCCCTACTTTAAAAAAGATGGGTCCTACAAGATGACAGCAAGGAATGAGTGGGCTACTCAATCCCAATATGACTCAGTTTTTAGCAAGCCGCTAACCAGGGAGTAATAAAAATAATTTTTTATGAAGAGGCCACAGAATTTTGGTTAACACAAGCCTATCCGATGTTATCCTGACGCCCCAAATGACTTCGAACAGGCGATAAATGACATGCCCCTGCAAATCTGCCCCAGGGCCAACTCATGAACCCTGTGTTCATCAAGAACTGCAAGAAGCCCCTATCACGAGCCTTTTCCATCCTATGGGAGAGGGAGCATGGACACGGGGGTCGTCCCACAGTTACTAAAAAAAACAGACATAACCCCACTCCACAAGGGGGGCGTTTAAAACAACAGCAAAGAACTACAGACCCATAGCACTAACATCCCATATCATAAAAATCTTTTAAAGGGTCCTAAGAAGCAAGATCACCACCCATCTAGAAACCCATCAGTTACACAACCCAGGCAAATGGTTTAGAACAGGTCGCTCCTGTCTGTCTCAACTATTGGATCACTACGACAAGGTCCTAAATGCACTAGAAGACAAAAAGAATGCAGATGTAATATCTACAGACTTTGCAAAAGCCTTCGACAAGTGTGACCATGGCGTAATAGCGCACAAAATGCGTGCTAAAGGAATAACAGGAAAAGTCGGTCGATGGATCTATAATTTCCTCACTAACAGAACACAGAGAGTAGTCGTCAACAGAGTAAAGTCCGAGGCAGCTACGGTGAAAACTCTGTTCCACAAGGCACAGTACTCGCTCCCATCTTGTTCCTCATCCTCATATCCGACATAGACAAGGATGTCAGCCACAGCACCGTGTCTTCCTCTGCAGATGACACCCGAATTTGCATGACAGTGTCTTCCATTGCAGACACTGCAAGGCTCCAGGCGGACATCAACCAAAATCTTTCAGTGGGCTGCAGAAAACAATATGAAGTTCAACGATGAGAAATTTCAATTACTCAGATATGTAAACACTAGGAAATTAAATCTTCATCAGAGTACAAAACAAATTCTGGCCACAAAATAGAGCGAAACACCAACGTCAAAGACCTGGGAGTGATCATGTCGGAGGATCTCACCTTCAAGGACCATAACATTGTATCAATCGCATCTGCTAGAAAAATGACAGGATGGATAATGAGAACCTTCAAAACTAGGGAGGCCAAGCCCATGATGACACTCTTCAGGTCACTTGTTCTATCTAGGCTGGAATATTGCTGCACACTAACAGCACCTTTCAAGGCAGGTGAAATTGCTGACCTAGAAAATGTACAGAGAACCTTCACGGCGCGCATAACGGAGATAAAACACCTCAATTACTGGGAGCGCTTGAGGTTCCTAAACCTGTATTCCCTGGAACGCAGGCGGGAGAGATACATGATTATATACACCTGGAAAATCCTAGAGGGACTAGTACCGAACTTGCACACGAAAATCACTCACTACGAAAGCAAAAGACTTGGCAGACGATGCAACATCCCCCCAATGAAAAGCAGGGGTGTCACTAGCACGTTAAGAAACCATACAATAAGTGTCAGGGGCCCGAGACTGTTCAACTGCCTCCCAGCATACATAAGGGGGATTACCAACAGACCCCTGGCAGTCTTCAAGCTGGCACTGGACAAGCACCTAAAGTCGGTTCCTGACCAGCCGGGATGTGGCTCGTACGTTGGTTTGCGTGCAGCCAGCAGCAACAGCCTGGTTGATCAGGCTCTGATCCACCAGGAGGCCTGGTCACAGACCAGGCCGCGGGGGCGTTGACCCCCGGAACTCTCTCCAGGTAAACTCCAGGTAATAATAATAATAATAATAATAATAATAATAATAATAATAATAATAATAATAATAATAAATCTTTATTTCTATAAGTATATGATACAACATACAGAGCCCTAGCTAACATCAGTGGCATTATGGCTAAAACTCTCGCTTCACACGGCAAGGGTTCGGGTTCGATTCCAGGCGAGGGTAGAAACATTGGGAGTGTTTCTTTACAACGGTTATCTATGTTCCCCATCAGTAAAATGGGTACCTGGTGTGGGTCGCAGCCGGAACAGGGTCGGCAAGTGTCGTAATGAAAAGCCCAATATTTCCCTTCGTATCGGGGATCGAACCACGAACCTCAATGTGAGAGCTGAATGTGCCAGACTTTGTATATAAAATTATTGGTTAAACTGGAGTTATACAAAGCTAGACGAAGAATTATGCATACAGAACAAGAACACTAATCACCATTTACGGAATATGCTGCCAAGCAGAGTCATTGAAATTAATACCTCATGTACCTTTAAAAATACGTGAGAGAGGCTGGGTACGAGCAGGACTAGGCAAGTGTAGGCCTACAGGAACGATAATTTTAACTTTGTAATGGATGCCTAGGTCAACGTGAGGCCAAAGAGCCAATGTTGCTTCCAGAAATAACACTAGACATATGTTTACACCGTAGGTTAGGTTAGGTAAAGTTCGTCAGGAAACAAGGCAAGTATTTCCTGACGTTGCTCTTAGATGATGACCCGCCATTGGAACTTTTGGTCATCTGACCGAGGCCTTCCGCTGGCTTACCGGTCCACCCTTTTAAAACTTATGGTCATAGTGATAACCATTACTTCTTACATTGTACTAAAGTATGGATGAAGAACAGTAAATACACCATATGTGAACTATGTAAGTGGTGCACAAAAGATGTATTGTGACGTTAATGGTGTCAAATATCAATTTGTTTCCAGCAAATGAACTTTACCTCCATTACTCTTTAGTAGTGGTGATCTTGATTTATCTAACTTCTCTACTACAAAAGAATCCTTGCCATATACTGATGATTATGACTGTTTCAAGACAGTAGGTCTTCACTTTATTCATGTCAGTGCTAAGTCAGTTTTACCCAAAATGTCAGAGATTAGGATTTTAGCAAAGAAGACTAAGGCAGCAGTTATATCCATCTCTGAATCCTGGTTAGATGACACGATAACTGACGACGAAGTTAAAATAGAAGGTTAGAATATAAAACGCTTGGAAAGAAATAGACAAGTTGGTGGAGTATGTGCTTATGTAAGAAATAACTAAACCTACAACCCAAGACCCGATTTGTATGACAATAAACTGGAGATTCTATGGTTTGAGAAGATAAGATAAGATAAGATAAGATTTCGTTCGGATTTTTAACCCCGGAGGGTTAGCCACCCAGGATAACCCAAGAAAGTCAGTGCGTCATCGAGGACTGTCTAACTTATTTCCATTGGGGTCCTTAATCTTGTCCCCCAGGATGCGACCCACACCAGTCGACTAACACCCAGGTACCTATTTGCTGCTAGGTGAACAGGACAACAGGTGTAAGGAAACGTGTCGAATGTTTCCACCCGCCGGGAATCGAACCCGGGCCTTCCGTGTGTGAAGCGGGAGCTTTAGCCACCAGGCCACCGGGCCAAGACCAAAGACCAAATCCATCCTAGTAGGAACAAGTAACCTCTCCCCCTCCCTCACCCATGACCAATTCCTGGTAAACTTGTCAATAGTCTTGTCCAGAATTAAGCACAATTGTGAGACAATAATACTGGGAAACTTCAATATATGTTATCAACAGCAAATTAACGAGCTATGTAACAAGTATAAGCAAATACTAGGATTAAATAGCTACACTCAATTAAAGCACCAACCCGATCACACAGTCCTCGAGCACACACTCTGTAACTGCCTGATACATTAGTTAATCAAGAGTCATTTCAGTAGGTCTTAGTGATCATTTCATCATTTTATTGCAGCAGGAAAATAATTAGGAAATTGATAGACCTACACAGGACAATAAAAATTAAGTCAACTAGAAGCTAAAGTAAAAAAAAAAACACTAGTAAATATGGTACACAATTGTGATTGGAGAGTAATAGCAAGTTAGACGGAGGTAAATGATGTCTGAGAAACATTCGGAAGTATGTTCACTGCCATCCTTGATAATATTGAACCAGTTAAAGAGGTTAGGATTAAATGAACTTAATCCTGGATGACTGTTGAGATATTAAATAATACCAAATTCAGGGATCAGTTATTAAAAAGATTAAGGCAAACAGACAGGATATTGCAGCTCCAAATGAATTCCAAAGGCGAGGAACAGAGTGCAGAGGCTTATAAAAGAAGCAAAGGCAAGTTAATATTGCTGAAAAACTCGACGAGCACAAGAATAACCCCGGAGAACTCTGGCAACAACTAAAACAGTTGGGGTATAGCCATAAACCCGTAGATAGATCTAACATAACACTAAATATCAATAACGAGGTATGCCACAAAACAACTAAAGTGGAAAATTGTTTATATTCATTCTACACAACTGTTGTATCAATATTGGTGAGAAAACTGCCGGTTGCATCGAGTACCTTTAACATAGACTCCAATAAGTTTAAAACTTACTACAGTAATAAAGGCGTCACCCCAAACAGTTGCCAACTAGTTGGTGTATCCTATAACTTCGTGAGAAAAGAATTAAGCAAGTTAAACCAGCTAAAAGCACCTGTCCAGATAACATCCTGTTTAAGTTCCTGAACGATGGTTCCTCTGAACTGTCAGTCCCCATTGCTCACATAATATAATTTGTCCATCAGCACTAACACCGTCCCGGAGGGGTTCAAGGAGGCCAGAGTTACTGCTATCTTCAAGAAAAATATTAGGTCTGATGTCAGCAACTATAGGCCTGTTAGTACACTCAGTGTGTTGTCTAAAATTCTCGAGTGGGCGGTGTACTGAGTAGATAAGTTATCATAGTTATCAATCAGATTTCAGGAGATCTTACTCGACCGACAGCCATAACAGAAGTACACCTGGATGGGGGTTCGGGGTCAACCCCCCCAGCCCCCCCCCCCGCGGCCCGGTCCGTGACCAAGCCTCGTGGTGGATCAGGGCCAGATCAACAAGTCTGTTACTATTGGCCGGCTGGTCAGGTCCAACTCCTTAAAGACACCAGGGATCTATTGGTAATCTCCCTTATGTATGCTGGGAGGCAGTTGAACAGTCTTGAGCTTCTGACACATTATTGTATTGTCTCTTAGTGTACTCGTGGCGCCCCTGCTTTTCAATGGAGGGATGCTGCATCTCCTGCCAAGTCTTTTGCTTTCGTAGGAAGGGATTTTCGTGTGCAGATTTGGGACTAGTCCCTCTTAAGATTTTCCAAGTGTATATTATCATGTATCTTTCGCGCCTGCGTTTCAAGAAGTACAACTCAAGAGAATTCAACTGTTTCCAGTAAATTAGGTGTTTTATCGTACTTATACGTGCCGAGAAAGTTCTCTGTATATTCTCAAGGTCTGCAGTATCTTCTGCCTTGAAAGGGGCCGTTAGTGCACAGTAATATTCCAGCCTAGAGAGAACAAACGATTTGAAGATAATCATCATAAGCTTGGCATCTCTAGCTTTGAAGGTTCTCATTATCCATTCAATCATTTTCCTAGGAGATGTGGTAAATACATTGTTGTGATCTTTGAAAGTGAGATCCTCTGACATTATCACTCGCAGGTCCTTCACATTAGTTTTTCGCTTTATTGTGTAGTTGGAATTTGTTTTATACTCCGATACAGTTTTTATTTCATCGAGTTTTCCATAGGGAAGTAATTGAAATTTGTCTTCATCGAATTTCACTTTGTTTTCTGCAGCCCCTTCGAAGATTTATTTGATGTTCGCTGTCATGAATGACACTCATGCAGATTCAGGTGTCATCCGCAAAGGAGGACACGGTGCTGTGGCTTGCATCTCTATGTCAGTTATGGTGATGAGGGATAGGATGGGAGCGAGTATTGCGCCTTGTGGAACAGGCGTTTTCACTGTAGCCGCCTCTGTAGAGGTAGATCCATCTACCCACTTTTCCTGTTATTCTTTTATCATGCATTTTGTGTGCTGTTACACCATGATCGCACTTGTTGAAGGCTTTCACAAAGTCTGTGTATACTACATCTGCATTTTGCGTTTCCTGCAGAGCATCCAAGACCATGCCATAGTGATTCAGTATTCGGGACAGACAGGAATGACCTGCCGTAAACCCATGTTGCCCTGGGTTGCGCAATTGATAGGTATCTAAGTGGGTGGCGATCTTGCTTCTTAGAACCTTTCAAATTTTTTTATGACGCGGGACGTTAGTGCCATCGATCCGTAATTCTTTGAAATTTCTTTACTGCCACCTTTGAAGAGTGGGGCTATGTCTGCTGTTTTAAGTAACTGTGGGATGACCCCCGTGTACATTCTACCTAATTAATCTGATGGGCTACCTGAGAATTCAAATGTCGCTAGGGAATCTCATAGGTATTACCTGGAGTTTACCTGGAGAGAGTTTCGGGGGTCAACGCCCCCGCGGCCCGGTCTGTGACCTGGCCTCCTGGTGGATCAGCGCCTGATCAACCAGGCTGTTGCTGCTGGCTGCACGCAAACCAACGTACGAGCCACAGCCCGGCTGATCAGGAACTGTCTTTAGGTGCTTGTCCAGTGCCAGCTTGAAGACTGCCAGGGGTCTGTTGGTAATCCCCCTTATGTGTGCTGGGAGGCAGTTGAACAGTCTCGGGCCCCTGACACTTATTGTATGGTCTCTTAACGTGCTAGTGACACCCTGCTTTTCATTGGGGGGATGGTGCATCGTCTGCCAAGTCTTTTGCTTTCGTAGTGAGTGATTTTCGTGTGCAAGTTTGGTACTAGTCCCTCTAGGATTTTCCAGGTGTATATAATCATGTATCTCTCCCTCCTGCGTTCCAGGGAATACAGGTTTAGAAACCTCAAGGCGCTCCCAGTAATTGAGGTGTTTTTATCTCCGTTATGCGCGCCGTGAAAGTTCTCTGTACATTTTCTAGGTCGGCAATTTCACCTGCCTTGAAAGGTGCTGTTAGAGTGCAGCAATATTCCAGCCTAGATAGAACAAGTGACCTGAAGAGTGTCATCATGGGCTTGCCTCCCTAGTTTTGAAGGTTCTCATTATCCATCCTGTCATTTTTCTAGCAGATGCGATTGATACAATGTTATGGTCCTTGAAGGTGAGATCCTCCGACATAATCACTCCTAGGTCTTTGACGTTGGTGTTTCGCTCTATTTTGTGGCCAGAATTTGTTTTGTACTCTGATGAAGATTTAATTTCCTCATGTTTACCATATCTGAGTAATTGAAATTTCTCATCGTTGAACTTCATATTGTTTTCTGCAGCCCACTGAAAGATTTGGTTGATGTCCGCCTGGACCCTTGCAGTGTCTGCAATGGAAGACACTGTCATGCAGATTCGGGTGTCATCTGCAAAGGAAGACACGGTGCTGTGGCTGACATCCTTGTCTATGTCGGATATGAGGATGAGGAACAAGATGGGAGCTAGTACTGTGCCTTGTGGGACAGAGCTTTTCACCGTAGCTGCCTCGGACTTTACTCTGTTGACGACTACTCTCTGTGTTCTGTTAGTGAGGAAATTATAGATCCATCGACCGACTTTTCCTGTTATTCCTTTAGCGCGCATTTTGTGCGCTATTACGCCATGGTCACACTTGTCGAAGGCTTTTGCAAAGTCTGTATATATTACATCTGCATTCTTTTTGTCTTCTAGTGCATTTAGGACCTTGTCGTAGTGATCCAGTAGTTGAGACAGACAGGAGCGACCTGTTCTAAACCCATGTTGCCCTGGGTTGTGTAACTGATGGGTTTTCTAGATGGGTGGTGATCTTGCTTCTTAGGACCCTTTCAAAGATTTTTTATGATATGGGATGTTAGTGCTATTGGTCTGTAGTTCTTTGCTGTTGCTTTACTGCCCCCTTTGTGGAGTGGGGCTATGTCTGTTGTTTTTAGTAACTGAGGGACGACCCCCGTGTCCATGCTCCCTCTCCATAGGATGGAAAAGGCTCGTGATAGGGGCTTCTTGCAGTTCTTGATGAACACAGAGTTCCATGAGTCTGGCCCTGGGGCAGAGTGCATGGGCATGTCATTTATCGCCTGTTCGAAGTCATTTGGCGTCAGGATAACATCGGATAGGCTTGTTGTTAGTCAAATTTTGTGGCTCTCTCATAAAAAATTCATTTTGGTCTTCGACTCTCAGTCTGGTTAGCGGCTTGCTAAAAACTGAGTCATATTGGGACTTGAGTAGCTCACTCATTTCCTTGCTGTCATCTGTGTAGGACCCATCTTGTTTAAGTAGGGGCCCAATACTGGACGTTTGTTCTCGATTTTGATTTGGCATAGGAGAAGAAATACTTTGGGTTTCTTTCGATTTCATTTATGGCTTTTAGTTCTTCCCGCGATTACTGACTCCTAAAGGATTCTTTTAGCTTAAGTTCGATGCTTGCTATTTCTCTGACCAGTGTCTCCCTGCGCATTTCAGATATATTGACCTCTTTTAGCCGCTCTGTTATTCTTTTCCGTCGCCTGTAAAGGGAGCGCCTGTCTCTTTCTATTTTACATCTACTCCTCCTTTTTCTTAGAGGAATGGTGACCTTAGACTCGCAAAAGGCCTTCGATACGGTCAACCATAATATACTATGTAAGAAACTACAAGCTACTGGAATAGGTTCTGTAGACTGGTTTAAGTCCTACCTAAGCAACCGGGGAAAAATTGTCAAATAAACAACCAAAATCAGAATATTTGCCGATACATTGGGTTTCCCAAGATATCTTGGGGTCCCTTACCGTTCGTATGTTAGTGTTGACATTCCCTCAGTGCAAGTGTAACGTCTGCTGTATCAGCGACAGTATCTGTTAGTGTCAATAAAGCCCCCAAAATATATAGTTAATGTACTATATTTAACAAGATCTTGCAGAAAAGGTTTAGTAGACAACAAATTACGTACCCCTGGGAAAAAGGGAAGCCATCTTTTTGGCCAAAAAAATAAACTGGGGAAAAGGTAAATAATTTAATTTTTGTGTAAGGGGGAACAAATCATTGATTTTCCTCACGGGGAAATATCGGGTTTCCCCCCTTTTGACCATGTATTTTCAGGAGAACTGATAGGGAAAGTGTAGTAAAAAAAGCGAATGCATTAAAGTTCCTTTACAGACAAAATAGTGTCTCCCCTAGGGTAAGGGCCTTGTTTGTCTTATACAATCCCATATAGTTTACCTTGCTCTTCATGTCTCTCCCTTAAAAAAAGATAACTACAAATCCCCCCAGAACAAAACGGGAGATTCCCCTGGACCTGAGCCCACGAGACCGGTAGGCCAGGATAAATTACAAACAACAAGATAGCTGAATGTTGAAGACAGAGTACAACAACTAAATTTAATCCTTTTTAATTTTTTTAAAAAGCTGTCCAGAATATTTGCTCCCAATTTGAAAGGCTGGCAAAAAAACAAACATAATCAGGAAAAAAGAAACAACTTTGTAGCCCCCACATAAGTGGTTAGGTTAAAAATCTTTTATTCTACATATTAAGGAGTGAAGGTATTACCTGCACATGTCAAAGCCATCATAACAGAGCCGTTCGGAAGAAAGCAAAAAGGTACTTAAGCGAAATCTACAGAAAGGGAGGAGAGTGATTTTATTAAAATAGAAATTACATGTACCTATTACTGAAATACATGTCCCATTACGTAACTATTAACCCTTTTACTGTAACGTTCATGAACTATTACGTAACGTTCATGAACCTTTTACTGAAAGTTCATGAACCTATTACTGTAACATTCATGACCTTTTACTGAAACCTTCATGTACCTATTACGTAACCTTCATGTACCTATTACTGTAACATTCGTCCTATTATGTAACCTTCATGTACCTATTACTGAATATACTTACCATTACTGTAACTACATATACCTATTACTGTAACGTCATGAAAATTTTACTGTAACTTCATAAACCTATTACTGTAACCTTCATGTCCCTATTACTTTAACATCATTACCTTTTTACTGAAAATTCATGTCCCTATTACGTAACCCATGACCTATTTACTGTAACTTTCATGTCCCTATTCGAACTTTTCATAAACCCTTTACGTAACATTCTGTACCTTTTACTTAACGTTCAGAACCTTTACGTAACATTAGTCCCTATACTGAACGTTCATGAACCTATTATGAAATTTTCATGTACCATTACTGTAACTTCATGTACCTTTTACTGTAACATTCAGTACCTTTAAACGAAACCCTTCATGTACCTATTACTGTAACGTTCATAAACCATTACTGAACATTCTTACCTTTACTGTAACGTTCAGAACCTATTATTTTAACATTCATGTACCTATACGTAACTTTCATGAACCTATTACTGTAACATTCTTTACCATTCGAAACGTTCTGAACCTTTTTCGTAACTTCATGAACCTATTACTGTAACATCATGCCCTATAAGGAACATTCTGTACCTTTTACTGAAACTTCAGAACCATTACTGAAAACATTATGTACCTATTACTGTAATTTTCATAAAACCTATTACTGTAACATTCTGAACCTATACTGTAACTTTCATGTCCCCTTTTACGTACATTCAAAACCTATTACTGTAACTTCATGTACCTATTACGAAACATTCATGTACCTATTACTGTAACTTTCATGAACCTATTACTGAACTTTCATGTCCCATTACTGTAACATTCATGTACCTTTTACTGTAACATTCATGTACCTTTACTGAAACATTCATGAAACCTATTATGTAAAAATCATGAACCTATTACTGTAACATTCATGCCCTTTTAACGTAACATTCAGTACCTATTACGAACATTCATAACCCTATTACTGTAACTTCATAAACCTATACGTAACATCATTTACTATTACTTTAACATCATGACCTTTTTACTGTAACATTCATAAACCCTATTCGTAACATACATATCCTATTACTGAACATTCATGTCCCTATTACTGTAACATTCATGCCTTTTTATGAACATACATATCCCTATTACGTAACTTCATGACCTATTACTGAAACATTCATGAACCTATTACTTAACTACAATACCTATTACGTAACGTTCTTTTCCCATTACGAACTTCAGTCCTATTATGTAACGTTATGTACCTTTTAACTGAAACGTATGTCCTTTACTGTAACTTCATGACCTATTCGTAACTTTCATGACCTTTTTCGTAACTTTCAGAACCTTTTTACTGTAAAAATTCAGTACCTATTACTGTAACGTTCATGCCTTTACTGTAACTTTCATGTACCTATTACTGTAACGTTCAGTACCTATTACTGAACATTCATGTACCTATTACGTAACATTAGTACTATTACTTAAAAATTCTAAACCCTTTTTACTTAACTTTCATGTCCTTTACTGTAACTTTTCAGCCCTTTACTGTAACGTTCATGTACCATTACTGTAACGTTCATGTACCTTTACGTAACGTTCATGACCTTTTACTGTAACGTTCATGTACCTATTACTGTAACTTTCATTTACCTTTACTGTAACTTCTGCCTTTTACTGTAACATTCATAAACCTATTCTGTAACATTCAGCCCTAACTGTAACTTAATGTCCCTATTACTGTAACAACATATCTATTACTGAAACCTTAGTATTATTACTGTAACGTTCATGTACCTTTTACGTAACGTTCATGTCCTATCTGTAAATTCATGAACCTTTTACGTAACTTTCATGAACCTATTACTGAAACATTATGTACCTTTTTACGAAACATTCATGTACCATTCTGTAACGTTCATGCCCTATTACTGTAACATTCTTAACCTTTTACTGTAACGTTCATGTACCTTTATGAACATTCTAACCTTTTAATTTTAAAAAATTCAGAACCTTTACGTAACTTTTGAACCTTTCTGAAAAGTTCAGTCCCTATTACTGTAACGTTCATGACCTTTTACTGTAACATTCATGAACTATTACTGTAACGTTCATGTACCTATTACAAAAAAAAAAAAAAAAAAAAAAAACTTTTCATACCAAAAACTGTAACATTCATTCCTATTCTGTAACTTTTCATGAACCTTTACGTACGTTCAGTACCTTTTTCTGAAACGTTCATTACCATTACTGTAACATTCATGAACCTATTACTTAATTCATGTACCTATTCGTAACATTCAGTCCCTATTACTGAACATTCATTACCAATTATTTTAAACTTTATGTACCTATTAGTAACGTTTCATGAACCTTTACTGTAAGTTCATGACCTATTACTGTAACGTTCATGTCCTATTACGTAACTTCATAAAACCTATTACTGTAACTTCATGTACCTTTACTGTAACGTTCATGAACCTTTTTTAACATTCATGTACCTATTACTGTAACTTCATGAACCATTACGTAACATTCATTACCTATTACTGTCATTCATGTACCTTTTATGAAACATAAAATTAAATTACGAACTTCATGTACTTATTACGTAACGTTTATGTACCTATTATTAACGTTCATGTACCTTTTACTGTAACTTCATAACCTATTACTGTAACTTTTCGAACCTATTACTGTAACATTTCATGTACCTATTACTGTAACTTCATGTACCTATTACTGTAACGTTAAATTACCTTTATGTAACATTCATAAAACCTATTACTAAAACATTCATGAACCTATTATGAAAACTTATGAACCTTTACGTAACATTATTTACCTATACTGTAATTTTCATAAACCTATTACGAATTTTCATGTCCCTATTACTGTAACGTTCTGTCCCATTACTGAAAACTTCAGAACCTATTCGTAAGTTCTGTACCTATTACTGTAACGTCATGCCCCCTTTTACTGTAACTTCAACCTATTACGAACGTTCATAAACCCTATCGAAAACGTTCTGTCCCTTTTACGAAACGTTCATGTCCTATTACGTAACATTCATAAACCCTATTCTGTAACGTTCATGTACCTATTACTGAAAACTTCATGTACCTATACTGTAACATTCATGTCCCTATTACTGTAACTTTTTCATGCCCTATTACTGTAACGTTCATGAACCTTTTACTGTAACGTTATGTACCATTACGTAACGTTCATTCCCTTTTACGTAACATTCAGAACCTTTTACTGTAACGTTCATGTACCTATTACTGTAACGTTCATGAACCTATTCCTGTAACATTCATGTACCTATTACTGTAACGTTCATGAACCTATTACTGTAACGTTCATGTACCTATTACTGTAACGTTCATGTACCTATTACTGTAACATTCATGAACCTATTACTGTAACGTTCATGTACCTATTACTGTAACGTTCATGTACCTATTACTGTAACATTCGTCCCTATTACTGTAACTTCAGTACCTATTACTGTAACCTTCAGTCCCTATACTGTAATATCATTACCTATTACTGAAACTTTCATGTCCCTATTAATGGTTTTGATCCTCTTTTTTAATGTTTTGTCAATAACAGTTATTCCAGTACATCCCCCGTCATTGTAACTTTCTTAAACACGTTGAGTTATTATCTTTTTAAACTACTAAATTTAAAAAAATTAATTTTTACAAAACCTCAAGGAAAATAAGTCACTCAGCTTTTGGGTTTTCGGGGCGTCTAACATATATACATTAATAATTTATGTAACTGTATTTTTGTAACCTGTCCCGAATAATTACTTTGTTTGTGGAACGATACATTGGGGGCACAGTTGGGGGCCGTACACCACTATGTTCCCAAAAATTTTTAATAAAATCATGGGGGAAACTTTTTAAAACCCGTGGGGTTATCGCACCTGTGGGAGGGGGATGGAAGGTACTAGGTTAATTCAGGGGGCGGAGCACAGATCCCAAATTTCCCCAGATCAAGAGCCCCCCCCAGAGTCAAGGGAAACCCCCTTGAGGGGGAGTTCTAGAATATTATTTTAAGAAGATCCTGTCTGGAACTCTGCTGGATGAGTGGTCACAGTACTTGACCTGCTACTCTGGAACCCTGGTGGGTGAGTGGTCACAGTACTTGACCTGCTACTCTGGAACCCTGGTGGGTGAGTGGTCACAGTACTTGACCTGCTACTCTGGAACCCTGGTGGCTGAGTGGTCACAGTACTTGACCTGCTACTCTGGAACCCTGGTGGCTGAGTGGTCACAGTACTTGACCTGCACCTGGAACCCGGTGGGTGATGGTCACAGACTTGACCGCTACTCTGGAACCCGGGGGCTGAGTGGTCACAGTACTTTATTGCTCCTGGGAAACCCCGGGGGCTGAGTGGTCACAGTACTTGACCCGCTACTTGGAACCCTGGGGCGAGTGGCACGTACTTACCGCTACTCTGGAAACCTGGGGCTGAGTGGTCACAGACTTACCTGTACTTGGAACCCTTGGGCTGAGTGGTACAGTACTTGACCTGCTACTCTGGAACCCCGGTGGCCCCGATGGGCACGTACTTGACCTGCCTCTGGAACCCTGGTGGGTGAGTGGTCCAGTACTTACCCGCTACTCCCGGAACCATGGTGGCTGAGTGGTCCCCCTACTTTACCTGCTACTGTGGAACCCTGGTGGCTGAGTGGTCCAGTATTGACCTGTACCGGAACCCTGGTGGCGAGGCACGTATTGAACCCCACCTGGGAAACCCCGGGGCTAGTGGTCACAGTACTTGACCTCTCTCTGGAACCCTGGTGGGGGAGTGGTACAGTACTTACCTGCCCTGGAACCCCGGGGGGGTGAGGGGTCACAGTCTTGACCTGCTACTCTGGAACCCTGGGGGGCTGGTGGTCACAACTTGACCTGCCTTGGAACCCTGGTGGGTGAGTGGTCCAGTACTTGACCTGAATCTGGAAACCCTGGGCTGGGTGGTCACAGTACTTGACCTGCTACTCTGGAACCCTGGTGGGTGGTGGGCACATACTTGACCTGCAATCTGGAAACCCCCGGTGGGTGAGGGGTCCAGTACTTGATGTACCTGGGGAAACCCCGGTGGGTGAGTTCCAGTACTTTTACCTGCACTCTGGAACCCTGGTGGTGATGGTCAATACTGAAATGCTCTCTGGAACCCCGGGGGCTGAGTTTGGTCACAGTACTTGACCTCACTCGGAACCCCGGTGGGGGTGGCTGTACGACCTGTCTCTGGAAAACCCCGGGGCTGATGGTCCGTACTTGACCTGCTATCTGGAACCCCGTGGGATGGTACAGTACTTACTGCTACCTGGAAACCCTGGTGGGTGGTGGTCACAGTATTACCTCACTCTGGAACCCCCGGGGGCTGAGTGGGCAAGTACTTGACCTGCTACTCTGGAACCCTGGTGGCTGAGTGGTCACAGTACTCGACCTGCTACTCTGGAAACCCCGGGGGTGGTGGTCACAGTACTTGACCTGCACCTGGAACCCCCGGGGGCTGGTGGTCACAGTACTTTTACCTGCTCCCCTGGAACCCTTTGGGTGGTGGTCACAGTATTTACCTGCTACTTGGAAAACCCGGTGGGTGAGTGGAAAAGACTTGACCCGCACCCCCTGGAAAAATGGTGGCTGAGTGGTCACAGTACTTGACCTGCTACTCTGGAACCCTGGTGGCTGAGTGGTCACAGTACTTGACCTGCTACTCTGGAACCCTGGTGGGTGAGTGGTCACAGTACTTGAATTAAATTTTGGGAACCCTGGTGGGTGAGTGGCACAGTACTTTACCTCTACTCTGGAACCCTGGTGGGTGAGTGGTCACAGTACTTGACCTGCTACTCTGGAACCCTGGTGGATGAGTGGTCACAGTACTTGACCTGCTACTCTGGAACCCCCGGTGGGGGTGATGGTACGTACTTTACCTGTATCTGGAAAACCCGGTGGCGAGTGGTCACAGACTTGACCTGCTACTCTGGAACCCTGGTGGCTGAGTGGTCACAGTACTTGACCTGCTACTCTGGAACCCTGGTGGCTGAGTGGTCACAGTACTCGACCTGCTACTCAGATGGACCACGATTTGAGTCCCAGGCCATTTCCCCGCCTTTTTTTTTATTTACAATTTATTTTGATTTCTTGCTGAAGATCAACATTATTTAGTCTTCAACAGCTATGCATCAGTGGTTAACTGAATTTAAAATGTGCTGACCCAGCAACCTTTGACACGTTGAAACGTCATTTCACCGGTTTCTACCCTTGTTGCACTCCCCGTGTTGCTACACCCCGTTGTGCCACAAACACCGTGGGGCAGCGGTACACTGAACAGCAGCCAGTGGTGGTGGTGGTTGGGGCTCCTGGCGGGGCTGATTGGGTTTTCTATGCGGGGGTGATGATTGTGGGGGTGGTGCTGTGGCGGGCTGACTTTCTACGGGGCTACCGGTGGTGGTGCTTCTCCAGACAAGGGACGACCACCTCAAATTTACTTCTCCCGACTAAGGGGTGACCAACCCCAAATTTACTTCCCAGATTAAAGGGGCTGACCACCCAAATTTACTTCCCGACTAAAAGGGCTGACCACCTCAAATTTCTTCTCCAATAAGGGGCTGACCCCCTCAAATTTACTTCTCCAGACTAAGGGACGACCACCTAAATTTACTTCCCAACTAAGGGATGACCCCCTCAAATTTACTTTTTTCCCGTTTTAAAGGGCTGACCACCTCATAGCTAATTCTCTACGTTTCTGTTTTTTCTATATTTTAATGAAGAAAAGACGCTGACACCCCACTCCCAAAAAAAAAATTATTTAAAGTTTACAACCTATTCAGCGGGATGCAGTCAAGTAGCAGGCAGGTCTGGTTTGTTACCTTAAACCTGCTTCAATGTTCATGTTGCAGTAAGTGGGACCTGGGGCCCGTCCTTTCACCGCGTACGTTCACCTAGCAGCAAATAATACTGGTTTATGACCTTACACCTGCACCCCTGTTCACCAGTGTAAGTGGGCACCTGGGTGTTTAGACCTTTCACCGTTTTTTGTGGTGAAGAAGATTAACACCCAGGTCCTACTTAAATGACAGGTTTAAAAGTGACAGCAGGGGTAAGGTAATAACACCCAGGTACCTACTTACTGTAAAGGGGAAAATGGAACCCGGTGTAAGGTAACAACCCTAGGCACCCTTATGCTAGGAAACGTGGCACGGTCAAGGACTAACACTAGGCACCCACTTACTGCTAGAACAACAGCTGCAGCTGTGTAAGGGGACTTACCCGGTCTTTCTATGCTAGGGAAAAACAGTTTGGGGAAGGGGAGTTAAAACCCCAAATACCTACTTCTGCAGGTGAACAACGGGAGTGAAAATGATAAACACCCCGGTGCCCAACGCTACTGGGGGAACAGTGGTAATAGGGTGTAAGCACTAAGACCAAGGGACCTATTACTGCAGGTGAACATGGAAAATGGGCAGGTTCTAACACACATGTACTGTGGGCACTTTTTAAAATTTCCTAAATCAGCATGTGTAAATACGAATAAATAATAATTGTTATTAAAAATGTGACGCTGTTTTTACCCCTTTAAGAATTTTGTGTGAAGGAGGTGTGCGCGGCTCGGGGTGAAAGGGGGGGGGGACCCATATTTAAATTTAAGTTTACCCGGAGAGAGTTTCCCGGGGGGCAATGCCCCCGCGGGCCCGGGCTGTGACCAGGCCCCCTGGTGGATCAGAACCTGATCAACCAGGTGTTGCTGCTGGCTGCACCAAACCAAGTCGAGCCACACCCGGCTGGTCAGGGAAACCCACTTCAGGGCTTGTCCATGCCACTTTAGACTGCCCGGGTTTTTGGTATCCCCCTTTTTGTGCTGGGGGGCAGTTGAACATCCGGCCCCCGCACTTATTGTATGGTTCTTAACTGCTAGTGACACCCCTGCTTTTCATTTGGGGGGATGCTTCGTCTTCCCAAATCTTTTGCTTTCGAGGAATGATTTTCGTGTGTAAGTTCGGTACTAGCCCTCTAGATTTTTCCGGGGTTTTATAATTTTATGTATCTTCCCCGCCTGCGTTCCAGGAATACAGGTTTAGGAACCTCAAACTCTCCAGTAATTGGTGTTTTATCTCCGTTAGCGCGCCGTGAAAATTCTCGACATTTTCTAGGTCACAATTTCACCCCTTGAAAGGGTGTAGTGGCAGCAATATTCCAGCCCAGATGAACAAGTGACCTGAAGAGTGTCATCATGGGCTTGGCCTCCCTAGTTTTGAGGGTTCTCATTATCCATCCTGTCATTTTTCTAGCAGATGCGATTGATACAATGTTATGGGCCTTGAAAGTGAGATCCTCCGAAATGATCACTCCCAGTCTTTGTGACGTTGGTGTTTCGTTCGCTCTATTTTGTGGCCAGAATTTGTTTTGTATCTGATGAGATCTAATTTCCTCGTGTTTACCATATCTGAGTAATTTGAGCATTGGTTTGGAGAAATCGTTCTAGTAAATCTGGCGTCACATCGAGTCATAAATTGAATAGATCGCCTCAAACTATAATATGTACTGGAATATCCCCGTTGAAGAAGAGAGAGAGAGAAAAAATTGTGGACCTCCAGAATTAGGTGGTAATAGTGTAATAATGGAGGCGTCCCACACACAACACATCTAGTATGTAACAAACCATAAGTCCATTCATTTAGATTCTCGCTGGCCGGTAGGATTTCTATTTTGTTAGGTAGGTGTTGTGGGGTGATCCAGCGAACAATAATAATTTGTCAGCTGGGTAATATAAATTTTCTTATTATCTAACTTACGGTACATATGTGCCTGGTGTCAGTTAGAAAATTTCCTACCTGTCGGTGTGGTATTTACAGTGTTCCCCTCTTAATCCTTTCTGGAGACGTTCCTTTAAATTTCATACCTGTCAACACTGTTTTAAATTTAACCATTATTGGTATTAAAATGTTTCATATTGTAATTATTAATTAATATCAGGTCAAGCTTTTTTTGTTTTTGGGAGAGTGATGAAAGTGGGCATCAGAATTACAGTTCTGTGGACCTATCTACCTGGACCTGGAGTTTACCTGGAAGAGTTTCGGAGGTCAACGCCCCCCGGCCCGTCTGTGACCAGGCCTCCTGGGTGGATCAGCCCTGATCAACCAGGCTGGTTGCAGCTGGCTGCACGCAACCAACGTACGAGCCACAGCCCGGCTGATTCAGAACGACTTTAGGGTGATTGTTCCAGTGCCAGCTGAAGACTGCCGGGGTCGTTGTAATCCCCCGTATGTTTGTCTGGGGAGGCAGTTGAACATTCTTCGGGCACCTGACATTTATTGTATGGTCTCTTAACGGCTAGTGACAAACCCCTGCTTTTCGATTGGGGGGGATGGTGCAACCTCTGCCAAGTCTTTTGCTTTCGTAGTTGATTGATTTTCTGTGCAAGTTCGGTACTAGTCCCTCTAAGATTTTCCAGTGTAATATAATCCTGTATCTCTCCTCCTTCGTTCCTGGGAATACAGGTTAGAAACCTCATGCGCTCCCATAATTGAGGTGTTTTATCTCCGTATTGCGCGCCGTGAAAAGGTCTTCAGGGGGGGGGGGGTCTGTACATTTTCTAGGTCCGCAATTTCACCTGCCTCTTGAAAGGTGTCCTAAGTCCCACTTATACACTCTCACCCAAATTGCATGTAATAATTCAGGTCTACTACCACCCTGTATACCTCATGCAGGTAATTTCCACATGTACCTATTACTGTTTTTGTGAACAGTACAGGTGTCTGTGACTAATACCGACACATGTACCTACTTACTGGGTAGGTGAACATAGCAGCAGGTGTATGGCGACACTTAGGTACCTACTGTGTGATAGGTGAACATGTGGCTGAAGGGTAAGATAAATTTCGTTCGATGTTAAACCCGAGGTTAGCCACCCAGATAACCCAAAGAGAAGTCAGTGCGTACATCGAGTACTGTCCTTCTTATTTGCCATGTGGTCCTCAATCTTGTCCCCCAGGTTTGCGACCTCACACCATCGATTAACGCCCAGGTACCTACTTGCTACTAGGTGAACAGGGCAACAGGTGTACGGAAACGCGTCGTAATGTTTCTACCCCGCCGGGGATCAAACCTGGGACCTCCGTGTGTGAAGCGAGAGCTTTGCCAGCCAGGGTATAAGATAATTATCACCCAACATAACTTACTTTACTGCTAGTGAACAGTCACACTAGTAAGGTGTCACCCAAAGCACCTACTTACTGCTAGGTGAACAGTAACAGCAGGAGTAAGGCGTCACCCAAGCACCTACTTACTGCTAGGTGAACAGTAACAGCTGGAGTAAGGTGTCACCCAAGCACCTACTTACTGCTAGGTGAACAGTAACAGCTGGAGTAAGGTGTCACCCAAGCACCTACTTACTGCTAGGTGAACAGTAACAGCTGGAGTAAGGTGTCACCCAAGCACCATACAGTACTGCTAGTGAACAGTAACACTGATTTATTGTGTCACTCAGCACCTACTTACGCTAGGTGAACATGACAGCTGGTGTAAGGTGTCACCCAAGCACCTACTTACTGCTAGGTGAACAGTAACAGCTGGAGTAAGGTGTCACTCAAGCACCTACTTACTGCTAGGTGAACAGTAACAGCTGGAGTAAGGTGTCACTCAAGCACCTACTTACTGCTAGGTGAACAGGGAACCAGCTGAGTAAGCGCACTCAAGCACCTACTTACTGCTAGGTGAACAGTAACAGCTGGAGTAAGGTGTTTACCTGGAGTTTACCTGGAGAGAGTTTCGGGGGTCAATGCCCCCGCGGCCCGGTCTGTGACCAGGCCTCCTGGTGGATCAGCGCCTGATCACCAGGCTGTTGGCCGCTGGCTGCACGCAAACCAACGTACGAGCCACAGCCCGGCTGATCAGGAACTGACTTTAGGTGCTTGTCCAGTGCCAGCTTGAAGACTGCCAGGGGTCTGTTGGTAATCCCCACCTACTTACTGCTAGGTGAACAGTGACAGCTGGTGTAAGGTGTCACCCAAGCACCTACTTACTGGCTAGGTGAACTAGTGAACAGCTGGTGTAAGTGTCACCCAAGCCCCACCTACTTACTGCTAGGTGAACAGTGACAGCTGTGGAAGTTGTCAGCCTTGGGTGGCCCCGTGGGCCTGGTGGCTAAACTCCCGCTGTCACACACGGAGGGCCCGGGTTCGATTCCCGGCGGTGGAAAACATTTCGCAAGTTTCCTTACACCTGTTGTCCTGTTTCACCTAGCAGCAAATAGTACCTGGGTGTTTAGTCGACTGTGTAAGGGTCGCATCCGTGGGGACCCCAATGAAATACGTTAGACAGTCCTCCGATGACGCAATGACTTTCTTGGGTTGATCCTGGGTGGCTAACCCTCCGGTTATAAATCCGAACGAAATCTATCTTATCTTATCCTTTGTCACCCCAAGCACCTACTTACTGCTAGGTAAACAGTGACACTGGTGTACAGGTGTCACCCAAGCACCTACTTTACTGCTAAGTGAACAACAGCAAAAAAGTGTACAGTGATTAACCACCCGGTACACTATTTACTGCTATGGGAACACTGGCAGCAGGGTACAAGGAAACAAGGTAAATGTTTTCACCCGTGCCGGATACTATCCCTGACCCTCAGTGTTTTAAACTCAGTACCCCACCATGCACATGTCAAGCTTATTTAATTAAGAGCCGCCGAAAGTTACTCTTACAATGTTCTCCGTTTTCTATGTAAGCTCTGAATCTTAACTCACAGAAAACAACATGATTGGTTTTCTTAATCTAACTTGAGGCTTGTAGGCTTCACAGCTTGTAAACTTCACAGCTTGTAGCTTCACAGCTTGTAGCTTCACAGCTTGTAGGCTTCACCCCCTTTGAAAACCCTTCAGAGCTTGTAGGCTTCACAGCTGGTAAACTTCACAGCTTGTGGGCTTAAACAGCTTTAGCTTCACATCCGAAAGTTTTCACAGCTTGTAGGCTTCACATCCTTAACTTCAGAGCTTGTAGCTTCACAGCTTGTGGGATTACAGCTTGAAAAGCTTCTCAGCTTGTAAGCTTCCACAGCTGTAGGCTTCAAGCTTGTGGGCTTCACATTGTAAGCTTCACGCTTGTAGGCTTAAACCTGTAAGCTTCACAGCTTGTAGGCTTCACAGCCTGTAAGCTTCACAGCTTGTAGGCTTCACAGCCTGTAAGCTTCACAGCTTGTAGGCTTCACAGCTTGTAGGCTTCACAGCTTGTAGACTTCACAGCCTGGAAGCTTCACACTTGTAACTTCACACAGTAGGCTTCACAGCGTAAACCTTCACAGCTTGTAAGCTTCACAGTGTAGGTTCACAGCTTGTAGGTCACAGTTGTAGGTTCACAGCTTGAAAAGGCTCCACAGCTGTAAACTTCACAGCATGTAGGCTTCACAGCATGTAGGCCCACAGCCGTAAACTTCACAGCATGTGGCTCCACAGCCTTAAACTCCAGTTTGGTACTCACAGCCTATAAACCTAAAGCTTGAGGCTTCACAGCCATAAACTTCACAGCCTGTAGGCTTCACAGCTGTAAAAGCTTTTGAAAATAAATTAAAACTAGTTCTTCCCACGTAGAAGATTAGTGGCTTAAACCAGGGGGAGCGTTAGAAACCCCAGGGTAACCCAGGGTAACCCAAGGGGGGAGCGTTAGTAACCCAGGGTAACCCAGTGGGGAGCGTTAGTAACCCAGGGTAACCCAGGGGGGAGCGTTAGTAACCCAGGGTAACCCAGGGTAACCCGTGGGAGCGTTAGTAACCCAGGGAACCCAGGTAACCCAGGGGGGAGCGTTAGTAACCCAGGAAACCGGGTACCCAGTGGGGAGCGTTAGTAACCCAGGGTAACCCGGGTAACCCAGTGGGGACGTTAGTACCCAGGGAAACCCGGGGTAACCCAGTGGGAGCGTTAGTAACCCAGGGTAACCCAGGGTAACCCAGTGGGGAGCGTTAGTAACCCAGGGTAACCCAGGGTAACCCAGTGGGGAGCGTTAGTAACCCAGGGTAACCCAGTGGAGAGCGTTAGTAACCCAGGGTAACCCAGGGTAACCCAGTGGGGAGCGTTAGTAACCCAGGGTAACCCAGGGTAACCCAGTGGGGAGCGTTAGTAACCCAGGGTAACCCAGTGGGAGCGTTAGTAACCCGGGGTAACCAGTGGAGAGCGTTAGTAACCCAGGGTAACCCAGTGGGAGCGTTAGTAACCCAGGTAACCCAGTGGGAGCGTTAGTAACCCAGGGTAACCCGGGGGGAAAACGTTAGGAACCCAGGGTAACCAGTGGAGAGCGTTAGTAACCCGGGGTAACCCGTGGAGAGCGTTAGTAACCCAGGGTAACCCAGTGGAGAGCGTTAGTAACCCAGGGTAACCCAGTGGAGAGCGTTAGTAACCCAGGGTAACCCAGTGGAGAGCGTTAGTAACCCAGGGTATCCCTGTGGGGAGCGTTAGTAACCCGGGGAAACCCCAGTGGAGAGCTTAGTAACCCAGGTAACCCAGTGGAGAGCGTTAGTAACCCAGGGTAACCCAGTGGGGAGCTTTTAGTAACCCAGGGTAACCAGTGGAGACGTTAGTAACCCGGGTAACCCAGTGGGGAGCTTTTAGTAACCCAGGGTAACCCAGTGGAAGCTTTTAGTAACCCAGGGTAACCCAGTGGAGAGCGTTAGTAACCCAGGGTAACCCAGTGGAGAGCGTTAGTAACCCAGGGTAACCCAGTGGAGAGCGTTAGTAACCCAGGGTAACCCAGTGGAGAGCGTTAGTAACCCAGGGTAACCCAGGGTAACCCAGTGGGGAGCGTTAGTAACCCAGGGAAACCCCAGTGGAGAGCGTTAGTAACCCAGGGTAACCCAGTGGAGAGCGTTAGTAACCCAGGGTAACCCAGGGTAACCCAGTGGGGAGCGTTAGTAACCCAGGGTAACCCAGGGTAACCCAGTGGGAGCTTTTAGTAACCCAGGGTAACCCAGTGGAGAGCTTAGTAACCCGGGGTAACCCATTGAGAGCGTTAGTAACCCAGGGTAACCCAGTGGGAGCTTTTAGTAACCCAGGGTAACCCAGTGGGGAGCGTTAGTAACCCAGGGTAACCCAGTGGAGAGCGTTAGTAACCCAGGGTAACCCAGTGGAGAGCGTTAGTAACCCAGGGTAACCCAGTGGGGAGCTTTTAGTAACCAGGAAACCCAGTGGAGAGCGTTAGTAACCCAGGGTAACCCAGTGGAAGCGTTAAGTAACCCAGGGTAACCCAGGGGAGAGCGTTAGTAACCCGGGGAAAACCCAGTGGAGAGCGTTAGTAACCCGGGGTAACCCCAGTGGAGAGCGTTAGTAACCCAGGGTAACCCAGTGGAGAGCGTTAGTAACCCAGGGTAACCCAGTGGAGAGCGTTAGTAACCCAGGGTAACCCAGTGGGGAGCGTTAGTAACCCAGGGTAACCCAGTGGAGAGCGTTAGTAACCCAGGGTAACCCAGTGGGGAGTTTTTAGTAACCAAGGGTAACCCAGGGGGAGAGGCGTTAGTAACCCAGGTAACCCAGTGGAGAGCGTTAGTAACCCAGGGTAACCCAGTGGAGAGCGTTAGTAACCCAGGTAACCCAGTGGAGCGCGTTAGTAACCCGGGGGGTAACCCAGTGGAGAGCGTTAGTAACCCGGGGTAACCCAGTGGAGAGCGTTAGTAACCCAGGGAAAACCCAGTGGGGACGTTAGTAACCCAGGGTAACCCAGTGTGAAGCGTTAGTAACCCAGGGTAACCCAGTGGGGGCGTAGTAACCCAGGGTAACCCAGTGGAGACGTTATAACCCAGGTAACCCATGGGGAGTGTTAGTAACCAAGGTAACCCTGGAGAGCGTTAGTAACCCAGGGAAACCCATGGAGAGCGTTAGAAACCCAGGTAACCCAGTGGAGAGCGTTAGTAACCCGGGGTAACCCTTGGGCGTTATTTAAACCAGGTAACCAGTGGGAGCGTTATAACCCAGGGTTTCCCCAGTGGACACGTTAGTAACCCAGGTAACCAGTGGAGAGCGTTAGTACCAGGGTAACCCAGTGGAGAGCGTTAGTAACCCGGGTAACCAGTGGAGAGCGTTAGTACCCAGGTAACCCAGTGGAGACGTTAGTAACCCGGGGAAACCAGTGGAGAGCGTTAGAAAACCAGGTAAACCCAGGGGAAAGGCGTTAGTAACCCAGGGTAACCCAGTGAGGCGTTAGTAACCCGGGGGTCCCCCCCCCAAGTGGAGGCGTTAGTACCCAGGTAACCCAGGGAGAGCGTAGTAACCCAGGTAACCCGTGGAGAGCTTTTAGAAAACCCAGGGTAACCCAGTGGGAAGCGTTAGTAACCCAGGTAACCCAGTGGAGAGCGTTATAACCCAGGGTAAACCCAGTGGAGAGCGTTAGAACCCAGGTAACCCAGTGAGAGCGTTAGTAACCCAGGGTAACCCAGGGGGACTTTTAGAACCCAGGGAAACCCGGGAGAGCGTTAGTAACCCAGGGTAACCCAGTGGAGAGCGTTAGTAACCCAGGGTAACCCAGTGGAGAGCGTTAGTAACCCAGGGTAACCCAGTGGAGATCTCTAATAAGACTGGGTTGTTTCCACCAGAGTTCGTTGTTCAACATTCGTTAATTTTAATAATAATAAAATAATAATAATAAATAAAAATAATAATAATAATAATAATAAAAATAATAATAATATAATAATAAATAATAAAAACAAATAAGGAGATTTCTATTTGGTCGCTTGTGAGGTGCCCATTCTGGTAGTCACTGATGACACAGGTAACTCCAGGACTCCGAGGTTCCAGACTCACAAGTGACCCTTAGGAGACATTTCCTTGTGAGAATTAATCTAGTTTGCAGGGAATTCTTAACTGCATGCACAAACTAGAACTGACTTTCTTGGTTGTAGATACTATGCTAACTAGAAATCCTCTTATTCTACCCAAACAATCCAGACTTCTAGGACCTCTCTCTCTCTCTCTCTCACTTCAAGATGCCACGTGCACAGGCCTGATTTATGCAAATATTCAGATGGTATTATCATCCCCAGCCTGCACCATGAGGGTCCCTGAATTCAATGGATATTCCATAATCAATATTTATGCAGACAGTGGGACACTAAGCTTCTGGATTGATATTAAGGGAAGTTACACTGCAGTCTAACTCACTGTGTTGGTTTTACACCCTCATCGTACCCCAAAGCTCATATTCTCTATGATAATAATAATAATAATAATAATAATAATAAATAATTAAAAATAATAATAATAATAATAATAATAATAATTTTTAAGATATGATGAATAATGTAATCAGCCTATCAACCTTGGAGAGGGACTGACCACCTCAAATACTTTTTCTCCAAAGTTGTTGGATTGATTACATCTTTATTTCGTTACTACTGCTGCCTCTGTATTTGACTGAAGAAGCCTACTGCGTAAGCAAAACGTTTCATCAATAAAGATATCTCACTGTTGCACATGTCTCTATCTTCATACCCGACATCCACTTATATACTTCAATTATATCTCCTCTCATTCTTCGTCTCTTTAGAGAGTGAAGATTCAGTGCTTTAACCCTATACCAGGCCGTGCCTCATATTTGAGCAGATGCAACAATTGCAACCTATATTGTGACAGTATATGCAATTCTAAGACATATTTATTTGTGATCATTTTTTGAGTTTATTTATTTTTGGGCCATAAGATGCCCTTTTTGGCCGTATCAAATATGAGGCACTCCCCGACAATGGTTAAACTGTAGGTGACAGATTAGGCATCAAATTTGATGCAAGCCTGACAAAGGCATTTGTCTAAAAGAATCATAACAGCTTCTAATTAACTGATAATTAAAGGCATAAATTTACATTTAAGGTTTAGTCATAATCAACTTGGGTAAACAAAAGGCACAGAAACTTGATTTCAATAAATTTAACACTTTTTTAGATATTGACATTTTATAAAAAATTGAAAAATGTTACAAAAATATTATCAGAGGAATTTAAACATGTTGTTTCTTATGGAATTCCAGGAAACAATTCCTCATTGAATTTAGACATTAAAATTTAAACCCTTTCAGAAGGAACAAGCAAAGGAAGAGTAGGTCCTCTTGTTCTTGGTGTTTCAATGTTTACATGAAAGCCTCTTTGCAGAAACTCGCCAGTGTGTTTGTGTTTCATCAAATATTGTATCATGAGGCCTTTTTTTTATGCCAATTGGGAATGTCATCAAGTGAAGAAGGACCGTGAAGTTGAACAACTTGGAGATCTCAGGCTCCTTGGGATTCCATTGACTTACAGAATGGGGGATGGAAAAACCAAAATTCCTTGAGGTTTATGCAATTTCTCTTTCAAAGCACCACAGTCATGCCTGTACAACAACCAGCCATTGACCAAACAAAGATCAAAGATATATCCAAAGAGCCTCATGTACCCCGCGTTTTGCTTTGAGTGGAGACTTGTAGAGATGCACCAACAATCATTCTTATCTATGCCCCATATGGGCATTATAATTCTTTAAACACTGCAGGACAGTCAACTTCCATCTTTTTTTGAGCTCCTTGCTGTACCTCTTTATCTTTGCCACTGGGTTATGCCAATATCATTAGTCAGTAAAGTAACAACCTTACTGTCCTTTCCAACGTACAGCAAGGACAACCATCCAATGAACAGTAATCCTAGCACTCCTTTTTACCTTTGTTTTTTTCCATTCCCTTGACAGACATAAGTGGTGGTTTTCCATTTTTGCTGTCCCTTGCAGTGCCTGTTTTACCTGCAATTGAATGTAGCTGTAGATATTTTATTTAAAGGGAAACTGGTAAAAAAAGTTATCTGCATAAATTGCACTGGTCTTTGTGTGGTCCATAGTCTTTGCAAGGCAAATAAACAACCTTGGAACTTTTTAGGCATTTTCTTCTCCTCCTCTGTGTTGGTACCTCATGTTCGTAGTCAAGTAATGGAGTATTTATGTCAAGTTTTTCTCCAGGTGGCATTTGTGTTGTTGACAGTTGTTTCATCTACCTCAACCTCGTCAAACTTTAACTGCTTGTTTTCGTACATTTTTCTTCGTTTTAAAATTAACTTTGCCCACTTCTCTTAGACAAATCTTCATGTTCATCTTCACTGAAGAAGAAGCTTCTGCCTGTGGCTCATAATTCATCTCCAGAATCCACTTCCTCATTAGGGTCACTGTCATCATGTAACTCTGGCATATGTAATCCCCTTCTTCTTTGAGCCCTTGATCCATAAAACACATTTGTGTTCAAAAGAAATGAACAGAAAACACAAAATGAGCATTCCATATGAGCAAATTTGATAAATTTACAAGGTAAAATTACTCATATATTTAATGAATTTGATTCAGCATGCAATTGTTAGCTATCAGTGACAAAGAAAGGTCCCAATTATGATATGTTTAATCCATGATATATGATACCTTCATTGGCACATTTCTTATCACCATTGTCAGGCCGGGCCTCAAAATTGATACAAAAACAGTAAGTGATAATCTACCATTGTCAGGCCGGGCCTCAATATTGATACCAAAAAGGTAAACAAAACTTCAAGTGCATTTATTTTTTTACTTCTCAATGCCTCAGGCAATTCATTTGCATCTCAAAATGAGGTTCAAACATTCAATAATACACTGGAAACAGATTCAGAAGCTTACCGACATTCTGGGGTGGTGTAAATTGGTGAAATATCAGGAGAGTGAGGGTCGAAATGCGCTCCCTTTAACAAGTCAAGCAGTACTGAACACTCGAGGAGCTCCCCGCCAATAGCATGGACAATACAAAAGTGTTGCCACCTTCAAGCTCCGCCCAGAAGGTGTGTGATTGGCTGAATTGAGACAAGAAGTCTCTGGGAGCATATGCTTTGTGTCTATGGCACCATGAAAACCATACTTTTGGTGCCTCAATATTGAGGCACCACGCGGTAAAGGGTTTAAGTCTGTCTTCATATGGGAGATTCCTTATACAGTGAATCATCTTTATCATCCTTCTCTGTATGTCCTCCAGTGAATTTATATTCATTCTGTAGTAAGGAGACCAAAAAGGAGCAGCATGGTCTAAGTGAGGCCTCACTAGTGATGGATAGAGTTGTAAAATAACTTTTGGGCTGGTTTAGAAAGACACGTAGGCAAACACTTGGACATATTTACTAGAAAACGTTTCGGTCTTAGGACCTTGATAAAGGTCCCAGGACCGAAACGATTTTTAACAAATATATCATAGTATTTGCTTACGTGTCTTTCTAAACCAACTTGTCGGTATTTATTACACATAATTGAGATAAGACACCTCAGTTACTGGGAACTCTTAAAGTTCCTCAACTTGTGCTCCTTAGAACGCAGGCGAGAGAGATACATGATAATATACACTTGGAAAATCCTAGAGGGATTAGTACCAAACATACACACGAAAATCACTCCCTATGAAAGCAAAAGACTCGACAGACGATGCAACATCCCCCCAATGAAATGCAGGGGTGCCACCGGCACGATAAGAGACAACACAGTAAATGTCAGAGGCCCAAGACTATTCAACTGCCTCACAGCATACATAAGGGGATTACCAATGGACCTCCTGGTTGTCTTCAAGAAGGCGCTGGACAGGCACCTAAAGTCAGTATCTGATCAACCTGGCTGTGGTTCGTACGTCGGGTTGCATGCGGCCATCAGTAACAGCCTACAGGACCCAGATTCCCGACTAGGCTACCAGGCAGCAGACGACAAGCTGGAGTCTCTCTCATCATGCTTACCGTATATTAGCCATATTACAGTTCTGCAGTTAGGTTAGGTTAGGTAAGGCTTGTCAGGAAACAGGACAAATGTTTCCTGACACGAGTCTTAGTCATATGGTGACCCTCTGTTGGAGCTTTTGGTCATCTGACCAAGGCCTTCTGCTGGCTTACCAGTCCACACACTTTGAAAATTAATGGTTATTATAACCAATTCTTGATGGATCTACAGTGTTTCTTTACAATGATCACTCCATCTGGACCCCATCGTACAGACACATTTTCTTGACGCATTTCCTTGACAACGTTTCCTTGATACATTTCTTTGACACTTTTCCTTGACACGTTTTGGCTTTTTACCAATTTTTCAGGGTTTAGCGCTTTTTTGGACTATACAATGTAATCTATAAGAAGAAAGATTAGATTCAAACTTTCACTGATCCAAAAAGGAGTTTTTTTTAGTGCTTCAATCTATTAGTATACATGAAATTTGTTCCCACTGTTTTTCGTCTTTTGAGCACACCCAAAAACATTTCTCTGTTTAAATATCAGTGCTGGTAAACTGGTGAATATTTGCCCATGGTCTATGGGCCAATTTATGGTAGACATAACATTCTACCTTATTATACATAAATATAACCCACACATAGGAGAAAGTAGCTTACGACATTTCGATCCCGCTTGGACTATTTACCAAGTCACTTTGTAAATGGTCCAAGTCTGACCAAAACGTCGTCGTAAGCTCCTCTCTCCTATGTGCTGCTTATTTGTGTATTGTTCCAGTCACGGTATTGTGCCTTGGAACATTGTCACAGTGTACACAGGGTTTTCATGTTGATATTCTTAAATTGCTAGAATGGGCAAAACAGGCTTAAGTAGTGCTCTGAACATAAAAAGTGGGGGCCTGTCCAGGAGCTAGTCCGACTAGATCTTCCTAATGGAAACTCATGTACAGCAACTGGTTAATGAATTGACTCTGGATAAATTAAAGTCATTGAAACTGCAGATATGCTGGCAGATAGCGAAGCATCTGGGGGTGACATATAACAACTGTTATACCATGGAGACCATCCGGTCAATTATAAGGAATGTCTTATTCCCTATACCTCTTGAAGTTTCCAAATAGCCTGAATCAGAGATAGAAAGTCTATTACCCCAGCTGGATCACATGTCTAGCAGAAGACCTAGAGAGGTCAGTTGAAACCAACAAACCAGCCCATGGGAGACCTACAACCTCCTTATTTGCTGGTAGTATATCAACACCGGGAGCCAAGGATATGTCTAGTGACTGGGTTACCCCGGAAAGGGGAAATGAAACAAGGGCTCCTAGTAGTCAATTGCCGAACTGTGATCCTGTGCATCGACGAGGAAAGGGAGCTCGGCCCAATGATACGACCAGAGAGACTCCTTCCCCCGCCTCCACCGATGCCTTTTGCGGCCATCTCTCAGGACCAGTTTAAGAGAATGGAGCATCTTAACACTCTGCAAACGGCTCAATTAGAAGCGCAGCGACAACTGAACAAGGAAGAATTTGAGAGGGAGAGCATTCGCTGTGAGAGGTAGTAACAAGCGGAGATAGGCGTGAGACCTGCGGTCTCCACGAACCTGTCCTTCGATTTGCATAAGGCAGCATCTCTAGTGCCCCAGGTCAGTGAGACTGACCTTGACACCTATTTTGACACCTTAAAGAACCAGGCACGGAAGATGCAATGACCTCAGAAATATTGGGGCACCCTACTGCACACAACTTTAACTAGGAAGGCTCGAAAGTGTACAGCTACCCTGCCTAAGAGACTAAGTTTGTGTTCTATACCTGCTGAAGTCTCGTGATAGTCTCTAGCCAGACCATACCCCCGGCCGGGATTGAACCCGCGGTCATAGAGTCTCAAAACTCCAGCCCGTCGCGTTAGCCACTAGACCAGCTAGCCACAATAAGATTCATCCAACTAGGTATATTTCTACACCATAGGAAGGTTAGCACAGGCACCTCTGTGACCACAAATGCAAGTCACGGCCACGCTAGCTGGAGATTCGTCTGTAAAAACTTGCATCTGTGGTCACAGAGGTGCCTGTGCTAACCTTCCTATGGTGTAGAAACATACCTAGTTGGATGAATCTTATTGTGGCTAGCTGGTCTAGTGGCTAACGCGACGGGCTGGAGTTTTGAGACTATGACCGCGGGTTCAATCCCGGCCGGGGGTATGGTTTGTTTGCAATCGTGTCATTACGATTTCTTAAGTCATGTAGCCAGTTCTAACTGTAGTGAATTTGTGTATATAACCTCATTGTCTGTGTCAGAGATCCCAGTGATATATTCTGTTTGTTGATTATGGAACTATATATATAAGTGTTAAAGGAGAGGTATACCTGTATTGTTTATATCCCACCTAGGAATAAGATATTTTTATCAATTATTTAATTTACTAAGCAAATCTAGAAGTTTAGTATTACACTAAATAAAAACTGGATCAAACAATATAGAACTTATTCGCCTTTTATATACCTAAAAAAGAGAAAGAAGACCTGGGATGGTCTTCTCCTGTTGTTACTATTGGGTCTCCGACCTCAAAAGAGGGACTCAGTACGTAACATATCTGGTTCCTCCCTTGGAACATTGTTACAGTACACACAGGGTTTTCATGTTGATATTTTTTCAATTGCAGGATAAATAATGATTTATAGTTGACAAGACACATGTGCAACATTTAGGTAACTATATTCCGAAGCGTTACCCCTACACAATAGGCTTCTTCAGTCCAGTACAGACGAGGCAACAGAGATGTAATGAGTCATAATCCTTGAAGACATAGTTGTGAGGTGGTCAGTGCCTCAGTCTGGAGAAGAGTATTGCTCCATAGTCTGGAACATTGGTATAGTATACCTTTATTATATAGTTTCACTGTCTCGAACATCAACTTCTGGTTCACTTGACAGATCTCCTAGGTAGACTAGCTGGTGTAAAAATGTACTAAAAATGTATTTTGATGCAAAAAAAGAAAAAAAATCTAGGAAAAGTATTTGAGTTGGGAGTTGAGTGACCTGGTGATTGCTGGCAAGTTTCATTAGTTGCTTCCAGTGTAATAACCAGAGAATGCTTCTTCCGATCGTCTTTAAACTTCTGGCGAGAATGCTTGATACTCAAAGCAGCACTATGAGATGCTGACTCACCTTCCTGACACTCAGAGCAGTACTGTGAGGTGCTGGCACTCACGTTCCTGACACTAGGAACAACACTGTGAGGTGCTGATACTCACCTTCCTGACAATCAGAGCAGCAATGTGAGGCGCTGACACTCATCTCCTGACACTCAGAGCAGCACTATGAGACGCTGACACTCAGATGCGCTGTGAGGTGCTGACACTCAGAGCAGCTTTGTGAGGTGCTGACACTCAGAGCAGCTTTGTGAGGTGCTGACAATCAGAGCAGCTTTGTGAGGTGCTGACACTCAGAGCAGCATTGTGAGGTACTGACACTCAGAGCATACTGTAGTGCGCATCACTTCCTGACACTCAGACAGCACTGTGAGGTGCTGACACCACTTCTGACAATCAGACAGCACTGTGAGGTGCTGACACTCACCTTCCTGACACTCAGAGCAGCACTGTGAGGTGCTGACACTCAACTTCCTGACACTCAGAGCAGCACTGTGAGGTGCTGACACTCACCTTCCTGACACTCAGAGCAGCACTGTGAGGTGCTGACACTCACCTTCTGACACTCAGAGCAGCACTGTGAGGTGCTGACACTCACCTTCCTGACACTCAGAGCAGCACTGTGAGGTGCTGACACTCACCTTCCTGACACTCAGAGCAGCACTGTGAGGTGCTGACACTCACCTTCCTGACACTCAGAGCAGCACTGTGAGGTGCTGACACTCACCTTCCTGACACTCAGAGCAGCACTGTGAGGTGCTGACACTCACCTCCTGACACTCAGAGCAGCACTGTGAGGTGCTGACACTCACCTTCCTGACACTCAGAGCAGCACTGTGAGGTGCTGACACTCACCTTCCTGACACTCAGAGCAGCACTGTGAGGTGCTGACACTCACCTTCCTGACACTCAGAGCAGCACTGTGAGGTGCTGACACTCAGTTCGACAATTAAGCAGCACTGTGAGTCTGACACTCAGAGCAGCACTGTGAGGTGCTGACACTCACCTTCCTGACACTCAGAGCAGCACTGTGAGGTGCTGACACTCACGTTCCTGACAATTAGAGCAGCACTGTGAGGTGCTGACACTCAGAGCAGCACTGTGAGGTGCTGACACTCACCTTCCTGACACTCAGAGCAGCACTGTGAGGTGCTGACACTCACCTTCCTGACACTCAGAGCAGCACTGTGAGGTGCTGACACTCACTTCCTGACAATAGAGCAGCACTGTGAGGTGCTTGACACTCACCTTCCGACACTCAGAGCAGCACTGTGAGGTGCTGACACTCACCTTCCTGACACTCAGAGCAGCACTGTGAGGTGCTGACACTCACCGTTCCTGACACTCAGAGCAGCACTGTGAGGTGCTGACACTCACCTTCCTGACACTCAGAGCAGCACTGTGAGGTGCTGACACTCACTCTCCTGACACTCAGAGCAGCACTGTGAGGTGCTGACACTCACCTTCCTGACACTCAGAGCAGCACTGTGAGGTGCTGACACTCACCTTCCTGACACTCAGAGCAGCACTGTGAGGTGCTGACACGTTCCTGACAATCAGAGCAGCACTGTGAGGTGCTGACACTCACCTTCCTGACACTCAGAGCAGCACTGTGAGGTGCTGACACTCACCTTCCTGACACTCAGAGCAGCACTGTGAGGTGCTGACACTCACCTTCCTGACACTCAGAGCAGCACTGTGAGGTGCTGACACTCACCTTCCTGACACTCAGAGCAGCACTGTGAGGTGCTGACACTCACCTTCCTGACACTCAGAGCAGCACTGTGAGGTGCTGACACTCACCTTCCTGACACTCAGAGCAGCACTGTGAGGTGCTGACACTCCACCTTCCTGACACTCAGAGCAGCACTGTGAGGTGCTGACACTCACTTCCTGACACTCAGAGCAGCACTGTGACCCCACCACACCAGCACACTGAGGTGCTGACACTCACCTTCCTGACACTCAGAGCAGCACTGTGAGGTGCTGACACTCACCTTTCCTGACACTCAGAGCAGCACTGTGAGGTGCTGACACTCACCTTCCTGACACTCAGAGCAGCACTGTGAGGTGCTGACACTCACCTTCCTGACACTCAGAGCAGCACTGTGAGGTCACCACATGCAATCAGGTGAGAGAGTAATTTTTAACATGTCCTTGCCACATAACTACACTCAACAAATCCTCTAAATAGATCTTACAATGTAACTAAGCTTCATAATTTATTACGTTCATGGGTTATATCTGCGTTAGTGAAAGCTAAGCTAGCTATGATTGGTAATTGTTAACTTAGATAGTATATTTATTAGCTAGTAGTTCTTGCCTGTTATTATTACTAGCTAGCTAAGATATAGATTAGCTACTTATAATATTAGTAGGTATATACATCTCAGTGTATAAATAAGGCAGGTATTTAAATCTCTGTGTATATAATAGAGGTTTACATCTCTGAGTATAGTATAAGGAGGTATATAATCTCTGTGTATATATTATAGGAGGATATCATCTACTGGTATATATAAGGAGGTATATACATCTCATCTGTATATATAAGTATATATATATATATATAATAATATATATATATATAATATATGATATATATATATAAGGAGTGTATATACATCTCTGTGTATATATAAGGAGGTATATACATCTCATTGTCTATATAAGAAGGTATGTACATCTCATTTATATATATATATATATATATATATATATATATATATATATATATATATATATATATAAGGAGGTACATACTTCTCATGTATACTCCAGTGTATATATAAGAGGTATATACATCCTGTATATATATAGAGGTATATACATCTCTGTGTATATATAAGGAGGTATATACATCTCTGTGTATATATAAGGAGGAATATACATCTCTGTGTTTATATAAGGAGGTATATACATATACATCTCTGTGTATATATAAGGAGGTATATACATCTCTGTGTATATATAAGGAAGAATATACATCTCTGTGTATATATAAGGAGGTATATACATCTCTGTGTATATATAAGGAGGTATATACATCTCAGTTTATATATAAGGAGGTATATACATCTCTGTGTATATATAACGAGGAATATACATCTCTGTGTATATATAAGGAGGATATATCTCTGTTATATTAGGAGTATATACGTCTCTGTGTATATATAAGGAGGTATATACATCTCTGTGTATATATAAGGAGGTATATACATCTCTGTGTATATATAAGGAGGTATGTGCATCTCTGTGTATATATAAGGAGGTATATACATCTCAGTGTATATATAAGGAGGTATGTGCATCTCTGTGTATATATAAGGAGGTATATACATCTCAGTGTATATATAAGGAGGTATATACATCTCTGTGTATATATAAGGAGGTATATACATCTCTGTGTATATATAAAGAGGTATATACATCTCTGTGTATATATAAGGAGGTATATACATCTCAGTGTATATATAAGGAGGTATATACATCTCATTGTATATATAAGGAGGTATATACATCTCTGTGTATATATAATGAGGTATATACATCTCTGTGTATATATATAAGGAGGTATATGCATCTCTGTGTATATATAAGGAGGTATATACATCTCTGTGTATATATAAGGAGGTATATACATCTCTGTGTATATATAAGGAGGTATATACATCTCTCAGTGTATGGATATAGAATTATATACACCTCACTGCGTATATACCTCCGCGTGTCTCTTAGTGAAGGACATTATGTATAGGCAAGTATTTGCAATGTTTGGTACGACACCTTCTCCGGGTGAGCGGCAGCGTAAACAGAATCATGCGTGTGGCAGCGAGGCGGCGATGGTTGGCATAGTGAGGGCTATCAACAAACATCGTTCACCTACTGCTACGTTCACCTGCTACGTTCATCTCGACGTTCATCTACGTTCATCCTTGACTCTCACCTGAAACTACGTTCACCTGCTACGTTCATTTGCGACGTTCACCTGCTGCTACGTTCACCTGCTGCTACGTTCACCTGCTGCTACGTTCACCTGCTGCTACGTTCACCTGCTGCTACGTTCACCTGCTGCCACGTTCGCCTGCTGCCACGTTCACCCGCTGCGACATTCACCTGCTGCTACATTTATCTGCTGCCACGTTCATCTGCTGATCCGTTCACCTGCTGATACGTTCAGCAGTTGCTACGTTCACCTACTGCTGCGCTCACCTGCGACGTTCACCTGCTGCTACATTCACCTGCTGCGACGTTCACCTGCTTCGTTTACTTGCTGCGTTCACCTATTGCTACGCTCACCTGTGACGTTCACCTGCTGCTACGTTCACCTGCTACGTTCAACTACCATGTTTACTTGCGTCGTTCACCTAGTTCGTTCACTTACTACGTTTACCTGCAACGTACACCTACGTTATTGAAGAGCGCTTCTGAACGCCGACGCACGTTCCTAACAGCGATGTTTAGTGCGAACGTTTCGCCACAGAGGGCATCGCCTCACTATCAGGAGCGATGTTAATTGAGACAAAATGTTCGGTTGTGGGAAAGTGAGCGAAAATGTATAGAAAAAATGCTTAATGGCACATGACGTTGTCGGTACGGTCGGTGGGTCGGTCGGTACAGCTGAGTCGGCGACTCAGTAGCAAGTCGGCAGTGATTGAGGGAGCTCCGGTGGTCGAAACATCGCCCGAAACTGGCCAATTTAGTGTTAGTGTTCAGCAGATTGATGGCCAGGTAGGTGGGCAGATGAGCCATCGCGAGCCAGTAGAAGCAGCAGCAGAGTCAGTGCAGAACAGCAGAAGCATAGCAGGAACGCAGAAGCAGTGCAGGAACAGCAGAAAGCAGTAGCAGGAATCAGTAGTTAAGCAGTTAGCAGCATGCAGAAGCCAGTAGAGGGGAACAGATGAAGCGTAGCAGGACAGAGAAGCAGTAGCAGCAACAGCAGAAGCAGTAGCAGCAACAGCAGAAGCAGTAGCAGCAACAGCAGAAGCAGTAGCAGGAACAGCAGAAGCAGTAGCAGCAACAGCAGAAGCAGTAGCAGCAACAGCAGAAGCAGTAGCAGGAACAGCAGAAGCAGTAGCAGCAACAGCAGTAGCAGCAACAGCAGAAGCAGTAGCAGCAACAGCAGAAACAGTAGGTGGAAGCAACACAAGTTCAGACTGACAGGGAGATCGAAACTGCTTGTGACTGCTGGAAAACCCTGAGATAAACTGAACTGCTGAGAGCAGGAGTAGCTGGACAGAGTAACGCTTAGATAATGTTAACTGCTCAGCAGAAGGAGAGGATTCTAAGGCTTAAGAAGACTTAGTTTCAACGCCAAACAGGAGGGTTTTAACAGTGGTTCAACAGAACAGGGAGGGTTCAAAGTGCTTAACGACATCAAGAGCTTAGTACGTTACGACACACGGAGGGTTCAACGCTTCAACAGCAGGAGGGTTTAAAGCTGGTTCAACAGCACAGGAGGGTTCTAAATGCTTCAACAGTCACCAGGAGGCTCTAACTGCTTCTAAGTCACCAGGGGGTTCTACATGTTCAACAGTCACCAGGAGGGTTCTAACTGCTTCAACAGTCACCAGGAGGGTTCTAACTGCTTCAACAGACACCAGAGGGGTTCAGGCAGTAGGCGATACTAAAAATCCAGCAGGCAGCAGAGCGCTGCTCACACACCGTACATGGCTCCTACGACAGCTTCCGCGGGAGGGGTTCTAATGTTGGCTGCGGCAGTAGAACACACAACACCACAGTTCTAACTGTTAAAATTTATTGTGTGGGTTGTGTGAGTGTGTGTTGTGTCGGGTGATGTGGTGTGTGTGGTTATGTATGTGGCTGTGTGGTGTGTCTGTGTATGTGTTGTGTGTGTGTTGTGTGAGGTGTGTGTTTTGGTGTGTGTGCTGTGTGTGTGACTGTGTGTAGTGTGAATGTGTGTGTTGTGTGTGTGTGTGTGTGTTGTGTGTGTGTGTGTGTGTGTGTTGTGTGTGTGTGTGTGTGTGTGTGTGTGTGTGGTGTGTGTGTGTGTGTGTGTGTGTGTGTGTGTGTGTGGTGTGTGTGTGTGTTTGTGTGTGTGTGTGTGTGTGTGTGTGTGTGTGTGTGTGTGTGTGTGTGTGTGTGTGTGTGTGTGTGTTTGTGTGTGTGTGTGTGTGTGTGTGTGTGTGTGTGTGTGTGTGTTTTGTGTAGTGTGGTGTGTGTTGGTGTGTGTGTGTGTGTGTGTGTGTGTGGTTGTGTGTTGTGTGTGTGTGTGTGTGTGTGTGTGTGTGTGTGTGTGTGTGTGTGTGTTGTGTGTGTGTGTGTGTTGTGTGTGTGTGTGTGTGTGTGTGTGTGTGTGTGTGTGTGTGTGTGTGTGTGTGTGTGTGCGCGCGCGCTCACCTATTCGTATCTCTTCTTAAAGCAATGTATGGATCCCGCCCCACTTTCACTCTCCAGATTGTTCCACTCCCTGAAAATTCTAAAGCTGAAGAAATTCTTCCTAACATCCCTGTGATTCATCTGAGTTTTCAACTTCCAGTTGCGTCCCCTTGTTCCTGCATCCCATCTCTGAAACATTTTGGCCCTGTTCACCCTGTCAATTCCTCTCAGATTTTGTACGTCGTTATCATGTCTCCCCCTATCCCTCCTATCTTCCACTGTCGTCAAGCTGAGTTCGCTTAACCTCTCCTCATTAGCTTCACATAGCCTGCAAACGAAGACATCTCTGAATCTCTCTTCCGTTATGAATTCGCATATGCAAGAAACAGCACCCGGACCTAAGACTGACCCTTTTGGAACTCTTCTCGACAAGTGCATCCACTTTGACACTTCGTCACGTACCAGCACTCGTTGTTGGTACGTGATTCATTGCAGCGCCTTCTCTACTCTTCCTGCCTGCTCCTCTAGCTTTTGTACCAATCTCTTGTGTGGTACTGAGTCGAAAACCTTCTTACAGTCCAAGAAAATCAGTCCCCCCTTTTCTCCTGTCTTACTTCTGTTAACTTAACGAACTCCGGTAGGTTTGTGACGCAGGATTTTCCTCTCCTGAAGACGTTCTGGTTGTCATGTATGAGTCCATTCCTTTCTAGGTGCTCCACCACTCTTCAAGGTGCTCCACCACTCTTCAAGGTGCTTCACCACTCTTCAAGGTACTCCACCACTCTTCAAGGTGCTCCACCACTCTTCAAGGTGCTCCACCACTCTTCAAGGTACTCCACCACTCTTCAAGGTGCTCCACCACTCTTCAAGGTACTCCACCACTCTTCAAGGTGCTCCACCACTCTTCAAGGTGCTCCACCACTCTTCAAGGTACTCCACCACTCTTCAAGGTGCTCCACCACTCTTCAAGGTGCTCCACCACTCTTCAAGGTACTCCACCACTCTTCAAGGTGCTCCACCACTCTTCAAGGTGCTCCACCACTCTTCAAGGTGCTCCACCACTCTTCAAGGTGCTTCACCACTCTTCAAGGTACTCGACCACTCTTCAAGGTACTCCACCACTCTTCAAGGTGCTCCACCACTCTTCAAGGTGCTTCACCACTCTTCAAGGTACTCCACGACTCTTCAAGGTGCTTCACCACTCTTCAAGGTGCTCCACCACTCTTCAAGGTGCTTCACCACTCTTCAAGGTGCTCCACCACTCTTCAAGGTGCTCCACCACTCTTCAAGGTACTCCACCACTCTTCAAGGGTGCTTCACACTCTTCAAGGTGCTCCACCACTCTTCAAGGTGCTCCACCACTCTTCAAGGTACTCCACCACTCTTCAAGGTGCTTCACCACTCTTCAAGGTGCTCCACCACTCTTCAAGGTGCTTCACCACTCTTCAAGGTGCTCCACCACTCTTCAAGGTGCTCCACCACTCTTCAAGGTACTCCACCACTCTTCAAGGTGCTTCACCACTCTTCAAGGTGCTCCACCACTCTTCAAGGTGCTCCACCACTCTTCAAGGTGCTTCACCACTCTTCAAGGTACTCCACCACTCTTCAAGGTGCTCCACCACTCTTCAAGGTACTCCACCACTCTTCAAGGTGCTCCACCACTCTTCAAGGTGCTCCACCACTCTTCAAGGTACTCCACCACTCTTCAAGGTGCTCCACCACTCTTCAAGGTACTCCACCACTCTTCAAGGTGCTTCACCACTCTTCAAGGTGCTCCACCACTCTTCAAGGTGCTTCACCACTCTTCAAGGTGCTCCACCACTCTTCAAGGTGCTCCACCACTCTTCAAGGTACTCCACACTCTTCAAGGTGCTTCACCACTCTTCAAGGTGCTCCACCACTCTTCAAGGTGCTCACCACTCTTCAAGGTCTCACACTCTTCAAGGTGACTCCACCACTCTTCAAGGTGCTCCACCACTCTTCAAGGTACTCCACCACTCTTCAAGGTGCTCCACCACTCTTCAAGGTGTCACCATCTCAATTCACCACTCTTCAAGGTGCTCCACCACTCTTCAAGGTGCTTCACCACTCTTCAAGGTGCTCCACCACTCTTCAAGGTGCTCCACCACTCTTCAAGGTACTCCACCACTCTTCAAGGTGCTCACCACTCTTCAAGGTACTCCACCTCTTCAAGGTGCTCACCACTCTTCAAGGTGCTCCACCACTCTTCAAGGTGCTCCACCACTCTTCAAGGTGCTCCACCACTCTTCAAGGTGCTTCACCACTCTTCAAGGTGCTCCACCACTCTTCAAGGTGCTCCACCACTCTTCAAGGTACTCCACCACTCTTCAAGGTGCTTCCACCACTCTTCAAGGTCTCCACCACTCTTCAGGTGCTCACCACTCTTCAAGGTCTCCACCACTCTTCAAGGTGACTCCACCACTCTTCAAGGTGCTCCACCACTCTTCAAGGTGCTCCACCACTCTTCAAGGTACTCCACCACTCTTCAAGGTGCTCCACACTCTTCAAGGTGCTCCACCACTCTTCAAGGTGCTCCACCACTCTTCAAGGTACTCCACCACTCTTCAAGGTGCTCACCACTCTTCAAGGTGCTCCACCACTCTTCAAGGTGCTCCACCACTCTTCAAGGTGCTCCACCACTCTTCAAGGTGCTCCACCACTCTTCAAGGTACTCCACCACTCTTCAAGGCTGCTCACCACTCTTCAAGGTGCTCCACCACTCTTCAAGGTACTCACCACTCTTCAAGGTGCTCACCACTCTTCAAGGTGCTCCACCACTCTTCAAGGTCAACTTCTGTACCATTTCAAGGTACTCACGCACTCTTCAAGGATGCTCTCACCACTCTTCAAGGTGTCTACTCTTAAACTCGGACTCATTCCTCATAATCTTCTCTGTGAATTTATATACTATTACATGGTCAGTGGACACTGGCCTGTCGTATAATGCAGTCACATGCTAACATGTTACTGGTCACATGTCTGTAAAACTGGGCTTACATCCTATCTTACTCACATCAAGTAGTTGCACGGGTTCGTAGATTTATTGGGACTGTTGTTAGTGTGCACTAGGGTCCTCTGCTCCCTCATCAGGTACAGATGTAAAATGATGTATTCTGGCCCCACCGTTGTTTGTATGTGCTGTGTGAGTACTCACTCACCTATTGTATCTACTTATTTGTGTTTGCAGGTTGAGTTTAGCCTCCTGGCCCCGCCTCTTCATCCGGTGGCTATGGGTCCTTCTCTCTCCCCAGCTCACATGTGCTTTATAAACCTCGTCTTAAAACTATGTACGTGTGTCCTGCTTCCACTTAATCACTGTCTAGGCTATTCACTAGCCTGACAACTCTATGCTGAAGACTTCACTTCCTAATATCTCTCTGACTCATCTGTGTCTTCAGGCTTCCAATTGTGACCTCTTGTTTCTGTTCCCCTCCTGGAACTTCCTCGGCTTTGTCAACCTTGTCTATCGGCAGTATTTTACATGTCGTTAATTATGCCTGGCCCCTGACCTCCGTGCCCTCTAGTCGTCAGGCCGATTTCCCTTAACCTTTCTTCATAGACATTGACCCTTGCTCTGGACTAACCTGTCGCAAACTTTTGCACTTTCGTCTAGTGTCTTGCCGTTGTGTAAGCTGGACCAGGTGTCAGTTGTCCAGATCTCTTTGAAGTCCTGTCCGTCATCATCTGATTAATTCTCCAATTCACATCGTGTGAACAGGACACTCCTCTGAGTCTAATCTTCTATCTGTCGTTCACATAACCAAAAAGTAGCACTTGTGCCTAGGACCGACCCCTGTGGGACCGCTGCGTCTACAGGTGCCCACTGTGATCATCATTAGTACCATGTGCTCGTTGTTGCTCCCTGTCAGGTATTCTGCTGATCTTTGCAGTGCCTTCCTGTTATATGAGCCTGATCCTCTGCTTCTGCCTAATCGTTGTGTGAGGAACTGTGTCAAAGGGCCTGGTTGCGTCCAAGAAGATGCATCAAACCCACCCTCTCTCTCGTGTCAATTGGTTACCTTTATCATAAACCCGAAGTGTTAGATGATTGTGTCCATTCTGTAATAGTGTAAGTGTGTTAATGATGTGTAGTGTGTATGTCGTGTGTGTTGTGGTGTGTTGTGTGTGTGTTGTATGTGTGTTGTGGTGTGTGTGTGTGTGTGTAGTATGTGTGGTAGGTGGGAAGTGTGCACAATGTCTAGGCTTAAAATCTGCCACTTTTTGACTACAGTTACGTCATGCTCGACTCGCTTACACTAACATAAAGATTTTCACACATTCCTGTACAAAAAGATAAATGTTAAAATGAAATTATATTTAATTGATCCATATAATAATGATAAAATTAATATTGTTCACATTAATGTCGTGAACATTATAATGACGTGAACATTAATAATGTGAACATTAATAATGTGAACATTAATAATGTTAAATTAATAATGTGAACATTAATATGTGAACATAATAATGTAACATTAATAATGTGAACATTATAATGTTAACATTAATAATGTTAACATTAATAATGTGAACATTAATAATGTGAACATTAATAATGTGAACATTAATAATGTGAACATTAATAATGTTAACATTAATAATGTTAACATTAATAATGTGAACATTAATAATGAGAACATTAATAATGAGAACATTAATAAAGAGAACATTAATAATTGTTTTTTTCAATAAGTCGGCCGTCTCCCACCGAGGCAAGGTGACCCAAAAAAGAAAGAAAATCCCCAAAAAGAAAATACTTTCATCATCATTCAACACTTTCACCACACTCACACATTATCACTGCTTTTGCAGAGGTGCTCAGAATACAACAGTTTAGAAGCATATACGTATAAAGATACACAGCATATCCCTCCAAACTGCCAATATCCCAAACCCCTCCTTTAAAGTGCAGGCATTGTACTTCCCATTTCCAGGACTCAAGTCCGACTATATGAAAATAACCGGTTTCCCTGAATCCCTTCACTAAATATTACCCTGCTCACACTCCAACAGATCGTCAGGTCCCAAGTATCATTCGTCTCCATTCACTCCTATCTAACACGCTCATGCACGCTTGCTGGAAGTCCAAGCCCCTCGCCCACAAAACCTCCTTTACCCCCTCTTTCCAACCCTTTCGAGGACGACCACTACCCCTCTTTCCTTCCCCTATAGATTTATATGCTTTCCATGTCATTCTACTTTGATCCATTCTCTCTAAATGACCAAACCACCTCAACAACCCCTCTTCTGCCCTCTGACTAATACTTTTATTAACTCCACACCTCCTAATTTCCACACTCCGAATTTTCTGCATAATATTTACACCACACATTGCCCTTAGACAGGACATCTCCACTGCTTCCAACCGTCTCCTCGCTGTTGCATTTACCACCCAAGCTTCACATCCATATAAGAGTGTTGGTACTACTATACTTTCATACATTCCCTTCTTTGCCTCCATAGATAACGTTTTTTGACTCCACATATACCTCAACGCACCACTCACCTTTTTTTCCTCATCAATTCTATGATTAACCTCATCCTTCATAAATCCATCCGCCGTCACTTCAACTCCCAAGTATCTGAAAACATTCACTTCTTCCATACTCCTCCTCCCCAATTTGATATCCAATTTTTCTTTATCTAAATCATTTGATACCCTCATCACCTTACTCTTTTCTATGTTCACTTTCAACTTTCTACCTTTACACACATTCTCAAACTCATCCACTAACCTTTGCAATTTTTCTTTAGAATCTCCCATAAGCACAGTATCATCAGCAAAAAGTAACTGTGTCAATTCCCATTTTAAATTTGATTCCCCATAATTTAATCCCACCCCTCTCCCGAACACCCTAGCATTTACTTCTTTTACAACCCCATCTATAAATATATTAAACAACCATGGTGACATTACACATCCCTGTCTAAGACCTACTTTTACCGGGAAGTATTCTCCCTCTCTTCTACATGCCCTAACCTGAGCCTCACTATCCTCATAAAAGCTCTTTACAGCATTTAGTAACTTACCACCTATTCCATATACTTGCAACATCTGCCACATTGCTCCTCTATCCACTCTATCATATGCCTTTTCTAAATCTATAAATGCAATAAAAACTCCCCTACCTTTATCTAAATACTGTTCACATATATGCTTCAATGTAAACACTTGATCTACACATCCCCTACCCACTCTGAAACCTCCTTGCTCATCCGCAATCCTACATTCTGTCTTATCTCTAATTCTTTCAATTATAACCCTACCGTACACTTTTCCTGGTATACTCAATAAACTTATTCCTCTATAATTTTTACAGTCTCTTTTGTCCCCTTTCCCTTTATATAAAGGGACTATACATGCTCTCCGCCAATCCCTAGGTACCTTCCCCTCTTTCATACATTTATTAAACAAAAGTACCAACCACTCCAACACTATATCCCCCCTGCTTTTAACATTTCTGTCATGATCCCATCAGTTCCAGCTGCTTTACCCCCTTTCATTTTACGTAATGCCTCACGTACCTCCCCACACTTACATTCTGCTCTTCTTCACTCCTTAAAGATGGTATACCTCCCTCGCCAGTGCATGAAATTACCGCCTCCCTTTCTTCCTCAACATTTAAAAGTTCCTGAAAATATTCTCGCCATCTACCTAAATACCTCCCTCTCCCATCTACTAACTCCCCTACTCTGTTTATAACTGACAAATCCATACTTTCCCTAGGCTTTCTTAACTTGTTTAACTCACTCCAAAATTTTTTCTTATTTTCATTAAAATTTCTTGACAGTGCCTCTCTCACTCTATCATCTGCTCTCCTTTTGCACTCTCTCACCACTCTCTTCACTTTCTTTTACTCTCCATATACTCTGCTCTTCTTATAACACTTCTGCTTTGTAAAAACCTCTCGTAAGCTACCTTTTTCTCTTTTATCACACCCTTTACTTCATCATTCCACCAATCACTCCTCTTTCCTCCTGCACCCACCCTCCTATGACCACAAACTTCTGCCCCACATTCTAATACTACATTTTTAAAACTATTCCAACCCTCTTCAACCCCCCCGCCCACTACTCATCTTTGCACTAGCCCACCTTTTTGCCAATAGTCGCTTATATCTCGCCCGAACTTCCTCCTCCCTTAGTTTATACACTTTCACCTCCCTCTTACTTGTTGTTGCCACCTTCCTCTTTTCCCATCTACCTCTTACTCTAACTGTAGCTACAAGTAAATAATGATCTGATATATCAGTTGCCCCTCTATAAACATGTACATCCTGGAGCCTACCCATCAACCTTTTATCCACCAATACATAATCTAACAAACTACTTTCATTACGTGCTACATCACACCTTGTATATTTATTTATCTCTTTTTCATTAAAATATGTATTACTTATTACCAAATTTCTTTATACACATAGCTCAATTAAAGGCTCCCCATTTACATTTACCCCTGGCACCCCAAATTTACCTACTATTCCCTCCATAATATTTTTACCCACTTTAGCATTGAAATCCCCAACCACCATTACTCTCACACTTGATTCAAAACTCCCCACGCATTCACTCAACATTTACCAGAATCTCTCTCTCTCCTCTACACTTCTCTCTTCTCCAGGTGCATACACGCTTACTATAACCCACTTTTCACATCCAATCTTTATATTACTCCACATAATCCTTGAATTTATACATTTGTAGCCCCTCTTTTCCTGCCATAGCTTATCCTTCAACACTATTGCTACTCTTCTTTAGCTCTAACTCTATTTGAAACCCCTGACCTAATTACCATTTATTCCTCTCCATTGAAACTCTCGCACCCCCTTCAGCTTTGTTTCACTTAAGCCAGGACATCCAGTTTCTTCTCATTCATAACATCCACAATCATCTCTTTCTTATAATTTGCACAACATCCACGCACATTCAGACTTCCCACTTTGACGATTTTCTTCTTATTTTTTTAGTAATCTTTACAGGAAAAGGGGTTACTAGCCCATTGTTTCCGGCATTTTAGTTGACTTTTACAACACGCATGGCTTACGGAGGAAAGATTCTTATTCCACTTCCCCATGGATATAAAAGGAAAAGTAATAAGACCAAGAACTATTAAGATAAAATCAAAGAAAACTCAGATGAGTGTGTATAAATAAACATGTACATGTATGTGTAGTGTGATCTAAGTGTAAGTAGAAGTAGCAAGACGTACCTGTAATCTTGCATATTTATGAGACAGACAAAAGACACCAGCAATCCTACCATCATGTAAAACAATTACAGGCTTTCGTTTTACACTCACTTGGCAGGACGGTAGTACCTCCCTGGGTGGTTGCTGTCTACCAACCTACTATACCAATAATAATATAAACATTAATAATGAGAACATTAATAATGAGAACATTAATAATGAGAACATTAATAATATAAACATTAATAATGAGAACATTAATAACGAGAACATTAATAATGAGAACATTAATAATGAGAACATTAATAATGAGAACATTAATAATGAGAACATTAATAATATAAACATTAATAATGAGAACATTAATAATGAGAACATTAATAATGAGAACATTAATAATATAAACATTAATAATGAGAACATTAATAACGAGAACATTAATAATGAGAACATTAATAATGAGAACATTAATAATGAGAACATTAATAATGAGAACATTAATAATATAAACATTAATAATGAGAACATTAATAACGTGAACATTAATAATATAAACATTAATAATGTGAACATTAATAATGTGAACATTAATAATGTGAACATTAATAATATAAACATTAATAATATAAACATTAATAATGTGAACATTAATAATGAGAACATTAATAAAGAGAACATTAATAATGACAACATTAATAATGTGAACATTAATAATGTGAACATTAATAATATAAACATTAATAATGTGAACATTAATAATATAACATTAATAATGTGAACATTAATAATATAAACATTAAAAAATGTGAACATAATAATATAAACATTAATAATATAAACATTAATAATTTGAACATTAATATTATAAACATTAATAACGTGAACATTAATAATATAATCATTAATAATGTGAACATTAATAATATAACATTAATAATGAGAACATTAATAATATAAACATTAATATTATAAACATTAATAATGTGAACATTAATAATATAAACATTAATAATGTGAACAATAATAATATAAACATTAATAATATAAACATTAGTTATGTGAACATTAATATTATAAACATTAATAACGTGAACATTAATAATATAAACATTAATAATGTGAACATTAATAATATAAACATTAATAATGAGAACATTAATAATATAAACATTAATAATGTGAACATTAATAATATAAACATTAAAATGGAAAATTAATAATATAAACATTAATAATGAGAACATTAATAATATAAACATTAATAATGTGAACATTAATATTATAAACATTAATAATATAAACATTATAGGTGAGAACTTTAAATAATATAAAAATTAATATGAGAACATTAATAATATAAACATTAATAATGTGAACATTAATAATATAAACATTAATGATGTGAACATTAATAATGAGAACATTAATAATATAAACATTAATAATGTAAACATTAATAATGAGAACATTAATAATATAAACATTAATAATATAAACATTAATAATGAGAACATTATTAATATAAACATTAATAATATAAACATTAATAATGTGAACATTAATAATATAAACATTAATGATGTGAACATTAATAATGAGAACATTAAATAATATAAACATTAATAATATAAACATTAATAATGTGAACATTAATAATATAAACATTAATGATGTGAACATTAATAATGAGAATATTAATAATATAAACATTAATAATATAAACATTAATAATGAGAACATTAATAATATAAACATTAATAATATAAACATTAATAATATAAACATTAATAATGTGAACATTAATAATATAAACATTAAATAATGTGAACATTAATATATAAACATTAATAATATAAACTTTAATAATGAGAACATTGTTAATATAAACATTAATAATGTGAACATTAATAATATAAACATTAATAATGAGAACATTAATAATATAAACATTAATAATGTGAACATTAATAATATAAACATTATTAATGTGAACATTAATAATATAAACATTAGTAATATAAACATTAATAATATAAACATTAATATTGTGAACATTAATAATATAAACATTAATATAAACATTAATAATATAAACATTAATAATGTGAACATTAATAATATAAACATTATTAATGTGAACATTAACAATATAAACATTAATAATGTGAACATTAATAATATAAACATTAATAATGAGAACATTAATAATATAAACATTAATAATGAGAACATTAATAATATAAACATTAATAATGTGAACATTAATAATATAAACATTAATAATGTGGACATTAATAATATAAACATTAATAATGAGAACATTAATAATATATAACATTAATAATTAAATTAATAGTTGAAAATTAATTATATAAACATTAATAATGTGAACATTAATAATAAAACATTAATATTGTAAACATTAAAAATTTATAAACATTAATAATATAAACATTTTAATGAGAACATTAATAATATAAACGTTAATAATATAAACATTAATAATGTGAACATTAATAATATAAACATTAATAATGAGAGCATTGATAATATAAACATTAATAATATAAACATTAATAATGAGAACATTAATAATGAGATCATTAATAATGAGAATCATTAATAATATAAACATTAAAATGAGAACATTATAACATAAACATTAATAATTAAACATTAATAATTAACTTATTAATAGGAACATTAATATTATAAACATTAATAATTATAAACATTATATAATATAAACATTAATAATGAGAACATTAATAATATAAACATTAATAATATAAACTTAATTTGTGAACATTAATAATGAGAAATTAATTAATATAAACATTAATATTGTGAACATTAATAATGTGAACATTAATAATATTAAACATTAATAATGAGAACATTATATAATATAAAATTAATAATGAGAACATTAATAATTTGAACATTAATAATATAAACATTATATAATTATAAAAATTAATAATGTGAACATTATTAATATAAACATTAATAATATAAACATTAATAATATAAACATTATAATGTGAACATTAATAATATAAACATTAATTAATGTGACATTAATAATTAAACATTTAATAATATAAACATTAAATATATAAACATTAATAATGTGAACATTAATAATATAAACATTAATAATATAAACATTATTAATAAAAACATTAATAATGTGAACATTAATAATATAAACATTAATAATGAGAACATTAATAACATAAACATTAATAATGAGAACATTAATAATATAAACATTAATAATGTGAACATTGATAATATAAACATTAATAATGTGAACATTAATAATATAAACATTAATAATGTGAACATTAATAATATAAACATTAATAATGTGAACATTAATAATGAGAACATTAATAATGTGAACATTAATAATGTGAACATTAGTAATGTTAAACATTAATAATGTGAACATTAATAATGTGAACATTAATAATATAAACATTAATAACGTGAACATTAATAATGTGAACATTAATAATGTGAACATTTGTAATATAAACATTAATAATGTGAACATTAATAATGTGACATTAATAATATAAAATTAGTAATGTGAACGTTAATAATATAAACATTTAATAATATAAACATTAATAATGTGAACATTAATTACTATAACATTAATAATATAAACATTAATATGTGAACTTATTAATAATATAAACATTAATAATATAAACATTAATAATGTGAACATTAATAATATGAACATTAATAATATGAACATTAATAATATAACATTAATAATATAAACATTAATAATATAAACATTATTAATATAAACATTAATAATATAAACATTAATAATATAAACATTGATAATATAAACATTAATAATGTGAACATTAATAATATAAACATTAATAATATAAACATTAATTATGAGAACATTAATAATGAGAACATTAATAATGAGAACATTAATAATGTGAACATTAATAATATGAACATTAATAATGAGAACATTAATAATATAAACATTAATAATATAAACATTAAAAATGTGAACATTAACAATATAAACATTAATAATGAGAACATTAATAATATAAACATTAATATATTAAACATTAATATGTGAACATTAATAATATAAAAATCAATATGTGAACTTATTAATATAAACATTAATAATGTGAACATTAATAATATAAACTTAACAATGTGAACATTAATAAATTATAATGCATTAATAATATAACATTAATAATGTGAACATTAATAATATAAACATTAATAATGTTAACATTAATAATATAAACATTAATAATGTGAACATTAATAATATAAACATTAATAATATAAACATTATAATTAACATTAATAATGTGAACATTAATTAATATAAACATTAATTATATAAACATTATATTAACATTAATAATATAAACATTAATAATTAGAAACATTAATATGTGAACATTAATTAATATAAAACATTAATAATGTGAACATTATAATGTGAACATTATAATATAAACATTAATATGTGACATTAATAATATAAACATTAATATGTGAACATTAATTAATATCGAACATTAATAATGTGAAATTAATAATATAAACATTAATATATAACTAATAATATAAACATTAATAATGTGAACATTAATTACATAAACATTAATAATATATAATATTAATAATGTGAACATTAATTAATATCAACATTAATAATGTGAACATTAATAATATAAACATTAATAATATAAACATTAATAATGTGAACATTAATGATATAAAACAATTAATAATTTGAACGTAATAATATAAACATTATAATAATAAACATTATTATTGAAACATTAATAATATGAACATTAATAATGTGAACATTAATAATGTGAACATTAATATTATAAACATTAACAATGTGAACATTAATAATATAAACATTAATAATATAAACATTATTAATGAAACATTAATAATATAAACATTAATAATGTGAACATTAATATTATAAACATTAATAATGTGAACATTAATAATATAAACATTAATAATATAAACATTATTAATGAAACATTAATAATATAAACATTAATATTATAAACATTAACAATGTGAACATTAATAATAAAAACATTAATAATGTGAACATTTAATAATATAAACATTAATGATATAAACATTAATAATGTGAACATTAATAATATAAACATTAATAATATAAACATTAGTAATATAAACATTAATAACGTGAACATTAATAATATAAACATTAATAATGTGAACATTAATAATATAAACATTAATAATGTGAACATTAATAATATAAACATTAATAATGTGAACATTAATAATGTGAACATTAATAATATAAACATTATAATAATAATTTGAACATTATAACATTATAAACATTAATAATGTGAATAATAAAATGTGAAAATTAATAATATAAACATTAATAATGTGAACAATTAATAATAATAAACAATTAATAATGTGAGCATTAATAACTATATAACATTAATAATGTGAACATTAATAATATAAACATTAATAATGAGAACATTAATAATATAAACATTAATAATGTGAACATTAATAATATAAACATTAATAATGTGAAACATTAATATATAAACATTAATAATGTGAACATTAATAATATAAACATTAATAATGTGAACATTAATAATATAAACATTAATAATGTGAACATTAATAATATAAACATTAATAATATAAACATTAATATGAGAACATTAATAATATAAACATTAATAATGTGAACATTATAATTATAACATTAATAATGTGAACATTAATATATAAACATTAATAATGTGAACATTATAATATAAACATTAATAATATAAGCATTAATAATGAGAACATTAATAATTATAAAACATTAATAATATATAACATAACAATGAGAACATTAATATATAAACATTAATATGTGAACATTAATAATATAAACATTAATAATATAAACATTAATAATGAGACATTAATAACTATAAACATTAATAATATAAACATTAATAATGAGAACATTTAATATATAAACATTAATAATGTGAACATTAATAATATAAACATTAATAATATAAACATTAATAATGAGAACATTAATAATATAAACATTAATAATGTTGAACATTAATATATAACATTAATAATGTGAACATTAATAATGTGAACATTAATAATATAAACATTAATAATGTGAACATTAATAATATAAACATTAATAATGTGAACATTAATAATATAAACATTAATATATATAATAACATTAATAATGAGAACATTAATAATATTAAACATTAATAATGTGAACATTAATAATATAAAACATTAATAATATAAAACATTAATAATGAGAACATTAATAATATAAACATTAATAATATAAACATTAATAATGAGAACATTAATAATATAAACATTAATAATGTGAACATTAATAATATAAACATTAATAATATAAACATTAATAATGAGAACATTAATAATATAAACATTAATAATTTGAACATTAATAATATAAACATTAATAATGTGAACATTAATAATGTGAACATTAATAATATAAACATTAATAATGAGAACATTAATAATATAAACATTAATAATGTGAACGTTAATAATATAAACATTAATAATATAAACATTAATAATGAGAACATTAATAATATAAACATTAATAATGTGAACATTAATAATATAAACATTAATAATATAAACATTAATAATGAGAACATTAATAATATAAACATTAATAATATAAACATTAATAATGAGAACATTAATAATATAAACATTAATAATGTGAACATTAATAATATAAACATTAATAATATAAACATTAATAATGAGAACATTAATAATATAAACATTAATAATTTGAACATTAATAATATAAACATTAATAATGTGAACATTAATAATGTGAACATTAATAATATAAACATTAATAATGAGAACATTAATAATATAAACATTAATAATGTGAACATTAATATTCTACCTGAGAAGCACTCACACCTGTAGGATGATTCACCTGTAGGATGATTCACCTGGAGGATGATTCACCTGGAGGATGATTCACCTGGAGGATGATTCACCTGTAGAATTATTCACCTGTAGCATGATTCACCTCTAGGATGATTCACCTGTAGAATGATTCACTGTAGGATGATTCATGAAGAATACTAACTGTAATGTGAATACTGTAGAACGATTAAATGTAGGATGATCACCGTTGGATGATTCATCTGAAGGATGATTCACTGGAGGATGATTCACCTGTAGGATGTTTCACCTGTAGGATGATTCATTGTAGGATGATTAACTTTGTAGGATATTAACTGTAGGATAATTATGTAGCAATGATTCACTGTAGGATAATTCTCCTGTAGGATGATTCACCTGTAGGATGATTAAACATTGTAGGATGATTCACTGAGGATGATTAACTGTTGGATGATTCACTCGTAGGATGGTTCTCCTGTAGGATGATTCACCTGTAGGATGATTCGTCTGTAGGATGATTCACCTGTAGGATGATTCATCTGTAGGATGATTCACCTGTAGGAGGATTCACCTGTAGGATGATACACCTGTAGGATGAATCACCTGTAAGATGATACACCTGCTGGATGATTCATCTGTAGGATGATTCACATGTAGGATGATTCTCCTGTAGGATGATTCACCTGTAGAATGATTCACCTGTAGGATGAAGCACCAGTAGGATGATTCACCTGTAGGATGAATCACCTGTAGGATGATTCACCTGTAGGATGATTTACCTTTTGGATGACTCACCTGTAGGATGATTCACCTGGAGGATGATTCACCTGTAGGATGATTCATCTGTATTATGGTTCACCTGTAGGATGATTCACCTGTAGGATGATTCACCTGCAGGATGGTACACCTGTAGGATGATTCACCTGTAGGATGATTCACCTGTAGGATGTTTGACCTGTAGGATGATTCACCTGGAGGATGATTCACTTGTAGGATGATTCACCTGTAGGATGGTTCACCTGTTAGATGATTAACCTGTAGGATGATTCACCTGCAGGATGATTCATCTGTAGGATGATTCACCTGTAGGATGATGCAAATGTAGGATGATTCACCTGTAGGATGGTTCACCTGTAGGATGATTCACTTGTTGGATGATTCACCTGTAGGATGGTTCACTTGTAGGATGATTCACCTTTAGGATGATTCACCTGTAGGATGATTCACTTGTAGGATTGTTCACCTGTAGGATGGTTCACCTGTAGGATGATTCACCTGTACGATGATTCACCTGTAGGATGATTCGCCTGTAGGATGATTCACCTGTAGGATGGTTCACCTGTAGGATGATTAACCTGTAGGATGATTAACCTGTAGAATGATTAACCTGTAGGATGATTAACCTGTAGGATGATCCACCTGTAGGATGATTCACCTGTAGGATGAATCACCTGGAGGATTATGCACCTGTAGGATGGTTCATCTGTAGGATGATTCACTGTAGGATGGTTCACCTGTAGGATGATTCACCTGTAGGATGATTAACCTGTAGAATGATTAACCTGTAGGACGATTAACCTGTAGGATGATCCACCTGTAGGATGATTCACCTGTAGGATGATTCGCCTGAAGGATTATGCACCTTTAGGATGTTTCACCTGTAGGATGATTCACCTGTAGGATGGTTCACATGTAGGATGATTCACATGTAGGATGATTCATCTGTAGGATGATTCACCTGTAGGATTGTTCACCTGTTGGATGATTCATCTGTAGGATTGTTCACCTGTAGGATGATTTCCCTTTAGGATGATCCACCTGTAGGATGATTCACCTGTAGGATGATTCACATGTAGGATGATTCAGCTGTAGGATGATCCAACTGTAGGATGGTTCACCTGTAGGAAGGCTCACTTGTAGGATGATTCACCTGTAGGATGATTCACCTGTAGGATGGTTCACCTGTAGGGTTGTCCACTTATAGAATGGTCCACTTGTAGGATGGTATACCCGTAGGATGGTTTACATGTAGAAAGGCCCACCTATAGGATGGTCCACTTATAGGATGGTTTACCTGTAGTATGGTATAATTGCAGGATTGTCCACCTATAGGATGGTTCACCTGTAGGATAGTTCACCTGTAGGATAGTTCACCTGTAGGGTGGCCCACCTATTAGGATGTTCCACTGTAGGATGGTACAGCCGGGATGAGAGGTGGTGATGGGATTCATCCTGTAAGGTAGGTCCACCTCGTAGGGATGGTTCACCTGTATGGATGGTAACCTGTTTGGGTGTCCACCCGTAGGCAGGTTCACGGCCGACGTGTGGATGGGTTCATCGCTGTAGGATTGTCCACCGGGTAAGGGTGGGTCCAACCCGTAGATGTGTCACCTGAGGGATGGTTCACCTGTAAAGGTTGTGCGCGCGAGCCCACACCGTAGTATGGTTCACCTGTAGGATGGCTCACCATGTATGGTGGTCCACCCGTAGATTGTTCACCTGTAGGATGGTCACCTGTATGGGTGGTCCACACGTAGGAAGATTCACCTGTACAGGATGTTTCCCTGTAGGGTGGTCACTCGTAGAGGGTTCACCTGTAGATGGTGCCCGTAGGATGGTTCACCTGTAGGGTGGTCCCACCCGTAGATGGTTCACCTGAAAGGATTGTTCACCTTTAAGGGTGGTCCAACCAGTAGGATGGTTTCACATGTAGGTGGCCCACCGCGCGAGTGTAGTCCCACGGTATTGAGTGTGATGTGTGTTACCACTATGTAGATGGAGTTTACCTGTAAGATCGTTTACCTGTAGGGTGGTCCACCCGAAGGATGGTTCACCTGTAGGATGGTTCACCTGTAGGATGGTTCACCTGTAGGATGGTTCACCTGTAGAGTGGTCCACCCGTAGGATGGTTCACCTGTAGGATGGTTCACCTGTAGGATGGTTCACCTGGTAGGATGGTTCACATGTAGGGTGGTCCACCCGTAGGATGGTTCACATGTAGGATGGTTCACATGTAGGATGGTTCACATGTAGGATGGTTCACATGTAGGGTGGTCCACCCCTTGGATGGTCCACGTATAGGATGGTCCACTTGTAGGATGGTTTACCTGTAAGATCGTTTACCTGTAGGATGGTTCACCTGTAGGATGATGCACCTGTAGGATGGTATCTCCAGACCATTATCTATACCAGAGTTAATGGCTATCTTTATCTTTACTGTTTTCTTAATAAAGATATCCAGGTGTTGAACAAGTATCTCTTTCTTAGATATGTAAGTAACACCTGAGTATCTTAGATATGTAAGTAACACCTGAGTATCTTAGATATGTACGTAACACCTGAGTATCTTAGATATGTACGTAACACCTGAGTATCTTAGATATGTACGTAACACCTGAGTATCTTAGATATGTACGTAACACCTGAGTATCTTAGATATGTACGTAACACCTGAGTATCTTAGATATGTACGAACACCTAGTATCTTAGATATGTAACGTAACACCTGAGTATCTTAAGATATGAACGTAAACACCAGAGTATCTTAGATATGTAAGTAACCACACCTGAGTATCTTGATCAAGTCCGTAACACCTGAGTATCTAAGAAATGTACGTAACACCCTAGTATCTTAGATATGTAAAGCAACACCTGAGTAACTTAGATATTGTACGTAACACCTGAGTAATCTTAGATATGGTACGTAACACCTGAGTAAATTAGATACGTAGATAACACCTAGTTCTTAGATATGTACGTAACACCTGAGTATCTTAGATATGTAACGTAACACCTGAGTATCTTAGATATGTACGTAACACCTGAGTATCTTAGATATGTACGTAATACCTGAGTATCCTTAGATAGTATCTCACACCTGAGTATCTTAGATATGTAACGTAACACCTGAGTATCTTAGATATGTACGTAACACCTGAGTATCTTAGATATGTACGTAACACCTGAGTATCTTAGATATGTACGTAACACCTGAGTATCTTAGATATGTACGTAACACCTGAGTATCTTAGATATGTACGTAACACCTGAGTATCTTAGATATGTACGTAACACCTGAGTATCTAGATATGACGTAACCCTGAGTATCTTAGATTATAACTTAACACGCTGCGAAACTTAGAAATGAACGTAACACCTTAGTAATCTTAAGATATGTACGTAACACCTGAGAATCTAGATAAGTAACGTAACACTTGAGTATCTAAGATATGTACGTAACACCTGAGTATCTTAGATATGTACGTAACACCTGAGTATCTTAGATATGTACGTAACACCTGAGTATCTTAGATATGTACGTAACACCTGAGTATCTTAGATATGTACGTAACACCTGAGTATCTTAGATATGGAACGTAACACCTTGAGTATCTTAGATAAGTAAGTAACACCTGAGTATCTTATGATTATTCATGATTGGGGGTTCCGTAACACCTGGAGTATTTTTCTCCTTCCTTCTTCTTCAGTGAATAACATCAGTGGAGAAAATCATAGAAGAACATCAGTGATGAACATCAATGAACATCAATGAACAAGTCAATTTTTTACTGTAAATCCATCTATTGATATGTTCTATAAGTGAGGTTAGGTTTTGGTGTTTTTACACGCATGTGTGTTGTTTTGTGAGTGTGTGTGAGTGGTGTGGTGTGTGTGGGTGTGTTGTTGTGTGTGTATGTGGTGTGTGGTGTGTGTGTTGGTGTGTGTGTGTGTGTGTGTGGTGTGTGTGTGTGTGTGTGTATGTCTGTGTGTGTTGTGTGTGTTTTGTGTGTGTGTGTGTTTTGTGTGTGTGTGTGTGTGTGTGTGTGTGTATGTGTGTGTGTTGTGTGTGTGTGTGGTGGATTTGTGTGTGTGGTGTTGTGTGTTGTGTGTGTGTGTGTGTGTGTGTGTGGTGTGTGTTGGTTGTGTGGGGTTGTCTGTGTGTGTGTTTTGTGTGTGTGTGTGTGTGTGTGTGTGTGTGTGTGTGTGGTGTGTGTGTGGGGGTTGTAACTCCCTAGTTGAGGTTGCGGGGGTCGAAGTCCGAGCTCCTGGCCCCGCCTCTTCATGATCGTACTAGGTCACTCCCCCTGAGCCTGAGCTTTATCATACCTCTGCTTAAAGCTATGTATGGATCCTGCCTCCACTACTCGCTTCCCAAACATTCCACTTACTGACTACTCTGGGCTGAAGAAATACTTCCTAACATCCCTGTGATTCATCTGTGTCTTCAGCTTCCAACTATGTCCCCTTGTTACTGTGTCCAGTCTCTGGAACATCCTGTCTTTGTCCACCTTGTCAATTCCTCTCTATTTTGTATGTCGTTATCATGCCCCCCTTTCTCTCCTGTCCTCCAGTGTCGTCATGTTGATTTCCCTTAACCCTCTACTGTGGGACATACCTCTTAGCACTGGGACTAGTCATGTTGCAAACCTTTGCACTTTCTCTAGTTTTTTTAAACGTATTTGGCTAGGTGTGGGTTCCAAACTGGTGCCGCATACTCCAATATGGGCCAAACGTACACGGTGTACGGGGTTCCTGAACGATTCCTTATTAAGGTGTCGGAATGCTTTTTCTGAGGTTTGCTAGGCGCCCATATGCTGCAGCCGTTTTTTGGGTTTTGATGTGCGCTTCAGGAGATGTGCCTGGTGTTATACTCACCCCAAGATCTTTTTTTTTGAGTGAGGTTTGTAGTCTCTGGCCCCCTAGACTGTACTCCGTTTGCGGTCTTCTTTTCCCTTCCCCAATCTTCATGACTTTGCACTTGGTGGGATTGAACTCCAAGAGCCAATTTCTGCTAGGTCTGCAAGCCTGTCCAGATCCCTTTGTAGTTCTGCCTGGTCTTCGATCGAGTGAAATTCTTCTCATCAACTTCACGTCATCTGCAAACAGGGACACCTCAGAGTCTATTCCATCCGTCATGTCGTTCACAAATACCAGAAACAGCACTGGTCCTAGGATTGACCCCTGTGGGACCCCGCTGGTCACAGGTGCCCACTCTGACACCTCGACACGTACCATGACTCGCTGCTGCCTTCCTGACAAGTATTCCTTGATCCATTGTAGTCCCTTCCCTGTTATCCCTGCTTGGTCCTCCAGTTTTTGCTCTAATCTCTTGTGTGGAACTGTGTCAAACGCCTTCTTGCAGTCCAAGAATATGCAATCCACCCACCTCTCTCTCTCTTGTCTTACTGCTGTCACCATGTCATAGAACTCCAGTAGGTTTGTGACACAGGATTTCCCGTCCCTGAAACCATGTTGGCTGCTGTTGATGAGATCATTTCTTTCTAGGTGTTCCACCACTCTTCTCCTGATAATCTTCTCCATGATTTTGCTTACTATACAGGTCAGTGACACTGGTCTGTAGTTTAGTGCTTCATGTCTGTCTCCTTTTTTAAAGATTAGGACTACATTTGCTGTCTTCCATGCCTCAGGCAATCTCCCTGTTTCGATAGATGTATTGAATGTTGTTGTTAGGGGAACACATAGCGCCTCTGCTCCCTCTCTCAGGACCCATGGGGAGATGTTATCTGGCCCCATTGCCTTTGAGGTATCTAGCTCACTCAGAAGCCTCTTCACTTCTTCCTCGGTTGTGTGCACTGTGTCCAGCACTTGGTGGTGTGCCCACCTTTCTGTCTTTCTGGAGCCCCTTCTGTCTCCTCTGTGAACACTTCTTTGAATCTCTTGTTGAGTTCCTCACATACTTCACGGTCATTTCTTGTTGTCTCTCCTCCTTCCTTCCTTAGCCTGATTACCTGGTCCTTGACCGTTGTTTTCCTCCTGATGTGGCTGTATAACAGTTTCGGGTCAGATTTGGCTTTCGCTGCTATGTCGTTTTCATATTGTCGTTGGGCCTTCCTTCTTATCTGTGCATATTCGTTTCTGGCTCTACGACTGCTCTCCTTAATCTCCTGGGTCCTTTGCCTTCTATATTTCTTCCATTCCCTAGCACACTTGGTTTTTGTCTCCCTGCACCTTTGGATGAACCATGGGCTCATCCTGGCTTTTTCATTATTCCTGTTACCCTTGGGTACAAACCTCTCCTCAGCCTCCTTGCATATTGTTGCTACATATTCCTTCATCTCATTAACTGGCTTCCCTGCCAGTTCTCTGTCCCACTGAACCCCGTTCAGGAAGTTCCTCATTCCCGTGTAGTCCCCTTTCTTGTAGTTTGGGTTCATTCGTCCTAGCCTTCCTGCTTCTCCCTCCACTTGTAGCTCTACTGTGTATTCGAAGCTTAAAACCACATGATCGCTGGCCCCAAGGGGTCTTTCATATGTGATGTCCTCGATATCCGCACTACTCAAGGTGAATACTAAGTCCAGTCTTGCTGGTTCATCCTCTCCTCTCTCTCTTGTAGTGTCCTTTACGTGTTGGTACATGAAGTTTTCCAGTACCACCTCCATCATCTTAGCCCTCCATGTATCTTGGCCCCCATGTGTCTCCAAGTTCTCCCAATCGATCTCCTTGTGGTTAAAGTCACCCATGATCAGGAGCTTTGCTCTGCATGCATGAGCTCTTCTGTCCACTGCATCCAGTGTGTCAACCATTGCTCTATTGCTCTCGTCGTACTCTTGCCTTGGCCTCCTGCTGTTCTGTGGTGGGTTATACATCACTGCTATTACCACCTTGGGACCTTCAGAGTGAAGCGTTCCCGCTATGTAATCACTTTCTTCTCCGCTGTCTCCTCTCTCCAGCTCATCAAAATTCCATCGGTTTTTGATCAGCACACACACACACACAAACTGTGTGTGTGTGTGTGTGTGTGTGTGTGTGTGCGTATACTCACCTAATTGTAGTTGCAGAAGTCGATTCACAGCTCCTGGTCTCGTGTGTGTATATATGTGTACTCAATATCAGAAGTACTCAAGGTGAATTGGAGATCCAGCCTTACTGGTTCATCCTCTCCTCTCCCTCACATATTGATGCATGAGGTTTTCCAGAACCACCTCCACCATCTTAGCTGTCCATGTTTCTGGTTCTCCATGACCCCAAGAGGGAAATTCATTATTTTTCTTTATTTTATTTATAAAACTGTGTGTACACTACAATGCAGACGATCTCATGAACTGTAACATCCTCACTCTTCCTTCAGAGTGCAGGCACCGCATTTCCCACCTCCACAAATACAACATCCTTACCCATCCTCCAGAGGCAGGTATTGTACGTCTCACCTCCAGGATTGTAACTAATCCTTCCAGTCTGTAGGCACTGTGCTTCTCACCACCAGGATTGTAACATCGTCACCCATCCTTCAGAGTATAGGCGCTCTGTTAGTGAGCGAGTGAATGAGTATCTATGAGTGAACGAAAGCGAGTGAGGCAGTGAATATGTGCCTATGAGTGAATGCAGTGTCTATGTTTTACGATGAGTATCAGTGAGTATCAGTGTCCGGTGAGGTCTCTCTCGCTAGAAGTGTTTAAGATTTTCCAATTAACTCATATGCAATTTTGTTTCAAGTTTTCAATCAATTTTCTTATGTATTTCATAAAAGACACCGGATTTCAAACTTTTCCCTCTTTCTAAGTTTGAACTTTAATGGAATATTGGCACAGCACAACTTACAGCCCTACTCTGAGTTTTTTAAATAAGGTTTTAATGAGGCGAGAGAACGAACTTGGACTGTCTCAGCTTCAGTGTTTTGAGCTCCTGAAGTTTGTCTACAAGCGAATCTATTAAGAAAAACGAACTGAAACATCATTTCAGTTTAGATCGTCCAGAGTTTTTGGACTAACTTGAGAGTTATTGGAAGGATAAAGAAGCACAAGTAATGTGTGGTCAGATCCGTGTTCACTCGCGTTCAGTTTTTTTCTCTGGAGAAAACTTCCTTCCACGGACGTCAGTCAGAGTAGTAAAGCGAGATGCAAGAACCGTCATTACTATGGAAGAGAAACAAACAAAATATAATTCAGTCTTTATTGACGACGTTTCGCCCACACAGAGGGCTCGATGAAGTGACTGGTGGTGTACAGTTGACATGTAGTCTTTATGACCCTGGTGAAGTAACTGGTGGTGTACAGTTGACATGCAGTCTTAGTGACCCTGGTGTAGTGACTAGTGGTGTACAGGTGACATGCAGTCTTTATGACCCTGGTGTAGTGACTGGTGGTGTACAGTTGACATGCAGTCTTAGTGACCCTGGTGTAGTGACTAGTGGTGTACAGGTGACATGCAGTTTTTACGACCCTGGTGTAGTGACTAGTGGTGTACAGGTGACATGCAGTCTTTACGACCCTGGTGTAGTGACTGGTGGTGTACAGGTGACATGCAGTTTTTACGACCCTGGTGTAGTGACTAGTGGTGTACAGGTGACATGCAGTCTTTATGACCCTGGTGTAGTGACTGGTGGTGTACAGTTGACATGCAGTCTTAGTGACCCTGGTGTAGTGACTAGTGGTGTACAGGTGACATGCAGTTTTTACGACCCTGGTGTAGTGACTGGTGGTGTACAGGTGACATGCAGTCTTTACGACCCTGGTGTAGTGACTGGTGGTGTACAGGTGACATGCAGTTTTTACGACCCTGGTGTAGTGACTAGTGGTGTACAGGTGACATGCAGTCTTTATGACCCTGGTGTAGTGACTGGTGGTGTACAGGTGACATGCAGTTTTTACGACCCTGGTGTAGTGACTAGTGGTGTACAGGTGACTTGCACTCTTTACGACCCTGGTGTAGTGACTGGTGGTGTACAGGTGACATGCAGTTTTTACGACCCTGGTGTAGTGACTAGTGGTGTACAGGTGACATGCAGTCTTTATGACCCTGGTGTAGTGACTGGTGGTGTACTGGTGACATGCAGTCTTTATGATTCTGGTGTAGTGACTGGTGGTGTACAGTTGACATGTAGTCTTAATGACCCTGGTGTAGTGACTGGTGGTGTACAGTTGACATGCATTCTTTACGACCCTGGTGTAGTGACTGGTGGTGTACAGTTGACATGCATTCTTTACGATCCTGGTGTAGTGACTGGTGGTGTACAGTTGACATGCATTCTTTACGATCCTGGTGTAGTGACTGGTGGTGTACAGGTGACATGCAGTCTTTACGACCCTGGTGTAGTGACTAGTGGTGTACAGGTGACATGCAGTTTTTACGACCCTGGTGTAGTGACTAGTGGTGCACAGGTGACATGCAGTTTTTACGACCCTGGTGTAGTGACTGGTGGTGTACAGGTGACATGCAGTCTTTATGACCCTGGTGTAGTGACTGGTGGTGTACAGGTGATATTCAGTCTTTACGACCCTGGTGTAGTGACTGGTGGTGTACTGGTGACATGCAGTCTTAATGGCCCTGATGTAGTGACTGGTGGTGTACTGGTGACATGCAGTCTTAATGGCCCTGGTGTAGTGACTGGTGGTGTGCTGGTGACATGCAGTCTTAATGACCCTGATGTAGTGACTGGTGGTGTACTGGTGACATGCAGTCTTAATGGCCCTGATGTAGTGACTGGTGGTGTACTGGTGACATGCAGTCTTAATGACCCTGATGTAGTGACTGGTGGTGTGCTGGTGACATGCAGTCTTAATGACCCTGATGTAGTGACTGGTGGTGTACTGGTGACATGCAGTCTTAATGGCCCTGATGTAGTGACTGGTGGTGTACTGGTGACATGCAGTCTTAATGGCCCTGATGTAGTGAATGGTGGTGTACTGGTGACATGCAGTCTTTATGACTCTGGTGTAGTGACTGGTGGTGTACTGGTGACATGCAGTCTTAATGACCCTGATGTAGTGACTGGTGGTGTACTGGTGACATGCAGTCTTTATGATTCTGGTGTAGTGACTGGTGGTGTACTGGTGACATGCAGTCTTTACGACCCTGGTGTAGTGACTGGTGGTGTACTGGTGACATGCAGTCTTTATGATTCTGGTGTAGTGACTGGTGGTGTACTGGTGACATGCAGTCTTAATGACCCTGGTGTAGTGACTGGTGGTGTACTGGTGACATGCAGTCTTTATGACCCTGGTGTAGTGACTGGTGGTGTACTGGTGACATGCAGTCTTAATGACCCTGATGTAGTGACTGGTGGTGTACTGGTGACATGCAGTCTTTATGATTCTGGTGTAGTGACTGGTGGTGTACTGGTGACATGCAGTCTTAATGACCCTCGTGTAGTCGATAAGATTTAAATCACATTAACCAACTAACTGAGTGGACCATCAGCTGCTGTAGATATAATTAACTTTCGTAGTGACGTAACTAACCTTGAATCCTGCGTCTGAAAGACTTCAGATCACCACTTTAATGACGTAACTAGCCTTGAACTCTGCGT
>NC_069414.1:47697039-47752039 GCF_026875155.1 Cherax quadricarinatus
CTGAACACATTCGCTTCTTCCATATTCTCTCTCTCTCTCCAATTTGATATCCAATTTTCTATTGCCTATGTTTTTTTTTTGTTACCGTCATCACCTTGCTCTTTCTTGTGCTCAGTTTTAGTTTCCTTCTTGGACATATACTTCCAAATACGTCCACCAAACTCCACAACTTCCGTTCAGACTCATAAAAGCACAGTGTCTCCAGCAACTGTGACAACTCTCACTTTGTGTTAGATTCTTTATCTTGCAATCCCACACCTTTCACCAACCCCTGCATTTACTTCTATAATACTCTAAATATATTAAAAAACATGGTGACATCACGCATCCCGGCTTTTAATGGGAAATAATCTCCCTATCTCCTACATATTCTAACCTGAGCCTCACTATCCTTGCAGAAACTCTTAACTGCTACCACCTATTCTATACATTTGCAACATCTGACGCAGTGCTTCCCTGTCCACCCTATCATATGCCTCTTTCCAAATCCACAAATTTAACAAGAACCTCCTTACCTTTATCTAAAACTGTTCACTTATATGCTTCACTGTAAACACTTGGTCTACATATCCTCTAGCCTTCCTAAAGTCTCCTTGTTCATCTGCGATCCTACTTTCTGTCTTATAATTAATTTTTTAATAATAACTCTATTGTACACCTTACTAGGTATACTCAACAGACTTATTACCCTACAATTCTTACACTCTCATTTATCTCCATTGCCTTTATACAAAGAGACTATGCATGCTCTCTGTCAATCCCTAGGTACCTTCCCTTCTTTCATAAATTTATTAAATAAAGCACTAACCACTCCAAAATTATATCCTCACCTGTTTTTAACATTTCCATCTTGATCTCCCTTGATCCACCACATTCACTTCTGCTGTGTTTTGCAGTGCAATTTTGTTACCGCCAGACAGCAGTGTGAGCAGCCTGGGGGAGCCACGACCATGTTATTAAAGTTACCACATCACGGTTGTAACAATGAAGATAACAAATAAAATTAGATAATGGAAGATTGGATATCAGATTGGAAGGATAATCCATGATAACTCGTATCACTGTTCTGGTGATAACCCATGATAACTCGTATCACTGTTCTGGTGATAACCCATGATAACTCGCATCACTGTTCTGGTGATAATCCATGATAACTCGTATCACTGTTCTGGTGATAATCCGTGATAACTCGCATCACTGTTCTGGTGATAATCCATGATAACTCGTATCACTGTTCTGGTGATAATCCATGATAACTCGTATCACTGTTCTGGTGATAATCCATGATAACTCGTATCACTGTTCTGGTGATAATCCATGATAACTCGCATCACTGTTCTGGTGATAATCCATGATAACTCGTATCACTGTTCTGGTGATAATCCGTGATAACTCGCATCACTGTTCTGGTGATAATCCATGATAACTCGCATCACTGTTCTGGTGATAATCCATGATAATCGTATCACTGTTCTGGTGATAATCCATGATAACTCGTATCACTGTTCTGGTGATAATCCATGATAACTCGTATCACTGTTCTGGTGATAATCCATGATAACTCGCATCACTGTTCTGGTGATAATCCATGATAACTCGTATCACTGTTCTGGTGATAATCCATGATAACTCGCATCACTGTTCTGGTGATAATCCATGATAACTCGTATCACTGTTCTGGTGATAATCCATGATAACTCGCATCACTGTTCTGGTGATAATCCATGATAACTCGTATCACTGTTCTGGTGATAATCCATGATAACTCGTATCACTGTTCTGGTGATAATCCATGATAACTCGCATTACTGTTTTGGTGATAATGCATGATAACTCGCATTACTGTTCTGGTGATAATCCATGATAACTCGCATTACTGTTCTGGTGATAATCCATGATAACTCGTACCACTGTTCTGGTGATAATCCATGATAACTCGCATCACTATTCTGGTGATAATCCATGATAACTCGCATTACTGTTCTGGTGATAATCCATGATAACTCGTATCACTGTTCTGGTGATAACCCATGATAACTCGCATCAATGTTCTGGTGATAATCCATGATAACTCGCATCGCTGTTCTGGTGATAATCCATGATAACTAGCATCACTATTCTGGTGATAATCCATGATAACTCGCATTACTGTTTCTGGTGATAATCCATGATAACTCGCATCGCTGTTCTGGTGATAATCCATGATAACTAGCATCACTATTCTGGTGATAATCCATGATAACTCGCATTACTGTTCTGGTGATAATCCATGATAACTCGCATCGCTGTTCTGGTGATAATCCATGATAACTAGCATCACTATTCTGGTGATAATCCATGATAACTCGCATCAATGTTCTGGTGATAATCCATGATAACTCGCATCACTATTCTGGTGATAATCCATGATAACTCGCATTACTGTTCTGGTGATAATCCATGATAACTCGCATCGCTGTTCTGGTGATAATCCATGATAACTAGCATCACTATTCTGGTGATAATCCATGATAACTCGCATCAATGTTCTGGTGATAATCCATGATAACTAGCATCACTATTCTGGTGATAATCCATGATAACTCGCATTACTGTTCTGGTGATAATCCATGATAACTCGTATCACTGTTCTGGTGATAACCCATGATAACTCGCATCAATGTTCTGGTGATAATCCATGATAACTCGCATCGCTGTTCTGGTGATAATCCATGATAACTAGCATCAACGTTCTGGTGATAATCCATGATAACTCGTATCATTGCTCTGGTGACAACCCATGATAACTCGTATCACTGTTCTGGTGATAACCCATGATAACTCGCATCACTGTTCTGGTGATAATTCATGATAAATCGCATCACTGTCCTGGTGATAATCCATGATAACTCGCATCACTGTCCTGGTGATAATCCATGATAACTCGCATCACTGTTCTGGTGATAATCCATGATAACTCGCGTCACTGTTCTGGTGATAATTCATGATAAATCGCATCACTGTCCTGGTGATAATTCATGATAAATCGCATCAGTGTTCTGGTGATAATCCATGATAACTCGCATCACTGTCCTGATGATAATCCATGATAACTCGCATCACTGTTCTGGTGATAATCCATGATAACTCGCATCACTGTTCTGGTGATAATCCATGATAACTCGCATCACTGTTTTGGTGATAATTCATGATAACTCGCATCACTGTTCTGGTGATAATCCATGATAACTCGCATCACTGCCCTGGTGATAATCCATGATAACTCGCATCACTGTCCTGGTGATAATCCATGATTACTCGCATCACTGTTCTTGTGATAATCCATAATAACTCGCATCACTGTCCTGGTGATAATCCATGATAACTCGTATCACTGTTCTCGTGATAATCCATGATAACTCGTATCACTGTTCTGGTAATAATCCATGATAACTCGTATCACTGTTCTGGTGATAATCCATGATAACTCGTATCACTCTTCTGGTGATAATCCATGATAACTCCCATCACCGTCCTGGTAAATGACTTATGCCAATAATTAATTATAACAGAGCACCTGTGGTAACAGATCTTGTAACAGGACAACAACAGGTTCCACAACAGTCAACCGGTTTACTTATGTAACATCACAGTCACATATTCGACTACAGTCAGCCGATTTAACAACCATGATTATTAAACCAGCTAACCGGTTAAAGCAAAATAAGTCCCCAGTTACCGGTACACTAAGTGAAATAATTACCGTTTTTTTAATATATCTCAAAAAATGGGCATCATACTCCATACATGGAAAGTGGCTAATGTGATTTTCTTCTGGACAACAAGTGGCAAGTGTCTTCCCTCACTTAACAGCCACTTAACCTGATAATTAGAAGCCCCTTCAATGAGCATAATTTGGCTGATGAGTTTCAAGACGGATTCACAAGAGGTCGTTCACGCAGGATAAATTTCCTATCAGTGTTTCAGTGTATCATGAGAGGGAATCATGGTGTTTACTGGTACCTCAGTAAGACTGCAACGCAGACCACTGTTAAGTACATGGTAGTGGTAGAACATGTTAGTACATGGTAGTGGTGGTAGAACATGGTAGTAGTGGTAGTATATGGTAGTGGTGGTAGTACATGGTAGTTGTAGTAGTACATGGTACTAGTGGTAGTACATGGTATTAGTAGTAGTACATGGTACTAGTGGTAGTTTGTAGATGAGTGGTTCAGAGAACCGACATGTTGATAAATTAGACACATGTGCAACTCTTGGGTATCTTTATTGAGGAAACGTTTCGCCACACAGTGGCTTCATCAGTCCATACAAAGGAGAATCTTGAAGAATAGGAGGAGAATGAGGTAATCAGTCCCTCAACCTTGAGTCGATGTGGTCAGTCCATCAATCTTGAATAGAATACGGCATACGTGCTGAGAAGGAGCTTATAAACCGTTGGCAGGAGAGGTGCAGCAGTCAGAGGTAGTGTAACATTTGTTCAATGCTGAAGTAGGTCGTATGGACTGATGAAGCCACTGTGTGGCGAAACGTTTCCTCAATAAAGATACCCAAGAGTTGCACATGTGTCTAATTTATCACTAGTGGTAGTAGCATGGTAGTGGCGGTAGTATGGTAGTGGTGGTAGCATGGAAATGGGGTAGCATGGTAATGGGGTAGCAAGGTAATGGGGGTAGCTTGGTATTAGGGGTAGTATGGTAATGGGGTAGCATGGTAATGGGGGTAGCATAGTATTGGGGGTAGTATGGTAATGGGGTAACATGATAATGGGGGGTAGCATGGTAATGGGGGTAGCATGATAATGGGGGTAGCATTGTAATGGGGGGTAGCATGATAATGGGGGTAGCATTGTAATGGGGGTAGCATGGTAATGAGGATAGCATTGTAATGGGGGTAGCATGGTAATGGGGGTGTAGCATGGTAATGGGGAGAGCATTGTAATGAGGGTAATATGGTAATGGGGTAGCATGGTAATGGGGTAGCATGGTAATGGGGTAGTTTTGTAATGGGGGTAGCATGGTAATGGGGTAGCATGGTAATGGGGGTAGCATGGTAATGGGGGTAGCATGGTAACGGGGGTAGCATGGTAATGGAGGTAGCATGGTAATGGGGGTAGCATGGTAATGGGGTTAGCATGGTAATGGGGTAGCATGGTAATGGGGCAGCATGGTAATGGGGTAGCATAGTAATGGGGGTATCATGGTAATGGGGGTAGCATGGTAAGGGGTATCATGGTAATGGGGTAGCATGGTAATGGGGGTAGCATGGTAATGGGATAGCATGATAATGGGGTAGCATGGTAATGGGGTAGCATGGTAATGGGGTAGCATGGTAATGGGGTAGCATGGTAATGGGGTAGCATGGTAATGGGGGTAGCATAGCAATGGGGGTAGCATGGTAATGGGGTAGCATGGTAATGGGGTAGCATGGTAATGGGGGTAGTATGGCAATGGGGTAGCATGGTAATGGGGGTAGCATGGTAATGGGGGTAGCAGTATGGAGTAGCATGGTAATGGGTAGCATGGTAATGGGGGTGCATGGTAAGTAGCATGGTAATGGGGGTAGCATGGTAATGGGGTAGCATGGTAATGGGGGTAGCATGGTAATGGGGTAGCAAGGTAATGGGGGTAGCATGGTAATGGGGGTAGCATGGTAATGGGGGGTAGCATGTAATGGTAGCATGGTATTGGGGATAGCATGGTAATGGGGGTAGCATGTAAAGGGTATGGTATAGGCGTAGCATGGTATTGGGGTAGCATGGTAATGGGGGTAGCATGGTAATGGGGTAGCATGGTAATGGGGTAGCATGGTAATAGGGGTAGCAGTAATGGGGTAGCATGGAATGGGGGTAGCATGGTAATGGGGTAGCATGGTAATGGGGTAGCATGGTAATGGGGGTAGCATGTAATGGGGGTAGCATGGTAATGGGGGTAGCATTGTAATGGGGGTAGCATGGCAATGGGGGTAGCATGGTAATGGGGGTAGCATGGTAATGGGGTTGCATGGTAATGGGGGTAGCATAGTAATGGGGGTAGCATGGTAATGGGGGTAGCATGGTAATGGGGTATCATGGTAATGGGGGTAGCATGGTTAATTGGGGGGTAGCATGGTAATGGGATAGCATGTAATGGGGTAGCATGTAATGGGGTAGCATGGTAATGGGGTAGCATGGTAATGGGGTAGCATGGTAATGGGGGTAGCATGGTAATGGGGGTAGCATGGTAATGGGGGTAGCATTTTAATGGGGGTAGCATGGTAATAGTGGTAGCATGGTAATGGGGATAGCATGGTAATGGGGGGTAGCATGGTAATGGGGTAGCTATGGTAATGTGGGTAGCATGGTAATAGGGGTAGCAAGGTAATGGGGTAGCATGATAATGGGGGTAGCATGGTAATGGGGGTAGCATGGTAATGGGGAGCATGGTAATGGGTAAGTAGCATGGTAATGGGGGTAGCATGGTAATGGGGGTAGCATGGTAATGGGAGTAGCATGGTAATGGGGGTAGCATGGTAATGGGGGTAGCATGGTAATGGGGGTAGCATGGTAATGGGGGTAGCATGGTAATGGGGGTAGCATGGTAATGGGGGGTAAGCATTTAATGGGGGTAGCATGGTAATGGGGGTAGCATGGTAATGGGGTAGCAGGTAATGGAGATGGATGGGTAGCATGGTAATGGGGTAGCATGGTAATGGGTAGCATGGTAATAGGGGTAGCAAGGTAATGGGGTAGCATAGTAATGGGGGAGGTTAGCATGGTAATGGGGTAGCAAGGTAATGGGGTAGCATGGTAATGGGGTAGCATGTAATGGGGTAGCATGGTAATGGGGTAGCATGGTAATGGGGTAGCATGGTAATGGGGTAGCATGGTAATGGGGTGCATGTAAGGTAGCATGGTAAGGGGGTTAGCATGGTAATGGGAGTAGCATGGTAATGGGGGTAGCATGGTAATGGGGGTAGCATGTAATGGGGGGTAGCATTTAATGGGGGTAGCATGGTAATGGGGTAGCATGGTAATGGGGTAGCATGGTAATGGGGGGTAGCATGGTAATGGGGTAGCATGGTAATGGGGGTAGCATGGTAATGGGGTAGCATGGTAATGGGGAGAGTTAGCATTAATGGGGGTAGCATGGTAATGGGGTAGCATGGTAATGGGGGTAGCATGGTAATGGGGGTAGCATGGTTAATGGGGGTAGCATGGTAATGGGGGTAGCATTGTAAATGGGGTAGCATGGTAATGGGGGTAGCATGGTAATGGGGGTAGCATGGTAATGGGTAGCATGGTAATGGGGGGGGTAGCAGGTAATGGGGGTAGCATGGTAATGGGGGTAGCATGGTAATGGGGTAGCATGGTAATGGGGTAGCATGGTAATGGGGTGTAGCATGGTAATGGAGTAGCATGGTAATGGGGGTAGCATGGTAATGGGGTAGCATGGTAATGGGTGGTAGCATGGTAATGGGGTAGCATGGTAATGGGGGTAGCATGGTAATGGGGGTAGCATGGTAATGGGGGTCGCATGGTAATGGGGTAGCATGGTAATGGGGGTGCATGGTAATGGGGTAGCATGGTAATGGGGGTAGCATGGTAATGGGGTAGCATGGTAATGGGGATAGCATGGTAATGGGGGTAGCATGGTAATGGGGGTAGCATGGTAATGGGGGTAGCATGGTAATGGGGGTAGCATGGTAATGGGGGTAGCATGGTAATGGGGTAGCATGGTAATGGGGTAGCATGGTAATGGGGGTAGCATGGTAATGGGGTAGCATGGTAATGGGGGTAGCATGGTAATGGGGGTAGCATGGTAATGGGGGTTTGCATGGTAATGGGGGTAGCATGGTAATGGGGGTAGCATGGTAATGGGTGGTAGCATGGTAATGGGGTAGAGTAAGGGAGCATGGTAATGGGGGTAGCATGGTAAGGGGTACATGGTAATGTGGGGTAGCATGGTAATGGGGTACATTGTAATGGGGGGTAGCAATGGTAATGGAGAGGGCATAGCATGGAAATGGGGGTAGCAGATGGTGGTAGCATGGTATGGGGGTAGCATGGTTAATGGGGTAGCAAAGTAATGGGGATAGCATGGTAATGGGGTAAATTTAAGGACCAGTTTAATGAAAATTTTACGTAAAACTCTTTAACTGAGTGAAAATGTACAGGAAATTGTGAAAGTACCCAACTTTTAAGTGGACCAACTTTTAAGTGGACCCAACTTTTAGTGGACCCAACTTTTAAGTAACCCACTTTTAAGTGGACCCAACTTTTAAGTGGACCCAACTTTTAAGTAAACCCAACTTTTAAGTGGACCCAACTTTTAAGTGGACCCAACTTTTAAGTGGACCCAACTTTTAAGTGGAACCCACTTTTAAGTGACCATTTTAAGTGGACCCAACTTTTAAGTAGACCAACTTTTAAGTGGACCCAACTTTTAAGTAAACCCAACTTTTAAGTGGACCCTTTACCAACTTTTAAGTAACCCAACTTTTAAGTGACCCAACTTTTAAGTAAACCCAACTTTTAAGTGGACCCAACTTTTAAGTGGACCCAACTTTTAAGTGGACCCAACTTTTAAGTAAACCCAACTTTTAAGTGGACCCAACTTTTAAGTGGACCCAACTTTTAAGTAAACCCAACTTTTAAGTGGACCCAACTTTAAGTGGACCCAACTTTTAAGTGGACCCAACTTTTAAGTGACCCAACTTTTAAGTGACCCAACTTTTAAGTAAACCCAACTTTTAAGTGGACCCAACTTTTAAGTGGACCCAACTTTTAAGTGGACCCAACTTTTAAGTGGACCCAACTTTTAAGTGGACCCAACTTTTAAGTGAACCCAACTTTTAAGTAAACCCAACTTTTAAGTAAACCCAACTTTTAAGTGGACCCAACTTTTAAGTAAACCCAACTTTTAAGTGGACCCAACTTTTAAGTAAACCCAACTTTTAAGTGGACCCAACTTTTAAGTGGAACCCCAAATTTTAAGTGAACCCAACTTTTAAGTAAACCCAACTTTTAAGTGGACCCAACTTTTAAGTGGACCCAACTTTTAAGTAAACCCAACTTTTAAGTGGACCCAACTTTTAAGTGGACCCAACTTTTAAGTGGACCCAACTTTTAAGTAACCCAACTTTTAAGTGACCCAACTTTTAAGTAACCCAACTTTTAAGTGAACCCAACTTTTAAGTAGACCCAACTTTTAAGTGGACCCAACTTTTAAGTAAACCCAACTTTTAAGTAGACCCAACTTTTAAGTAAACCCAACTTTTAAGTGGACCCAACTTTTAAGTAAACCCAACTTTTAAGTGAACCCAACTTTTAAGTAAACCCAACTTTTAAGTAAACCCAACTTTTAAGTAAACCCAACTTTTAAGTGGACCCAACTTTTAAGTAAACCCAACTTTTAAGTAAACCCAACTTTTAAGTAAACCCAACTTTTAAGTAAACCCAACTTTTAAGTAAACCCAACTTTTAAGTAAACCCAACTTTAAGTAAACCCAACTTATTATCAGTGGACCCAAACTTTTAAGTAAAAAGACCCAACTTTTAAGTAAGACCCAACTTTTAATAAACCCAACTTTTTTATGTGACCCAAACTTTTAAGTAAACCTCGTTAACTTTTAAGTAAACCAACTTTTAAGTTCATAGCTTTTAAGTGATACCAACTTATTAATTCCATACTTTTAAGTTGAATAATTTTTAAGTAAACACTCTTTAATTGCGTCTCTGTAACCTCTTAAATCTATTTTTCATAAACCTGATTAGCTTTGTATGTATCAGTTTTATCACTCTTTTCTAGTCTGAACCACATCATGAATTCTGTAGGCACTTTTATGTGAAAGATTGTACTGTGTCAATGGGCACTATCTCACTGTGTTAATATTACGGATCTTTCACTAGTTAAGTTGATGTTAAGTGGATTCATTTAGATACCCAACGAGATTTCGACAGTTTATAGCATAATTTTGGCGTTAACCTGGAGGTTTGCTAGTTAATCGTTCGCACTTCTATGTAATATCAAGTTGAATTAATTTGTGGTCACTTCTCTCAAGGATCTTGTGTACTTTAGATTATTAATGGGTTTACTGCTTGACAACCTCATCAAGTAGTTATTATTCTCTAGTTCCTTAAGCGCAGATACCTACATTTAAAACACATCTTGGACAACCTGACAGTCGTTGGACTCCAGGTCGCCAGTCAGAGTTTCTACTACTTTGTAGAAACTTATAATCACTCAAGATCACTACTTTTTGAAGCTTTAAGTTTACGATTTCGTTGGCTGAGCACATGCCAACAGCGTTGGAGGCACCAAGTATTCACATGGTGTCTTATTATCAACTGTCGTAGTGAGTACCATTATATATGGTACTGTCTAGTTTTGGTGCCAGCGGCTCTGCGTGATCTCCTTTTTATGATCAGCTCGCGGTTTAATGGATGTGATTAGTGTGGTCTCGACCCTAATAGCCTTCCTTTGATGTATTGTCTTAAGTTCCTTGAACTATGTGGAAGCACGAAAGCGTCGTGGATTTCAATACTTTCACAATGGTTGTTTTGCATATGATACATTAGTAAGCTCTTACCAGACAAATTTACTACGGATCATTTCTAAGTTGGACGGGTCTTCTGTACAACTCACTTAAAATCAACTCTGCATGTCCTGCTATAACTTCCCCTCAGACCGTCTTCCCAGAGCATGTATATGTATTGCAATGCAACAACATGGGTTTGTTTTAGGACAGAGTGTCACGTCTTTCCCTTCCTCCTCCCCCCAGCATCCCGTCACCTCTATCACCGTGGAACAACTTAAGTTCCTCTAACAGAAGTACTGGTCAGTCAAGCCTCGACGTTGCACTCACATGCAACAGAACGGTGTTTGTTCACATTATGTTTCTTGCACCGGGACTGTTTAAATAATAGAAATTCTAAGAAAGTTTTGCTTCTTTATTGTCTCCTTGTTTATCTTTGTCTTTCCACTCTCTCTGATGCCATTATTATTAAATATATTATTTTGCTCTCTGGATTATTGCTAGTGTTAAAATCCATAATACAAAAATCCTTTCTTATCCCACTCATATCCAAAGCTAGAAGATTGTTTCTAGTTCACTTCAAAGTCTCCCTCACCTCAGGTAGCTAGTGCAGCTAACCCTCACTTAGATAGCTATCCTTCACCTAGATAACTGCACGCCATCCATGACATCCATTTCAGTCCTTTCATGAAGGAAATCTTCGGTATCAAACAAGGAAACGCCAGTAACCTTTCGTTACTTACCCAGGCAATGATTAACATCAATTGTCCTAGCTAACACTCGTTGCTAGAACATGAACAGCGAGCCGCTGCCAGCCTTCCCCTAGTGGATGATCACCTACTTACCTACGCTGGTGTCCTGGCTTTTGGCTGGTTTCTTCTTGATATACACTTAGAATATCTTTATTGAAGATATATCAGGACCGAAACGTCTTCAGTGATGAATTAGACACATGTGCAACATCTGGGTATCTTTACTTGTAGACGTTTCTCCACTCAGTGACTTTATTAATACGATACATGGACAGAATAGTAAAGGTGTCCCAATTGCACGTATCTGTGTTCATTTTCCCACTAGTCGTGAGCAGTTATTTGCCTTATTACTAGAGTTGGCCAACACCCTTACTAGAACACTCAGGCGGTCACTAAATAAGTGTGGCCACCAGCTCGCAGCTCACGAACATATCGTTAAGTTCGTATGTTCGTGTCATAACGTAGGTTGCGTCATGGACGTGGTAGCTGAGAGTACGACTGGGATATTTATGTCAGTAATCACTTATTCGCTGGGAGCTTTATCAAGCTTCAATGAGGTTTGTCCTTGAGGTGAAACGTAGCCTAAATTAACTGTCCCAACTTTGCAAGTGTATGTGTATTTGCCTAAAGAGGTGGGAAGTGTGGAGAGTGTGGGAGCAACGACCCTCCACACACGTAACTACCTGTGGTCACGACATTGGCTCCCCCAGCCAGTGGGAGACACCCCTGACATCATCCTTACTGGGATATCATGAGTAAGGTTGGTCCAGTGACATACTCAACATCACAAACTTGATCTCTCTCTCTCTCTCTCTCTCTCTCTCTCTCTCTCTCTCTCTCTCTCTCTCTCTCTCTCTCTCTCTCTCTCTCTCTCTCTCTCTCTCTCTCTCTCTCTCTCTCACTCTCTCTCTCTCCTGGCTCAGAGACGATATCACTGCTGCCGAACATTCCATTCAGTTCAACTTACAAAAGAGGAAAACCACAACATTCTTTCTTTCCTGGAACTTCTTATGCACAGTAACACTACTACAAGCAACTGCCTTCACCTTAGTGTGTACCGTCCACCCACCACCCAGAACAATCTCATTCATGGCCTGTCTCACCACACCACTAGAACCAAGAGTCACCACTCCACAAGAACCAAGAGAGCTGTTCTGTCGGGGTTCTTTCTGAAGGCCTTTAGAACCTGTAGTCCCGAATTCCTGGAAAACAAGTGACTCAAAATCCCTGAGATCTTCCGCGGTTTACATTATTTACCTCTAACCTTCATACATGGTGGTGGAGGCGAAGAAAACATTTGGCTCTCCGAGAGTCGACACTGAGAGTAACTGGTTTTTAATTATGCCTTCTTCCAGGGTATCTGAGAACACTACCAGGTTACTTAAGAAATGCCAGTGACAGCTACCACCACCCTAGGTACCTGACCAAGTACCTGACCAAGTACCTGACCAAGTACCTGACCAAGTACCTGATCAAGTACCAGTAGTACCAACTTGTTTTTATAAACCAAACTTTTATTGCGTTCAAAAATCAATATAAACGAAGGATGAAATACTCGTATAGTGAAAAATAACTTTGTTTTAACATATATTCCAAAATCCAGAAGGTATTTACTTTTATATATAACTAAGTACGGAGTTAGTGGACCAGTTAAACTTACAGTGATTAGTATTTTAGAAAGAACACTGGGCTACTACAGTAATAACAGAGACACATCTGAGTATAGTGTTAACCAGTCAGGGGCAAGAGTGAGTCTGGTGACCTCTCTTTCAGGCCACCAATCATCCCTCTGAAGCATTTTGAAGGCCTCAGCACCTGGTTAACCACACTCGTCCTAGAGTGCTCAGCTCACCTTAAATACCTTTAACTAACCTTGCTTCTGGCTGGCTAAAACTACACGCAGAGCAGTGGTGGCGTACAGCATGCATCGACTTCAGTAAGAATACCAAATGACTGAGAGCTAAATGAGTTGAATCTAGTAAAAACGCCTGTCTCTGCACTCAGCACATGCCGCTTCCACTACAGAGTGCTGTCACATAAGAACATAAGAATGAAAAAAACAGTGCAGCAAGTCTACTGGCCCATACTAGGCAGGTCCTAGCTGAGGTAAGTCCTAGCAGAGTTCATTCAGCAGTCAAGGGTAGAGTGTCGCCATGGCATAACATAAAAAACAACATGTCCACCTTCTTCTCTCCTGCCTCACCCCAGAGGCAGTGATCGATACAGTAAGTTACATAGTAGCAAGGACACTGATATGTCACTTTCAACCACCACCAGCAGGGCAGATAGTCGATATTTGTGCTAGTGTAGGTCCAAGACACCTGCTGACGCTCGTACACTTCCCCTTAATAAAACTAAATAAAGCGGAGTGAGAAAAATAACTTCACCTCTTTACTCAGCTGACATAAACACTGATAAACACAGTTGGAAGTGTTACAGGAACATGACTGAATAAACCGCAGTCAGTAATGTATATAAATAACTCGTTGCTAGCTAGCTAGTAAGTCCTGGAAGGTGTCCACTACTGCAGTGTTCCTTGCTGTGGTGTGTGAGGTGGTATTGTTCCTTGCTGTGGTGTGTGAGGTGGTATTGTTCCTTGCTGTGGTGTGTGAGGTGGTATTGTTCCTTGTTGTGGTGTGTGAGTTGGTATTGTTTCTTGCTGTGGTGTGTGAGGTGGTATTGTTTCTTGCTGTGGTGTGTGAGGTGGTATTGTTTCTTGCTGTGGTGTGTGAGGTGGTATTGTTCCTTGCTGTGGTGTGTGAGGTGGTATTGTTCCTTGCTGTGGTGTGTGAGGTGGTATTGTTCCTTGCTGTGGTGTGTGAGGTGGTATTGTTCCTTGTTGTGGTGTGTGAGGTGGTATTGTTTCTTGCTTGCTGTGGTGTGTGAGGTGGTATTGTTTCTTGCTGTGGTGTGTGAGGTGGTATTGGTTCTTGCTGTGGTGTGTGAGGTGGTATTGGTTCTTGCTGTGGTGTGTTGAGGTGGTATTGTTCCTTGCTGTGGTGTGTGAGGTGGTATTGTTACTTGCTGTGGTGTGTGAGGTGGTATTGTTCCTTGCTGTGGTGTGTGAGGTGGTATTGTTCCTTGCTGTGGTGTGTGAGGTGGTATTGTTTCTTGCTGTGGTGTGTGAGGTGGTATTGTTTCTTGCTGTGGTGTGTGAGGTGGTATTGTTTCTTGCTGTGGTGTGTGAGGTGCATTGTTCCTTGCTGTGGTGTGTGAGGTGGTATTGTTCCTTGCTGTGGTGTGTGAGGTGGTATTGTTCCTTGCTGTGGTGTGTGAGGTGGTATTGTTCCTTGCTGTGGTGTGTGAGGTGGCATTGTTCCTTGCTGTGGTGTGTGAGGTGGCATTGTTCCTTGCTGTGGTGTGTGAGGTGGTATTGTTTCTTGCTGTTGTGTGTGAGGTGGTATTGTTCCTTGCTGTGGTGTGTGAGGTGGCATTGTTCCTTGCTGTGGTGTGTGAGGTGGCATTGTTCCTTGCTGTGGTGTGTGAGGTGGCATTGTTCCTTGCTGTGGTGTGTGAGGTGGTATTGTTCCTTGCTGTGGTGTGTGAGGTGGCATTGTTCCTTGCTGTGGTGTGTGAGGTGGCATCGTTCCTTGCTCTGGTGTGTGAGGTAATATTGTTCCTTGCTGTGGTGTGTGAGGTAATATTGTTCCTTGATGTGGTGTGTGAGGTAATATTGTTCCTTGCTGTGGTGTGTGAGGTAATATTGTTCCTTGATGTGGTGTGTGAGGTAATATTGTTCCTTGCTGTGGTGTGTGAGGTAATATTGTTCCTTGCTGTGGTGTGTGAGGTAAATAAACATGAAAGCCACTTCGGTAGAAGACACTGAAAAATTACAGGAAGACATAAGAAGTGTTTCCGTGACGTTCAGTGGTGATAAGTTCCAGCTGCTTAAATAAGGAAAGAATGAAGAACTCAAAGGGAACACTGTGTACAAAACTCAGTAGTAACGTCAAATAGATCGAAAAGAACACGTGAAAGACTTAGAAATTATTATGCCAGCTGACCATTCTTCAAAGAACATAATAACGAGAAAGTCACAACAACCAGGGGAAAATAGTATCAGTGGTGACACTTCAAATCGCTAGTGCTCCCTGATGTGGAATTTTACTCAGTGTTGACTACCCCATTCAGGGCAGGAGAAATATCGGGGCTGTAACACAGAGATAATTTACGGCCCGCATAGAGCCAATAATGCACTTATAATACTGGCTACGTCTTAAATATGTACTCACTAGAATGAAGGAGAGAGAGATACATGATGATATATACTTGGATAGTACTCGAGGACCTGGTCCTAAATCTCCACACTGATTAACAACATACTGGGGCAAGAGATGTGAGAGGAAGTACAAGATAAATCAAGTGAAAAGCAGGGATGCGGTGAGCACAGTAAGGGAACACTGTATCAACATTCGTGGCCCCAGATTATTCAACATCTAACCGGAAGATTTCAGAAACACTGCTGAGACAAGTGTAGAAGTCTTCAAGAGGAAACTGGACAAGTATTTTCATCAGGTGCCAGATCAATCAGGCTGTGATGGACATGTGGGGCTGCGGGCCACCAGCAGCAACAGCCTGGTTGACCAGGCAAACACCAGTCGAGCCTGGTCCACGGCCGGGCTCCGAGAGTAGAAAAACTCTCGGAACTCATCAAAGGTATAGTAGAGGTATAACATTACAGGGGAGTTGTTAACATTACACAGCAGTTGTTAACAATATTTCACAATAGTTGTTAACAACATTACGCAACAGTTAACAATATTACACAGTAGTTGTTAACATTACAAAACCGTTGTTAACAACACTACATAGAAGTTAACAAACCATACCACGGGTGGGGTTTGAACCCGCGGTCAGAGAGTCTCAAAACTCCAGATCGTCACGTCTGTAAAAACTTGTATTTGTGGTCACAGAGGTGCCTGTGCTAACCTTCCTATGGTGTAGAAATATACCTAGTTGGACGAGTCTTCTTGAAGCTAACTGGTCCAGTGGTTAACGCGACGGTCTGGAGTTTTATGACTCTCTGGTCGCGGGTTCAAACCCCACCCGTGGTATGGGTTGTTTGCAATCGTGTCATTACGATTTCGCAAGTCAAGTTACAGAGAAGTTAACAATATTACCCAGCAGTTAACAACATTACAAAACGGTTGTTAACAACATTGCACCGCAGTTAACAACATTATAAAACAGTTAACAATATTACACAGGCGTTGTTAACATTACACAGTGTGAAGACCTGAACAGAAAGGTTCAAAATGAAGACCTGAACAGAAAGGTTCAAAATGAAGACCTGAACAGAAAGGTTCAATATGAAGACCTGAACAGAAAGGTTCAATGTGAAGACCTGAACAGAAAGGTTCAATGTGAAGACCTGAACAGAAAGGTTCAATATGAAGACCTGAACAGAAAGGTTCAATATGAAGACCTGAACAGAAAGGTTCAATGTGAAGACCTGAACAGAAAGGTTCAATGTGAAGACCTGAACAGAAAGGTTCAATATGAAGACCTGAACAGAAAGGTTCAATGTGAAGACCTGAACAGAAAGGTTCAAAATGAAGACCTGAACAGAAAGGTTCAATGTGAAGACCTGAACAGAAAGGTTCAATGTGAAGACCTGAACAGAAAGGTTCAATGTGAAGACCTGAACAGAAAGGTTCAATATGAAGACCTGAACAGAAAGGTTCAATATGAAGACCTGAACAGAAAGGTTCAATATGAAGACCTGAACAGAAAGGTTCAAAATGAAGACCTGAACAGAAAGGTTCAAAATGAAGACCTGAACAGAAAGGTTCAATGTGAAGACCTGAACAGAAAGGTTCAATGTGAAGACCTGAACAGAAAGGTTCAATATGAAGACCTGAACAGAAAGGTTCAATATGAAGACCTGAACAGAAAGGTTCAATATGAAGACCTGAACAGAAAGGTTCAAAATGAAGACCTGAACAGAAAGGTTCAATATGAAGACCTGAACAGAAAGGTTCAATGTGAAGACCTGAACAGAAAGGTTCAATGTGAAGACCTGAACAGAAAGGTTCAATGTGAAGACCTGAACAGAAAGGTTCAATGTGTTCATTAAAGATATTTATCATGACAAAGATTTTAACCCCAGATAAACAGATGATTTAGAGGCTATTTTTGTAAGTAAAGAGAAAGCAAAGAAACAAGTAAAGAATAATTAAAGAAATAAGAAAAAAACGAAGTGAAGATATACGTAAAGATTAAGTAAAGAAACTGTTAGTAGACGATAGTAAAGAGGAAGTAAAGACAGTGCTAGTAGACGGTGACAGTAGAGAGGGTAGTGGAGGAGACAGGAACACTGTCTTACAACAACCTGCAGATTAGTTATGTTATCCTCCCTGTACACTAATTACTACTTAAAAGAACGTACAGATGATAATAATTATTACTTGACTATAGGAAGGTAACTCAACTAACACATGGAAGATGGCACATGTTGAGCCTATATTGAAAAAAAAGTGACAAGGGAGACACTTTTAGGCCTCTCAGATTGAGAAGTGTTGCTTTATAATTGTTATAATAAACATTTAAGACGAATGCAACTCTTAGAGAATAGTGAAATACTAAGTGGTAAATAATTTGACTTTTGGTGTGAATAATGACGTACTTCAAATTTGCTAAGTTATTATGACAGAGTTATGGAAAGAGATTAAGAAAGGCTTGGATGGGCTGACTGTGTTTACCTGGACTAGCATACGGGCGCCTGGCAAACTTAAGAACAGCATTCCGACATCTTAAGGAGTCATTGAGGACCCTGTACACCGTGTACGTTAGGCCCATATTGGAGTATGCAGCGCCAGTTTGGAGCCCACACCTAGCCAAGCGTTTAAGTAAACTAGAGAAAGTGTAAAGGTTTGAAACAAGACTAGTCACAGTTGAAAGTTGAAGACTCAGATGAACCACAGGGATGTTAGGAAGTATTTCTTCAGTCACAGAGTTGCCAGGAAGTGGAATAGTATAGGAAGTGTTGTTGTAGAGGCAGGATCCATACATAGCTTTAAGAAGAGGTATGATAAAGCTCATGCAGCCAGTGAAGAGGCGGGGCCAGGAGCTGTGAATCGACCCCTGCAACCACAACTAGATGAGTACAACTAGGTGAGTACACAGGCGGCTTCAGGTGGTGTCGGGTTATAACAGAGTTCCCAGAACTGTGTTTCTTTCCACGATGAGACACGTGTACTGTGTGTTTATATACCAGAGAAACACAGGGTGTAAATCCTCCCTCCACACAGTGTATCTCTCATCACACAGTGTCTCTCCCTCCCTCCCTCTACACAGTGTATCTCCCTCCCTCCCTCTACACAGTGTCTCTCCCTCCCTCCCTCTACTCAGTGTATCTCCCTCCCTCCCTTTACACAGTGTCTCTCCCTCCCTCACTCCCTCCCTCTACACGGTGTCTCTCCCTAAGTCGCTCTACACAGTGTCTCTCCATCCCTCCCTCCCTCTGCACAGTGTCTCTCCCTTCCTCCACACAGTGTCTCTCCCTCTCTCCACACAGTGTCTCTCCCTCCCTCCCTTTAGAGTGTCTCTCCCTCCCTCCACACAATGTCTCTCCCTCCCTCTACACAGCGTGTCTCCCTCTCTCTACACAGTGTCTCTCCCTCCTCCACACTAGTGTTCTCCCTCTCCCCACACAGCTTCCTCCCTCCCTCCACACAGTCTCCCTACCTCTACACAGTGTCTCTCCCTCTCTATACACAGTGTCTCTCCCTCTCTCCACACAGTGTCTCTCCCTCTCTCCACACAGTGTCTCTCCCTCCCTCCCTCTACACAGTGTCTCTCCCTCCCTCTACACAGTGTCTCTCCCTCTCTCCACACAGTGTCTCTCCCTCTCTCCACACAGTGTCTCTCCCTCTCTCCACACAGTGTCTCCCTCTCCCCACACAGTTCTCCCTTCTCTCCACAGTTCTCTCCTCCCTCTACACAGTGTCTCTCCCTCTCTCCACACAGTGTCTCTCCCTTCCTCTACACAGTGTCACTCCCTCTCTCCACACAGTGTCTATCCCTCTCTCCACACAGTGTCTCTCCCTCCTTCCACACAGAGTCTCTCCTCTCCACTCTACACAGTGTCTCTCCCTCCTCTCACACACAGTGTCTCTCCTCTCTCCACACAGGTCTCTCCCTCCTCCCTCTACACAGTGTCCTCCCCCTCCTCCTACACAGTGTCTATCTCCCTCTCTTCCACACAGTGTCTCTCCCTCCCTCTACACAGTGTCTCTCCCTCCTCCACACAGGTGTCTCTCCTCCTCCACACAGTGTCTCTCCCTCCCCACACAGTGTCTCTCCCTCCCTCCACACAGTGTCTCTCTCCCTCCCTCTACACAGTGTCTCTCCCTCTCTCCACACAGTGTCTCTCCCTTCCTCTACACAGTGTCTCTCCCTCTCTCCACACAGTGTCTCTCCCTCTCTCCACACAATGTCTCTCCCTCCCTCGACACAGTGTCTCTCCCTCCCTCTACACAGTGTCTCTCCCTCTCTCCACACAGTGTCTCCCCTCCCCCTCCACACAGTGTCTCTCCCTCCTCTCACACATGTCTCTCCCTCCCTCTACACAGTGTCTCTCCCTCCCTCCACACAGTGTCTCTCCCTCCTTACACAGTGTTCTCTCCTCCCTCCACACAGTGTCTATCTCCCTCTCTACACAGTGTCTCTCCTCCCTCGACCACACAGTGTCTCTCCCTCCTCCACACAGTGTCTCTCCCTCTCTCCCACACAGTGTCTCTCCCTCCCTCCACCAGTGTCCTCTCCCTCTCAAACAGTGTCTCTCCCTCTCTCCACACAGTGTCTCTCCCTCCTCCCACACAGTGTCTCTCCCTCTCTCCCACAGGTCTCTCCCTCCCTCTACACATTGTCTCTCCCCTTCACTCTACACAGTGTCTCTTCCTCCCTCCCACCAGTGTCTCTCCCTCCTCTACACAGTGTCTCCTCCCTCCACTCCCTCCCTTACACAGTGTTCTCCCTCCCTCCCCCACAGTGTCTCTCCCTCCCTCTACAGAGTGTCTCTCCCTCCCTTCTACACAGTGGCTCTCCCTCTCCCCTCCCTCCCCAACACAGTGAGTCTCCCTCCCTCACACAGTGTCTCTCCCTCCTCTACACAGTGTCTCTCCCTCCTCCACACAGTGTCTCTCCCTCCCTCCAAACAGTGTCCTCTACCCTCCCTCTCACACAGTGTCTCTCCCTCCCTCTACACAGTGTCTCTCCCCTCCTCCACACAGTGTCTCTCCCTCTCCTCTACAACAGTGTCTTCCCTCCCTCTACAGAGTGTCTCTCCTCCCTCCACAGTGTCTCTCCCTCCCTCTACACAGTGTCTCTCCCTCCCCAAAAGTACTCTCCTCCCCCCCTCACAGGTCTCTCCCTCCCTACTACACAGTGTTTTCCCCTCCCCCCCCTCCTCCCCCACAGTGCCCTCTCCCTCCCTCCCTCCCTCACACAGTGTCTCTTCCTCCCTCCCTTTTACACACGGGTCTCCTCCCTCCCTCCCTCTACACAGTGCCCTTCCCTCCCTCACACAGTGTCTCTCCCTTTCCCAAACAGTGTCTCTCCCTTCCCTCCACTCAGTGCTTCTCTCCTTCTACATAGTGTCTCTCCTCCCTCCCACAGTGTTTCCTCCCTCCCTCCGCACAGTGTCTCTTTATCCACCCCAGTGTTCCTCCCTTTCTCCACACAGTGTCCCTGCACACAGTGCTTCTCCACACAGCGTTCCTTCACACAGTGTTCCTCCACAAAGTGTTCCGCCTTCCCTCCACACAGTGTTCCTCCCTCCACACAGTGTTTCTCCAGAAAGTGTTCCTCCACATAGTGTTCCTCCACATAGTGTTCCTCCCTCCCTCCACAGAGTGTTCCTCCCTCCACACAGTGTTTCTAAACACAGTGTTCCTCCACATAGTGTTCCTCCCTCCCTACACACAGTGTTCCTCCCTAACTCCACACAGTGTTCCTCCCTCCACACAGTGTTCCTCCCTCCTACCACACAGTGTTCCTCCCTCCCTCAACACAGTGTTCCTCCTTCCACACAGTGCTCCTCCCTCCCCCCACACTGTGTCCTCCACTCAGTGTTTCACACAGTGTTCTCCTCCACACAGTGTTCCCCCCTTCCCTCACCAGTGTTCTCCTCCCTTACAAGTGTTCTCCTCCCCACACAGTGTTCCTTCCCCCACACAGTGTCCTCCCACCACAGTGTCCTCACACTAGTGTTCCCTCCACCCGTGTACAAGTGTTTCCGTCCAACAGTGTTCCTCCTCCCCCACACAGTTTTACCTCCCCACACAGTGTCTCTCCACAACAGTGTTCCTCCACACAGTGTTTCTCCACACAGTGTTCCTCCACCGTAGGTGTTCCTCTCCACACAGTGTTCCTGAACACAGTGTTCCTCCACAAGTGTTTCTCTCCACACAGCGTTCCTCCACACAGGTTCCTCCACACAGTGTTCCTTCCACACAGTGTTCTCCACAGTATTCCTCCACACAGTGTTCCCCCCTCCACCACAGTTTTCCTCCACACAGTGTTTCCTCACGTGTTCCTCCACAAGTGTTCCTCCACAAAAGTGTTCCTCCAAACAGTGTTCCTCCACACAGTGTTCCCCTCACACTGTGTCCTCCACACAGTTTTTCCTCCACACAGTGTTCCTTCACACAGTGTTCCTCCACACAGTGTTCCTCCACACAGTGTTAATCCTCTCCTCACACAGTGTTCCTCCACACAGTGTTCCTCCACACAGTGGTTCCTCCAAACACAGTGTTCCTCCACACAGTGTTCCTCCACACAGCGTTTCTCCACACAGCGTTCCTCCACACAGTGTTCCTCCACACAGTGTTCCTCCACACAGTGTTCCTCCACACAGTGTTCCTCCACACAGTGTTCCTCCACACAGTGTTCCTCCACTTTTCCCAGCGTTTCCTCCACACGTGTCCTCCACAACAGCGTTCCTCCACACAGTGTTCCTCCCACAGTGTCTCCCAGTTTCCTCACACAGCGTTTTCGCACAGTGTTTCTCCACACAGTGTTCCTCCACACAGTGTTCCTCCACAGAGTGTTCCTCCACACAGTGTTCCTTCACACAGTGTTCCTACACACAGTGTTCCTACACACAGTGTTCCTTCACACAGTGTTCCTTCACACAGTGTTCCTACACACAGTGTTCCTACACACAGTGTTCCTTCACACAGTGTTCCTTCACACAGTGTTCCTTCACACAGTGTTCCTTCACACAGTGTTTCACCAAGCCTCCACACAGTGTTCCTCCACACAGTGTTCCTCCACACAGTGTTCCTCGACACAGTGTTCCTCCACACAGGTTCCTCACACGTGTTCCTCCACAGTTTCCTCCACAGTGTTCCTCCACACAGTGTTCCTCCACACAGTGTTCCTCCACACAGTGTTCCTCCACACAGTGTTCCTCCACACAGTGTTCCTCCACACAGTGTTCCTCCACACAGTGTTCCTCCACACAGTGTTCCTCCAACAGATGTTCTCCACACAGTGTTCCTCCACACAGTGTTCCTCCACACAGTGTTCTTCCTCAGATTCTCACACAGTGTTCTCCACACAGTGTTCCTCCACACAGTGTTTCCTCCACACAGTGTTTCACCATGTCTCCACATTGTTCTCCCACCACAGTGTTCCTCCACAGTGTTCTCCACACGTGTTCCTCCACACAGTGTTCCTCCACAGTGTTTCTCCACACAGTGTTCCTCCACACAGTGTTCCTCACACAGCCTGTTCCTCACACAGGTTCCTCCACACAGTGTTCCTGCACACAGTGTTCCTCCACACAGTGTTCCTCCACACAGTGTTCCTCCACACAGTGTTCCTCCACACAGTGTTTCTCCACACAGTGTTCCTTCACACAGTGTTCCTCCACACAGTGTTCCTCACACACAGTGTTCCTCCACACAGTGTTCCTCCACACAGTGTTCCTCCACACAGTGTTCTCCACACAGTGTTCCTCCACACAGTGTTCCTCCACACAGTGTTCTTTCGCACAGTGTTTCTCCAAACAGTGTTCCTCCACACAGTGTTCCTCCACACAGTGTTCCTTCCACAAGTGTTACCTCCACACAAGTGTTCCTCGCACACAGTGTTCCCCACACGTGTTCCTGCACACGTGTTCCTCCACACAGTGTTCCTCCACACAGTGTTCCTGCACACAGTGTTTCTCCACACAGCGTTCCTGCACACAGTGTTCCTGCACACAGTGTTTCTCCACACAGCGTTCCTCCACACAGTGTTCCTCCACACAGTGTTCCTCCACACAGTGTCCACATTATTGCCTCACGTTCTTCTCCATCTTACTTATTCCTTGAATTCTTTTTAACAATGTTTTCTCCCCTTCCTTCCACCTTATTTATGCTTCATTCACCTTCTTCCTCCCTTCTTTTTTCATCATTTATTTCACGTTTTCTTCCTATATATATCCTATTAATATTTTAAAAAATATCTCTCCCCTCAAGAACATTATATACATTTTTTATATTATATTTATATAATTATATATATGAATATATATATTTTTATATAATATATATATATATTTTTAATATATATTATATACAGACACATAAATAACATTCGTTCTTTTATACGGGGTTTTAAGGTTACTTAAGTTATTAGGTTAGGTTTTTAGGTTAGGTTAGGTTAGGTTAGGTTAGGTTTTTTAGGTTAGGTGGTTAGGTTAGGTTTTGGTAGGTTAGGTAAGTTAGGTTAGGTTAGGTTAGTTTGGTTAGGTTGGTTGGGTTTAAAAGGTTAGGTTAGGTTTAGGTTTAGGTAGGTTAGGTTAGGTTAGGTTATGTTAGGTTAGGTTAGGTTAGTAGGTTAGTTAGGTTAGGTTGGTTAGGTTGGTTAGGTTAGGTTAGGTTAGGTTAGGTTAGGTTTGGTAGGTGAGGTTAGGTTAGGTTAGTTAGGTTGGGTTTTAGGTTAGGTTTAGGTTAGGTTAGGTTAGGTTAGGTTAGGTTAGGTTAGGTTAGGTTTAGGTTAGGTTGGGTTGGGTTTGGGTTTGGGTTAGGTTAGGTTTAGGTTAGGTTAGGTTAGGTTGGTTAGGTTAGGTAGGTTAGTTAATTTAGGGTTAGGTTAGGTTAGGTTAGGTTAGGTTAGGTTTTTAAGGTTAGGTTAGGTAGGTTAGGTTAGGTTAGGTTAGGTTAGGTTTGGTTAGGTTAGGTTAGGTTAGGTAGGTTAGGTTAGGTTAGGTTAGGTTAGGTTAGGTTGGGGTTAGGTTTGTTAGGTAGGTTAGGTTAGGTTGGGTTTAGGTTAGGTTAGGTTAGGTTGGGTTTTAGGTTAGGTAGGTAGGTTGGGTTTAGGTTAGGTTAGGTTAGGTTAGGTTAGGTTGGGTTTGGTTAGGGTTAGGTTAGGTTAGGTTAGGTTAGGTTAGGTTAGGTTAGGTTAGGTAGGTTAGGTTAGGTTAGGTTAGGTTAGGTTTGGTTAGGTTAGGTTTTAGGTAGGTTAGGTTTAGGTTAGGTTAGGTTAGGTTAGGTTAGTTAGGTTGGGTTTAGGTTAGGTTAGGTTTGGTTAGGTAGGTTAGGTTAGGTTAGGTTAGGTTAGGTTGGGTTTTAGGTTAGGTTGGGGGTTAGGTTAGGTTAGGTTAGGTTAGGTTGGGTTAGGTTAGGTTAGGTTAGGTTAGGTTAGGTTAGGTTGGGTTTAGGTTAGGTTAGGTTAGGTTAGGTTGGGTTGGTTAGGTTAGGTTAGGGTAGGTTGGGTTTAGGTTAGGTTAGGTAGGTTGGGTTTAAATTTAGGTTAGGTTGGGTTTAGGTTAGGTTAGGTTAGGTTAGGTTAGGTTAGGTAGGTTAGGTTAGGTTAGGTTAGGTTAGGTTAGGTTAGGTTAGGTAGGTTAGGTTAGGTTAGGTTAGGTTAGGTTTAGGTTAGGGTTGGGTTTGTAGGTTGGGTTTAGGTTAGGTTAGGTTTTGGTTGTTAGGTTTAGGTTAGGTTAGGTTATAGGATTAGGTTAGGTTGGTTTAAAGGTTAGGTTAGGTTAGTTAGGTTAGGTTAGGTTGGGTTTGGGTTTAGGTTAGGTTAGGTTAGGTTAGGTTAGGTTAGGTTAGTTAGGTAGTTTTAGTTAGTTAGGTTAGGTTAGTTAGGTTAGTTAGGTTAGTGGTAGTTTAGGTTAGGTTAGGTTAGGTTAGTTAGGTTAGGTTAGGTTAGTTTAGTTAGTAGGTTGGGTTTGGTTAGTATTTAGGTTAGTTAGGTTAGGTTAGGTAGGTTAGGTTAGTTAGTTAGGTTAGTTAGGTTGGGTAGTTAGGTTAGTAGGTTGGGTTAGGTTAGGTAGGTTAGGTTGGGTTTAGTAGGTTAGTTAGTTTAGGTTAGGTTAGGTTAGTTAGGTTAGTTAGTTAGGTTAGGTTTAGGTTAGTTAGGTTTAGGTTAGTTAGGTTAGGCAGGTTAGGTTAGTTTAGTTAGGTAAGTTAGTTAGTTAGGTTATTTAAAGGCTGGGTTAGGTTAGTTAGGTTAGTTAGGTTAGGCTAGGTTAGGTTAGTTAGTTAGGTTAGGTTAGGTTAGTTAGGTTAGGTTAGGTTAGCTAGGTTAGGTTAGTTAGTTATTAGGTAGGTTAGTTAGGTTAGTTAGTTAGGTTAGTTAGGTTAGGTTTGGTTAGTTTAGGTAGGTTAGGTTAGTTAGGTTAGGTTAGTATTAGTTAGTTTGTTAGTTAAAGTAGTTAGTTAGGTTAGTTAGGTTAGGTTAGCTAGTTAGGTTATTTGTTAGGTAGTTGGGTTAGGTTGGTTAGGTTGGGTTAGGTTGGGTTTTGGGTTTTGGTTAGGTTAGGTTGGTTCGGTTGGGGTTGGGTTTTCCGGTTTTGGTTCGGTTAGGTTGGTTTTAGGTTGGGTTTTGGGTTTTGGGGTTCGGTTGGGGTTTGGTTTTAAGGTTGGTTGGTTAGGTTGGGTTTGGGGGTTAGGTTGGGTTAGGTTGGGTTTAGGTTAGGTTATTTTTAGGTTGGGTTTTAGGTTGGGTAGGTTGGTTAGGTTAGGTAGGTTGGGTTTTGGGTTTGGGGTTTGGATAGGTTATGTTGGTTTATTTTTTTTAAAATTTGGGTTTTTGGTTGGGGTTTCGGTTAGATTGGGTTTTGGTTGGGTTGGGTTTTGGGATTAGGTTGGGTTAGGTTAGGTTTGGGTTTAGGTTGGTTAGGTTAGGTTTTCTTTTTTAAAGCCCTTTTAAAGGGGGATAACCCTCTAAATATTTATACGTTTGAGGGGGAGTATATCCAGGGGTTTTATAAGGGGGAGGTGGTTCTTAGTTTTATATACGCTGAAAAATTAAATTAATCGCTATTTATTGGGTATTAAAGTTTTTGGGGGCTGATGGTGTACGGGTTTGACATGCAAACCTTATTGAAAACCCCTTTAAAACCAAGAAAGGATTGGTTTATTGGTGTGTGGAGTCTGCCAAAACTTGAAAATTTAAAAAGCTTCGAAAACCCGTTTTTTTACCGCTACCGGGGATGTTAAATTAAAGATATCTCACAAAAAAAAATTTTATTAAACTTTGAGGGCTTTTTTTTTTGGGTTTTGGGGAGAAAGGGTTTGCATGTGTAGAGCTTTATAGGGTAATTTAGTTTAAAACTCTCTTCTGAGCTATAGTTTGTCTTTGGAAAACCCGGGGTGGAGGGTTGTGGTTTTTTTTGTATTTCTGGGGATTATTTTTAAACTGAAAAGGCACCCACAAGTGTGTGTGACAAATTTTAAAGGCCCATTTCACACGGGGTTTCCGGAAGGGTAACAGCCTTAGAAAATCTCCCCTCCCCTCTTCCCCCTCCCTCCCTCCGAACCCTTTCCTTCCCCTTTCCATCCTTTTACTTATATCTTTTCCAGGTAAAGACCCCACCGGGCCTAAGAAGGTCATGGGAAAGTGGGTGAGTTTGGGTGATAGAGTGTATTTGAGGACCTGACAAATTGGGCCCGTAGGTTCTGCAGTGTTTCCCTTTATTTTTTATTTTTATGTTCTTAAAAACATAAGTTTCCCCCGGGGTTTAATTTATATTTTCCCGTATTAACTTTTTTCTAAAATTCCCGAAAAGGGGAAATTTGTTTATATTTTTAAAATATATATTTTTTTATTATATATATTATATATATAATATATAAAATATTATAAAATAATATTATATATATTATATATTATATTTTTATAAATAATTTGACCCCGGGCCTGTACTCCGGGCTGCGTTTTTCCTTGTTTTTTACCCAAGCTTTAAAGACTTTTCCCTTTGGGGGGGGGTTGAACCCCCAATAGCCCCCTTTTAAGACCAAAACTTGAGCCGTTGGATCTTTGTTGGATCTCCTTTGGGCCCCATCCCCTTTTTATTCTCCCCGTTAGTTTTTACCTCCTTTGCGAACAAGGGCCACTTCTATTTATTTCTTCTGTCTGTCTTTCAAGAAACGCCCGGGCCTTTGTGGTGTGTGTGGTGTGTTTTGGTGTGTTGTGGTGTGTGTGTGTGTTGTGTGGGGTTTTTAATTCAATTTACACAACCCAAAATAATTTTACAAAGCTGATCACTATGGGGCACGTTTTCAGTAGCATTTTTCCTTGCTCCGTAATTTTGTTGATGGGGAAACTGAAGGATGGCGATGTTTAAGATTTGGAGTGGCATAGCCCAATACCTCCACCACCACCACCCACCCCCATCACCACCCCCCCCCCACCACCATCACCACCACCACAACCCCCAATTTTAAACTTAGAGTGGATGCAAAAACCATACATACCACCACCTAACACTCACCATTTAGTGAACCCCCCATGTGAACTCGTAATACTTAATAATAATAAAAATAAAATTAAATAATAAAAAATAATAATAAAAATAATAATAAATAAAATAATTGAAAATTTAAAAAAAATATAATAAAATAATAAAAATATAAAATAAAAAATAATTTTATTTTTAAAATAATAATAATAATATAATAATAATTAAAAATAAAAATAATAATTTAAAATAATAAAAAAAAAATAAAATTTTTAATAAAAATAAAAATAATAATATAAAAAAAAATTTTAATAATAAAAAATATAATAATAAAAATAAATAATAAATAAAAATTTAATATTAATTAATAATAATAATAATAATAATAAAATATAATAATAATAATAATAATAAAAATAATAATAATAATATAAAAAGGTATATGTTGCTCAGCTCCCAGTTGCCGGTCGTGGTCAGTCGGGAAAGGGGTAAAAGATGGGGGGTCAAAATGTGGTCGATGGTCAGCAGAGACTGAAAAGTGATCGTAAATGTCACCAATGAAAGGAGAGAAAAAAGATCGGGTTGTGGGGTAAGAAATTGAAAAGAACTTGAACAAGAGGGAGAAAGATCGGAGTGGAGAGGGAGATGATGGAGGGAGAGGGAAGGGTGGGGAAGGGAGGGAACGGGGAGGGGGGGAAGGAGGGTGGAGACGAGGGAGGAGATTGGAAGGAGTGGGGGGGGGAAGGAGTTGAGGGGTAAAGGGGGGGGAAAGGAGTCGGGGGGGGGTTGGAGGGAGTGTCGGGGGGGGGTGGGGGAGTCGAGGGGGAGGGGAGGAGGGAGTGGGGGGGGGGGAGGGGTGGGGGGTCGAGGGGGAGGGGTGGGGGAGTCGGGGGGGGGTTTTCCAGTCTGGCCCCGCCTCTTCGGGGTTTGTACTAGATACTTTTCCCCTCTTGTAATACCCTTGTCTATCTCTTTCAATTTAGTAGGTTGTGCTTTTTCTTAAATATTTGTCCCTATCCCCCTTGTAAATTTCCTTATTATTTTAAAAGTCTTAAAATGCCCTTCCTTTTCCTCATTTCCTTCAATATCGTCTGGTTGATTTCCCCCCTTAACCCTCCCCCGCAGGAATGCCCCTTAAAACCCCCTGGAGAGGAGTTGTCTTGGCCCATCCCTTAAGGTATCTAGTTGCGAGCAGTTTCCCTCCCCCCTGCCGGTTGTGTGTAGTGTTTTTTCCCCCCTCGGTTTATTTTTTGCCTTTTGTAAAAAATATCCCCAATTATGATGCCTCATTTCTTGTGAGCTCATCATGGGGTATTTCTTTGAGCCCCCCTTTCCCTTCCCTCACCCAAAGTCCCTGGTTTTTGATTTTGTTTCTATGATGTGGCGTACAATAGTTTTGGACTTTTTGCTTTCGATCCCATGTCATTTTAACTGCCCGGGGGCCCCTCCCCCCTTTATCCATGCATATTTTTTTCTGGTCATCAGTCAGCTCTTTATTTTCCTGGGTCTTTGTTTTATATTTTTTCCGTGCCCTGCCATTCCCTTGGCCCTCTCCCTCTGGGTAAACCCAAGGGTTCCTGGTCTTCCCATTGTTTCTGTTCCCCCTTTTTTATGAATTTCTCTGCCCCCCCGCATTGGTAACCCCGTGTCTTTCATTTATTTCGTTTTCCCCTAATTCTTTCTCAGTTGACTTCATGAAAGGAATTGCCATACTTGTGTAGCCCCCTCTTTTAAAGTTGGCTTTTCCTCCTTTTCGTTTTCCCCCACATCCACGGTATTGAGATGGGGACCCATGATCATACCACTGAGGGGTTTTCATGTGAAATTTTAATGCCCGATGGCTCAAGGTGAAACAAGGTCCAGCCTTTTGGTTCGTCCCTCCTTTTGCATTCACCCTATTGTTTCTGGCCCCCCCATGTGGCCCCGGTTTTTCTACTGGGTTTCTTGGGGTTTGAAACCCTTCATAATTAATAGCTTTGCCCACCATGTGGGTTTTTGGGCCCAAACTTAGCTGTGTGTCCCCATTGTTCTGTTGCTCTCTCAGGTTTTTATTTTGGTTTCTTGCTGTTTGTGAGGTTTTTTTATCATGAAATCATTCCCAAGGGGGCCCCCCATCGAAGAGTTCCTACTACGATTCACCTGTTTTTTTTGTCCATTCGCCATTTTAAAAAATTCCCAGGGTTTTTGATGAGCTATTACTCCTTGTTTCTTTTTTTCCCTCTGTTTTCCTCAGAATTGATCCAAGTCGGGAATTGGGCCCCGTTATCACCCCCGTGAGCTTTTTTTCTGGTTGCTATATGTTGAGGTTTTGCCTCCGTAATTTTGTTCATGTACCCTTACATTTAATGTTATTCCTTTTGTTTTTCCCCATTTCCCGGCCTGGAGCCCCTTGTGTGTGTTGTGTGGTGTGTGTGGGTTTTGTTTGTGTGTGGCGCGGTGTGTGTGTGTTTTGTTGTGTGTGTGTGTGTGTTGTGTGTGTGTGTGTGTGTTTTGGTGTGTGTGTTGTGTGTGTGTGTGTGTGTGTTTTGTGTGTGTATGTGTATGGTGTGGTGTGTTTGTTTTGTGTGTGTGTGTGTGTGGTTGTTGTGTGTGGTGCTATTTGTGTGTGTGTGTTTTTTGTGTGTGTGTGTGTGTGTGTTGTGTGTTGTGTGTAGTTTGTGTGTGTGTGGGGTGGTGTGTGGGGTTGGTGTGTTGTGTATTTTTTGGTGTGTGTTGTGTGTGTTGTATTTGGGGGTGTGTGTTGTGTTGTGGTGTTGTGTTTGTGTATCCTAATTCACCTTATTTGGTTGCGGGGGTCAAAGATCAGCCCTGGCCCCCCCCTCTTAGACGCTACTGGGTTCTCTCTGTTTCCCTGAGCTTTGTAACCCTTTTTAAAAAATTTTTGGGTTTCCCCGCCCCCATATTTCCCTTGCTAGGTATTCCATTTGCTGACACCTTGATAAAGAAAACTTCCCTAACGTCCCTGTGATGTCTGAGTCTTCAGCTTTTCCGTTGTGACCCCTTGTTGTGTCCCCCTTTGGAACACCCATCTTGTCCACCTTGTTATTCCCCGCGTATTTGTATTCGTTATCTGTTCCCCGACCCTTCGTCCCCCAGGTCGTCTTTCCCTTTCTTAAAACCCTTTTCCCCGTCGAAATTCCCCTTTAGCCTTGGGGGTAGCCTTGTTGCAAATTTTTTATTTCTCTAACTTTTTGACGTGCTTGACCCGGTTGGGTTAGATGGTGGCAATCCCGTAGGGCTAACATCACGTGAAATGCTTGAACGATTCCCCTTTTTAAGGTACAGAAAGCTATTCTCGGGGGTTTTCAGGCGCCGTATGCGGGGCGGTTTTTTGGGTTTTGTGTGCCTCGGTGATGTGCCGGTGTTATGGGACCCAAGGTCTTTCTCCCCGAGTGAGGGCTGTAGTCTTTGTCCACTAGCCTTATCTGTCTGCGGTTTCTTTGCCCCTCCCCAAATTTTATGACTTTGATTTGGAGGGTTGAATTCGAGAAAAACCCGTTTTGGACCCCTGTCCCGCCTGTCCCGGTCTCTTTTCAGTCCTGCCTATCCCGTCCCATTTATTCTTTTTCTCAACTTCACGTCTCTGGAACAGGGACATTCAAGTTTTTCCTTCCAAATGTCGTTACATTTCAAAAAAAAGATGGTCCTAGAAAATGACCCCCGTGGGACCCGTGTAACAGGCGCCCAATGTGATACCCTTTCCCTACCATGTTGTTGTGCCCCCCGTCGGTATTCCCTTATCCATTGCAGTGCCCCCCCTTTTACATGCGTTCCCCCAGCTTTTTGCATAAATCTTTGGGGGAACTTGTCAAAGGCCTTCCCGCAGTCTAGGAAAAAGCAATTACCCACCCCCCTCTTCGTGTTTATTCTGTTATTGTCTAAAATCCCGGAGGTTTGGATACAAGATTTGCCCTTATGAACCCCTGTTTGGGTTTTCATTTTTTAAACTTTTTCCTTTCCCGGTGTTCGACCCCTCTCCCCCTGTAATCTTTCCCTGACTTTGACAAATACATGTCAGGACAGGTCTTAGTTTAGTGCCCCGTTTTGTTTTTTCCCCTTTTTTAAATATGGGGGCAAAAATTTGCTGTTTATTTTTAGGTAGTTTCCCGTTTTAAGGGGGTGTGTTGAAGATTGTGGTTAGGGCACGCACAGCATCTCCGCTCTTCTCTAAGGACCCATGGGGGGATGTTGCCCGGTCCATCGCCCTTTTAGGTGTCAAGGTCATTAAGAGCTTTTTTACCCCCTCCTGTTGTTCGATTTCATCCACATGTTTGGGAATTCCCCCTTGATGTTCCCCCCTGTGCTGTCTTCCACAGCCCCTTTCCCGTTTACTGTAAAAAACTTCTTAAATCTCCCCGTTTGTCCTCACTACCTCTGATATTTCTTGTGAGTTTCCCCTTCTGTCCCAAATTTAATGGTCTTTGAGTTGTTTCCTCCCGATGGGCTAACAAAAGTTTCGGGTCAGTCTTGTTCTCGTTTTCTATGTCATTTTATACTGTCGCTGGGGGGTTCCCCCTTACCTGTGCGTATATTCCTGGCTCTGGATGTCTCCTTTTTTCGTGTGTTCTCTGCCCTTTGTACTTTTTCATTCTCTAGCACTTTGTTTTTGCCTCCTTAAAACCCCGGGGAAAACCCGGGGTGTTATGGTTTTTCCGTTGTTTTGTTTCCTTGGGAAAAACCTTTCCCTGCCCCCTTGCTTTTGTGTTACTATTCCACATTTAAATTTTCTGGCTTTCCCGCCCGTTCTCTGTCCCATGGACCCCCGCAGGAAATTTTAACCCTTGTAGTCCCCCCTTTTTTGTGGGTTTTCCCATTCAATCGTTATTCTTCCCCTTGCAGCCCCACTAGTATTTAAAGAAGAACCACGGGTCGTAGCTCTAGGGGGTCTCAACTTGTGTCTCAAGTTGAGCTGCCCAGGGTGAAAAACAAGGGCAATCTTGCTGGTTAAACTCCCCCTTTATTGGGAGTGTCCCTTCATGTTGGTGATGAGGTTTTTCCCGCCCCCGTCCAACACCCGGCTTCCATGTTTCGGGACCCCCCGTGGCTCCCGGTTTTCCCAGTCAAATTCCCCGTGGTTGGAAAAACCCCCCTAAAAAGCAATTTGCTCTGTGTGAGTCTTCTTGCCCTCAGCAGTGTGTCAACCTTTCTCTGTTGTCTTTATTTCCTCTTTGGCCCTGCAGTTTGTGGTGGGTTTTAATCACTGCAATGACCACTTTGTGTATGTGTGTGTGTGGTTGGTGTGTTTGTGTGTGTGTGTGTGTGTTGTGTGTGTGTGTGTGTGTATTTTGTGTGTGGGTGTGTTGTGTTGTTTTGTGTGGTTTGTGTGTGTGTGTGTGTGTGTATTGTGTGGTGTTGTTTTGTGTGTGTGTGTGTTTTTGTGTGTGTGTGTGGGGTTTGTTTTGTGTGTGTGTTTGTGTATTTGTGTGTGTGGGTTTTTTGTGTGTGTGGTGTGTGTGTGTGTGTGGGGGTTTTGGGGTTTGTGTGTGTGTGTTGGGGTTGTGTTTTGTTTTTGTGTGTTTTTGTGTGTGTTTTGTGTTTTTTGTGTGTTGTAGTGTGTATGTGTGTGTGGGGTTATGTGTGTTGGTATGTGTGTTTTTGGTGTGTATGTGTTGTGTGTGTTTTTGTGTGTGTGTGTGTGGTGTGTGTGTGTGGTATTTTGTTGTGTGTATGTGTGTTGTGTGTGTGTGTACGTGTATACCTATTTGGGGGTTGCAGGGGTCGAGTCCAGTCCTGGCCCCGCCTCTTCGCTGTTTTGCTATGGTTCCTGCCCCCACCACATCATTTTCTAGGCTTTTCCCAGGGGCTGATTCTCTATGATAAAGAAATATCCTAACATCCCTTGATTCTTGGGAGTCTTAATTCCCAATTGTGCTCTTGTGTCTGTTCCCTCTCTGGAACATCCCGTCTTTGTCCACCTCGTCTTTTCCCGCGCAGTTTTTATATGTCGTTATCTGTCCCCCCTGCCCCTCCTGGCCCCCAGTGTGTCAGGCCGTTTTCCCTCAACCTTTTTCATAGGACAATCCCGTAGCTCTGGGGATAGTCTTGTTGCAAACCCTTTGCACTTTCTCTAATTTCTTGACGTGCTTGACTGGGTGTGGTTTCCCAAACTGGTGCTCCCATACTCCAGTATGGGCCTGAGTAGATGGTGTACAGAGTCTTAAACGAATCCTTACTGAGGTTCGGAAGTTTTTCCGTGGTTTGCAGGGCCCGTATGCTGAGCATTTTGATTGATGTGGCCTAGGAGATATGTCAGGTTATATACCCCCAGATCTTTTTCCTTGGTGGGTTTGCAGTCTTTGGCCATTAAACTATTTGTGTCTGCGGTTTTTTTTTTGCCCTTCCCAAACTTCAGACTTTGCATTTGGAAGGGTTAAATTCAAGGACCCAGTTGCTGGACCGGCTTGTAGCCTGCGGTCTTTTTGTGTCCTCCCTGATCCCGCCGATTCGATTCTTCTCATTAATTACATCACTGCAAACAAGGAACTTCGGTCTACCCTTCCGTTTGTCGTTCAGTTCCCAAAAAAGCACAGGTCTGGACTGACCCTGTAGAACCCCGCTTGCCCAAGGGCCCCTTGACACCTCGTCGCGTCCCATGATCGTTTTTGCCCCCCCTGTCAGATATTCTCTGATCCATTGCAGTCCCCTTTCCTGTTATGTGTCCCGGGTCCTCTAGTTTTGCAGTAACCTCTTGTGAGGAACTGTGCAAAGGGCCCTTCTTGCAGTCCAAAAAATACGAGTCGATCCACCCCTCTTCTCTTGTTTATTCTGTCCCCTTTGTCTTTAAAATTAGTGGGTTTTGTGAAAAGGGTTTTCCTTAAAAAACCGTGTGGTTGTCAATTTACATTTTTCTTTCCGGTGCCCCCCCCACTCTCCTCCTGATGATCTTCTCCATACCCTTTCTACTATACCTTAGGATACAGGTTTAGTTTAGTCCCCCAGTTGTCTCCCTTTTTAAAAATTGGGGTACTTTTCCATTTGCCATACCTCAGGGGAGTTGCCCAGTTTCAAATGATGTGTTTAAAATCTTTGTTAAAGGCTCACACAAATCTCTGCTCCCCCTTTAAGGACCATGAGAGATGTTGTCTTGGGCCCCCCCGCCTTTGAGGTGTCAAGTTGCATAGCAGTTCTTCACCCCCTCCCTTTGGGCAAATGTCCTCATCCGCACTTGGGTGTGCCCCCTGTTCGATTTTTGGAGTCTACTGGTTTCCACTGTAAATACCCCCTTTAAAACTTGTGTTTAGCTCTGAATACCTCGGGTTTTTGTGAATTCCCCCTACCCCTTCCCCATCTGATTACCCGGTCCCTTTATGTTGTTTCCCCCCTGAGTGGCTGTAAACAGCTTCGGGTCAGTCTTTACTTTTGATGTTATGTCATTTTTTAATTGTCTTAGCCTCCTTTTTTTCTGTGCTATTGTTTTGGTCTTCGGCTGATTTCTTTTTTTTTCCCGAGTTCTCTGTCTTCTGTACCTTTTCCCAAACTTAGTAACCCCAGTTTTTGCCCCGTACACCTTTGGGGAAACCCGGATGTTTGTTCTTCCCATTATTTCTGTTTCCCCTTGGGAAAAACCTTCCCCTGCCTCCTTTTTTTGTTGCTACATAGTCCCTATTTTTGTACTGGGTTTTTCCCGTCAGTTCCCTCTCCCCCGAAGCTTGAAGGAAGTTCTCATGCCTGAGTAGGTTCCCTTTTTTATTTGGTTTTTCCCAGCCTATTTCCCGCTATCTCCCACTTGGAGCTCAAAATTTAGTCGAAGCACAGAAAACCCCTGATCCTAGCTCCAGGGGCCTTTCTAATGATACCCTCGATGTCCGAATACTCTGGGGAAACAATGGCTCTCGGCCCTTCTTCTTTCCCTGTTTCGGGACCCCATGGGGCTCCGGTTTTCCCAGTCAATCTCCTTGTGATTGAAATCACCATAACTAGTAACTTTGCTCCCCCCCGTGTGCTTCCGGCCACTCGGCTAGTGTTCGATTTTTGTTGTTTCTCTCTATATTCTTCTCTTGGCCTCCCGATTTGTGGTGGGTTGTACTTACTGCAATTATCACCTTATGTCCCCCGACTGGATTGTTCCTATAAGACCCTTTTGCCATGCCCTCCATTCCCTTTCCCTTTTCTCAAAACCCACGGTTTTTTAAAGAGAGTGAACCCTCCCCCCCCTTCCTCCTCTGTCTTTCCCGAGGATTTGATATCCGGGTGAAAAAGATTGAAAGTTATTTTCTGGTGAGTTTTGTTTTTGTGAGTGTTTATGTCGGGGATGTCTCTTTGTTTTTTCGTGCATCCCCATACTTGTTTGTTATTCCATCTGCATTTTTTATACCCCACCTTAACTTCTTTTCTAAGACTGTGGTTTGGGGTATATTGGGGGTTTGGGGGAAATGGGAGACCTGGTAAGGAACTATGGGTTGTTGCTGTGGGGGTGAGTTTGTAATGTAGTGGGTGGGGGCATTTGGTGTGGCAGGGTGTTTTGATTTAGAGTGTTTTGGGTTTCATGGGGTTTGGGCCTGGTTTTGGGGGGTTCTTAGAAAGTTGTGAGGGAGGCTGTTTTGATCTTCTTCCCGGGTCTGGATCTCCTGTCTGTTTTTCCATCCCCTCTCTTTCCTCCTTTGCCTTTGTTTTCCATCTCTTCGTTTCTTCCTTTTTTTGTTTCTGCGGGGTCGAGAAACACCTTCCCGTATGCCGTCATGTCCCCTTTAAAGTGCTTTTCCGCAGGATCCTTGTCCGAGTCGCTTTTGCCTTGAAAGGGCACTCTCACTGGCCCGGGTTCTTTTTTTTACAAACCCCCCCATTCCGAAAAATTTTCCAGCTGGTTTTTATGTCTTTTCCCCATTGCTTTCATGAGTTTCAATGCTTTTTTTTTCCCCTTGTTTTCTTGCTTCATATGTTTTCCCCTTCGACTTCCGGGAGCCCATACACAAAGACGACCTCACCCTTTCATTCTCCCACTGCATATCCCTGTGTACCCCTCTTTTAAATTTTGGTTTCCTCCACTGCAGCTTTCCTTCATCAGTTTCACTGGCTAATGTATTTGGGGCTCAGTGGCCTGTCATTTTCCCTTTCCCGGGCCCCTTTCCTTGGGCTCTGTTGTTGTCTGTTGGGGGCCTCCACATAAAGCTTAGCTCTTTCATTTGCTACAGTCTCCTCTGATAGAGCATCCCCATGCAGTTGTGCCCTTCTTTCCCTACAGTGTGTGTGTGTATGTGTGTATGTGTGTGTATGTGTGTTGTGTATGTGTGTGTATGTGTGTGTGTGTGTGTGTGTATGTGTATGTGTGTGTGTGTGTGTGTGTGTGTATGTGTGTGTGTGTGTGTGATCATCTCTATTATTAATATAATGTTGCGGTCTATTAACTGACGGACCAAACATCGCCGGTGTCAGCAAACACTGTTGTTTGCTGACGGTCAGAACAACTCTTAGTAATATCTAAGAGACAACCTGGTTAGAGGAACGACCTCGTTATAGCAGACTGACTGGTTGTTGCTGCTGTTGTAGCAACCAGTCGTCAACACTGTCCACTCAATACTGTGTGTTACTCTCTCACTCTTAGTTACACTCTTAGTTATACTGTTACACTCTTAGCTACACTCTTAGTTACACTGCTACACTCTTAGTTACACTGTTATACTCTTAGTTACACTGTTACACTCTCAGTTACACTGTTAGTTACTCTGTTACACTCTTAGTTACACTGTTATACTCTTAGTTACACTGTTAGTTACACTGTTACACTCTTAGTTACACTGTTAGTTACACTGTTACACTCTTAGTTACACTGTTAGTTACACTGTTACACTCTTAGTTACACTCTTCGTTACACTCTTACTTGCACTGTTAGTTACACTCTTAGTTACACTCTTAGTCACATTGTTACACTCTTAGTTACTTTTAGCTACACTGGTAAATACACTGTTAGCTACACTGTTAGTTACACCCTTAGTTACTCTTAGTTACACTGTTAAATACACTGTTAGCTAACACTGTTAGTAGCACAGTTGCAGTGTTATTTACAGTGTTAGCTAAACTGTTACCTATATTCTTAATTATACTGTTACCTATGCTGTTAGTTACAATGTTAGCCACACTGTTAGGTACACTGCTGGCTACACTGTTAGGCACACTTATAGATGCACTGTTAGGTATAGTGTTAGGTACAGTGTAAACTACACTTTTACGTACAGTGCTAGGTACAGTGTACGCGACACTGTTAAGTACAGTGTTAGGTACAGTGTTAGCTACACTGTTAGGTACACTGTTAGGCACAGTGTTAGGTAATGTTAGGTACAGTATTAAGTACAATAATAGGTACAGTGTTAGGTACATAAAAACGTTAAAAAACATTTGATAAAGCAGAATACATGAGAGTGGATGTGTGACCCACTAGTTGTGAGAGAAGGATCACCAGCACTGTGTGACCCACTAGTTGTGAGAGAAGGATCACCAGCACTTTGTGACCCAACTAGTTTTTGAGAGAAGGATCACCAGCACTGTGTGACCCACTAGTTGTGAGAGAAGGATCACCAGCACTGTGTGACCCACTAGTTGTGAGAGAAGGATCACCAGCACTGTGTGACCCACTAGTTGTGAGAGAAGATCACCAGCACTGTGTGACCCACTATTGTGAGAGAAGGACCCACCAGCACTGTGTGACCCACTAGTTGTGGGGGAAGGATCACCAGCACTGTGTGCCCCCCCACATAGTTGTGAGAGAAGGATCACCAGCACTGTGTGACCCACTAGTTGTGAGAGAAGGATCACCAGCATTTGTGTACCCACTAGTTGTGAGAGAAGGATCACCAGACTGTGGACCCACTAGTTGTGGGGAAAGGATCACCAGCACTGTGTGACCCACTATTTTGTGGGGGAAGGATCACCAGCACTGTGTGACCCACTAGTTGTGAGAGAAGGATCACCCAGCACTGTGTGACCCACTAGTTGTGAGAGAAGGATCACCAGCACTGGGGTGACCCACTAGTTGTGAGAGAAGGATCACCAGCACTGTGTGACCCACTAGTTGTGAAGAAGGATCACCAGCACTGTGTGACCCACTAGTTGTGAGAAAAGGGATCACCAGCACTGTGTAAACCCACTAGTTGTGAGAGAAGGATCACCAGCACTGGGTACCCCACTAGTTTGTGAGAGAAGGATCACCAGCACTGTGTGACCCACTAGTTGCGAGAGAAGGATCACCAGCACGTGTGACCCACTAGTTGTGGGGAAGGGAAACACCAGCACTGTTGTGACCCACTTTTTGTGAGAGAAGGATCACCAGCACTGTGTGACCCACTAGTTGTGAGAGAAGGATCACCAGCACTGTGTGACTCACTAGTTGTGGGGGAAGGATCACCAGCACTGTGTGACCCACTAGTTGTGAGGGAAGGATCACCAGCACTGTGTGACCCACTAGTTGTGAGAGAAGGATCACCAGCTCTGTGTGACCCACTAGTTGTGAGAGAAGGATCACCAGCACTGTGTGACCCACTAGTTGTGAGAGAAGGATCACCAGCACTGTGTGACCCACTAGTTGTGAGAGAAGGATCACCAGCACTGTGTTGACCCACTAGTGTGGGGGAAGGATCACCAGCACTGTGGGACCCACTAGTTGTGAGAGAAAATCACCAGCACTGTGTGACCCACTAGTTGTGAGAGAAGGATCACCAGCACTGTGTGACCCACTAGTTGTGAGAGAAGGATCACCAGCACTGTGTGACCCACTAGTTGTGGGGGAAGGATCACCAGCACTGTGTGACCCACTAGTTGTGAGAGAAGGATCACCAGCACTGTGTGACCCACTAGTTGTGGGGGAAGGATCACCAGCACAGTGTGACCCCACTAGTTGGGGGGGAAGGATCACCACACTGTGTGACCCACTATTGTGGGGGAAGGATCACCAGCACTGTGTGACCCACTATTTTTTGGGGGAAGGATCACCAGCACTGTGTGACCCACTAGTTGTGGGGGAAGGATCACCAGCACTGTGTGACCCACTAGTTGTGGGGGAAGGATCACCAGCACTGTGTGACCCACTAGTTGTGAGAGAAGGATCACCAGCACTGTGTGACCCACTAGTTGTGAGAGAAGGATCACCAGCACTGTGTGACCCACTAGTTGTGAGAGAAGGATCACCAGCACTGTGTGACCCACTAGTTTGGGGAAGGATCACCAGCACTGTGTGACCCACTAGTTGTGGGGAAGGATCACCAGCACTGTGTGACCCCACTAGTTGTGGGGGAAGGATCACCAGCACTGTTGACCCCACTAGTTTTGGGGAAGGATCACCACACTGTGTGACCCACTATTTGGGGGAAGGATCACCAGCACTGTGTGACCCACTAGTTGTGGGGAAGGAATCACCAGCACTGTGTGACCCACTATTGTGAGAGAAGGATCACCAGCACTGTGTGACCCACTAGTTGTGAGAAAAGGGATCACCAGCACTGTGTGACCCACTAGTTGCGGGGAAGGATCACCAGCACTGTGTGCCCCACTAGTTGTGAGAAAAAGGATCACCAGCACTGTGTGACCCACTAGTTGTGAGAGAAGGATCACCAGCACTGTGTGACCCACTAGTTGTGGGGGAAGGATCACCAGCACTGTGTGACCCACTAGTTGTGGGGGAAGGATCACCAGCACTGTGTGACCCACTAGTTGTGGGGGAAGGATCACCAGCACGTGTGACCCACTAGTTGGGGGGGAAAAGGATCACCAGCACTGTGTGACCCACTAGTTGGGGGGGGAAAGGATCACCAGCACTGTGTGCCCCACTAGTTTGGGGGGGAAGGATCACCAGCACTGTGTGACCCACTAGTTGTGGGGGAAAGGGATCACCAGCACGTGTGACCCACTAGTTTGGGGGGAAGGAAAACCAGCACTGTGTGACCCACTATTGTGAGAGAAAGATCACCACACTGTGTGACCCACTATTGGGGGGGGGAAGGATCACCAGCACTGTGTGACCCACTAGTTGTGGGGGAAGGATCACCAGCACTGTGTGACCCACTAGTTGTGGGGGAAGGATCACCAGCACTGTGTGACCCACTAGTTGTGGGGGAAGGATCACCAGCACTGTGTGACCCACTAGTTGTGAGAGAAGGATCACCAGCACTGTGTGACCCACTAGTTGTGGGGGAAGGATCACCAGCACTGTGTGACCCACTAGTTGTGGGGGAAGGATCACCAGCACTGTGTGACCCACTAGTTGTGGGGGGAAGGATCACCGGGCACTGTGTGCCCCCACTGTTGGGGGGGAAAGGGATCACCAGCACTGTGTGACCCACTAGTTGTGGGGAAGGATCACCAGCACTGTGTGCCCACTAGTTGTGAGAGAAGGATCACCAGCACTGTGGACCCACTAGTTGTGGGGGAAGGATCACCAGCACGGGTGTACCCACTAGTTGTGGGGGAAGGATCACCAGCACTGTGTGACCCAATAGTTGTGGGGAAGGATCACCAGCACATGTGTGACCCACTAGTTGTGGGGGAAGGATCACCAGCACTGTGTGACCCACTAGTTGTGGGGGGAAGGATCACCAGCACTGTGTGCCCCACTAGTTGTGAGAGAAAGGATCACCACACTGTGTGACCCACTAGTTGTGAGAGAAGGATCACCAGCACTGTGTGACCCACTAGTTGTGGGGGAAGGATCACCAGCACTGTGTGACCCACTAGTTGTGGGGGAAGGATCACCAGCACTGTGTGACCCACTAGTTGTGAGAGAAGGATCACCAGCACTGTGTGACCCACTAGTTGTGAGAGAAGGATCACCAGCACTGTGTGACCCACTATTTTGTGGGGGAAGGATCACCAGCACTGTGTGACCCACTAGTTGTGAGAGAAGGATCACCAGCACTGTGTGACCCACTAGTTGTGGGGGAAGGATCGCCAGCACTGTGGACCCACTAGTTGTGGGGGAAGGACCCTCCAGCACTGTGTGACCCCACTAGTGTGGGGGAAGATCGCCAGCACTGTGTGACCCACTAGTTTGGGGGAAGATCACCAACACTGTGTGACCCACTAGTTGTGGGGGAAGGATCGCCAGCACTGTGTGACCCACTAGTTGTGGGGGAAGGATCACCAGCACTGTGTGACCCACTAGTTGTGGGGGAAGGATCGCCAGCACTGTGTGACCCACTAGTTGTGGGGGAAGGATCACCAGCACTGTGGGGACCCACATTTGGGGGGAAGGATCACCAGCACTGTGTGACCCACTAGTTGTGGGGGAAGGATCACCAGCACTGTGTGACCCACTAGTTGTGGGGGAAGGATCACCAGCACTGTGTGACCCACTAGTTGTGGGGGAAGGATCACCAGCACTGTGTGACCCACTAGTTGTGGGGGAAGGATCGCCAGCACTGTGTGACCCACTAGTTGTGGGGGAAGGATCACCACACTGTTGTGACCCACTAGTTGTGGGGAAGGATCACCAGCACTGTGTGACACACTATTTTGTGGGGGAAGGATCACCAGCACTGTGTAAACCCACTATTTGTGGGGGAAGGATCACCAGCACTGTGTGACCCACTAGTTGTGGGGGAAGGATCACCAGCACTGTGTGACCCACTAGTTGACATGAACAAGTCAATATTGTTGATCCTAACTTGTGGTTCACACAGTGTTCCACTAAAAAATAATCACAGTATTTAAGAATGGAGAGAGACGAGAAGAAGTGTTGTACTACAGACCAGTGTTACTGCTGTATATACCATGCAAGGTGATGTAGATGATAGTGAAGAGACTGGTAGAACACTGTAATATATACCATGCAAGGTGATGTAGATGATAGTGAAGAGACTGGTAGAACACTGTAATATATACCATGCAAGGTGATGTAGATGATAGTGAAGAGACTGGTAGAACACTGTAATATATACCATGCAAGGTGATGTAGATGATAGTGAGGAGGTTCGAGGTTCTTTAACTAGAAGATTGGTAAGTTTGGAGAGGAAGAAGAGTAGGTAAAGATGGGGGGTGAGGAGAGGGGGCGATGAAGGTAAGTGGCCCAACCATTGTGGCGCATATTAATAAAGGTGTGTGTTGTGTTATTCATGATAACTATATGATGAAATATACCACAGCACCCATCAGAGGCACACATGTATATAAGTTGCATACATGCATGACAGGGAAGTCCATTGCCTTTTTTTTGGGGGGGGGGAGGGCAGGAGACAAATTATTTGGACTGGTTGCAAGGAGTCTGCTGGAGCTGGTGGTCGGCTGATCTGGTCCTGAGGCGGTGTCCTGCAATAGGAGGTTTTCAGATGTTACTTGGTTATATGTAAGATATTCACAAGAAGGGCGATTTTATCTCACAGCTTGGCTCAGGTAATATCCATTCTTCAGGGAGATAACTCAGAATCATTGGTCTTGGAAAGTCCTCCTTGTGAATGAAACGTTGGACTCTTTGTTGGAGGGACATCCTGTGGGTTCTATAGGGAAGTGCATTGATTCTGTAGTCACTGGTGTTGGGTGGGGAGGGTTTTCCCCGTCTGGAATATAGAGTTCTTGCATGGCATATAATTATCTGTCACTTCTTTAATTTGTCCAGCCTGGTATATAATTATTGCGTCGATCTCCTTGTTGGATGTGCAGATCTTCCATTCTGGTTCTGTCCCTCAGTCTGGTGCCTGTGATGAAGTGAAGTGCCTTGTTCTGGACTCTTTGCAGCTGTAACATGTAAATGACGTGGGATATTCAAGCATAGGTCTTATCATTATCTTATACATGTGCTTCTTGATATAAGTAGAGTCCTGATTAAACCTGTATAGTTGACTGAGACAGGCTTTAGCTAAGTTTACCGTTTTGGTGATGTTTGATGTAGAGTGGAGTAACCTTTCGATCTTGTAGCCCAGGGTCTTATTCGAGTTTTTAATAGTGATAGGTGTACCTCTGTTGGAGATACCTCCGTTGTTTCCAATTGTTGAGGAATAAGATTCGATGGTACTGATGAGGACCTTGTCCAGACTGGGTGTGTTTCTCCATTTCTTCTCCCAGTTGGCTTTTTTTGTAATTCCATATTATTTTTTTCTATCACCCTTTCGTGTTTTTTTCCATTTGCAGGGATGGATGATAGGACATGAATAACATCGTCAGCAAATTGGGCAACGATGGTGTAGTTGCATTTAGGTTGGGGGAGGTCATTTACATATATATTGAAAAGACTGGGGTTCCGGCACGAAACCTGTAGCACTCCAGCTGTTGGTGTGAATGACTCTGCCATCTTGCAATTGAAGGTGGGGATGATGCTTCTCCTTGTTAAGAAGTTACATATGGGTATGAGAAAGGTCCAGTTATGATCTTGAAGGCCACTAAGTTTGAATATGATGCCGTCGTGCCACAGGCTATCAAAAGCTATGTGTACATCCCGAGTCGGAATCAGGGCAAGATTGCCATATTTCTGCAGGCTGTCCACGGCTTCGAATGATATTAATGGAGTGTCAGGTTCCTCTGTGGGTTCTAAAATCAAACTGCTTTTCACTGAAGACTTTGCTAATGACTTCAAGTTTGTAGTTCTCTAGCTTATGCTTGTCTTCATTAAGTTTTTCAATGAATATCATCCTTGCTGTCTTAAGTGCCATGGGGAAGTGTCCATAGGCCAAGATGGCATTATAGATACTTACCAGAGACATTTCGAAGTTTCAAGGTGAATACTTTATTTGTTTTACCGTTATGCCTGAGGGGCCGGGAGCTTTATTTCTCGTTCTGCCTTTGACTTGGCACATCTCTCTTAGAGTAATGGTCTAGTAAGGGGATGGTCATCTTTCGGAGTTGTTGTGTTAATTAATGGTATTGGTTGGAAGTCTGCTCGGTTGTCATCTCTCCATTGGTTGGCCAACTGGTTTAGATTTAGATTTAGATTTATATTTTTATATTTTGACAAATTACATGGTTGTACAGAGGAATATAATAGTTGGGTGTACATGCCAAAAGCTATGTAAGTTGAATCTTCTACTATCGCTGTGTGAGAGAATTTTCTCCCACAGTTCTCATTAAAACTGGCTTGGTATAGCGGGTTTTCCAGGTTGATAGCCATTTCCTCATCGTCTTCGTCGGTGATGGAGTGTGTTAGGAATTGTGTAGACGTGGGCTCTGCCCCCAAGAGCCGGCGAATCATACTCCAAAACTGTTCGGGCCGATGTTTGTATTGGTTAGCCTGGAGAACAAGGTATTTCCATATCTCGCTTTTGTGCTGGGTGATTAAGTTGATTAATTCACGCCTCATCCTTGCAATATAACCAGTGTTGGGCTGTCCTGTCTGGTGGTGCCTAGTACACTTTGTTTGGTAATTTTTCATGCTGTCCCTAATTTCTCTGATTGGTTTGTACTGTTGATATATCTTTGATGATATTAGTTCGCAGCATCCACGGGTGGCATCTGAGATTCATTCGCAAAGGGAACTGATTGCTTCGTCTATTGCAGCTGAGGGCTGGTTCTCAAGCGAAACGGTATGGTCATCGCCTAGGTAGTTCCTGAAGGGATCAAAGCCCAGAGCTTTTAGGCTAGGTTTTGGTGGGATGGGTATCCTGTATGACGATGTCTGGAGCTCTATTATAGCAGAAATGTGGTCCGACCCAACATTTCCACCAGGACAAACTCAGCGATAGAATATGTCGCAGTCTCTGTTGGTAAGGACTACGTCGGGTGTCCCTGGGTGGAGGAACCATAGTTTTCTAGCTGACATTAAGTTGAACAACTGCTTTTGTTTATGATCACCAAATGGTTGGCAGACGCCTCAGCTGAAGAAAGTGGAGTGATGGGCTTTAAAATCCCCTGCAATTACTGTGGGACCATTTTTACTGAGTATCCGATGTATGGGGATGGACTCTATGTACGGCTGTCTAGGTTCCCACTATAGCTGCACATAGGAGGTCGTCAGTTTTTATTACAAAGATGTCTTCATCAACGTGAATGTTACGGAATGCATATCCTAGTTTCACTAGTACAGGCACCCAGCTGTGGGGCCCTCTAGATTCCTCTAGTGTTGAATAACCTCGCAGTTTAATGTGTTGGTCAGGTCTGGCAGCTGCCTCGTTGAAGAGGATGATGTCTGTTGTGGTTGCAGAGGTCAACTTCCGGGAGGTATCGATTGTTGAAGAAATGTTGGATGTTAAGTTGTAAAATAGTAATCCCCACTATTTCTTCTGCTTTGAATTGTTGCAGGTTGCAAGCTGTTAGTGTCTGAGATTATAATAAAATATTGCGTGTGTACTCTCCTTACTTGACTCCTCATCGGGAAGGCGGTAATCCTGTGTAGTTTCTGAGACCAGCTTAACCGGTCCTCTTCGTTGCTGCTAGTGTTGGTGACATTGCTTGATTTGTCTGAGTCCTTTTCCGACTCATCAGATACTACATCCACTTTATGCACTGGCTCGTTTTGCTTATCCACATTAGAGGGCACATCCATGACCCTGTCAATCGGCGACAGTGGGAGTCTATTCGTAGAAAGATACCAGAGAGAGTTGACCTCGATGCTCGATTTCTTCTCCATTTGGGGTAATATTGGAACCTAATTGGTTATTTAGAGCTGTCTCTACAGAGGCGTTTTCTGCAGCAGAGTCTGTTGCAGATGCAGGATACTTCTCTGATGGCCTGTGTCCCTGTTTCAGTCTGGCCATCTTCCATAGCTGGGCCATGTTACGGGAGGTGGGTTGGCACTATGTGGGTGCTGGGAGAGAAACAGTCTCCTTAGCTTGAGGGGGAAGACTCATTAATGTGAGTACATTATGTGGAATGCTGCCACCACTGCCACCACTCAGTGCTACCACCACTACCACCACTACCACCACTCAGTGCTACCACCACTCAGAGCAACCACCACTCAGTGCTACCACCTCTACTACCACTCAGTGCTACCACTACTACCACCGCTCAGTGCTACTACCACTACCACCACTCAGTACTACCACCACTATAACCACTCAGTGCTACCACCTCTACCACCACTCAGTGTTATCACCACTGCCACCACTCAGTGCTACCACCACTACCACCACTACCACCACTCAGTGCTACCACCACTCAGAGCAACCACCACTCAGTGCTACCACCTCTACTACCACTCAGTGCTACCACTACTACCACCGCTCAGTGCTACTACCACTACCACCACTACCACCACTCAGTGCTACCACCACTACCACCACTCAGTGCTACCACCACTACCACCACTCAGTGCTACCACCACTATAACCACTCAGTGCTACCACCACTACCACCACTCAGTGCTACCACCACTACCACCACTCAGTGCTACCACCACTCAGAGCAACCACCACTCTTTGCTACCCCCTCTATCCCACCAGTGCTAAACAAACCCACCGCTCAGTGTACTCCCCACTACCACCACTCAGTATACACCATTTAAAACCCTCAGTGTACCACCTCTACCACCACTCATGTTTATCACCACTGCCACCTCAGTGTCCACCATCATTTGCCCCCAGTCTACCCCATCAGTGCTCCAATTATAACACTACTCTACTACTCCCCAGCACCCCCCTCCCAAACACTATATACCCCCCACCACTCCCAAACACTAATACCGCAAAACCACACTACCCCCAACCCCCATCCCCCTATTTTCCCCCCGACCCCCTCCCAACATACTACAAAACCAGCACCCCCACTCCCAACACATATACTCCAGCACCCCACTACCAACCACCACACCACCCCCCCTACCAACACACCACCCCCACCACTCCAACACTACATACTACCCACCACCACTCCCAAACACTACCGAAAACCCCAACCCCAAACTACTATACTCCAGCCCACCACTACAACACTTATACTACACCACCACCACTCCAAACACTATACTACTACCGCCCCAAACCATTTCCCAACACTACTACATACCGCACCACCATACCAACACTACTATAGTACCTAAATCCCAAATTTTTGGTTTTAGCGGTTGGTCACAAGGTATTTGGGGTCAGGTATTAACCCTGGTCACAGTATTGCCCAAGTATAACACGGGTAGTCATCACGGCTGGGGACCGTTGTCGTATTTTCCCACGTCACTTTCCCGGGGTTTAGAATTGTGCTCCTGTCCTGCTTTTAAAAGTTAAGTGACGAGATGTTGTTGTGTCTGACATTGTAACACATTTTTGTTAAACCCTCCTGGAGGTACTGGAGTGTACCTGGAGTGTCCCTGGAGGGTACCTGGAGGTACTGGAGTGTCCCTGGAGTGTCCCTGGAGTGCCCTGGAGTGTACCTTGTGTACCTGGGTGTCCCGGGAGTGTCCCTGGAGTGTACCTGGAGTGTACCTGGTGGTACCTGGTGTACCGGGAGTGTACCTGGGTGTACCTGGGGGGTCCCTGGAGTGACCTGGAGTGTCCCTGGAGGGTCCTAGGTCCTGGTGTGTACCGGAGTGTACCTGGAGGTACCTGGAGTGTACGGATTTACTGGGTGTACTGGAGTGTACCGGGTTCCGGGAGGGACTGGAGTGTGCCGGGAGTGTGCCTGGGGAGTGTACCGGGGGAAGGTACCTGGAGTTACCTGGAGTGACCTGGGTGTCCCTGGGGTGTCGGGAGTGTACCGGGATTGTACCTGGGGTCCCTGGATTGTAACTGGATGACCTGGAGTGTCCCGGGGGTTTCCCTGGAGTGTACCTGGAGTGTCCCTGGAGTGTCCCCGGGGGGTTCCGGGGAGTGGCCTGGTGTGTACCTGGAGGTCCCTGGGTGTACCTGGAGTGTACCTGGGTGTACCTGGCGTCCCTGGGTTACCTGGTGTTGCCTGGTGTGTCCCTGGAGTGTACCTGAAGGTCCCCTGGAGTGTACTGGAGTGTCCCGGGATGTACCTGGAGTGTACCGGGGGGTGCCTGGAGTGTCGGGGTTGTGTGGCCGGTGTTACCTGGAGTGTACCGGGGAGTGTCCCTGGAGTGTCCCTGGAGTGTACCTGGGTGTACCTGGAGTGTACCTGGAGTGTGCCTGGAGTGTACCGGGGAGTGTCCCGGGTGTACCTGGAGTGTACCTGGAGGTACCTGGAATGTACCTGGAGTTACCTGGAGTGTACCTGGAGTGTATGGAGTTTACCTGGAGTGTGCCTGGAGTTACCTGGAGTTACCTGGAGTATACCTGGAGTGTACCTGGAGTGTCCCTGGATTTTTATCTGGAGTGTGAAGGGAGGGGTTGGGTGTAACCTGGAGTGTCCGGGAATTGCCTGGAGTGTACTATTGTACCTTGGAGTAAAACCTGGAGTGTATCTGGAGGTGATGGATGTACCGGGAAATGTGCCTGGGTGTCCCTGGGTGCCCCGGGAGTGTCCCTGGGTGTCCCTGGAGGTACCTGGAGATTTTTTTCGTAATTTTAGGTACTTGACTTACTATACATGCAGTGAAAGTTCTCATTATATTCCCCAGATTTTAAATTTCGCCTCCTTGCAAGGCGCGTTTGGGTACTGCGTATTCCACCCTAGAGGGCCAAATGACGTTTTTATCGTTTTGAGTTCTCTTTATCTACCCTATTATTTTCCTAGCGATGTGGTAGATACATGCTGCAAACTTTGAAAAGAGATTCTCTGCATTATCACCCCAGGCCCTTCAATTAGTTTCTCATCTTATGTTTATAATTTACTTTATACTGCGATCTGGTTTTATTTCCTCAAGTTCTCCATATTGTTTTCTGTGACCCATTTAAAGACTTGGTTTTTTTCCTCTTGTAGTTTTTACTTTCCCTTAAGGGTTTCACTGTATGTAAAATGTATCGTCAGAAAAGGACACAGTGCGGGGGGAAAACATCTCTTTTTGTCATAATGAGGATGGGAAGGAGGGGAGCGAGTACTGGCCTTGTGGAACACAACTTTATCACGAAGCAGCCCCTTGCTTTATTTATATTCTCTTTGTGTCTATTTGTTAAAAAGTTGCAACTCCATCTACCCATTTTTCCTGTTATTCCTTTTTACAATTTTGTGCCTATTACACCAGGGTCGCACTTGTAAAAGGGCTTTTGCAAAGCTGGAATAACCCCTGTTTTTTGGATTTCCTCTAGTGTACCCAAAGCTTGTTGGTTTGGTCCAGTACTTTACCACGTCGTGGTGGATTAGTGGTGGAGTTTTGGTGGAAAAGTGTGGAGTATTAATTTAGCGGAATAGTGTAAATTTAATAGTGTGTAGCAGTGTGGAGAATGGTGAAGTATGTTGGCGAAGGGTGAAGTAGGTTGGGAAATTGGAGCAGTGATGGGGGATTTGGGGGAGTGGTGTAGGTGTGGTGAATAGTGGTGAAGTGTTGGAGCAATAGTAAGCAGTGTTGGAGTGGTGGTGGGCATTTGATGAAGTACTGGTGGGTAGTGTAGTGGAGGGAAGTGGTGGGTATGGTGAGGTTGGAGCAATGGTGGGGTAGTGGAGTAGGTAGAGTATTGTATATTAGTGGTGGGGTATGGAGTACTGGTAGAGTAGTTGTATATTTTGGTGGGTGTGGGTAGTGGTGGAGCAGTTTTATATTAGTGGTGATGTAGTGGAGTAGTTTTAATTTGTATGGGGGTGTACTGGGGTAGTGTGGATGTTGTAATTAGTGGGGTGAGTGGAAAATAGTTGAAGGTTTGGGGTGTTGGAGTAGTGGTGGGGTAGTTGTATAGTAGTGGGGGTGTAGGGGGGAAGTTGTTAGTAATGGGGGGTACTGGGGTAGGGGTGGGGTTTGTAGTATATTATGGTGGTGTAGTGGGTTGTTGTATGGTAGTGGTGGTGTACTGAGAAATGGTGGAGTAGTTGTATAGTATGGGGGTGTAGTGGAGAAATTGTATAGTAATGGTGGTGTATGGGGTAGTGGGGGGTAGTATATATTAGTGGTGGTGTAGGGGTAGTGGTGGGGTAGTTGTATTTTTAGTGGTGGGTAGCGGGGTAGGGTGGAGTAGCGTATATTAGGGTGGTGTAGTGGGTAGGGTGGAGTTTTTTTTAGTTGTGGTGGGGTTAAATGGAGTGTGGTGGAGTAGTTGATAGTAGTATGGTGTAGGGGTAGTGGTGGGTAGTTGTATAGTAGTAGTGGTGTATGGAGTAGTGGTGGAGTTTGTTTTGTGGTGGGGTAGTGGAGTAGTTTTGGAGGTTGTATATTGTGGGGGCGTAGTGGAGTATGGTGGGGTAGTTATTAATTGTGGTGTGTAGTGGGTATGGTGGGGTATGTATAGTAGTAGTGGTGTGGGAGTAGTGGGGAGTAGTTGTATTAGTTGGTTGTAGTGGGTAGTGGGGAGTAGTTTTTATAGTTGGGTGGGGTAGGGAGTAGTTTTGGAGTAGTTTTATAGTTTTGGGGGTGTAGTGGAGTAGGGTGGAGTAGTTTTTATAGTAGTGGTGGTGAGTGGGGAAGGGTGTGGGAAATGGGGGGAGTTGTTAGTATGGGGTTTGGGGGAGTAGTGGGGAGTAGTTGGGAAAAAGTGGTGGTTGTATGGGTATGGGGGAGTATTGTATAGTTGTGGTGGAGTAGTGGAGTAGTGGTGGGCAGGTATGTTGTAGTGGGGTTTGTGGGGTATGGGGGAGAAATTGTAATTTTTGGTGGGGTGGGAGTAGGGTGGGTAGTTGTACACCCTGTTGGGGGTAGTGGGGGTAGGGGTGGAGTAGTTGTTTAGTGTGGTGGGGTAGTGGAGTAGTGGGGGGTGTGTATGTTTTGGGGGGTGCAGTCAGAAATGGTGGATAGTTTTATAGTAGTGTTGGTTGTAGTGGAAAAAGTGGTGGAGTGTTGTATAGTTTTGGGGGGTATGGAGTAGTGGTGGGATGTTGAAAAAGTAGTGGTGGTGTAGTGGGGTAGTGGGGAGTAGTTGTATTGTGGTGGGTTTGTGCGATTGGAGTAGTTGAAAAAGTGGGGGTGTATGGAGATGGTGGGGGTAGTTGTATAGTTGTGGTGGGGTTTTGGAATAGTGGGGGTATTGTATAGTGTGGTGGGTAGTGGGTATGGTTGGTAGTTGATAGTTGTGGTGGGGGTTTGTGAAAATATGGTGGAGTAGTTGTATGTTGGGGGGGTAGTGGGAGTGGTGGAGTGTTGTATAGTTTGGGGGTGAGTGGAGTAGTGGTGGGTATTGTATAGATGGTGGTGTAGTGGAGTAGTGGTGAAGTAGTTGTATAGTTTGTGGTGGTGTAGTGGGGGGAAATGGTGGTATTGTATAGTTTTTGGGGGGTGAGTGGGGTGTGGTAAATGTTGTATAGTTGTGGTGGGTAGTGAGTGGGTGGAGTAGTGTAATAGGGTGGGGAGTGGGGGTAGTGGTGGAGGAGTTGTAAGTATTTTTAGTAAAAATTTTGGGGTGTTAATTTGTGGTGGTTATAGTGTAGTGGATATTGGAGTTTGGATAATTTCCCTTTTTAATAACCCAAAAATGTTAAAAAACACTTGTAGAGTTAAAATTTCCCCCAGTGTTGTAAATAATTTATTTCCCGTGTTGAGGTAATATTTCCCCCAGTGTTGTAGAGTAAAAAACCCTTTTTAAAAAAATTTTGTTGAGTAAAATTACCCACCAGTGTTTAAGGGAATATTACCTCCCGTGTTGAGGTAATTTACCTACCAGTGTTGTAAATAAAATTATCTCCCGTGTGTAGATAAATTACCTACCAGTGTTGTAGAGTAATATTTCCTACCCTGTTTTAGAGTAAATTACCTACCAGGTTTAGGTAATATTACACCAGTGTTTTAGGAATATTCTCCAGTGTTGTAGGTAATATTTACCTCCAGTGTTGTAAATAAAATTACTACCAGTGTTTTAGAGTAAAATTACCCACCGTGTTGTGGAAATTACCCACCGTGTTTTAGAGAATATTACCTACCAGTGTTGTAGAGTAATATTACCTACCTGTTGTAAGTAAAATTTCCCACCAGTGTTGTAGAGTAATATTACCTACCAGTGTTGTAGAGTAATATTACCTACCAGTGTTGTAGAGTAATATTACCTACCAGTGTTGTAGAGTAATATTACCTACCAGTGTTGTAGAGTAATATTACCTACCAGTGTTTTAGAGAAAAATTTCTACCAATGTTGTAGAGTAATTTACCCCCAGTGTTTAAAATTATTACTACCAGTGTTGTAAAAAATATTACCACCATGTTGTAGAGTAAAATTACCCACAGTGTTTTAGAGTAATATTTTCCACCAGTGTTGTAGGTAAAATTTTACCATGTTGTAGAGTAATATACCCAGTGTTTGAGAATATTTTCCTACCCGTGTTGTGAGTAATATACCTACCCGTGTTTAAAATTTACCTACCGTGTTGGAGTAATATTACCTCAAATGTTGTAGAGTAATTTAAGACCCCGTGTTGTGGAATAATATTTTACATGTTTTGAAGGGATTTACCAAACCGTGTTTTAGTAATATTACCTACCAGTGTTGGAGAAAACCTATCATTTGGGGGGAAACACACCGGTTTGGGGTCAAATTTTTACCATTTTTAATACCTTTTTTTCCCCCAATTTAAAATTCCTCCCACAATTTAAATTCCAAACAAATTTTCAAAAATAAACCCCAATAAAAAATAAACCCAAATTTTTAGGGGGTTTTGGGTTTTAGACCTTGTTGGAAAAATTTTTAAAAAAAGTTGGGTTTTATTCCCTGTTGGGGATGTAAATTTTTTTTAAATACCAAAAAATTTGGGGGTGAAAGAGGTGGATAAACCAATTTTTTTGAAAATCCCAATTTTTGGGGGAAAACCAAATTTTTTTGATAATACGTTGGTTTGTAAGGTACCAATGTTGGTTTGTAAGTCCAATTTGGGGTTTAAAGTCCCAAATTTGGTGTTGAAAGGGTTTCAATGTTAGGGGTTGAAATCCCCAATTTTTGGTGTTGAAAAGTCCCCAAGTTTGGTGTTGATAAGTACCAATGTGGTATTGAAAGTACCAATTTTTTGGTGTTGTAAGTCCCAATTTTTGGGTTTTGGGAAAAGGGCCCAAGGGTGGTGTTGTAAGTACCAATGTTAGGTTTTGTAAGTTCCCAATGTTTGGTTTTTGATAAGTACCAATGTTAGGTGTTGATAAGTCCCAAATGTTTGGTTTTTAAATAAGTCCCAAATGTTAGGTGTTGAAAAGTACCATTGTTAGGGTTGTTTAAGTCCCAAATTTTTAGGTTTTGGATAAGTCCCAATGTTGGGTGTTGTTTAAGTACCAATTTTTGGTGTTGAAAGTACCAATTTTTGGGTTTGTTGAAAGTCCCAATGTTAGGTTTTAAAAAGGTTTTCCAGGGTTATTTTTGTTAAGTACCAATGTTGGGTGTTGAAAGTCCCAATTTAGGTGTTGAAAATTTCCAATGTTTGGTGTTGAAAAAGGCCCCAATTGTTAGGTTTTGAAAAAGTCCCCAATTTTTGGTGTTGATAAGCCCAATGTTAGGTTTTTGATAAGTCCCCAATGTTATTTTTGTTTAAAGAAACCAATTTTTATGTGTTGATAAGTACCAATGTTATGTTTTGATAAGTCCCAATGTTGGGTTTTGTTGAGGGTTTTCCCAATGTTAGGTGTTGAAAAGACCAATTTTCAGGTGTTGAAAAGTCCCAATGTTAGGGTGTTGATAAGTACCAATGTTAGGTTTTTGAAAAGTCCCCAATGTTATGGGTTGATAAGTACCAATTTTAGGTTTTTGATAAGTCCCAAATGTTTGGGGGTTGATAAGTCCCCAAATTTTTAGGTGTTGATAAGTCCCAAAATGTTTGGTGTTGATAAGTCCCAAATTTGTTAGGTTTTGTTAAGAAACCAATGTTTGGTGTTGAAAGTACCAAGGTTAGGTTTTTGATAAGTCCCCAATTTAGGTGTTGAAAAGGGTACCAATGTTAGGTGTTGTTAAGTCCCAATGTTAGGTTTTGGAAAAGTACCAATTTTTGGGTGTTGTAAGTCCCAATGTTTGGTTTGATAAGTACCAATGTTAGGTGTTGAAAGGTCCCAATTTTAAAGGGGTTGGATAAGTACAATGTTGGTGTTGAAAAATTTACAAATGTTAGGTTTTGATAAGTACCAATGTTGGTTTTGAAAATTTACCAATGTTAGGTGTTGATAAGAAACAATGTTAGGGGGATTTGAAAAGTACCAATTTTGGGTTTTGATAAGAAACCAATGTTATGTGTTGAAAAGGTCCCAAATGTTATTGGTTGAAAGTCCCAA
>NC_069414.1:47757039-47802039 GCF_026875155.1 Cherax quadricarinatus
AATTTTTTTGGGGTCGTACATTTCCAGATTTATTCTTTTATCTACAACAAAAAATTTTATTCCTTTAAATTTTTTTAAAAATTTTTGGGAAAAGCTTATATATATCATTTTATTTATATTATATATATACATATTATATATAATATTATATATATTTATATATATATATATATATATAATTATATATATATATATTAAAATATATATACATTATATATAATATATTATATTTATATATATATATATTTATAAAATATAAATATATATATTATTTTATAATTTATATGTAAATTATATATTTTTTTATTTTTTATTTCCAGGGCCAAATTCCCACCAAGGCGGGGTGGCCCCAAAAACTTTCACCATCATTCACCCCTTTTCCCTGTTTGCCGAAGGGTGCTTTACACTACATTTTTTAATCTCCCAACTTTAAAAACCCCCCTCCTTCGAGGGCGGGCCACTGTATTTCCCCATCTCCAGGATCAAGTCCGGCCCCCCCCCCCCCCCTTTTCCCCCCCCCTTTAAATTTCCCCTTCTTTAAATGTTATTTTGCTACACAAAAAACAGCCGCCCAATTTATTTAAAAACCATTTGTCCCCATTCACTCCTATCAAACCGCTCGGGCATGCCTGCGGGGAAGCCCAACCCCCTCGACGCAAAACCTCCTTTACCCCCCTCAACCTTTCCTGGGCCCCGGCCCCCTACCCCCCCTTTCCCTTTCCCATACAGATTTGATACACCTTGAAGTAAATTCCCGGGTTTCGCTCCATTTCTCTACATGCCCGAACCCCTCAAACCCCTTCCCTCAGCCCTCTGGAAAAACTTTTTTGGGGAAATCCCGCCCCTCCTCCTAATTTTAAAAACTACGAATTCTCTGCATTAATTCACACCAACATTGCCCTCGGGAATGACATCCCCATGCCTCCAGCCTTCCCCTCGCTGAAAAATTTCACCCCCCCAAATGCTTCACACCATTTAAGAGCTTTTGGTAAAATATACTCCATACATTCCCCTTTTTTGCCCCCAAAAGGACAAATTTTCTTTGTCTCCACAAAATCCTAAGTGCCCCAAATCACTTTTTTCCCCTCATAAATTTCTTGATTCCCCTCATCTTTCATAGAATCACCCGCTGACACGCCCACCCCAAAAAATTTTCTAAATTTCATTCCCCTCCCCATACTCTCTCCCCCCAATCTGATATTAATCTTTCATCCCCCTAATCTTTTTGTTATCCTCAAAACCCTTACTTTTTCCCCTGTTTTCCCCTTTTAAAATTTTCTTTTTTTCCCACACCCTCCCAAATTCTTCCACCAATCTCCGAAACTTCTCTTAAAAATTTCCCCCAAGGGAGCACAGTGTCATCAGCAAAGAGAAACTGGGGACAACCCCCAATTTATGGGTGTTTCTTTTTTTTTAAACTCCAGTTCTTGTAAAGGGCCCCTCGCATTTACTTCTTTTTAAACCCCCATTTAAATATTTTAAAACCCCAAACCCCGGTTTGCATCACCACCCTTTTTAAAGGGCCTACTTTTACTGGGAAAAAATTTCCCCTTTTTTTTTTCCCCTCCCTACCTAATTTAAACCTCACATCATCGTAAAAACTTTTCCCTTCCCTTTCAGAAAAACCTACCCCCTACCCCAACCCCGAACATTGCCACATTGCCCCCCTATCCACCCTGTCATACGCCTTTTCCCAAAATCCTTTTTAAAACCCCCCCCCAAAAGACCTCTTTAGCCTTTTTTAAATATTTTGTTCACTTTTTTGTTTCCGGGTAAACCCCCTGATCCACACACCCCTTTACCTTTCCTAAAGCTCCTTGTTCATTGTATCCTATTTTCCGTCTTACTCTTAATTCTTTAAATTAAAAAAAACTTTACCTACACTTTCCCGGGTATACTCGCAGACTTATCCCCCTATAATTTTTTGCCCCTTTTTTTTAATCCCCTTTGCCCTAATAAAAAGGGAAACCCTATGCTGCTCTTGAAAAATCCCGAAAATTACCCTTTTCCCAACATTTATTAAATAATTGCACCAACCAAAAAAAAACTAATCCCCCCCGGGGCTTTTAAATTTCTATCTTTACCCCATCAACCCCGGCTCCTTCCCCCCTTTCTTTTTACCAAATGCCACGAATTCCTCCAAAATCACAACGGCTCTTCCTCATCCTAAAAATTTGTTTTTTCCTCCTTGCCCTATACCCCCGAAAATCACAGCTTCCCTATCTTCATAAATTTAAAATTTCCCTCAAAATTTTCCCTCCATTTTCCCCAAATTTCCCTCAAATCCCCATTTAATAACCTCCTCCCTATTTTTAACTGAAAATCCATTTTTTCTCTAGTCTTTCTTAACTTGTTAATCTCACTAAAAAACCTTTTTTTTATTTTAAAAAAATTTTTTGGAAAACATCTCACCCACTCTCCCATTTGTTTTTCTTTTTACTTTTGCTTCCCCACCTCTAAACCTCTTTTTTTTCTCCTATACTTTCCCTCCTTGCATCATTCTACTTTGTAAAACTTCTCATTCCCCCTTTTTTTTCCCCCTTTACTACTCTCTTTAAAATTCATCTTTCCCACCAATCGCTCCTTCCCTCCCGCCCCCAAACTTTCCTGTAACCCCCCAAAAACTTCTTCTGACCATTTCTAACTCTATTTTTTTTAAACCCCCTTACCTCTTCAAACCCCATTGCCAAATGCTTCATTACCCCATCTATCCTCCAATAGTGTTTTATCTTACCCAAACCCTCCCCCCTTTTTTTAGTTTATAAACCTTCACCTCTCTTTTCCCCTGATGCTTCTATTCTCCTTGTATCCCATCTACCTTTTACTCTCAGTGTAGCTACAACTAGAAAGTGATCTGATATATCTTGGCCCTCTATAAACATGTACATCCTGAAGTCTACTCAACAGTCTTTTATCTACCAATACATAATCCAACAAACTACTGTCATTTCGCCCTACATCATATCTTGTATACTTATTTATCCTCTTTTCTTAAAATATGTATTACCTATAACTAAACCCCTTTCTATACAAAGTTCAATCAAAGGGCTCCCATTATCATTTACACCTGGCACCCCAAACTTACCTACCACACCCTCTCTAAAAGTTTCTCCTACTTTAGCATTCAGGTCCCCTACCACAATTACTCTCTCACTTGGTTCAAAGGCTCCTATACATTCACTTAACATCTCCCAAATCTCTCTCTCTCCTCTACATTTCTCTCTTCTCCAGGTGCATACACGCTTATTATGACCACTTTTCGCATCCAACCTTTACTTAATCCACATAATTCTTGAATTTACACATTCATATTTCTTTTCTCCTTCGATAAACTAAATCCTTCAACATTACTGCTACCCCTTCCTTTGCTCTAACTCTCTCAGATACTCCAGATTTAATCCCATTTATTTCCCCCACCGAAACTCCCCTACCCCCTTCAGCTTTGTTTCGCTTAGGGCCAGGACATCCAACTTCTTTTCATCATAACATCAGCAATCATCTGTTTCTTGTCATCCGCACTACATCCACGCACATTTAAGCATCCCAGTTTTATAAAGTTTTTCTTCTTCTCTTTTTTAGTAAATGTCTACAGGAGAAGGGGTTACTAGCCCATTGCTCCTGCATTTTAGTCGCCTCATACGACACGCATGGCTTACGGAGGAAAGATTTTTTTCCCCACTTCCCCATGGACAATAGAAAAAATTTAAAAAAGAACAAGAGCTATTTAGAAAAAGGAGAAAAACCTAGATGTATGTGTATATATTTTATGCATGTGCGTGTCTGTGAAGTGTGACCAAAGTGTAAGTAGGAGTAGCAAGATATCCCTGTTATCTAGCGTGTTTATGAGACAGAAAAAGAATAAAATATTAATATATATATATATATTATATATAATATATATATATATTATTTATATATATATATATATATTATATATTTTATAATTATTTTAATAAAAATAATATATTATATATATATTTATATATATATATATATATATATATATATTATATATATATTAAAATATGTTCTATATATATTCTATTAGTCCTCCATGGGGAAGTGGAACAGAATTCTTCCTCCGTAAGCCATGCGTGTTGTAAGAGGCGACTAAAATGCCGGGAGCAAGGGGCTAGTAACCCCTTCTCCTGTATATATTACTAAATGTAAAAGGAGAAGCTTTCGTTTCTCCTTTTGGGCCACCCTGCCTCGGTGGGATACTGCCGGTGTGTTGAAAGAAAGAAAGATATCCTATTAGTGTCACTTGACCTGAGATCCGAGTAGTGACCTTAGAAAGGCGTTGTGACCTTGGTCAGTCAGTATCTAATGGCTGTGTTCTCTGCTAGTCTGCGTGTGCGCCTTCACATCACTCTCACTTCCCCATGTTTACTGAACCTTTAACTAATGTTTTCACACACACAGACACACACACACACACACACGAGAGAAAGAGAGAGAGAGAGAGAGAGAGAGAGGAGAGAGAGGAGAGAGAGAGGAGAGAGAGAGAGAGAGAGGAGAGAGAGAGAGACAGACAGACAGACAGACAGACAGACAGATAGACAGACAGACAGACAGACAGACAGAAAGAAAGAGAGACAGAGACAGAGACAAAGAGACAGAGGCAATGAGACAGAGACAAAGAGAAAATAAAAACTGATTTGCTAGTAAGGGCTTTTTAACGTTAAGTAGAGAACGTGTGAGGCAGTTTGAGAATGACGTGACAACTACACAGTTACAGCAGGTGGAAGACGGCAGAAAACCCAGGTAGTAACACTGAAGGAAGGGGGAAAGCTTAGAAGCAGCGATAAAGAAGTCTGCCCGAAACTAAACAGGAGATTTAGTCTCAGTGTGAACAGTGAGAATAGCTGAATGTCAAATAAAGTGTATGCCAGCAGGTCCCGGCAGCCATACACATAACAGGGATATCTTGAGGAAAATTCTGAGTGAGTTAGATACCTGAATGTCTGGCCATGGTTTCTGAGAGAAGGAGCTGAAGCACTCTGTGAACCATTAGTTAAGATTAACAAGTAAATGTTTGTCCATGAGTTCTGATAGAAGGAACACAAGCGCAGTGTGAACCACTAGCCAAGATCAACAACAAGTCAATATATGGAAGACAGTTGCCAGAGATCTGTAAGACAGTGAAACTAGTCGCAATATTTAAAAATGGAGACAGTCAGGAAGCAGTATATATATATATATATATATATATATTATATATATATATATATATATATATATAAAATATATATATATATATATATATTATATATAATATATATATATATATATATATATATATATATATATATATGTCGTGCCGAATATGTAAAACTGGTCAATTAGCAAGAACTCATTTAAAATTAAGTCCTTTCTGAAATTTTCTCTTATATGTTTAAAGATATATTTTTTTCATTAATTTTAAATGTAAAATTTTTTAATTTTGCACGAAAAGAATCTTTGAAAACTTACCTAACCTTATTATAACAAGAGCAATTTATTTTAGCCTAACCCAACTAAATATATTTTAAATACGTTTACAGTAATTTAATACTAAACAAACACAATCAAATATATTTTTTTCGTTAGGTTCAGAATGATTTTGGCGAAATTATGGCCCTACACAAATTTTCACTTGTCCTATATGGCAAGATGAGCGTTGCTATTAAAGCCAAGATCGCAAGTTCTGCCTATTCGGCACGATATTATATATAATATATATAAAATATATATAATATATATATATATATATATATATAAAATATATATATATATATAATATATATATATAAAAATACCAAGCTAGGTGATGTAGATGATAGTGAGAAGAGTGGTAGATCACTGCCATATATACTATGCAAGGTAGCGATTCAATGCTTGTAGCACCTGCCCGTGAATAAAGTCAGGAATGTCGCGAGCAACAGGGCAAGACAAGACAAGGGCAATACTTGGGCAAAACAAGGAAGGGACAAGACAAGGGCAATACAAAGGCAAGACAAGGACAAGAGAAACACAGCAGGGGTAGATACTTCTTCCCCCATACATTCCTTCACCATTTATTTGCAATATTTTCAACGGCAAGACACTGAATTAGCAGTATGATGACGATACAACTAAGAGGCACTCAGAGTAAGGAGTGGTTTCAACCAGAATAGGTGAGTGTCTGCCTCCCAGCCGGTCAGACCGGTTTGACGTCACCTTGGCTGCTCTCACCTAATTGGTGGGATGAGCTGGACAATAAATACAGCAGAGTGGCCCCTGAACTGCTGTACGACAGTGGGACCCTAGAACTGCTATACAAGAGTGTGGTCCCAGGTGAGAGAGAGAGAGAGAGAGAGAGAGGGAGAGAGAGAGGGAGGGAGGGGGGTGGACTATATTTTCCTAGACTATATGATGGTATTTGATACTGTAACTCACAAGAGAATGAGAAAAAAAATTGAGGTGCTGGCAGCAATAACAGGGAAGATTCTCTAGGGTTGGAACAGTGATTGTATGAAGTGACAAGATGGTACACTGGTACAAGTGTGTGTGTGTGTGTGTGTGTGTGTGTGTGTGTGTGTGTGTGTGTGTGTGTGTGTGTGTGTGTGTGTGTGTGTGTGTGTGTGTGTGTGTAGTAGTAGTCACGTTAACCACATTTCTATAATAATGAAGTTAATAATTTGCAGATTATACAGCTGCAGTATAATTATAGACAGATGGACATGAAGTCTAGTCGTGGTTCTTACCAACACTAGAAATGAAATATACGAAGCAAAAAATGCATAACGAAATTCATAATAACGAAGTGTATTGGACATAATAATAATAATAATAATAATAATAATAATAATAATAATAATAATCATAATCATAATAATAATAATAATAATAATAATAATAATAATAATAATAATAATAATAATAATAATAATAATTATAATAATAATAATCATAATAATAATAATAATAATAATAATAATAATATAAATAGAAATAATAATGAATAACCAAAGAAAATGTAATGAACACTTTTTGATGCTCTGTTAATAATAACCCACATGGACACAGAAACTCAAAAATTAATTGCTCTATACATTTCGACCCCCTGCTGGGGTCCTCTTCAGCAGATACAACAATAAAAATAGAACCTGAATATACTGGACTGTTGCACCCCACGATAGTGCAGGTGAGCGTGGAGCGTCAGGTCAGCGCGTGGGAAGACAGGTCACGGAGCAAGTTTAATGGGTGACTTGCAGAGAGCTTAAAATCTGGGCAAAAATTCATCTGTGTTTGTACTGGAATTCTGTACTAGGTTGGGTGCTGGAATGTACTTCTTAAGGGTGAATTTTGATATGATGTCTGGTTTTCATTGTTCCTGTGAGATGTTGAGATAAGAGGTAACTATGAGGGCAGATTCTATGATTTTGTATTTGTAGCTGCAATGTGATTTGTGATGGATGGTGGCAGCTTTCCAATGAATGTAGTGATTGTTGTTGCTAATATGTTGACAAATTAATGAATTCTCCTGTGCATAACGTATTAAAATAGTCGATAGCGTTCAACCTGTCTACCCAGTGTATATTTGGTTACAGTCCTTGCATGGTATCTGATAGACTCCTGGTGTGTCTTGTGTCACCGAGTGTGTGTGTGTGTCTTGTGTCACTGAGTGTGTGTGTGTCTTGTGTCACCGAGTGTGTGTGTGTCTTGTGTCACCGAGTGTGTGTGTGTTTTTGTGTCACCGAGTGTGTGTGTGTGTCTTGTGTCACCGAGTGTGTGTGTGTCTTGTGTCACCGAGTGTGTGTGTGTGTCTTGTGTCACCGAGTGTGTGTGTGTCTTGTGTCACCGAGTGTGTGTGTTTCTTGTGTCACCGAGTGTGTGTGTGTCTTGTGTCACCGAGTGTGTGTGTTTCTTGTGTCACCGAGTGTGTGTGTGTCTTGTGTCACCGAGTGTGTGTGTTTCTTGTGTCACCGAGTGTGTGTGTTTCTTGTGTCACGAGTGTGTGTGTTTCTTGTGTCACGAGTGTGTGTGTGTCTTGTGTCACCGAGTGTGTGTGTTTCTTGTGTTCACCGAGTTGTGTGTGTTCTTGTGTCACCGAGTGTGTGTGTTCTTGTGTCACCGAGTGTGTGTGTCTCTTGTGTCACGAGTGTGTTGTGTTTCTTGTGTCACGAGTGTGTGTGTTTGTGTCACCCGAGTGTGTGTGTTTCTTGTGTCACCGAGTGTGTGTGTGTGTGTATATACACACACACACACATTTATATATATATATATATATATATATATATATATTATATATATATATATATATATATATATTTATATATATATATAAATATATATTGGAATGAGTTTGATTAATAAGCATGATAGTCTGTTGGACTGATGGCCTCTGAGGTGATTATTATCCTCAAATATCATTTCTCACTGTGTCTCTTGCTTGCAAAACTTGCTTTGTTTATAAACTGTACAAATACTTGCATGCTGTTTGGTGAAGGGGGTAAAGGAGGTTTTGTGTAAAAGGGGCTTTGACTTCTAGCAAACATGCGTGAGCGTATTAAATAGGAGCGAATGGAGACAAATGTTTTTTAGAACTTGACGTGCTGTTGGAGTGTGAGCAAGGTAACATTTATGAAGGAATTCAGGGAAACCGGCAGGCTGGACTTGAGTCCTGGAGATGGGAAGTACAGTGTCTGCACTCTGAAGGAGGGGTGTTAATGTTGCAGTTTTATAACTGTAGTGTAAGTGCACCTCTGGCAAGACAGTGATGGAGTGAATGATGATGAAAGTTTTTCTTTTTCTGGACACCCTACCTTGGTGGGAAACGGCCTATGTCTTAATAAAAAAAGTAATTTACTCACTGCTGGCTTTTGTTCGTTCCTCGTTTCACCCTTAGTTATGCTACAACCAGGTGTGCAGGCCACTAGCCTACATCTGTGCTCGTCATACTCTAACTTACTCTTAACATACTGTTAACTCCTGCTGCCTAGCATAGGCAGTACCTATACTACACACTGCCTATGCATAGACTCTTCACATTCGTTTACAATAGGCGTGATACATGGTGTTTTATTAAGATTATGTGATACTTGGTATGTTATTAGTATGTGATACATGGTGTGTTATTAATGTTATGTGTTACATGGTGTGTTACAGTGTGTGGTGGTGATGGATGGCCTGACGTGTGGTTTAGTCAACCCAGACGACAAAGATGCGGGGCCCAAGAACTTCACCTTCGACGGAGCTTACTTCATTGACTCTACCACTGAAGGCATCTACAACGACGTGGCTTTCCCACTGGTAGAGGTTAGTACTGCTTGTGCGGTTTAAGGGGTGTTTTTGTGGTGTTTGTGGATGTTTGGGGATGTTTCTGGGTGTTTGTGAATATTTAGTGCTGTTTGTGGGTGTGTGGGGGTGTTTCGGGGTGTTTAGAGGTGTTTTTGGGTGTTTGTAGTGTTGGGGTGTTTGTTGGTGTTTGTAGATGTTTGTGTGTGTGTGTGAGTATGTGTGTGTGTGTGAGTATGTGTGAGTATGTGTGTGTGTGTGTGTGTGTGTGTGTGTGTGTGTGTGTGTGTGTGTGTGTGTGTGTGTGTGTGTGTGTGTGATGAGAGATATTTTAACAGTGATTGTTCCAGTCATTTTTCCATCATTGTTCCAGCCATTGTTCTATCATTGTTCCAGTCAATGTTCCATCACTGTCCCACTCTTATTGATCCCCTCCCTCTAGCATCATAACAGTCATAATAGTCTGTCAGCGAGTATTCTAGTCCAGTTACCACGTAAATCATGTGGCTTCTAAATAACACTTTTTGGATCGCAACTGAATAAATACAAACCAACCAAATAAAAGTTGACATCTTTAGTAACAAAAGTGTCTAGGTGATAATATTGCAGTTTGAATAATTAAGGAGATAAGCTTCTTCACAAATCTTGGTATACCTATGTATCACAGTTATTCTTTACATATAATCTTATGGTGCTGTGGAGATGTACTCATAAGTGCGATAGTAACTGTGTGTAATTGTGTATGTTTGTGTAAGTGCTCAGCATGTGCTCAGTGTAGGCTCAGTAAGAATCGACGCGACTTAGGATGTGACTGACAATAGCAAGTCCCTAAATAAGCTAACTTCTGGACCTTCTAGTCAGTCAAACAGCTTGCTCGAGCAATATCACGACTCTTTCACCTAACAGCAATAATGCTTAAAACAGTATTGAATGGCACAGCATCAAGCAAGGAATCAAGGAGAATGAAAACGACCCCAACTGCAGACCTTCAACAGATCCTACACGAAAGGCATAAAACTTCCTTATTACTGAAACTGAATTCAGCGATGCTGATTTCCCGACTACGATAGTGCGGAGATGACAGAATAATGTAGGTCGAGAGATAAACTAGGGACCAGAAATATCGAGTGTCTCCACGAGACAGCCTCTGAAAACGTCAAATATTACTAAGTCGAAATAATGCTATGTGAACAGAGTTGCACAGAATTTCGAGAGGTATGTTCCGGCTCACTATCGGAGACATTACCAAAAACATAGTCTAAACAACACGAGCTGACAGAACAGAGATAGGTGATGTTTCCTCTACTATCAGCAAGGAAAGGGAAAAGGAGAGAAAGAGAGAGAAAAGGAGAGAAAAAGGGGAGAGAGAGAGAGGAGGAGAAAAAAGAAGAGAGAGAGAGAGAGAAAAGAGAGAGAGAGAGAGAGAGAGAGAGAGAGAGAGAGAAGAGAGAGGGGAGAGAAAAGAGAGGAAAAAAGAGAGAGAGAAAGGGAAAAATAGAGAGAGACAGAGAGAGAGGAAGAGAGAGAGAAGAAAAGAGGAGAGGAGAAAAAGAGAGAGAGAGAGAGAAGAGAGAGAGAGGAGAGAGAGAGAGAGAGAGGAGAAAAGAGAGGGGAAAAGAGAGAGGAAAAGAGGAAAGAGAGAGAGAGAGAAAAGAAAAGAGACAAGGGGAGAGAAAGGGGAAAAGAGAGAGACAGAGAGAGAGAGAAAGAGAGAAAAAAGAGAGGAGAGAGAGGGGAAAAGAGAGAAAGAGAGAGAGAGAGAAGAGAGAGAGAGAAGAGAGAGGAGGGAAAAGGGGAGAGAGAAAAAGGGGAGAAAGAGAGAGAGAAAGAGAGAGAGAGGAAAAAGAAAAGAAGAGAGAGAGAAGAGAGGAGAGAGAGAGGAAGAGAGAGAGAGAAAAGGGGAGAGAGAGAAGAGAGAGGAGGGGGGGAGAGAACAGGGGAGAGAAAAGGGGAAAAGAGAGAGAGAGAGAGAGAGAAGAGAGAAAGAGAGAGAAGAGAGAAGAGAGAGAGACGGAGAGAGAGAAGGAGGAGAGACAGAGAGGAGAAGGGGGAGAAAAAGAGGAGAGAGAGAGAGGAGAGAGAGAGAGAGAGAGAGAGAGAGAAAAGAGAGAGAGAGAGAGAAGAGACAGAGAGAGAGGGACAGAGAGAGAGGGGACAGGAGAGAGACAAAAGCGAGAGAGAGGGATGGAGAGAGGAGAGAGAGAGAGAGATGAGGAGAGAGAAGAGAGAGAGAGAGAGAGAGAGAGGAAAAGAAGAGGAAGGGGAGAGAGGAAAGAGAGAGAGAGAAGAGAGAGAGGAAGAGAAGAGAAGAGAGAGAGGGAAAGAGAGAGGAAGGAGAGAGAGAAAAGGGGAGAGAAAAAGAAGAGAGAAAAGAGAGAGAGAGGAGAAAAGAGAGAGAGAGGAGAGGAGAAGGGAGAGAGAGAAAAAGGGGGGGGAGAGCCAGAGAATGGGCGGAACCGAGAAGAAAGAAAGAGAGAGAGGAGAGAGGAGGGGAAAAAGGAAAGAGAGAGAGAGAAGGAAGAGAGAGAGACCGGAGAGAGAAAAAAGAGAGGGGCAAAAGGGAGGGGGGGGGGGGGGTGGGGAGAGAGGGAGAGAAAGAGAAAGAGAGAGAGGGAGAGAGAGAGAGGAGGAGAGGAGGGGAGAGAAGAGAAGAGAAGGGGAAGAAGAGAAGAGAGAGGAAGGAGAGAGAGAGGGCGGAAAAGAGCGAGGAAAAGAGAAGGGGAAGAGAGAGAGAGAATAGGAGACAGAGAGAGAGAAGAGAGAGAAAAAGAGAGAGAAGAGAGAGAGAGAGAGAGGAGAAGAGAAGGGGGAAGAGAGAGAGGGGGGAGGAGAGAGGAAAAGAGAAGAGAGAGAGTGAGTGAGAAAAGAGAGAGAGGAGAAAAGAAAAGGGAGGAAAAGAGAGAGAAGAGAAGAAGAGAAGAGAGAGAGAAGAGAGAGAGAAGAGAGAGAGACAGAGAGAGAGAGAGGAGAAGAGAGAGGAGAGAGGAAGAGAGAGAGAAGAGAGGAAGAAAGAAATCCCCCAAAAGAAGCAGAGATGACAAGGGGAAAAAAAAGAGAGAAAGAGTGCCCCAAAAAACCCCAAAAGGAAACAGGGGGAAATGAAGGCAAGAACAATTTTAAACCCGAGAAAACGAAGAGAGAGAAGAGAAAGGGCGGCCCCCGAGAGTAAAGGATGGGGAAAGGGGAGGATGGGGGCCCCGGAAAAAGGGGGAAAAGGGGAAGGGGGTGAAAGGAAAAAAAACCCGAAAAAATGTTTTTTAACTTCTTCCGGCCAACCAGGGAATTACAGCATTCGCCCACTGACTCTTTACATTAATTAAAACCAAGGGGGAAATCCGCTCCTAAATAATCAACCCCTTTAGAGCTTTTCTTGGGGTTAAAGGGGAACTTTTCACCTAAAAAAAGCAAGAGTTTTTTCTGTGGACCCCTTGGTAAACTGGCCCATTTTGAAGGTTCCCTGGGAGGGGTGTTGGCCACTAAAGAAAGGAATTTTGTAAAATTTCCAAACTAACCATGAAGGGAAAAAGGTTTTAAAAATTTTTGCCCCAAAAACGGGGAGGCCCGGAACTTACCGGGGACCCCTTTTCCCCCCTATTTCCATCTGGCTTAAAATAAGGGGAAGATCATAGGGGGCACAAGTACGCTAAAATCCGAGTAAAAACCCCTTTCTGGTTTTCCTTTCCCCCCTCTCCCAATTCTCCTGCCCCCACGGGAAGGCCCAAACTTAAAAACCCCTTTTTGGCCATTGGTAGTTTTAACAGCCAAACCCTTCCCAAAAAGGTTGGGTCCCCTTTTAAAGGTAAAAAGTTTTTTCAAAAAAAACCTTGGATCCAACCTTTCAACCCGTGAAAAAAAAAAAAAAAAAAAAAAAAAAAACCCCCAAAGAGGAGAGGGAAAGAGAACCAATTGGGACCCCCCAAAAATAGAGAAAAAGGAAAAAAAGGGGAGGGGAAAAACGGGCGCAAAGAATTTAACGGTAAAGTAGTTGACAAAGAAAAATGCTGGCCCCAAAGGGGGGTAATTTCAATTTTCCCAATTTAAAAATTTTCCCTCAATAAAAATTTTAAAAAGGTATTATTAAAATCCTTTTTCCCAATTTAAATTAAACCTTTAATTAAAAAATCGGGAATAAAAGCAGGGGGCTTACCTTTGTTCAAACCTTGTAAAAAAAAAAAAAAAAAAAAAAAAAATTTTTTTTAAAAAAAAAAAAAAAAAAAGACCCCCCAAGGAGAAGGAGAGGTTAAAGGCCCAAAGGAAAGGGGTAGGAAAGGGGGAAGTTTTTAAAGGGAAGGAAAAGGGGAATGCCCCCTGGACCCACCTCAGGGGTTTCCCCGGCCCACTTGGGACCCCGCCCAAAATGTGGAAAAATGGCAGGTTTTTTGCCAATTTAACCCCCCCAATTTAAATCCCCACTTGCCCCGGGCCCCCGGTAAGGTACTTTTACCCTCCTACTTTTTTAAAAATTTAATGTCAGTTATGCCCTTTTGAAACCCCCCTTACGTTAATTTGTTAACCCCCCTTTATGGGAAATTAAAAATTTAAATTGCCCAAAAATTATTAATTTTACCCTTTATTTTTTTTTTCCTTTATTTTTATTTTTATTCATTTATTTCCCCTGTACCCTGCCTCACTGTGTACCCTGCCTCACTGTGTACCCTGCCTCACTGTGTACCCTGCCTCACTGTGTACCCTGCTCACTGTGTACCCTGCCTCACAGTGTACCCTGCCTCACTGGTACCTGCCTCACTGTGTACCCTGCCTCACTGTGTACCCTGCCTCACTGTGTACCCTGCCTCACTGTGTACCCTGCCTCACGTGTACCCTGCCTCACTGTGTACCCTGCCTCACTGTGTACCCTGCCTCACTGTGTACCCTGCCTCACTGTGTACCCTGCCTCACTGTGTACCCTGCCTCACTGTGTACCCTGCCTCACTGTGTACCCTGCCTCACTGTGTACCCTGCCTCACTGTGTACCCTGCCTCACTGTGTACCCTGCCTCACTGTGTACCCTGCTCTTCCACCATGTGTACCCTGCCTCACTGTGTACCCTGCCTCACTGTGTACCCTGCCTCACTGTGTACCCTGCCTCACTGTGTACCCTGCCTCACTGTGTACCCTGCCTCACTGTGTACCCTGCCTCACTGTGTACCCTGCCTCACTGTGTACCCTGCCTCACCATGTACCCTGCCTCACTGTGTACCCTGCCTCACTGTGTACCCTGCCTCACTGTGTACCCTGCCTCACTGTGTACCCTGCCTCACTGTGTACCCTGCCTCACCATGTACCCTGCCTCACCATGTACCCTGCCTCACTGTGTACCCTGCCTCACCATGTACCCTGCCTCACTGTGTACCCTGCCTCACTGTGTACCCTGCCTCACTGTGTACCCTGCCTCACTGTGTACCCTGCCTCACTGTGTACCCTGCCTCACTGTGTACCCTGCCTCACCCTGTGTACCTGCCTCACTGTGTACCCTGCCTCACTGTGTACCCTGCCTCACTGTGTACCCTGCCTCACTGTGTACCCTGCCTCACTGTGTACCCTGCCTCACCATGTACCCTGCCTCACTGTGTACCCTGCCTCACTGTGTACCCTGCCTCACTGTGTACCCTGCCTCACTGTGTACCCTGCCTCACTGTGTACCCTGCCTCACTGTGTACCCTGCCTCACTGTGTACCCTGCCTCACTGTGTACCCTGCCTCACTGTGTACCCTGCCTCACTGTGTACCCTGCCTCACGTGTACCCTGCCTCACTGTGTACCCTGCCTCACTGTGTACCCTGCCTCACTGTGTACCCTGCCTCACCATGTACCCTGCCTCACTGTGTACACTGCTATGTGTACCCTGCCTCACTGTACCAGCCTCACGTGTACCTGCTACTGTGTACCCTGCCTCATGTGTACCCTGCCTCACGTGTCCCTGCCTCACATGTACCCTGCCTCACTGTTACCTGCCTCACCATGTACCCTGCCCACTGTTACCTGCCTCACTGTGTACCCTGTCACTGTGTACCCTGCCTCACTGTGTACCCTGCCTCACTGTGTACCCTGCTCACTGTGTACCCTGCCTCACTGTGTCCCTGCCTCACTGTGTACCCTGCTCACTGTGTACCCTGCCTCACTGTGTACCCTGCCTCACTGTGTACCCTGCCTCACCATGTACCCTGCCTCACTGTGTACCCTGCCTCACTGTGTACCCTGCCTCACTGTGTACCCTGCCTCACTGTGTACCCTGCCTCACTGTGTACCCTGCCTCACTGTGTACCCTGCTCACTGTTGTACCCTGCCTCACTGTGTAACCCTGCCTCACTGTGTACCCTGCCTCACTGTGTACCCTGCCTCACTGTGTACCCTGCCTCACTGTGTACCCTGTCTCACTGTGTACCCTGCCTCACTGTGTACCCTGTCTCACTGTGTACCCTGCCTCACTGTGTACCCTGCCTCACTGTGTACCCTGCCTCACTGTGTACCCTGCTCACTGTGTACCCTGCCTCACTGTGTACCCTGCCTCACTGTGTACCCTGCTTCACTGTGTACCCTGCCTCACTGTGTACCCTGCCTCACTGTGTACCCTGTCTCACTGTGTACCCTGCCTCACTGTGTACCCTGCCTCACTGTGTACACTCTGCCTCACTGTGTTACCTGCCTCACTGTGTACCCTGCCTCACTGTGTACCTGCCTCACTGTGTACCCTGCCTCACTGTGTACCCTGCCTCACTGTGTACCCTGCCTCACTGTGTACCCTGCCTCACTGTGTACCCTGCCTCACTGTGTACCCTGCCTCACTGTGTACCCTGCCTCACTGTGTACCCTGCCTCACTGTGTACCCTGCCTCACCATGTACCCTGCTTCACTGTGTACCCTGCCTCACCATGTACCCTGCCTCACACATGTACCATGCTTCACCATATAACCCTGCCTCACCATGTACCCTGCCTCACCATGTACCCTGCCTCACCATGTACCCTGCCTCACTGTGTACCCTGCCTCACCATGTACCCTGCTTCACTGTGTACCCTGCCTCACCTGTATCCTGCCTCACCATGTACCATGCTTCACCATGTACCCTGCCTCACCATGTACCCTGCCTCACCATGTACCCTGCCTCACCATGTACCCTGCCTCACTGTGTACCCTGCCTCACTGTGTACCCTGCCTCACTGTGTACCCTGCCTCACTGTGTACCCTGCCTCACTGTGTACCCTGCCTCACTGTGCACCCTGCCTCACTGTGCACCCTGCCTCACTGTGTACCCTGCCTCACTGTGTACCCTGCCTCACTGTGTACCCTGCCTCACTGAGTACCCTGCCTCACTGTGTACCCTGCCTCACTGTGTACCCTGGCTCACTGTGTACCCTGCCTCACTGTGTACCCTGCCTCACTGTGTACCCTGCCTCACCATGTACCCTGCTTCACTGTGTACCCTGCCTCACCATGTACCCTGCCTCACCATGTACCCTGCCTCACCATGTACCCTGCCTCACCATGTACCCTGCCTCACTGTGTACCCTGCCTCACTGTGTACCCTGCCTCACTGTGTACCCTGCCTCACTGTGTACCCTGCCTCACTGTGTACCCTGCCTCACTGTGTACCCTGCCTCACTGTGTACCCTGCCTCACTGTGTACCCTGCCTCACTGTGTACCCTGCCTCACTGTGTACCCTGCCTCACTGTGTACCCTGCCTCACCATGTATCCTGTCTCACCATGTACCCTGCCTCACCATGTACCCTGCCTCACTGTGTACCCTGCCTCACTGTGTACCCTGCCTCACTGTGTACCCTGCCTCACTGTGTACCCTGCCTCACTGTGTACCCTGCCTCACTGTGTACCCTGCCTCACTGTGTACCCTGCCTCACTGTGTACCCTGCCTCACTGTGTACCCTGCCTCACTGTGTACCCTGCCTCACCATGTACCCTGCTTCACTGTGTACCCTGCCTCACCATGTACCCTGCCTCACCATGTACCATGCTTCACCATGTACCCTGCCTCACCATGTACCCTGCCTCACCATGTACCCTGCCTCACCATGTACCCTGCCTCACTGTGTACCCTGCCTCACTATGTACCCTGCCTCACTGTGTACCCTGCCTCACTGTGTACCCTGCCTCACTGTGTACCCTGCCTCACTGTGTACCCTGCCTCACTGTGTACCCTGCCTCACCATGTACCCTGCTTCACTGTGTACCCTGCCTCACCATGTACCCTGCCTTACCATGTACCATGCTTCACCATGTACCCTGCCTCACCATGTACCCTGCCTCACCATGTACCCTGCCTCACCATGTACCCTGCCTCACCATGTACCCTGCCTCACCATGTACCCTGCCTCACTGTGTACCCTGCCTCACTGTGTACCCTGCCTCACCATGTACCCTGCCTCACCATGTACCCTGCCTTACCATGTACCATGCTTCACCATGTACCCTGCCTCACCATGTACCCTGCCTCACCATGTACCCTGCCTCACCATGTACCCTGCCTCACCATGTACCACTGCCTCACCATGTACCCTGCCTCACCATGTACCCTGCCTCACCATGTACCCTGCCTTACATGTACCATGCTTCACCATGTACCCTGCCTCACCATGTACCCTGCCTCACCATGTACCCTGCCTCACCATGTACCCTGCCTCACCATGTACCCTGCCTCACCATGTACCCTGCCTCACCATGTACCCTGCCTCACTGTGTACCCTGCCTCACTGTGTACCCTGCCTCACTGTGTACCCTGCCTCACCATGTACCCTGCTTCACCGTATATCCTACCTCACCATGTACCCTGCCCTACAGAGTGTGCTGGAGGGGTACAACGGTACAGTGTTCGCCTATGGTCAGACTGGTTGTGGCAAGTCCTTCACCATGCAGGGGGTGATTGACCCCCCTACCCAGCGTGGCATCATACCCAGGTATGTTAATATAACCAGCGTGGCAACATACCCAGGTATGTTAAATCACACCCAGGTAAGTTAATATCATATGCAGATTATTAGGAACACAGGTAAGAATGTCCTGTGAGACCTGGTTGTAATGGGAATACAGAGTAAACAAAACTTAGTGGTAGACTGTATTGTATGTTTACCTTCACCAGATATATACAGGTATGTACAATATGTGAAGATAAAAATAATAAGCGTGCACCATGGGACCGATGGCAAAGCAGAAACCAGAGAAAGTGTATCATGCTCAACCAGCAGCTAGGCAAGTCTGCCAATGCTTACTGCAAGTGAACCACATTGCTTCAGTTTTGGCAGGCCTGCCTGTGATTGGTTAATGAACCATAGCATGACTTACCCATAGCTGGACCTACCTATAGCTGGACCTACCTATAGCCGGACTTACGTATAGCTGGACTTACCCATAACAGGAGTTACCCATAGCTGGACTTGCCCATGATGGGACTTACCCATAGCTGGACTTATGCATAGCTAGACTTACCAACAGATGGACTTACCCATACCAGGACTTACCAATATATGGACTTGCCCATAGATGGACCTACCCATAGCTAGACTTACCAATAGATGGATTTACCCATAGCAGGACTTACCCATAGCTGGAATTACCCATAGATGAACTTACAGTAGATGGACTTAACCATAGAACTTACCCATAACGGGACTTACCCATAGCTTGATTTAACCATAGCTGGACTTAATAATAGATAAACTTACCCATAGCAAGGCTTACCCATAGCAGGGCTTACCAATAGATAGACTTACCCATAGCTGGACTTCCTCATAGCAGGACTTACCCATAGCAGGACTTACCCATAGCTGGATTTACCCATTGCTGGACTTACCTATAGCAGGACTTACCCACAGTGTGACCTACCCATAACAGGACTTACCCATAGCGTGACTTAACCATAGCGTGACTTACCCATAGCAGGACTTACTCAAAGTGTGACTTACCCATAGCGTGACTTACCCATAGCGTGACTTACCCATAGCGTGACTTACCCATAGCGTGATTTACCCATAGCGTGATTTACCCATAGCAAGACTTACCCATAGCAGGGCTTACTCATAGCATGATTTATCCATAGCGTGACTTATCCATAGCGTGAGTTACCCATAGCGTGACTTACCCATAACGTGACTTACCCATAGTAGGACTTACCCATAGCAGGACTTACTCATAGCGTGACTTACCCATAGCAGGACTTACCCATAACAGGACTTACCCATAGCAGGACTTACCCATAGCGTGACTTACCCATAGCAGAACTTACCCATAGCAGGACTTACCCATAGCAGGACTTACCCATAGCAGGACTTAACCATAACGTGACTTACCCATAGCAGGACTTACCCATAGCAGGACTTACCCATAACGTGGCTTACCCATAGCAGGACTTATCCATAGCAGGACTTATCCATAGCAGGACTTACCCATAGCAGGACTTACTACACTACTCTGGGTTAACTACCGATCATCACTTCAGAACTTTCACAAAGCACCGTTCCTCTTTCCGGAACGTTCACTAACCACCTTTCCTCCCTTCAGACCCATCAATAACCGCCGTTCCTCCCACCATAACGTTCACTAACCGCCGTTCCTTCCTCTTGAACCATCTGTAATCGCCGTTCCTTCTATTGCGTTCTGTGTCCACTCTTTCTCACTTAAAAACGTTCACTAACCACCGCTGCTACCTTCAGAACGTTCACTAACCGCCGTTTCCCCCTCCACAACATTCACTAACAGCCGTTCCTCCCTACAGAACGCTCACTAACTACCGTTCGTCCCTTTAGAACGTTCACTAACCGCCGTTCCTCCCTTCATCACGTTCACTAACCACCGTTCCTACCTTCAGAACGTTCACTAACCGTCGTTCCTCGCTTCAGGGCGTTCGAGCACATCTTCGAGGTGATTCAGACTTCAGAGAACATGAAGTACCTGGTCCTGGCCTCCTACCTGGAGATTTACAACGAGGAGATCAGAGATCTCCTGGGAACGGACGTCAGTTTAAGTAAAAGACCTAAAGACACACTCCTAGTTAAAGATGTCTACGTTCAGGGTGAGTCTTTACGTTGAGGGGAAGTATTTACGTTCAGGGGGAGTGTTTACGTTCAGGGGAAGTATTCACGTTCAGGGGAAGTGTTTACGTTCAGGGGGAGTGTTTACGTTCAGGGGAAGTGTTTACGTTCAGGGGGAGTGTTTACGTTCAGGGGAAGTGTTTACGTTCAGGGGAAGTGTTTACGTTCAGGGGAAGTGTTTACGTTCAGGGGGAGTGTTTACGTTCAGGGGGAGTGTTTACGTTCAGGGGAAGAAGTGTTTACGTTCAGGGGAAGTGTTTACGTTCAGGGGGAGTGTTTACGCTCAGGGGGGAGTGTTTAACGTTCAGGGGAAGTGTTTACGTTCAGGGGAAGTGTTTACGTTCAGGGGAAGTGTTTACGTTCAGGGGAAGTGTTTACGTTCAGGGGAAGTGTTTACGTTCAGGGGGAGTGTTTACGTTCAGTTGAAGTGTTTACGTTCAGGGGAAGTGTTTACGTTCAGGGGGAGTGTTTAGGGTTTAGGGGGAGTGTTTACGTTCAGGGGAAGTGTTTACGTTCAGGGGAGTGTTTACGTTCAGGGGAAGTGTTTTACGTTCAGGGGAAGTGTTTACGTTCAGGGGAAGTGTTTACGTTCAGGGGGAAGTGTTTACGTTCAGGGGAAGTGTAGGTGTTTACGTTCGGGGGAGTGTTTACGTTCAGGGGAAGTGTTTACGTTCAGGGGGATGTGTTTACGTTCAGGGGAAGTGTTTACGTTCAGGGGAGTGTTTTACGTTCAGGGGGAGTGTTTACGTTCAGGGGGAGTGTTTTACGTTCAGGGGAAGTGTTTACGTTCAGGGGAAGTGTTTACGTTCAGGGGAAGTGTTTACGTTCAGGGGAAGTGTTTACGTTCATGGGGAGTGTTTACGTTCAGGGGGAGTGTTTACGTTCAGGGGGAGTGTTTACGTTCAGGGGGAGTGTTTACGTTCAGGGGGAGTGTTTACGTTCAGGGGGAGTGTTTACGTTCAGGGGGAGTGTTTACGTTCAGAGTGAATCCTCCAAATTCTATATCACTCTGTGTACATACAGGTAGACACTCTCCAGTAACCTCTAGTAACCTCCAGTAACCTCTAGTAACCTCTAGTAACCTCCAGTAACCTCTAGTAACCGCTAGTAACCTCCAGTAACCTCTAGTAACCTCTAGTAACCTCCAGTAACCTCTAGTAACCTCTAGTAACCTCCAGTAACCTCTAGTAACCCCCAGTAACCTCCAGTAACCTCTAGAACCCCCAGTAACCTTCAGTAACCTCTATAACCCCCAGTAACCTCTAGTAACCTCTAGTAACCTCCAGTAACCTCCAGTAATCTCTAGTAACCCCCAGTAACCTCCAGTAACCTCTAGTAACCTCCAGTAACCTCCAGTAACCTCTAGTAACCCCCAGTAACCTTCAGTAACCTCTAGTAACCTCCAATAACCTCTAGTAATCCCCAATAACCTCCAGTAACCTCTAGTAACCTCCAGTAACCTCTAGTAACCTCCAGTAACCTCCAGTAACCTCCAGTAACCTCCAGTAACCTCCAGTAACCTCTAGTAACCTCCAGTAACCTCTAGTAACCCCCAGTAACCTCCAGTAACCTCTAGTAACCTCCAGTAACCTCCAGCAACCTCCACTAACCTCCAGTAACCTCCAGTAACCTCTAGTAACCTCCAGTAACCTCCAGTAACCTCCAGTAACCTCTAGTAACCTCTAGTAACCTCCAGTAACCTCCAGTAACCTCCGGTAACCTCTAGTAACCTCCAGTAACCTCCAGTAACCTCAAGGAACCTCCAGTAACCTCTAGTAACCTCCAGTAACCTCTAGTAACCCTCAGTAACCTCCAGTAACCTCAAGTAACCTCCAGTAACCTCCAGCAACCTCCACTAACCTCCAGTAACCTCCAGTAACCTCTAGTAAGCTCCCGTAATCTCTAGTAACCTCTAGTAACCTCTAGTAACCTTTAGTAACCTCCAGTAACCTTCAGTAACCTCTAGTAACCTCCAGTAACCTCCAGTAACTTCCAATAACCTCCAGTAACCTCCAGTAACCTCCAGTAACCTCTAGTAACCTCTAGTAACCTCCAGTAACTTCCAGTAACCTCTAGTAACCTCTAGTAACATCCAGTAACCTCCAGTAACCTTCAGTAACCTCCAGTAAACTCTAGTAACCTCTAGTAACCTCCAGTAACCTCCAGTAACCTCAAGTAACCTCCAGTAACCTCTAGTAACCTACAGTAACCTCCAGTAACCTTCAGTAATCTCCGGTAACCTCCAGTAACCTCCAATAACCTCTAGTAACCTCCAGTAACGTCTATTAACCTCCAATAACCTCCAGTAACTCTAGTAACCTCCAGTAACATCCAGTAACCTCGAATAACCTCTTGTAACCTCGAGTAACGTCCAATAACCTCTAGTAACCTCCAGTAACCTCTAGTAACCTCCAGTAACCTCTAGTAACCTCCAGTAAACATCTAGTAACCTCCAATAACCACAGTAACCTCCAGTAACCTCTAAATAATCACCAGTAACCTCTAGTAACCTCCAGTAACCTCTAGTAACCTCCAGTAACCTCTAGTAACCTCCAGTAACATCTAGTAACCTCCAATAACCACCAGTAACCTCCAGTAACCTCAAATAACCACCAGTAACCTCTAGTAACCTCCAGTAACCTCCAGTAATCTCTAGTAACCTCCAGGCAGGCTCTCCCTCCAGTAACCTTTAGTAACCTCCTGGTAGACTTCCTTTCCAGTAACCTCTAGTAACCTCCACATAGACTCTCCCTCCAGTAACCTCCAGGTAGACCCTCCATCCGGTAACCTCTAAGTTGACGCAGTTATCGGGGCTGTCAGGGTTATCGTGTGATATTCAACTGGTAGTGAAGGGAGGGGAAGGTTATCGTGCGAGTTATCACTTCCTGGGAGTCAATATGTTGCAAAATTATATCTTAATGCGTTATCTTAATGAGGGAATTATCAGATCACACACACACACACACACACACACACACACACACACACACACACACACACACACACACATAAACATACACACACACACACACATACTCACATACATACACTTACACATTCACCCACACACATACTCACGTACACACATACACACACATACACACAGGAGAGATAGGGGGACATGATAACGACATACAAAATACTGAGAGGAATTGACAAGGTGGACAAAGACAGGATGTTCCAGAGATGGGACACAACAACAAGGGGACACAGTTGGAAGTTGAAGACACAGATGAATCACGGATGTTAGGAAGTATTTCTTCAGCCACAGAGTAGTCAGGAAGTGGAATAGTTTGGGAAGCGATGTAATGGAGGCAGGATCCATACATAGCTTTAAGCAGAGGTATGATAAAGCTCACGGTTCAGGGAGAGTGACCTAGTAGCGACCAGTGAAGAGGCGGGGCCAGGAGCTCAGACTCGACCCCTGCAACCTCAACTAGGTGAGTACACACACACACACACATACATACACACACACATCTATCGAAACAGGGCGACTACTTGAGGTATGAAAGACAGAAAATGTAGTCCCAATTTTTAAGAAAGGAAACAGACACGCAGCATTAAACTATAGACCAGTGTTACTGACATGTATAGAATGTAAAGTTATGGAGAAGGTCATCAGAAGAGTTGTGGAGCACCTAGAAAGGAATGAGCTTATACGCGACAACCAGCACGGTTACAGGGACGGGAAATCCTGTGTCACAGACCTACTGGAGCTTTGCGACAAGATGACGGAAGACAGGAGAGAGAGAGAGGGGTGAGTTAATTGCATTTTCTGTAAGAAGGCTTTTCACACAGTTCCATGCAAGAGATTAGTGCAGAAGCTAGAGGATCAGGCAGGAATAACAGGAAAGGTACTGCAATGAATCAGAGAATACCTGACAGGAAGACATCAGTGAGTCATGGTACGTGACGAGGTATCAGAGTGAGCTTCTGTGACGAGCGGGGTTCCACACTCTTCAGTCCTAGGACCGGTGCTGTTTCTGGTATATGTGAATGATATGACGGAAGGGATAGATTCAGAAGTGTTCTTGTTTGCAGGCTGCAAGCCAGGTCCGGCAAATGACTCCTGAAGTTTAACCTCACCAAGTGCAAAGTCACGAAGATTGGGGAAGGGCAAAGAGAAACTGCAAAGGTTTGCAACAAGACTAGTCCCGGAACTAAGGGGCATGTCATATGATTAGAGGTTAAGGGAAATCGACCTAACAACACTAGAGGACAGGAGGGATAGGGAGGAGATGATGGCAACATATGAAATACCGAGAGGAATTGACAGGGTGTATAGGGACAGGATGTTTCAGAGATGGGACACAGCAACAAGGAGTCAGCCACATTTGGAAGTTGAAGACTCTGATGAGTTACAGGGATGTTAGGAAGCATTTCTTCAGTCATAGAGTTGTCAGGAAGTGGAACAGTCTGGAGAGTGATGTAGCGGAGGCAGAATCCATACATAGATTTAAGGAGAAATGTGATAAAAGTCGTGCAGCAGGGAGAGAGTGCACCTAGTAGTTACCAGTGAAGAGGCGGGGCCAGAAGCTATGAATCGACCCATGCGACCACAATTAGGTGAGTACACACACACACACACACACACACACACACACACAAAACACACATATCCAAAGCACTCACACTGCGGTAACTGCGTATAAAAAAATGGACTTCAGAGGAGAGGATGAAGAGCCGGGGGAACCGAGGAAGATTGGTCTGGAAAGGAAGAATGGATCAAAGAGCTCAAGAGAAGGATGGAACAAGAGTGGAAAAGGAAGCTATGTGAGTTTATTACTAAAATGGAGTAGAGGATGGATGCATAGAGCAAAACGTGGAAGCTGCAAACTGAAGCTGCAGAGGCCAGGATACAGAGCTCAAAAGATGAAATGAAAATGTTGAAGCAGGATATGGAGCCAAAAAAAACAGAAGGGGCATGGCAGGAGCAGGTACAGCAATACAGTGAGTACACATAAGTGAGTATATATAGGTGAGTACACTCACACACAAATGCTCACACGCACACACAGAGCTGGGACTCGACCATTGAGGACTGAGGACTGGGAACTGAGGACTGGGAACTGAGGACTGGAGAGTGAGGACTATTTACCGTTCGTCACTGTTAAATTATTAATGTTCAACCTTTTCTGAGAGATGTAGGTCGAGTCACTGCTACCAGTGATCAATGTTCTGACCACTTGTTGCTGCTGCGGGTAAAATCAGGTACTCAGTAGGTACAATTGGGAAGACAGCAGGTACAATCAGGTACTCAGGAGGCACAATCAGGTACTCAGGAAGTACAACCAGGTACTCAGGGGGTACAATCAGGTACTCAGGAGGTACAACCAGGTACTCAGGAGGTACAATCAGGTACTCAGGAGGTACAACCAGGTACTCAGGAGGTACAATCAGGTACTCAGGAGGTACAATCAGGTACTCAGCAGGTACATCCTGGTACTCAATAAGTAACACTAACGCACTTGAGTTGTAGAACTAACACATAGGTGTTATAACACTAACACACAAGTGTCTGTCTACCTGGAGATTGTTTCGTGGGTCAACGCCCCAGCGGCCCTGTCCATGGCCAGGCCTTGCAGTGGATCAGAGCTTGATCAACCTGTCTGTTATTACTGATTTCACACAATCCAGTGTACGAACCGCAGCCCGGCTGGTCAGTTACTGACTTTAGGTATCTGTCCAGCTCCCTTTTGAAGACAGCTAGGGGACTTGAAGACAGCCACGGGTCTTGAAGACAACCAGGGGTCTCGAAGACAGCCACGGGTCTTGATGACACCCACGGGCCTTGAAGACAGCCACGGGTCTTGATGACACCCACGGGTCTTGAAGACAGCCACGGGTCTTGAAGACGGCCAGGGATCTAATAGTAATCCTGCTTATACTTAAGTGGGATTAGTTGAACAATCTCGCGCCTCTGCTTGTCACCCGCACCGTTTGTCCAGTCTTTTGCTTTCAGAGGGAGTGATTCCTGTGTGCAGATTTGGAACTAGTCCCTCTAGAATTTTCCACGTGTAACACCAACACACAGGTGTTGTAACACTAACAAACAGGTGCTGTAAAACCAACACACACAAGTATTGTAACACTTATACGGGTGTTGTAACAATAACGCACAGATGTTGTAACACTAACACAGGTGTTGTAACACACACGATGTGCCTTAAAATTGTTGTTACAGGTTACTAACTGGCTTTTCTTCTCTTCCTGTTACTGATGCTGCTGCTTCTGCTACTGCTGGTGCTACTACTGCTGCTGGTGCTGGTGCTACTGCTTCCGGTGCTTCTGCTACTGTTGCTTCTGATGCTACTGGGGCTACTGCTGCTGTTATTGCTGCTGTTGGTACTGCTCTCCTGCTTGTGCTGCTACTGCTGTTGCTGGAGTTGCTGCTACTGGTGTAGGTCTGTCCCAACATCCGGTCCACAACACTGCTGAGTGCGAGGAGTTGATGGAGCGAGGATGGAAGAACCGGTCCACTGGTGCCACTCTGATGAACGCTGACTCCTCCAGATCTCACTCCATCTTCACCATCACGCTGGAGATGATGGAGGTGTCTGGGGACTCGGACTCCATCAGGAGTGGCAAGCTCAACCTGGTGGACCTGGCAGGCTCAGAAAGGCAGGCCAAGACAGGTCAGTACCTCTTTCTCTCTCTCTCTCTCTCTCTCTCTCTCTCTCTCTCTCTCTCTCTCTCAAATACTACTACTACTACTACTAATAATAATAATAATGATAATAATAACGTCTACAGGAGCCACGGGTGATCGTCTTAAGGAAGCTACTAAGATCAACTTGTCACTGAGTGCTCTGGGCAACGTTATCTCAGCTCTGGTGGATGGCAAGAGTAAACACATACCTTACAGAGACTCCAAACTCACCAGACTACTGCAGGTGAGTACTAAGACTACTGTAGGTGGGTACTAGGGCTACTGCAGGTAGCCATTATGTCTGCTGTAGGTGGGTACTAGAACTACTGTAGGTGGGTACTAGGACTACTGCAGGTGGGCACTAGGACTACTGCAGGTGGGTACTAGGACTACTGCAGGTGGGCACTAGGACTACTGCAGGTGGGTACTAGGACTACTGCAGGTGGGCATTATGATTACCGCAGGTGGGCAGTATGACTACTGCAGGTGGGTACTAAGACTACTGCTGGTGGGCACTGAAACTCATTCAGATGGGCACTAAGATATTCAGGTGGGTACTAAGACTACTGCAGGTGAGCACCATGACTTCTGCAGGTGGGCACCATGACTACTACAGGTGGGAACTAAGGCTACTGCAGGTGGGCGCCATGACTACTACAGGTGGGAACTAAGGCTACTGCAGGTGGGCGCCATGACTACTACAGGTGGGAACTAAGGCTACTGCAGGTGGGCGCCATGACTACTACAGGTGGGAACTAAGGCTACTGCAGGTGGGCGCCATGACTACTACAGGTGGGAACTAAGGCATACTGCAGGTGGGCGCCATGACTACTACAGGTGGGAACTAAGGCTACGCAGGTGGGCGCCATGACTACTACAGGTGGGAACTAAGGCTACTGCAGGTGGGGAGCCATGACTACTACGGGTTGGGAACTAAGGCTACTGCAGGTGGGCGCCATGACTACTACAGGTGGGAACTAAGGCTACTGCAGGTGGGCGCCATGACTACTACAGGTGGGAACTAAGGCTACTGCAGGTGGGCGCCATGACTACTACAGGGGGAAACTAAGGCTACTGCAGGTGGGCGCCATGACTACTACAGGGGGAAACTAAGGCTACTGCAGGTGGTCACTAGCACTACAGCAGGTGGGAGCTCATCCAGGTGGGCAGTAATACTCATCCAGGTGGGCAGTAAGACTCATCCAGGTGAGCACTAAGACTCATCCAGGCGGGCAATAAGACTCATCCAGGTGGGCAGTAAGACTCATCCATGTGGGCAGTAAGACTCATCCATGTGGGCAGTAAGACTCATCCAGGTGAGCACTAAGATTCATCCAGGTGAACACTAAGACTCATCCAGGTGGGCACTAAGACTCATCCAGGCGGGCAGTAAGACTCATCCAAGTGAGCACTAAGACTCATCCAGGCGGGCAATAAGACTCATCCAGGCGGGCAGTAAGACTCATCCAGGTGGGCAGTAATACTCATCCAGGTGGGCAGTAAGACTCATCCAGGTGGGCAGTCTTATAAGACTCATCCAGGTGAGCACTAAGATTCATCCAGGTGAGCACTAAGACTCATCCAGGTGGGCACTAAGACTCATCCAGGCGGGCAATAAGACTCATCCAGGTGTTCATCACACTGCTGCAGGTGGGCACTACTCACAGATGAGGCCGGTGAGAGACTCTTATTTTATGGAATTGATGCTACTGTCCTGTTACTGTTGGTATTCTGTCCCAGGTTCTGCGCAATAATTATTATAATAATAATGATAATAATAATAATAATAATAATAATAATAATAATAATAATAATAATAATAGTAATAATAATAATAATAATAATAATAATAATAATAATAATAATAATAATAATAATAATAATAATATAATAATAATAATAATAATAATGAGAAAAATCCAGTGAGTTCCTTTAGTGTAACGGTTTAAAGGAGGACTGGGGTAGTTAAGGTAATGGGATCAGTATTGGGAAAGTGCTGTAGGGCGGCCAATTGTAAGACTAATTTAGTTGTAAAGCTTTAATAGACCTTACAACGCAATTGAAGAAATCGCCGAGTCCACTTAGAAACATCCTGCATAAGTGTAGACATTCTTCAAGGGACGTGGCCGCCGAGGCAAAAGGCAAATGGTTAGCGCTAACATGCCAGTCAGAGGCTGGACTATGGAGGACAGCTGGACTGAAGCAAGTCATGTAGTCGGACTTGCTTGGGCTGGTATGGCATACCGAGGCAGGTTCCTAAAACCTCAAGGCGGTGAACCTCAAGCCTAGTAAGACCTCACTGAGCGCAGTTTATTATCTGAGATGAGGTCCCACTCAGCTGGGATGTTATCCCGTGAGGTCCAACTCAGCTGACATGTTATCCCGTGAGGTCCCACTCAGCTGACATGTTATCCCGTGAGGTCCAACTCAGCTGACATGTTATCCCGTGAGGTCTCACTCAGCTGACATATTATCCGGTGAGGTCCCAGTCAGTAAATTTCTGGGTAATGAAATGTTGGTCCACAGACCTAGCATGAAGGTGACCGGCCTCCACAGGAACCCCACATCATGCCAACAGAATCAGTCTACTTGAAAACAGTGTCGTGCCTATGTCACCTATTGATGGAATCTAAGTATTCATCGATATATAAACTTTTGAGACTAACATCTTATGTCTTCAAATTTCTATAGATACAGAGAAGGAAAAGCCCAGAACGAGGATTCAAAATTCCTGTTTTAGAAAATGTTGTACAGCCTATACTAGTGCCCAAGAATCATTGGTTTACTAGGTTATTAACTGATAAGGCCGATCACCAAGTGTTGCATGGTGGAGTGCATGACACTACGTCAGATTCATCAGTCCTACTGGGTACCGCAAGGCAGACAGAGTGTAAAAACACAGCTGAGGTGCTGTGTGCATTGTTGGCATATTGACGGGAGTGCTTGTCATTATCCTGGACGCCACCTCCCCCCTCCTCTTACCTGACCAACAAGGTGAGGCATGTCGCCCCCTTTGAAGTCACGGGGTAGATTACACGGCCAATTATTCTGACTAAGGCAGCAGGCAAAGTCCCTCTTAAAGTTTATGTGTGCTTGTTCACCTGTATTACCACGAGGGCAGTACGTTAGAGGTCTCCACTGATATAACTTCTGAAGTCTTCATTAAGTTCTTCAGGAGATTTGCAGCTATAAGGTCATGTCCCAGGTTATTGATTTCAGATCACAGATCGAACTTTGTTGCTGGCGCTATTTACCTCGCCAAGATATTCAAGCAAGCAGACGTTGAACAAATGCTACAGCTGGAGATTCATACATCCCAGGGCTCTCCTGGCAGGGAAGAGTTTAGGAGAGGTTTATTGGCATCGTAAAACGATGTCTGAAAAAGATTCTCCATCGTAAACAGATTGATTTAGAAGAGTTCAGGACCATGGTGACTGAAGCTGAAAACAAAATTAATAACCGACTCTGATGTATGTCAGCGATGATCTAGAAAACGTAGAAGTGTTGAGTCTGTCTCTTTAGATACGTGAACGACGTCTTGAAGACAGTGATGCATTAGAAGATCCCAGCTTCCTTGAGCCCGACCAACTGAAACGCAAGCTCATGCACCTTAATTCTACCATTAAATACTGGAGAATTATCTTACATCACTAAGGGAACACTGCTATAACGCCGAGGCCCCCATTAATGACGTCTTATTGTAATAAGACGTCATTATATCCTGATGACATATTGATAATTGATGACGACTTTATGAGGTCTAGATGGCCACTAGGAAGGATTGTGGCCATGGAGCCTGATGGGTGTGGTACTATCAGTACAGTTGATATCATGAGCAAAGAGGAAGTCATACCAGAACCGTAGATAGTTTAGTACCCGCTTGAATAACACTGTCCCCTGAGGGAAATCATCACCGCTCAGATGACCTCGACAGTTGCTCAACGATATTACAAGACGGCAGACATAGCTAGCTAGTGTATCCGGGGGATCATGGACAGTGACCTTGTTTGGCAGGGTCAAACAGGCCTCCCTCCCCAGTAGGGAAAATCCAGTGGGGGGAGAGTTCAGAAGAGTGTTGTAGTGTGGCCAAGGTTCCACGATTCGTCCTTACAACCTTAATTGTGATGCTAATTTAGTTGTAAAGCCTTAATAGGCTAGTATTCAGTCTCCGGTGTAATTCTACTGTTGACTTTGACTAGGAACCTAAGTTAATTAGCTTAGTAACTTCTGTCTTTCGCAATAGGCCAACACAATTACACCTCAGGTGGCAGCTTGTAGAAAGCCGGACCTATTGGTGTCAGTCACTAAAAATCTCTTGAACGGTGAGGGACACCCTGACCTGGTCATGAACTGGATCACGGGGGCGTTGACCCCCAAACACCCTCCAGGTATACCTCGTAGCGCCGGGTGTAGTGACTCAATTTGAGTATTTCGCTGGATTCCTGAAGGACTTCGCCATGTAGCCTCAGTAGACCCAATACGGCGAGTTCTCATTATCAGTACTAGATACGTGCATACTATAAGTACAGTAATGTTAAGAAATGCCATGGGGAGGGTGCCCGTTCATGGCCTAGAACCTTCTGGAATAATGAGAATACCGCCTACACCTTGGTAATTTACTGCCCCTGTGTGCAGAGGTAAATACTGTGTTATCTTGGTATGGAATGGCAGGTGCTTAGATAAGATGTAATTAAAGATCTGATTGATGTATTAGCTAATCGGGTCATCGGTAACAGTGGAACACCTCTATTAAGCACAAGAGATGATGATGATGATGATGATGATGATAATAATAATAATAATAATAATAATAATAATAATAATAATAATAATAATAATAAAAATAATAATAATAATAATAATAATAATAATAATAATAATAATAATAATAATAATAATAATATTAATAATAATAATAAATCTGTAGTGGAAGGAAGGCGGGGTAGGGGTCGGCCTGGGAAAAGTTTGGAGGGAGGGGGTAAAGGAGGTTTTGTGTGCGAGGGGCTTCGACTTCCAGCAGGCATGCGTGAGCGTGTTTGATAGGAGTGAATGGAGACAAATGGTTTTTAATACTTGACGTGCTGTTGGAGTGTGAGCAAAGTAACATTTATGAAGGGGTTCAGGAAAACCGGCAGGCCGGACTTGAGTCCTGGAGATGGGAAGTACAGTGCCTGCACTCTGAAGGAGGGGTGTTAATGTTGCAGTTTAAAAACTGTAGTGTAAAGCACCCTTCTGGCAAGACAGTGATGGAGTGAATGATGGTGAAAGTTTTTCTTTTCGGGCCACCCTGCCTTGGTGGGAATCGGCCGATGTATTAATAAAAATAAATAAATAATAATAATAGCCAAGAAAATTTATCTTTTTTCCAAGTTCAGAAAGCAAATTGATTGTTTCAAGTTCGCTTTGGTGAGCTGATCATTGGTCTCAATTTGTTTAGTTTCTGTCATTTAAAAGATTATTTTTAAATTTCTGATCAATATTTTGTCAATTAACACTCAGAGGTTTTATATTATATCAATAAAGACACCTAGGTGTTGTCCATGTGTCTGACTCACCAACATTACTGATGCACAATGTTCTCTGATTGGTGTTCAGGACTCACTGGGAGGCAACACCAAGACTCTGATGGTAGCGTGTCTGAGCCCAGCAGACAACAACTACGATGAGACACTCAGTACACTCAGATATGCCAATCGCGCCAAGAACATCAAAAACAAGCCCAAGATTAACGAAGATCCCAAGGACGCCATGTTGAGGGAATACCAGGAGGAGATCAGGAAGTTGAAGGAGATGCTGGACAAGCAGGGGCCCCAGGAGACCAGTAAGTTGAAGGAGTCCAGGAGACACGAAAAATCCTACACCTTACACACACACACACACACACACACACACACACACCACACACACACACACACACACACACACACACACACAACATATATATATTATATATATATATATATATATATATAATATATATATATATATATATTATACATTCACAGATAAAACAAACGACATAAAGTCATGTTTCACTGTGTAGAGGTTTTCGTCAGGTTTAACCGTAAAACTTTAAGAAACAAGTTTTAACTGCGTATAATGTATATTCAAGTCTTCAGTGCAGAGATCTCGCAAGTTATGTTTGTCTCTGATTAGATCTTGTTCAAGCCAGGGTTAGTAGATGTCAGCAGTGTCAGCCTGAGCTGGTAGACGTCAGTAGTGTCAGCCTGAGCTGGTAGACGTCAGTAGTGTCAGCCTGAGCTGGGAGACGTCAGTAGTGTCAGCCTGAGCTGGTAGACGTCAGTAGTGTCAGCCTGAGCTTGTAGACGTCAATACTGTCAGCCTGAGCTGGTAGACGTCAGTAGTGTCAGCCTGAGCTGGTAGACGTCAGTAGTGTCAGACTGAGCTGGTAGACGTCAGTAGTGTCAGCCTGAGCTGGTACACGTAAGTAGTGTCAGCCTGAGCTGGTAGACGTCAGTAGTGTCAGCCTGAGCTGGTAGACGTCAGTAGTGTCAGCCTGAGCTGGGAGACGTCAGTAGTGTCAGCCTGAGCTGGGAAACGTCAGTAGTGTCAGCCTGAGCTCGTAGACGTCAGTAGTGTCAGCCTGGGCTGGTAGACGTAAGTAGTGTCAGGCTGAGCTGGTAGACGTCAGTAGTGTCAGCCTGAGCTGGTAGACGTCAGTAGTGTCAGCCTGAGCTGGTAGACGTCAGTAGTGTCAGCCTGAGCTGGTAGACGTCAGTAGTGTCAGCCTGAGCTGGTAGACGTCAGTAGTGTCAGCCTGAGCTGGTAGACGTCAGTAGTGTCAGCCTGGGCTGGTAGACGTAAGTAGTGTCAGCCTGAGCTGAGAGACTTCAGTAGTGTCAGCCTGAACTGGAAAGCTTTAGTAGTGTCAGCCTGAGGTGAGAGACTTCAGTAGTGTCAGCTTGAGCTGAGAGACTTCAGTAGTGTCAGCCTGAGCTGAGAGACTTCAGTAGTTTCAGCCTGAGCTGAGAGACTTCAGTAGTGTCAGCCTGAGCTGAGAGACTTCAGTAGTGTCAGCCTGAGCTGAGAGACTTCAGTTAGTGTCAGCTGAGCTGAGAGACATCATAGTGTCAGCCTGAGCTGAGAGACTTCAGTAGTGTCAGCCTGAGCTGAGAGACTTCAGTAGTGTCAGCCTGAGCTGAGAGACTTCAGTAGTGTCAGCCTGAGCTGAGAGACTTCAGTAGTGTCAGCCTGAGCTGAGAGACTTCAGTAGTGTCAGCCTGAGCTGAGAGTGTCTCACCTCACATCGTCCCAGAGGTTATCGTCATGAACGAAGAAATAAGCAAAATAAAGACAGTAAAACCGAATTGCTTCCCCAGTGTTCCAAATTTTTCATTTTGTAAAACTGGCGAAATTGCAGTCAGCTGTATCAGTGTTGATGATCTTGACTGATGTAGCCCCCCCCCGCTGCCACCCCCCCGCTGCCACCCCCCCGCCTGCACCACCCCCCGCTGCCACCCCCCGCTGCCACACCCCCCCGCTGCCACCCCCCCGCTGCCACCCCCCCGCTGCCACCCCCCCCCCGCTGCCACCCCCCGCTGCCACCCCCCCCCCCGCTGCCACCCTCCCGCTGCCACCCCCCCCGCTGCCACCACCCCCCGCTGCCACCCCCCCGCTGCCACCCCCCCCGCTGCCACCCCCCCCCGCTGCCACCCCCCCCCCGCTGCCACCCCCCCCCCCCGCTGCCACCCCCCTCATGATCACCACACTTGTTATCCTGTTATCTCTCCTCCATCTCAAACGTTATCAACTACACATTATTACCTAGTTATCATAATTATTCACTTATTTTTTATCCTGCTGTGTGTTTCTTAATAGTCTTAGAAGTCATTTAACTTGTCTATAACCAACTTTATATATATATATATATATATATATATATATATATATATATATATAATATATATATATATATATATATATATATATATATATATATATATATATATATATTATAAATATTATATATTTATAGACTGACAATATGCACTTTATCACCTCCAGGTGATAGCTCCTGGGCCGTGAGGGTTAACAGTACAGGTTTGTTGAGGTTATGGCTGGAGTTTGTCTTGTTGTTACGGCCTCTTAGACATAGCCACTGTGCTCCTGGCTTCAGACCTGACCCGCCAGGCTCTCTGTTTCGCCCATTACTACCTTTCTTCCGCTTCTTTTATCTGTAATATTCTAAGGGAAAACTTGGGAAAGGCGAGACGGATCATGTTCCTAATGTTTTCCAATTTATAGATTTTTTTTTTTAGATTTTTAGATTTATATTCTATTTATAGATGTACTTTTCTGTTTATAGATTTTGTTTTCCAATTTATAGATTTATTTTTTTGTTTATAGATTTTTTCCCGATTTACAGATTAATATTTCCGTTTTAAGGATTTATTTTTCCGATTTATAGATTTGTTTCCGATTTATAGATTTATTTTTATTCAGATTTAAGGATTTATTTTTTTCAATTTATAAAATGAATTTTTCTCGATTTATAGATTTATTTTCCCGATTTGCAGATTTATTTCTCTTCCTATAACCATTATGATTTAAATCTCACTTTTTTTTGCAATAAAAATCTGTGAATGTTCAACTTTATTCTAAATAATTTTTTTTAATTATTCAGATTTATTCGTCACTTTTCAAAAAGCTTTAAACTAGTAGATGCTTTTAATAAAGAACTGTAGACGTTTCCCTTCAGACGTTTCGCCCAGTGAGACCCATGGATCACTCACGAGCCTTTATCAAGACATGGCTTTATTGGGTAAAAGGTCACAGATATTAGTAAGGTGACATTTTATTGAGGCAACGTTTCGCTCTCCAGGAGCTTTGACATGGCTCCTGGAGAGCGAAATGTTGCCACAGTAAAATATTACTTTAGCTGCATCTGTGTCCTCTCACCTGACGTTTTGTTGGTGATTCTTCCATTATCCCTAAGACACGGTTTCGCTCACTTCTGAGTGAAACGTAGCGTAATAAAGACACGATAGAAGCTTCTTAAACGATTAGGCATTCATTATTTTTTTGGACACATCTCGCCCAAGAAAACACATTGACAGATGCAGAAAGTTAAGCCTCTATTGCTCAACGTATCGCTCACCTCTGAGCGAAACGTTGCTTAACAAAGTCTTATTCTGCCATGTCCTTGTATTAAGACAACTTGTCGATGTTTTGCCCTCCAACTAACAAAGCACTTTGTTAACTAACTATAAGAGTGAAACAACTGTGGGAGAGCAACGTATTTCTCTCGTGCGACATTTCGCACCTGAATATCTCTAGTTTAAGTAATGATGAAAGTATAACACAAATGGTTAAAATAAAATACATGCATGCACCTTTCGAACATTTTTATTCAGTGAGACGTTTCTCCCACCAATGTTCTCCCGGTCCAAGGATGGAAAAAATGGGCGAGACGTCTTATTCTATAAAAAAGTCCTGGGGTTTATTAAGCAACGCTGAGGGCGAGACATCGACAATAGTTGAGTCGTTCAGCTACGTGTGTCTCACTGACATGACTCATGTTATGTGTGTCTCACTGACATGACTCATGTTATGTGTGTCCCACTGACATGACTCATGTTATGTGTGTCTCACTGACATGACTCATGTGTGTCCCACTGACATGACTCACGTAAAGTGTCCCACTGACATGACTCATGTTACGTGTGTCCCACTGACATGACTCATGTTATGTGTCCCACTGACATGACTCATGTTATGGTGGTCTCCACTGAACATGGCTCTGTTATGTGTGCCCTCACTGACATGACTCATGTTATGTGTGTCTCACTGACATGACTCATGTTATGTGTGTCCCACTGACATGACTCATGTTATGTGTGTCTCACTGACATGACTCATGTTATGTGTGTCTCACTGACATGACTCATTTATGTGTGTCCCACTGACATGACTCATGTTATGTGGTCCCACTGACTGACTCATGTTATGTGTGTCCCACTGACATGACTCATGTGTGTCCCACTGACATGACTCATGTTATGTGTGTCCCACTGACATGACTCATGTTATGTGTGTCCCACTGACATGACTCATGTTATGTGTGTCCCACTGGCATGACTCATTTTTATATGTGTCCCACTGACATGACTCATTTATGTGTGTCCCACTGACATGACTCATGTTATGTGTGTTCCACTGACATGACTCATGTTATGTGGGTCCCACTGACATGACTCATGTTGTGTGTCCCACTGACATGGCTCATGTCATGTGTGTCCCACTGACATGAGTCATGTTATGTGTGTCCCACTGACATGACTCATGTTATGTGTGTCCCACTGACATGGCTCATGTTATGTGTGTCCCACTGACATGACTCATGTTATGTGTGTCCCACTGACATGACTCATGTTATGTGTGTCTCACTGACATGACTCATGTTATGTGTGTCTCACTGACATGACTCATGTTATGTGTGTCCCACTGACATGACTCATGTTATGTGTGTCCCACTGACATGACTCATGTTATGTGTGTCCACTGACATGACTCATGTTATGTGTTCTCACTGCATACTCATGTTCGTGTGTCCCACTGAACATGATCTTTTGTTTATGTGTGCCCACTGAAATGACCATGTTATGTGTGGTCCCCTGATAGACTCATGTACGTTGTCCCACTGACATGACTCATGTTAGTTTTCCCACTGACATGGCTCATGTTATGTGGGTCCACTGACATGAATACATTTAGTTATGTGTCAAGTTTGTCTCCACTGAGCTATGACTCATGTTGATGGTGTCTCCACAGACAATGATCACTTTAGTTGTGTCCCCACGACTGACTCATGTTATGTGTTCCCACTGACAGCTCATGTACGGTGTTCGCTCACTGAATGAAATCATGTGTCCCACTAACATGGACCAATTTTAAACGTTGTGCCATCATATTTTTGACACATTCGTCCCACACTGACAGATGCATGTAAAGTTGCCCACTGAACATGACTCACTTGAGTCCTCAACAGACATACTCATGGTGTCCACTGACTGACACATTTATGTTTTCCCTCAACATGACCTTCTACTTGGTGTACCCACTGAACAGACTATTTAGTGCCTTTCCACTGACATACTCTATGTAATGTCGACAGATATGACTCAGGGTTAATAGTCCATGCATGACCTTCGACATTTGTGTCCATGGACGTGTTCCCCACATGTTATGTGCTCGTCCCACAGGAGAATGGGAGACTCATTATTCCATATAAGCTGGTCTCATTAAGAACGTGCTGATACACTGACAATGACTCTGTGGTGTCCTCATGACTGACCTGTTATGTGTGTCCCACTGACATGACTCATGTTATGTGTGTCCACTGACATGACTCATGTTATGTGTGCTCACTGACTGACTCATGTTATTGTGTCCACTGACATGACTCATGTTTGTGTCCACTGACATGACTCATGTGTGTCCCACTGACATGTACTCATGTTATGTGTGTCTCCACTGACATGACTCATGTTTGTGTGCCACTGACATGACTTCATGTTATGTGTGTCCACTGACATGACTCATGTAGTGTTCCCACTGACATGACTCATGTATGTGTGTCCCACTGACATGACTCATGTTTGTGTGTCCAACTGACATGGCTCATGTATGTGTGTCTCACTGACATGCTCATGTTATGTGTGTCTCACTGACATGACTCATGTAGTGGTCCACTGACATGACTCAGTTAGTGTGTCCCACTGACTGACTCATGTTATGTGTGTCCACTGACATGACTCATGTTTGTGTGTCCCACTGACATGACTCATGTTACGTGTGTCCCACTGACATGACTCATGTTATGTGTGTCCCACTGACATGACTCATGTTACGTGTGTCCCACTGACATGACTCATGTTATGTGTGTCCCACTGACATGACTCATGTTATGTGTGTCCACTGACATGACTCATGTTATGTGTGTCCCCACTGCATGACTCATGTTATGTGTGTCCCACTGACATGACTCATGTTATTGTGTCCCACTGACATGACTCATGTTATGTGTGTCCCACTGACATGACTCATGTTATGTGTGGTCCCACTGACATGACTCATGTTATGTGTGGTCCCACTGACATGACTCATGTTATGTGTGTCCCACTGACATGGCTCATGTTATGTGTGTCCCACTGACATGACTCATGTTATGTGTGTCCCACTGACATGACTCATGTTTATGTGTGTCCCACTGACATGACTCATGTTATGTGTGTCCCACTGACATGACTATGTTATGTGTGTCCACTGACATGACTCATGTTATGTGTGTCCCACTGACTATGACTCATGTCTATGTGTGTGTCTCACTGACATGACTCATGTTATGTGTGTCCCACTGACATGACTCATGTTATGTGTGTCCCACTGACATGACTCATGTTATGTGTGTCCCACTGACATGACTCATGTTACGTGTGTCCCTGACATGACTCATGTGCGGTGTCCCACTGACATGACTCATGTTATGTGTGTCCCACTGACATGACTCATGTTATGTGTGTCCCACTGACATGACTCATGTTAGTGTTCCACATGACATGACTCATGTTAGTGTGTGTCCCACTGACATGACTCATGTTAGTGTGTCCCACTGACATGACTCATGTTATGTGTTGTCCCACTGACATGACTCATGTTATGTGTTCCCACTGAACATGACTCATGTTATGTGTGCCCCACTGACATGACTCATGTTAGTGTGTCCACTGACATGCTATGTTAGTGTGTCCACTGACATGACTATGTGTGTCCCACTGACATGCTCATTTACTGTGTCCCACTGACAGACTCTGTGTGTCCACTGACATGATCATGTGTGCCCCGACTACTATGTGTGCCCACTGACTGACTGTGTGTCCCACTGACTGACCATGTTATGTGTCCATGACATGATCTGTGTGTCCATGACTGATCATAGTTCCCACTGACATGACCATTGTGTCCATGATGACTCATGTTATGTGTCAGACATGATCATGTGTCCATGACTGTCATGTTATGTGTCCCACGAAGACCATTGTGTCCACTGACGTGACTCATGTGTGTTCCACTGACATGACTCATGTGTTCCACTGACTGACCCATGTGTGTGTCCACTGACATGACTCTGTGTGTCAACACAGCTCATGGTGTCCACTGACTGACAGTTGTGTCCACTGACAACTCATGTGGTCCTGATGACTCTGTGGTCCACTGACGTGTCCATGTTATTTGTCCACTGACATGACATGTGTGTCCACTGACGTGACTCATGTTATGTGTTCCCATGACATGACTCATGTGTCCCTGACTGACCCTTATGTTGTCCCACTGACTACTCATGTGTCACTGACTGCTCTGTGTGTGCACTGACGTGATCATGTTATGTGTGTCCCACTGACAGACTCATGTGTGTCACTGACATATCATTTGTCCACTGACTGACTCAGTTAGTGGTCCCTGAATGACTCATGTTCGTGTGTCCACTGACATGACTCATGTTACGTGTGTCCATGCATGACCATGTTGTGCCCACTGACATGATCAGTAGTGTGTCCCCTGCAGCTCAGTATGGTGTCCACTGAATATCATGTTGTGTGTCCTGACAGACCATGTTATGTGTCCCCACGCATACTCAGTTAGTGTGCCCACTATGACTCTGTTATGTGTCCCTTGACATGATCATGTCGTGCACGACATGATCATTTGTTCCCATGAATATCTGTTGTGTCTGACGACATTTGTCCACTGATACATGTTGTTGTCCGACAACTCATTTGTCCATGAATGATCAGTTATTGTGCCTGATGCTGTTGGTCCACTGAAGACTCATGTACGTTGTCCATGAATGACCTGTTGTGTTCCTGCATACTTGTAGTGTGCCTAATCTGTGCCACTGACTGATATGTTAGTGTCCACGAACTCAGTAGGTTCCTGCATAATCATGACCGTGTCCACGACAGTAGTTTTGTTCCCCTGAAGACCATGTACGGTCCCTAAGACCATAGTTCTCTTGACTGGCTTATTACTGGCCCAGACAGCTTGGTGTCCATGACATTCATGTTTTGTGTTCCCACTCAGACATGTTACTGTCCCTAACGCTCATTATGCCATGCATATTGTTATGGCGACATGCTCGGCCAAACCATTTACAACATTCTTACAACTCCACGTTATTAATTCAAATTAGTTATTTACCTATTTTATTCATATGTTGTAAATACTAGTTTTGTCATAATTAAACTGCTTGTATGTTATATATTGTTAAACCCACATTTCATTCTTCCACACAACAACCACTATGCCAGTTCCTCCATTTTGGTCCACGAGATGCCTGAGGAGGGAATGAAAGAAATGAGCATCGAGCCAAAACTAATTCAACAAATTCTTAATACAATGTTTATTCAAAATTTTGAATACCTATTTTTTCATAATGTAAATAATGTTTTTTTAGTCATAATGTATTAACTGCTGTTAGTAATATGTCGTACAACACCCACAAACACCCACCATGTGTACAATCATAACATGACGAAGATGAAGGAGGATAGTGTAACAGAACGCGAACACCAGTTTTCGGGACATGGACGAGAATGCTGAGGAGAGGGAGAAAGTGAGGAGAGAATATGACATGAAGATGAGGAAGATGAAGGAGGAAATGGAGACAGAACAGCAGAACAACGCTCTCCTCCAGGCGAACATGGAGAACCTCAGGAAGCAGTACGAGAACCAGATCAACGAGATTAAAATGAAGGAGGTGAGTCAGGTTCTTGTAGAACCCTCTGATAGCAGATCAACGAGGTTCATCACCAAGGTGGTGGGTGAGGTTCTTGTAGAACCCTCGGGTAGCAGATCAACGAGGTTTACCACCAAGGTGGTGGGTGAGGTTCTTGTAGAACCCTCGGGTAGCAGATCAACGAGGTTCATAATCAAGGTGGTTGTTGAGGTTCTTGTAGAACCCTCGGGTAGCAGATCAACGAGGTTTATCATCAAGGAGGTGGGTGAAGTTCTTGTAGAACCCTCGGGTAACAGATCAACGAGGTTTATCATCAAGGTGGTGGGTTAGGTTCTTGTAGAACCCTCAGGTAGCAGATCAACGAGGTTTATCACCAAGGTGGTGGATGAGGTTCTTGTAGAACCCTCGGGTAGCAGATCAACGAGGTTTATCACCAAGGTGGTGGGTGAGGTTCTTGTAGAACCCTCGGGTAACAGATCAACGAGGTTCATCATCAAGGTGGTGGGTGAGGTTCTTGTAGAACCCTCGAGTAACAGATCAACGAGGTTCATCAAGGTGGTGGGTGAGGTTCTTGTAGAACCCTCGGGTAACAGATCAACGAGGTTTATCATCAAGGTGGTGGGTGAGGTTCTTGTAGAACCCTCGGGTAGCAGATCAACGAGGTTTATCACCAAGGTGGTGGGTGAGGTTCTTGTAGAACCCTCGGGTAGCAGATCAACGAGGTTCATCATCAAGGTGGTGGGTGAGGTTCTTGTAGAACCCTCGGGTAACAGATCAACGAGGTTCATCAAGGTGGTGGGTGAGGTTCTTGTAGAACCCTCGGATAACAGATCAACGAAGTTCATCACCAAGGTGGTGGGTGAGGTTCTTGTAGAACCCTCGGGTAACAGATCAACGAGGTTCATCACCAAGGTGGTGAACAGTGTTCTAGTGTTCAAGGTTATGGTAGAACACAGTTATAGCAGTCTAGTTATCTACAATGTTTCGCTCACGTGGAAGTTTTTACAAGTCACCTGCGAGCGAAACGTGCCTATGAAGAATTACTGTTATTAATATGTGTTTTGTCAGAAATGTTGAGTGTATTTGTTGTCCAGCAATGTGTACATGTATCGATGTATGTACATGTATTGTATGTATATTATGTATGTACGTATGATTGTACGTATGTATGTACGTATGTATATGTACGTATGTATGTAGTATACGTATGTCACGTACGTATTTGATGTACTATTATGTATGTATGTATGTATGATATGTTGTGCGAATAAGAAGTTTTTTAAAGAACTTCAGAATGTGGCCTGTTACCATTTATTTCTTATGCAACAAGATTTTTGAATCCGAGTTATTTAAAGTTTTGAGAGTCTAGGGGAAATAATTTCAACTGGGAAACTCCATAGAATAATATTCAAATTTATTAAAGTATTTAAATACAATACTTTATCTTCTCTTTGTAGTTAATGTAACTTAATACTTTGTACAATAAATTTACCATATACATTTAGTTCAAAATCATGGAAATGTCATATTAATAAGGAAGTTTAATTATTCTTCTTCTATCTAAGTCCTCATTAATATTTACGTCTCTTTCTTAACAAGACTGTAAACTCAAAATACAAAAGGTACAAGATTTAACAAGACCTTTGAATCTGGCCGTATAGTATCTCTATGGATTACTGAACTGACCAAGAATATAAATATCAAAAGAGTCTTTCAAAGTAATGAGGAACAAAGTGAGTCAGCTCTTGAGTCCAATTCTCAAAACCATTCAACTGTAAAAGCCAATATACGATCAGTTGTCAGGGCTAGAGCAGAGAGCAGACTGACTACTTGCCAGTCTGTTGACGTGTCGTCAGGTTGGATCAGCTGACCCACGTCAGCCAGCCGACATAAACAATTGAACAATTCACCGGATGGTTCCGAGACTTAAACTCTATATACACAAGAAATCCTACCTAACCATAATAGTAAAATAATAGTGATAATAGTAAAAAATAGTAATAATAACAATAATAGTGATAATAACAATAATAGTGATAATAACAATAATAGTGATAATAACAATAATACCATGGTATTTTTCATATATTAACAGATAATAATATAACGCCGAAAGTCTCTATTTTAGCTATAAACGGGGACTTTCGCGCTATAATATTAAGTGATGAACACATGCTCTTACAATATTTAAATAACACAGGATGACCAATTTAAAAGATATAACAGTATGTATGTATGTACGTATGTATGTATGTATGTATGTATGTATGTACGTATGTATGTATGTATGTATGATGTATGTATGTATGTATGTATGTATGTATGTATGTATGTATGTATGTATGTATGTATGTATGTATGTATGTATGTATGTATGTATGTATGTATGTATGTATGTATTGTATGAATGATATGTATGTATGTATGTATGTAATGTATGTATGTATTAATGTATGTATGTATGTATGTATGTATGTATGTATGATGTATGTATGTAGTTATGTATGTAGTATGTATGTATGTATGTAGTATGTAGTATGTATGATGTATAGTATGTATGTGATGTAATGATGTATGTATGTATGTATGTATGTATCGTATGTATGTATGTATGTATGTATGTATGTGTATGTAATGTAGTATGTATGTATGTATATAGAATGTATGTATGTAGTATGTACGTATGTATGTATGACGTATAATGTATGTATGTATGATAGTATGTATATGTATGTATGTATGTATGTATAATGTATGTATTGTACGTATTTAGTATATGTTATGACGTATGTTTTGTATTGTATGTATGTATGTATGTATGTATGATGTAGTAGTATGTATGTATAATGTATGTATGTAGTAGTATGATGTATGTATGTAATGTTATGTATATGTAGTATGTAGATGTATGTATGTATGTATGTAATGTATGTAATTGTATGTATGTATGTATTATGTATGTATGTATTATTAATGTATGTATATGTAATGTACGTATGTATGTATGTAATGTATGTATGTATGTATAGTATTATGTATGTATGTATGTAATGTAGTATGTATTATGTATGTATATATGTATGTATCAGTATGTATGTATGTATGTATGTATGTATGTATTAATATGTACGTAATGTATGTATGTTATTATGTTATGTATGTAGTATTATGTATATATGTATGTAGTATATGTATGTATGTATATAGTAATGTATGTATGTATGTATATATGTAGTGTACTATTATGTATGTATATGTATGTATGTATGTATGTATGTATGTATGTATAATGTAT
>NC_069414.1:47804539-47869539 GCF_026875155.1 Cherax quadricarinatus
TTTAATAAATGAATGAAAGAGAGGACGGTACCTACCTAGGGAATGATAGAGAGCATGCATATTTACTTTGTATAAAGGCAAAAGGGGATAAAAGAATGTAAAAAAAATATATATAGCAGAATCAGCCTGTTGAGTATATCTAGTAAGGTGTATGATAGGTATTATAGAAAAAAATAAGAATAGGACGAAGAGCAGCATCGCAGATTATCAGGGAAGCTTTAGGAAGTGTAGGAGATGTGTAGACCAAGTGTTTACAGTGAAACATTTAAGAGAATAGTATTTAGATAACGGTAAAAAGGTTTTTGTTGTATTTGTGGATTTGGAAAAGGTATGTGACGGCGGATAAGAGAGCAATGTGTCAGATGTTGCAAGTGTATGGAATAGGTAATAGGTTACTGAAAGTAGTTAAGAGTTTTTACGAGAATATTAAGGCTCAGGTTAGATTATTTCCCAGTAGCCTTAGACAGGGATTTGTGATGTCGCTATTGTTGTTCAATACAATTATAGATGGGGTTGTAGGAGAAATGAATGCCCGGGTGTTGGAAAGAAATGTCGGATTAAAAGATAAAAAATCTAACCCAGAGTGGGAGTTGCTACAGTTGCTCTTTGCTGATGACACTGTGCTTTGCGAGAGTCTGAAGAGAAGTTGCAGAGGTTGGTGGACGAATTTGGGAGGGTATGTAAAAGAAGGAAATTAAAATTGCACATAGGAAGGAGCAAGGTGATAAGAATAACAATTTTTTTTTTAGATAATTAAAGATTGGATATCAGACTGGAGGGAGGAAATATGGAGGGAGTGAGTGTTCAGATATTTATCAAATCAAGACATTTGGGAATGGACTTGTCAGCAGATGCGTCTATGAAAGACAAGGTGAAAAAAAAGGTGAGTGGTACACTGAGGAGTCTGTGGAGATAAAGAAATTTATCCATGGAAGCAAAGAGGGGAATATATGAGAGTATAGTTATACCAACGCTCTTATATGGGTGTGAAGCCTGGGTGGTGAATGTTGCAACAAGGAGAAGGCTGGAGGCACTGATGTGACTGAGGGGTAACTTGTAGTGTGGATATTATGCAGAAAATCCGTATCTTTGAGATTAAAAGGAGACGAAGGGTTTCTAAAAGTATTATCCAGAGGGCTGAGGAGATTGTTGAGGTAGTTCAGACATTTAGAAAGGATGAAACAAAATAAAATGACTTGGAGGGCATATAAATTTGTAGTGGAAAGAAGGTGAGGAAAGGTCGCCATAGGAAAGACTGGAGAAAGAGAGTCAAGAAGATTTTGTGAGCGAAGGGCTTAGACTTCCAGCAAACGTGTGCGAGCGTATCAGATAGAAGTGGAGCAAAATGGTTTTTATAACATGACGTGCTGTTGGAGTGTGAGCAAAAATAGCATTTATGAAGGGATTCATGGGAACCGGTTACCCGGACTTGAGTCCTGGATGTAGGAAGTACAGTAACAGCACTATGAAGAAAGAGTGGAGATATGTTGTAGTTGTTGAACTCTGCATGCCTCTGGCAAGACAGTGAAGGAGTAAGTAATGATGAAAGAGCTTCTTCTCTCTCAGGTCACCCTGCCATGGTAGGAAACAGCAGATGTGTTAATAAATAAATGTATGTATGTATGTATAATAAGAAACTTTTGTTTTACAGCAAGAGGAAAGGAAAAGAGTAATGCAATTGGCACAGCAGCAGCAACAGCAGCAGCAAGTACAGTCACAGCAACAACAACAACAGCAGCAGCAACGCATGATACAATCACAACAACAAAACCAACAACGACCCCAGACGTCCCAGTACGACTATGAGGACGACTTCGAGGACCTGGAAGCAGAAGAACTGGCTCCAGGGGTGGTAAACAAGAGCTCACCCAGCGGAGCTAAGAGCTCCAACAACAACAACAACAACAACACTCTCCAGATTGCTTCTACCATCGTAGGGTGAGAACAACTTCTCCCATAGACGCCTTTATCCTCTTGTGTCTGTCTAACATGGACCAACAGGACCTGCTGTGTGGACCAGCAGGACCTGCCTAGCATGGACCAACAGGACCTGCTGTGTGGACCAGCAGGACCTGCCTAGCATGGACCAACAGGACCTGCTGTGTGGACCAGCAGGACTTGCCTAGCATGGACCAACAGAACCTACTGTATGGACCAGCAGGACTTGCCTAGTATGGACCAACAGGACCTTCTGTGTGGACCAGCAGGACCTGCCTAGCATGGACCAACAGGACCTGCTATGTGGACCAGCAGGACTTGCCTAGCATGGACCAACAGGACCTGCTGTGTGGACCAGCAGGACCTGCCTAGCATGGACCAATAGGACCTGCTGTGTGGACCAGCAGGACCTGCCTAGCATGGACCAACAGGACCTGCTGTATGGACCAGCATGACTTGCCTAGCATGGACCAACAGGACCTACTGTGTGGACCAGCAAGACTTGCCTAGCATGGACCAACATGACCTACTGTGTGGCCCAGCAGGACCTACTGTGTGGACCAGCAGGACCTACTGTGTGGACCAGCAGGACCTACTGTGTGGACCAGCAGGACCTACTGTGTGGACCAGCAGGACTTGCCTAGCATGGACCAACAGGACCTGCTGTGTGGACCAGCAGGACCTGCCTAGCATGGACCAACAGGATCTGCTATGTGGACCAGCAGGACCTGCCTAGCATGGACCAACAGGACCTGCTGTGTGGACCAGCAGGACTTGCCTAGCATGGACCAACAGAACCTACTGTGTGGACCAGCAGGACTTGCCTAGCATGGACCAACAGAACCTACTGTGTGGACCAGCAGGACTTGCCTAGAATGGACCAACAGGACCTGCTGTGTGGACCAGCAGGACTTGCCTAGCATGGACCAACAGGACCTGGTGTGTGGACCAGCAGGACCTGCCTAGCATGGACCAACAGGACCTACTGTGTGGACCAGCAGGACTTGCCTAGCATGGACCTACAGGACCTAGAATGTGGACCAGCAGGACTTGCCCAGCATGGACCAACAGGACCTGCTATGTGGACCAGCAGGACCTGCCTAGCATGGACCAACAGGACCTACTATGTGGACCAGCAAGACTTGTCTAGCATGGACCAACAGGACCTGCTATGTGGACCAGCAGGACCTACCTAGCATGGACCAACAGGACCTAATGTGTGGACCAGCAGGACCTGCCTAGCATGGACCAACAGGACCTACTGTGTGGACCAGCAGGACCTGCCTAGCATGGACCAACAGGACCTACTGTGTGCACCAGCAGGACCTGCCTAGCATGGACCAACAGGACCTACTGTGTGGACCAGCAGGACCTGCCTAGCATGGACCAACAGGACCTAATGTGTGGACCAGCAGGACCTGCCTAGCATGGACCAACAGGCCCTACTGTGTGCACCAGCAGGACCTGCCTAGCATGGACCAACAGGACCTAATGTGTGGACCAGCAGGACCTGCCTAGCATGGACCAACAGGACCTACTGTGTGCTCCAGCAGGACCTGCCTAGCATGGACCAACAGGACCTATTGTGTGCACCAGCAGGACCTGCCTAGCATGGACCAACAGGACCTGCTGTGTGGAGCAGCAGGACCTGCCTAGCATGGACCAACAGGACCTGCTGTGTGGACCAGCAGGACCTGCCTAGCATGGACCAACAGGACCTGCTGTGTGGAGCAGCAGGACCTGCCTAGCATGGACCAACAGGACCTGCTGTGTGGACCAGCAGGACCTGCCTAGCATGGACCAACAGGACCTGCTGTGTGGAGCAGCAGGACCTGCCTAGCATGGACCAACAGGACCTGCTGTGTGGAGCAGCAGGACCTGCCTAGCATGGACCAACAGGACCTGCTGTGTGAACCAGCAGGACCTGCCTAGCATGGACCAACAGGACCTGTTGTGTGAACCAGCAGGACCTGCCTAGCATAGACCAACAGGACCTGCTGTGTGAACCAGCAGGACCTGCCTGGCATGGACCAACAGGACCTGCTGTGTGAACCAGCAGGACCTGCCTAGCATGGACCAACAGGACCTACTGTGTGGACCAACAGGACCTACTGTGTGGACCAGCAGGACCTGCCTAGCATGGACCAACAGGACCTGCTGTGTGTACCAGCAGGACCTGCCTAGCATGGACCAGCAGGACCTACTGTGTGGACCAGCAGGACCTGCCTAGCATGGACCAGCAGGACCTGCCTAGCATGGACCAACAGGACCTGACTTTTAATATCCCACTGAAGTTGTTTGATGGTTTTTCTCTAAAACAGTTTTTTTAACATAGTGCATAAAAAATTACTATGTACTCTCTGTCTTTCTTCCCGGAGCCTAAAATTTTAACTATTAATGTCCAGTCCCGTAATAATGAGATGAAAAAAATAGGTTCCCTCTAGTAATGAAAAAAAATTTGGGGGAAGAATTTAAGGCCTAATTAAAAAATGTATTTTGAGTGATATTAGAATTTAATATAAAGTTTTGTGGTGACAGAACCAACGATGTGATGAACGCCCTGCAGAAGGAAGCTTTCAAGAGGTTCGTACTTTTATCTTTTTCCTTCACAATGACGTAATAATTTATGATGTCTTTAATATGACTTCAAAAAGAGAATTTTTTTTTATTATTATGATGGAAGTTCCTTGATGAGATATATACAGTGTGTAGTGCGTCTTATATATATATATATATATATATATATATATATATATATATATTATATATATATATATATATATATATATATATATATATATATATATATATGATAGAGTGGATAGAGGAGCAATGTGGCAGATGTTGCAAGTATATGGAATAGGTGGTAAGTTACTAAATGCTGTAAAGAGTTTTTATGAGGATAGTGAGGCTCAGGTTAGGGTGTGTAGAAGAGAGGGAGAATACTTCCCGGTAAAAGTAGGTCTTAGACAGGGATGTGTAATGTCACCATGGTTGTTTAATATATTTATAGATGGGGTTGTAAAAGAAGTAAATGCTAGGGTGTTCGGGAGAGGGGTGGGATTAAGTTATGGGGAATTAAATACAAACTGGGAGTTGACACAGTTACTTTTTGCTGATGATACTGTGCTTATGGGAGATTCTAAAGAAAAATTGCAAAGGTTAGTGGATGAGTTTGGGAATGTGTGTAAACGTAGAAAGTTGAAAGTGAACATAGAAAAGAGTAAGGTGATGAGGGTATCAAATGATTTAGATAAAGAAAAATTGGATATCAAATTGGGGAGGAGGAGTATGGAAGAAGTGAATGTTTTCAGATACTTGGGAGTTGAAGTGACGGCGGATGGATTTATGAAGGATGAGGTTAATCATAGAATTGATGAGGGAAAAAATATGAGTGGTGCATTGAGGTATATGTGGAGACAAAAAACGTTATCTATGGAGGCAAAGAAGTGAATGTATGAAAGTATAGTAGTACCAACACTCTTATATGGATGTGAAGCTTGGGTGGTAAATGCTGCAGCGAGGAGACGGTTGGAGGCAGTGGAGATGTCTTGTCTAAGGGCAATGTGTGGTGTAAATATTATGCAGAAAATTCGGAGTTTGGAAATTAGGAGAAGGTGTGGAGTTAATAAAAGTATTAGTCAGAGGGCAGAAGAGGGTTTGTTGAGGTGGTTTGGTCATTTAGAGAGAATGGATCAAAGTAGAATGACATGGAAAGCATATAAATCTATAGAGGAAGGAAGGCGAGGTAGGGGTCGCCCTCGAAAGGGTTGGAGAGAAGGGGTAAAGGAGGTTTTGTGGGCGAGGGGCTTGGACTTCCAGCAAGCGTGCGTGAGCGTGTTAGATAGGAGTGAATGGAGACGAATGATACTTAGGACCTGACGATCTGTTGGAGTGTGAGCAGGGTAATATTTAGTGAAGGGATTCAGGGAAACCGGTTATTTTCATATAGTCGGACTTGAGTCCTGGAAATGGGAAGTACAATGCCTGCACTTTAATGGAAGGGTTTGGGATATTGGCAGTTTGGAGGGATATGTTGTGTATTTTTATACGTATATGCGTCTAAACTGTTGTGCTCTGAGCACCTCTGCAAAAACAGTGATTATGTGTGAGTGTGGTGAAAGTGTTGAAGGATGATGAAAGTATTTTCTTTTTGGGGATTTTCTTTCTTTTTTGGGTCACCCTGCCTCGGTGGGAGACGGCCGACTCGTTAATATATATATATATATATATATATATATATATATATATATATATATATATATATTATATATATATATATATATATATATATATATATATATATATATATATATATAATTGTACCCACGGAACAAGTGGTATTGATCAATAACAACACTGCACTAACAGGGAGTAAAATTTAATTAGCTCAGAGGCGTCCACACCACCTTATGTCCTTCGATGGTGGGTACAATATCTAGTTTGGCTGGATGCATGACTGCTAAGGATTGTGTGGTCTAGTGGTCTAAAGCTTCATGCGTTTTCTCTCACCATGAGGCGGCCCAAAACAGCATGGGTTCGACTACTTGGCTAGTGCAGTGATATATATATATATATATATATATATATATATATATATATAATATATAATATATATAATATATAATATATATAATATATAATATTAGTTTATAATAATGATCCTTCACTAGTTGCGGCTGTACGTTAAAGCTCATATTTTACTCACATTTGACTATAAGATCTCAGGGCTATCTTCTAGTCTCCTGGAATTAAATATTCTTATTGAAGATGTAGGTGATGTCTTCTAGTCATTTAGGAATATAAACGTAAATATATATTTTATAATGTTTAGCTCTTTATATTTAGTAAACGAGAACTATGATAGGAACTTTTCTGACAGAGCTAATCTTTGAACACTGAGGGAGCTCTGTTTTGACAGGTAGAGAAATTATATTTTTGTGCTTCGTGTCTTCTGTAGAGTACTGCTTGAAGTTTCTCTGAGTAGTTTAAATGTTGTGCATAGTTCCGCCAATCTTCAGTGTCCGCCATCCTTCTGTGTACGCTGCATCCTTCATGTGTTCCCCATCCTTCATGTGTCCGCCATCCTTCATGTGTCCGCCATCCTTCATGTGTCCGCCATCCTTCATGTGTCCGCCATCCTTCATGTGTCCGCCATCCTTCATGTGTCCGCCATCCTTCATGTGTCCGCCATCCTTCATGTGTCCGCCATCCTTCATATGTCCGCCATCCTTCATGTGTCCGCCATCCTTCATGTGTCTGCCATCCTTCATGTGTCCGCCATCCTTCATGTGTCCGCCATCCTTCATGTGTCCACCATCCTTCATGTGTCCGCCATCCTTCATGTGTCCGCCATCCTTCATGTGTCCGCCATCCTTCATGTGTCCGCCATCCTTCATGTGTCCGCCATCCTTCATGTGTCCGCCATCCTTCATGTGTCCGCCATCCTTCATGTGTCCGCCATCCTTCAATGTGTCCGCCATCCTTCATGTGTCCACCATCCTTCATGTGTCCGCCATCCTTCATGTGTCCGCCATCCTTCATGTGTCCGCCATCCTTCATGTGTCCGCCATCCTTCATGTGTCCGCCATCCTTCATGTGTCCGCCATCCTTCATGTGTCCGCCATCCTTCATGTGTCCGCCATCCTTCATGTGTCCGACATCCTTCATGTGTCCGCCATCCTTCATGTGTCCGCCATCCTTCATGTGTCCGCCATCCTTCATGTGTCCACCATCCTTCATGTGTCCGCCATCCTTCATGTGTCCACCATCCTTCATGTGTCCGCCATCCTTCATGTGTCCACCATCCTTCATGTGTCCGCCATCCTTCATGTGTCCGCCATCCTTCATGTGTCCGCCATCCTTCATGTGTCCGCCATCCTTCATGTGTCCGCCATCCTTCATGTGTCCACCATCCTTCTTTCATGTGTCCGTCATCCTTCATGTGTCCACCATCCTTCATGTGTCCGCCATCCTTCATGTGTCCACCATCCTTCTTTCATGTGTCCGTCATCCTTCATGTGTCCACCACCCTTCTTTCATGTGTCCACCATCCTTCTTTCATGTGTCCGCCATCCTTCATGTGTCCACCATCCTTCTTTCATGTGTCCGCCATCCTTCATGTGTCCACCATCCTTCTTTCATGTGTCCGCCATCCTTCATGTGTCCACCATCCTTCTTTCATGTGTCCGCCATTCTTCATGTGTCCACCATCTTTCATGTGTCCACCATCCTTCATGTGTCCGCCATCCTTCATGTGTCCACCATCCTTCTTTCACGTGTCCGTCATCCTTCATGTGTCCACCATCCTTCATGTGTCCACCATCCTTCTCTCATGTGTCCACCATCCTTCTTTCATGTGTCCGCCATCCTTCATGTGTCCACCATCCTTCTTTCATGTGTCCGCCATCCTTCATGTGTCCACCATCCTTCTTTCATGTGTCCGCCATCCTTCATGTGTCCACCATCCTTCATGTGTCCACCATCCTTCTTTCATGTGTCCACCCATCCTTCTTGTGTCCACCATCCTTCATGTGTCCACCATCCTTCTTTCATGTGTCGACCATCCTTCATGTGTCCACCATCCTTCTTTCATGTGTCCACCATCCTTCATGTGTCCACCATCCTTCCTTCATGTATCCACCCATCCTTCCTTCATGTGTCCACCCATCCTTCCTTCTTGAGTCAACTCATGCTTCCTTCTTGTGTCTATCCACCCTTTATGTGTCCACCCATCCCTCTTGTGTACACCCATCCCTCTTGTGCCCACCCACCATTCCTACTTATTCTTACCTTCGTCCCAGACTGAAGGAGTTGGAACAGAAGATGGTGGGCGGAGAGAAGAGACAAGATAACGAACTAAAGGCTAAGAGAACCAAGAGAAAGAAATACATGGAGAAGAGGATGAAAATCCTGAGTCAGGCGCTGAAGAACGTCGACAACGAGGAAGGTGTTATGCTGAAGGTCTACGGCGACATTAACGAAGAACTCAAAGCCAAGACCGAACTGGCCAAGCAACAGAAGGCCAAGGTAAGGGTTAGGATTGGCCTGAGGTCTACGCACAATTAGAATTAGGGGGGATATGACTGTGGTGTATAAATGGAAAACAGGAATTAATAAAGGGGATTTAAATAGCGTGCTAAAAATATCTAACACAGACAGGACTCGTAGCAATAGTTTTAAATTGGAAAAATTCAGATTCAGGAAGGATATAGGAAAGCACTGGTTTGGTAATAGAGTCGTGGATGAGTGGAACAAACTTCCAAGTACCGTCAAAGAAGCTAAGACGTTGTTTAGTTTTAAAAATAGGTTGGGTAAATACATGAGTGGGTGTGGGTGGGTGTGAGTTGGAACTGACTAGGTTGTGCTACTAGGTCGGATGCTCTGCCCCTCCCTTAAGTAACGTGTCTGACCTGACTAGGTCAAGGTTTAAGCCAGTGGGAGTATTGGACCTTCCTCGCATAGGCCAGTAGGCCTGTCGCAGTGTTTTTTCTTTTTTATGTTCTTACATGGTAAAAAATCAGGTTCTTATACGAATGCACTGAACTGTCTGAAATATAATGCTGCACATAGGAATTAAGGCCATTTTTTCCTGCATTTTCTGATGAGTGAACCAGAGTTTGCGTCAGAATCCTGTGGGATGATAACAATGGCCGTCTTGAAATTACAGATGCCTCCCCTTTAAATGAGTCCCTATTAATGGGTCTCTTTCTAGAGATGAGGAAATTCCTAATACAATTACCAGCTCTATCTATATATTTGGTACATACAGTAATTTATACCATATCCAGCGTCTGCCTCTCTTCGTATAACTTACAGATGTCTTCCACTAAATGTGTACCTTTAAATGGACCCGTTTTCTCGAGTGCAGGAACTCTTAAGAAAATTGCCAGTGATGTCTGTATCACTGGCAATTTAATTTTTATGCATGTAATGTTATTTATATCATAGCATAGTCTGACCGAATTTTTGTTAATTGCCATATAATGTTTGTTAGGCTACTATTACAATATTAGTGCTTGTGGACTGGCTGTTTTTCTAATGCTATAAAATTCAGCCTTTCTGACTAAGGGTATTGGTATGCCTGGGGGCACTTCCTGCCTGCCAGGGGGCACTTCCTGCCTGCCAGGGGGCACTTCCTGCCTTCCTGCTGCCTTCCTCTCTCTCCCTCACTCCAGCAAGGACGTTCCCTGTGACCGTATGTGCTTCGACCTCCTTGTTGGTACAAAGATGACATGTACAGTATATAAGGTTTGAAGAATACATTTCAAGTGCATATTGCATCAAATTCATCCCACTGATACAGCTAACAAGATAAACGACTTCTTCTCAAACATAGGAGCTAATCTCGCCAGTAAAATCCCACGTACCAATGCCCGTGCCGGGGACTACCTAGATGGGAATTTCCCAAATTCCTTCTATCTTGTACCAACAGAGCCCACGGAAGTCACCGCCATCATAAATTCACTTAAAAATAACTCGGGGAATCTGTCTCACGTCCCACCATTATTGTACAAGCGAGCGGCCCATGTCCTTTCACATGCTATTACATTACTTTTTAACAAGTCACTAGAAACTAGCACTTTCCCGACACTACTCAAGACAGCAAGGGTTACACCAATACATAAAGGTGGTGACCCTACAGACGTAAACAACTACAGGCCAATATCAAACTTACCGTTGCTATCCAAAATCTTCGAGAAACTCGTTCACAGGAGACTATATTCATTTATAACGTCACAAAACATACTCAACCTCTGCCAATTTGGATTCAGGAAAAATAAAAGCACTAATGATGCAATTATAAAAATGCTAGACCTGCTTTACACAGCATTGGAAAATAAGGAATATCCGCTAGGAATTTTTATTGACCTAAGAAAAGCGTTTGACACAGTAGACCACGGCATCCTACTCCACGAACTTGACCATTATGGTATAAGAGGCCATGCGCTTGCATATTTTAAATCCTGCCTTTCTAATAGGTATCAATATGTCACCATTAAAGACACAGCCTCATCAATACGGCCACTTGATACTGGAGTTCCGCAGGGAAGTGTCCTTGGTCCCCTGCTCTTCCTCATATACATCAATGATCTTCCAAACATATCCCAACACCTGAAACCCATTCTCTTTGCTGACGACACGACTTATGTCATCTCCCACCCCAATCTTGCCACCCTCAACACCATTGTTAACGAGGAGCTGCTCAAAATATCGACTTGGATGACAGCCAATAAACTTACGCTTAACACTGACAAAGCCTACTATATTATGTTTGGTAGCAGAGCAGGTGTTGCGCAACTTAACATTAAGATCGACAACATTCTAATTGCCAGTCATAATGAGGGCAAATTCCTAGGCCTATACCTCGACAACAACCTAAATTTCAGCACCCATATCCAACACATGACAAAAAAAGTATCCAAAACGGTGGGGATCCTCTCCAAGATACGATACTACGTACCGCAAACTGCCCTTCTCACACTATACCATTCACTTATATATCCATACCTCACCTATGCTATTTGTGCTTGGGGTTCAACTGCAGCAACACACCTAAAGCCAATAATAACCCAACAAAAAGCCGCAGTAAGAATAATCACTAAATCCCATCCCTGGCAACACCCTTCCCCCCACTTCATAGATCTAAACTTACTCCCTGTTCAGAACATCCACACTTACTACTGTGCAATCTATATCTACAGGACCTTAAATTCCAATATTAACCTTGACCTAAAATGCTTTCTTGATAGTTGTGACAGGATCCACAGACATAACACCAGACACAAACATCTCTGTGTCATTCCCCGTGTTCGACTAAACCTTTACAAAGCTTCAATGTATTTCAAAGGACCTAAAATCTGGAACACCCTACCTGAAAACTCTAGAACTACAGACACATTCATTACTTTCAAAACTACAGTTAGAAAACATCTTATCTCCCTGATCCACCCCGACAACTAACTACATGATAACCACCTGGTGGTTCACAATTACACTCACTCACCGACTGACTATAACCCCAGAAATACGAATCTTAATCTTAAAATAATAAATCCTAACTAGTAATAAGTTTGCCTATGATACTCCAATATAGACACTTTGTATTGTGCCAAAACAAAAGCATTCACATTGCTAAACTCACAAATTATGATGTAGTCACTTAGCCTTAATACCATAATCTGTAAGGATTTAATGTTAAGAATTAATCTAAGTCTGCCCGAAATGCCTAGCCATGCTAGGTGTCCTAGTGGCCCCCTCTGCAATTAGTATTTTATAACATGTAAACCACACAATACCCAAAACCTGTAAACCCCACATTGTAACCCTTATAGAGAATAAACTTGAATTGAACTGAATTGAATGTAAAAATCTCATCCAGTTCCTCAGAGCTGGGGTGCGTGCCCAAGATACAGCAGGCATTTCCCCCACTGAACCGCAGAGCTAAGTCGCTGGAATGGAAAACTAGCTGTCCTGGGAGTCCTAATTACCCTGATGAATCTTTTACCTAGCTCCTTAAGGAACTTAGATGAACTCCTTTCTCACTTTCCAAGGGTCTCTGAGCCTGTGGGAACAAACATATAATGATGGGCAAATTCACCGTATTTTCTAGACTTTTGGGACTCCCTGAAACTGGCAGCTGCCCGTCCTTCCTCCCTGGTGTACTGGAGATAGGTATAAGCCAGTATGGACGCACAAGTGTAGTCCCACACCACCTGCTTGCAGTATGTGTACATCCTCCTGACAAAGAGCTGGAGATATAAAAGGTTTAGAGCAGCTACTTAAATCTTCCCCCTCCCTCACTACCTAACAAGAATTTCTTTGTTATTTCAGATTAAATCACTAGAGAATGAAATCAGTGACTTGTCGTCAGAGTTCCAGGAGGAGAGAACAGACTACTTGGAGACTATCCGTAAACAAGAACAACAACTGAAGCTACTTAATGGTATCCTTGAGAAGGTGAGACACAGTGTTGTAAGTCACTTATAACTCTCCAGAAGGTGAGACACAGTGTTGTAAGTCACTTATAACTCTCCAGAAGGTGAGACACAGTGTTGTAAGTCACTTATAACTCTCCAGAAGGTGAGACACAGTGTTGTAAGTCACTTCTATCTCTCCAGAAGGTGAGACACAGTACAATGTTATCTCACATGTGAGACTAGTCTCGTGGCCAGTGTTATTCTGTAATAACGAGGAGATACTTCTCAGCACTCGTGTGTTCCTCGCTACTGAAGATGTCATCAGTGGCGAAACGTTGCCTCAGTAAAGTCTAGTAACACTGACCATGAGTGTTCCGTCACAGTAGAGTTTCTCAGGGAAAAACCTCTTAAAACCCCACTTCATATCTTTCTTAGATGATAAGATCATCATCACAGAGGTTAATTACAACTTATCTAAGAAGTTTCACCCGTCTAAAAGGCTTTCTCAAGCAGGCGAAACATCTGAATATACTTCCTAGTCAATCACTTTCGTGGCCTTTTCGCTTATAACTCGTCTAAATTCACATACCATCTTCTGTTGCTACATATTTTGAACAAATCCACCATGCTCTCACTGAGGTAGGGTGACCTTAATGAAGGAAACACAGCGACCGTCACTCAGTCAGCAGCCGTCTTGCCTCAGGTATCTGGGCATCACACTTCGAGTGACTCACTGATCTGAACCCTGCCCTCCCCTGCCCACCATTGCCCTCCCCTGCCCACCCCTGCACTCCCATGCCCGCCCATGCCTACTAATGCCCTTCCCTGCTACAGTGTGTGGCACTCAGTGCCCCAGTAAATCAGGCAGAGATTTTAATGGCACAAGTTAGATTCCAAGCCTTCAGGATGGAAGACGGCAGTGAGAGGACGTCAGAGAGAAGACGTCAGCGAGAAGACGTCAGAGAGAAGACGTCAGAGAGAAGACATCAGAGAAAGGACGTCAGAAAGAAGACGTCAGAGAGAAGACATCAGAGAAAGAACGTCAGAAAGAAGACGTCAAAGAGAAGACGTCAGGCAGAGGACTGTAGAATGAAGACGTCAGATAGAGGACGCCAGAAAGAGGACAGTAGAGAGAGCGGACGTCAAAGACAGGACGTCAGAGAGAAGACGTCAAGCAGAGGAGGCAGACTGAAGACGTCAGATAGAGGACTTCAGAAAGAGGACAGCAGAGAGAGGACGTCAAAGACAGGACGTCAGAGAGAAGACGTCAGAGAGATGTCAGAGAGGAAACGTCAGAGAAAAGACACGAGATGTAAATTTAAATATCATAACTGTGACACAGCGTGTGGGCAGCCGGGGTATCTAACATGCCTTGAATCCACAGTAAGTGTTAGTACTCACAGTAAATGATGTTGGTACCCACAGTAAGTGCTGTTAGTACCCACAGTAAGTGTTGTTAGTACACACAGTAAGTGCTGTTAGTACCCAAAGTAAGTGTTGTTAGTACCCACAGCAAAGTGCTGTTAGTACCTTGGGTACTAACAGCACTTACTGGCACAGACTTTACTATCTTAAAAAAGCTAGCTAAAGTTAGCTTAAATTTATATAATTTACTTATTACTTGTTTTACTCACTTGCTTACTTATATCCTTACTTAACATAGTTACTTACTCGCACACTTACTCTCCGCCACAGGTACAGCCGACTATCAGGAGGGACTGTAATTACAGTAACGTGGAGGCTATCAAGAAGGACGCGGTGTGGGAGGAGGAGTACCAGAGATGGAGACTTCCTGATCTAGTCTTAGTTAAAACTAAACTTCCTCCTGCTGGTACGTGGTAACCTCTACCTGCTTCCTACCTCCCTTCCTCTCTCCCTTCCTCTTCCTACCTCCCTTCCTCACTCCCTTCCTCTCCCTACTTCCCTTCCTCACTCCCTCCCTCTCCCTACCTCCCTTCCTCACTCCCTTCCTCTCCCTACCTCCCTTCCTCACTCCCCCTCTCCCTATGTCCACCCTCACTCTTCCTATCTCCTCCCCATTTCCCTATCTCTTCTCTCCCTCTCCCTGTCTTCTATCTCCTCCTTCCCTTTCCTTATTTCCTCTCTCCCTCGCTCTCCCTATCTCCACTGTCCATCTCCCTATCTCCTCCCTCCATCTCTCTATCTCCTCCCTGCGTCCCCCTGTCTCCACCCACACTCTCTCTGTATCCACCCTCTCTCACCTGTCATGCATAGCTTAAATTCCTTTCAAATTTTATTAATTATAAATGAATCTAATTTGTATAAACCTAAACTAATATTCATATTAAAATCAGTTCCATATTTTTTGTGACTGATTCCATTACATTTCTGTCTACCATATACCTGCTTCACACAACTTGCTAGGCCTTTTTAAAGTCAATTGGGTGGTCAAAATCTCTCACATGAATAAACAGAGCATTAGATTCTTGTGTAGTTCTAATGCTATATTTATGTCGGTGTAATCTTAGTTCAAGACTTTTCCCAGTCTGACTGTAATAAACTTTACTGTATTTTTCTTACAAGGAATCTTGTAGATTTAGCTGTCAGGATTTTTTGGGGGGAATTTTTAATTTTTTTTTTTTTTAATGTAACAAGACTTTCAAATACAACTTTGAATTTATTATTCTTAAGTAGAGAAGATATATCAGGAAAGTTTTCATGGTAAGGAAGAACCAACATATTCTTGGTAGAATATGATTGTTTGTCCTTTATTGAATTGTAAAATATTTTTCTAGTAATTTCAAAGATTTTACAAATTAAGTATTTTGGGTATTTTAGATCATTAGCTATTTCATAAATATTCAAAGTTTCTCCAACTATGAACTCTGGGTTGTAAATACGCAAAGTTCTGATAAATATGGATAAGAATACAAAAAGTTTAACTGTGTCATGATGAGAAGAATAACAGTGCAAATATGAACAGTTATTTGATGGTTTTCTGAAAATTTTGAAATTATAATCATGGTTTCCCTTAATAATTAAGATATCTAAATAAGGCAAAGAATTATTTTGTTTAAACTCAACAGTAAAATTTATGGAGTGAGCGAGACTGTTTAATTCAACAAGGAAATGGCTTATATCTATATTCTTAGACATAAGACATAAAATATCTTCAACATGTCTGTACCACTAAGCTGTACTGGGCAGGATTTTGTTAAGCAATCTTGTTGAAAAATATTCCATGTACAAATTGCCATGTATAAACTTATAAATAATACAAAGTTTATTAAGTTCAGTGATCGTAGGTGCTGACAATGGTAAATCGTAATTACCGAGGACTTCATATAAAAAATTTAATAAATCATCAACTGGAACTTATGTAAACAAAGAAGTCACATCAAAACTAACCATATTATAGTTATTTATATCAGTCATGGTGTTTAATTTATCAAATAAATCAACATTATTTTCAACATTAAAGTTAGAAATTTTGCCAATAATTGGGCTCAACTTCTGTGTTAATTATTTAGATAATTTATAAGAGACTGAACCTATGGAGATAATTATGGGTATAGATGTATTACCTGGTGTGTGTTTTTATTAATTCATATGTCTGTGGTAAAAGATGGAATGGTGGTTATAAATTATATAATTAGTTTATGTTTGCCTTTCAAAAGTCGTTTTATTTTGTTAAAGTTACAGTTAACTGGATCTAAAATGTTCTACATTAATCATGACACATAAGCTTAAAATTAGACTTATTTAAAAAAAAAAAAACTGTCTGAAGGAATAAGTTTTGCCAAAATCTGTGTTGTCAAAAAGACATCTTGACATGATAGATCGTCCTTATGATGATGTCACGAGAATTATTCTTCAGAAATATATTGAAATTACTAAAATAGAAGAAAAGAGGCATTCAAAATATTGAGAAACAAAAAATATTCATTTAATCAAACTATTCCATCAGAATAGTTATAAAATATGTTAGATCATTGTTATAATAAACTCAGAAGAGTTTATAATAAACTTAAAAATAAATTAGAATGCAAATTAGGCAATTTAACAGTAATTGGACAAAACACACTAATAATAATTGTGTAATTAACTTATCAGATGAAACATTAGAAAAAAATACAACCATTGTATTACAACCCAGGAGTCCCAATGGCCTGTTATCCTGGGTGTAAAGGGAGCAAAATAAACACAGCAGAAAACTTTTGACTTACATTATCCTTCACCAATTTAGAACAGAAGTATGTACACTATATACACTATGTACAGTGATAGGTATTAGTGCACTCCACGGTAAGCAAGGCAGAATAGAAGCCACTAGAGAGCAGACCGTGCATCAACCAGCTCTAGAATGGGGATGACAAGGGCAGACAGGAGAGTGGTACCCACATAACCTGTGCGATTGCCAAAACCATCTTCTCATTGGCTTGAACCTGGGTACTGGTTGAACGACGGGGCCCCATCGTCAACCCTCAGTTACCTGGTTCGCTGGTTGCGGGAGATAACCTGTAAATGAGGGTGTGTACAGTCTTTAAAAGAGTCAGTAATGTGGAAATTGCAAAAATTTTTTTGTAATTTTGAAAAATCTATTGATTTATCCATTGATTAAGTTAATATAAGTAATGGGATGGTTTAATGGGATGGTTTAATGGGATGGTTTATAGTTCTATGATGAATCTAAATATTGCCAATTGTCTTCAAAGGTGTTTTAATTCTTATGAAAATCTTATTGATAATAATAAAAAAATTGCTTATTACTAAAGCAGACAAAATAAATGCAGCATTAATAAAATGAATAATCTCCTAGATGATACAGATTATCAATAATCTCCTAGATGATACAGATTATCAATAATCTCCTAGATGATACAGATTATCATAATCTCCTAGATGATACAGATTATCAATAATCTCCTAGATGATACAGATTATCAATAATCTCCTAGATGATACAGATTATCAATAATCTCCTAGATGATACAGATTATCAATAATCTCCTAGATGATATAGATTATCAATAATCTCCTAGATGATACAGATTATCAATAATCTCCTAGATGATACAGATTATCAATAATCTCCTAGATGATACAGATTATCAATAATCTCCTAGATGATACAGATTATCAATAATCTCCTAGATGATATAGATTATCAATAATCTCCTAGATGATACAGATTATCAATAATCTCCTAGATGATACAGATTATCAATAATCTCCTAGATGATATAGATTATCAATAATCTCCTAGATGATACAGATTATCAATAATCTCCTAGATGATACAGATTATCAATAATCTCCTAGATGATATAGATTATCAATAATCTCCTAGATACAGATTATCAATAATCTCCTAGATGATACAGATTATCAGTAATCTCCTAGATGATACAGATTATCAATAATCTCCTAGATGATACAGATTATCAATAATCTCCTAGATGATACAGATTATCAATAATCTCCTAGATGATACAGATTATCAATAATCTCCTAGATGATACAGATTATCAATAATCTCCTAGATGATACAGATTATCAATAATCTCCTAGATGATACAGATTATCAGTAATCTCCTAGATGATACAAGATTATCAATAATCTCCTAGATGATACAGATTATCAATAATCTCCTAGATGATACAGATTATCAATAATCTCCTAGATGATACAGATTATCAATAATCTCCTAGATGATACAGATTATCAGTAATCTCCTAGATGATACAGATTATCAATAATCTCCTAGATGATACAGATTATCAATAATCTCCTAGATGATATAGATTATCAATAATCTCCTAGATAATACAGATTATCAATAATCTCCTAGATAATACAGATTATCAATAATCTCCTAGATAATACAGATTATCATTTCAAACTTACAAATAATCCTTTTGATTCAGTTAATTGTAACTTTAACAAAACATTAAAACGACTACTGAAAGACAGAGATGAATTAATTCAAAAATTTATGACCGTCAATTCATCTCTAATATATATGTGTAGATTAATAAAAATAAAATCAGCCAGGTAATCCAGCCAAGACTGTTATTATCTCCATAGGTTCAGTCTCCTATAAATTATCTAAATGGCTAGTAGATATGTTGAGCCCAAATGTTGGAAAAATTTCTAACTTTAATATTGAAAATAATATTGATATATTTGATAAATGAAGCAGCGTGACTCGTTTATATAATAAGAGGATGGTTAGTTTGATATCACTTCTTCGTTTACAGAAGTTCCAGTTCATGATTTATTGAATTTCCTATCTGAAGAACTTGTTAAATACAATTTACCGTTACTAGTATCTATAATCATTGAACTTCTTAAACTTTGTATTGTCGATGGAAAGTTTTTATGACGAGTGTTACACTTAGAAGTTTGGTATGGCAATGGGAAATTATCTTTCACTTGTCCTTAGGAATATGTACATCGAATATTGCGAAACATGATTGCTTCAAAAAAATCCTTCCCAATAGAGCTAAGTGGTACAGATATTTTGATAATGTTGTATTCCTAATATCTAAGAATACAGAAATAAGCAATTTCCTTGTTGAATTAAATAATTTAGATCTTTCCATAAATTTTACTGTTATCTTTGAACAAAATAACTCATTGTCACTTTTAGGTGTCTTAATTATTAAACGAAATCATTACTATAAATTCAAAATATATATAAAAAAAAAAAAAAAAAAAACAGCAAATGATTATTCTTTTGGGCATTATTTTTTCACATCTTAATAGAGTTAAACTTTTGTATTCTCATCCATATTTTTGAGAACTTTGCATATTTGCAGCCCAGAATTCATAGATGAAGATTTAAGACATAGCTACTGATCTAAAATACCCAAAATATTTAAGTGATAAATCCTTTATCAGCTGGTTCTCCTTTACCATGAAAGTCTTCTTAATGTAGCTTCTCAAATTAACAATTTTAAAGTCAAAGCTGTATTTAAAAAAATTGATACAGTAAAAAAAAGTCTGTTTAAAAATTGACCAAAAATGCTGACAGCTGTGTGTACAAGATTCCCTGTGTAGGATGCAATAAAGTTTATTACGGTCAAACTGGGAAAAATCTTGAACTAAGATTACAACAATGTAAATATAACATTAGAGCTGGACAAGTGTCTAATGTTCTGTTTATTTAAGAGATTTTAACCACTAAAAAAGTTGTATAAAGCAAGTCTAAGGTAGTAGCAGACATCATGAAAAATGGAATTGATTTTAATACGAATTTTAGTTTGGGGCTTTACAAATTAGATTCAGTTATATTAATAAAATTTGGGATGCATTTAACTATGCGTAACAGGTCCTTGACACTCCCACCTGCATCATGGTGGGACGGGTGTGATGTTATATGTGAAGTGACACCTTAGCCTTATAAGCTTGCAACTCTTCTACTATTAATACAGGTGCTTGATAATGTGAGAAATGATGAAAGTGCTTGTAAGTTAACTATTTTTTCACATTTTTTTTGTTTATATATATATATATATATATATATATATATATATATATATATATATATATGTGTGTGTGTGTGTGTGTGTGTGTGTGTGTGTGTGTGTGTGTGTGTGTGTGTGTGTGTGTGTGTGTGTGTGTGTGTGTGTGTGTGTGTGTGTGTGTGTGTGTGTGTGTGTGTTGCGGCATATAAAGATTACGTTACATTTATTCACAGTGTTCCAATGTACCATCTATTTAGCGTTCCACAGTACCAACTATCCTACTGTTCCATAGTACCAACTATCCCAGTGTTCCTCAGTACAATCTACCCCAGTGTTCCATAGTACCAACTATCCCAGTGTTCCATAGTACCAACTATCCCGGTGTTCCACAGTACCAACTATCCTACTGTTCCATAGTACCAACTATCCCAGTGTTCCATAGTACCAACTATCCCAGTGTTCCATAGTACCAACTATCCCACTGTTCCATAGTACCAACTATCCCAGTGTTCCTCAGTACAATCTACCCCAGTGTTCCATAGTACCAACTATCCTACTGTTCCATAGTACCAACTATCCCGGTGCTCTTCACTACAATTTATTCCAGTGTTCCACACTACCAACTATCCCAGTGTTCCCCAGTACCAACTATCCCAGTGTTCCATAGTACCAACTATCCCAGTGTTCCCCAGTACAATCTATCCCAGTGTTCCAATACCAACTATCCCAGTGTTCCATAGTACCATCTATCCCAGTGTTCCATAATACCATCTATCCCAGTGTTCCATACTGGTACTATGGTAATTTATCTATCTGCCAAAAACATATAACAATATTTACAAGATTTACCAGATTTATATAAATTTAGCGGAATTTAACAGGATTTATTAGAATTTAAGAGCATTTTAACAGGATTTACCAGGATGTAGCAGTATTTATCAGTCTTAACAGGATTTAACCCAATTTAACAATATTTAACAGGATTTACCAGAACTTAACAATATTTAAAGGTATTTAACATGATTCAGATTGTTTAACGAATTTAACATTATTTAATTCTAAGAGTGTTTTACAGGATTTACCACAGTATTTAGCAGCCGTGTCTAACAATGTTAACATGATTTAACGTTATCTTACAGATTTAACAGGATTTAACTAAATTTAGCAATATTTTACAGTGCTATTATTTTTACTAATAGGTGTACTATTAAATATATGTATATATATATATATATATATATATAAATATTTTATATTTTATATATATATATATATATTTTATAATATATATATAATATATATATATATATATATATGCATATAAAATATAATTTACATTTTTGTCGCAGAATACTGGAAGAGTTGAAGAGACACATAAAAGAACTTAAGTCTTTTATTATAGCAACGTTTTGCTCGAGGAGCGGGCAAAACGTCGCTATAAACAAAGGCTGACGATGATCTGATGTGTGAAGCAGATGTCTCGCTGTGTCTCTACCACCAGTGAAAGAGATGTTTATATTGCGTGGTTGGCGCCTCTATCTCTCCCCCCCCCCTCCCCCTGCACGTCTCTTCCCCTGCACGTCTCTCCCACTGTACCCAGCTGCATCTCTCTCTCTGTTGATGTCAATCTTCTCGTTGATGTCACCATCCGTGACGGACTTCTGCTGTGTCTCACACACGTCCCTCAGCATCAGCCAGACGCTCATCTCCGAGAAAAGAGTCTGTGTTGTCCTGGTCTCGGCTTACACAGCGGTTGTTCTCGCCTTGATTACCTGTTTAATGAGAGTTTGAAGCCTGTCTACTACTTGAGGGTCCCTGAAGCTGGTTAATGTATACACACTGAGAGACACACCCTTCAGTGTATATGCACTAAAGGGTGTGTGTGTCTCAGTGTGTATACAGACACACACACCTCTGAGTGTATATGCACTGAGACACACACACACACACACACCACTCAGTTTATATACATTGAGACACCACTCAGTGTATATACACTGAGAGACGCACCACTCTTTGTGTGTGTATATATATATATTATATATTTAATATATATATTATATATATATATATATATATATATATATATATATATATATTAATATATATATATATATAATATATTTTGTCGTGCCGAATATGTAAAACTGGTCAATTAGCAAGAACTTACTTAAAATTAAGTCCTTTGTAAAATTTTCTCTTATACGTTTAAAGATATATTTTTTTCATTAAAGTTAATGTAAAAAATTTTAATTTTGCACCAAAAGAATCTTAGAAAACTTATTATAACAAGAACAATTTATTTTAGTCTAACCCAACTATATATATTTTAGATTTGTTTACAATAATTTAGTACTAAACAAACACAGTGAAATATATTTTTTTCGTTAGGTTCAGAATGATTTTGGCGAAATTATTGCATACACAAATTTTCACTTGTCCTATATGGCAAGATGAACGTTGCTATTAGTGTGACCTAAGTGTAAGTAGAAGTAGCAAGACGTACCTGTAATCTTGCATATTTATGAGACAGACAAAAGACACCAGCAATCCTACCATCATGTAAAACAATTACAGGCTTTCGTTTTACACTCACTTGGCAGGACGGTAGTACCTCCCTGGGTGGTTGCTGTCTACCAACTTACTACCTTCAATATATATATATATATATATATATATATATATATATAATATATATATATATATATATATAATATATATATATATATAAATATATATTTATATATATATATATATAATATATTATTATATATATATATATATATATATAATATATATATATACAAAACAACCACTCTGAAAGAATAGAGAAATTCCAAGTGCTTTCGTGTCTACTCACATTATCAAGAATTTCTCTATTCTTTCAGAGTGGTTGTTTTGTATATTCTGAAATCACCTGTTTACTGTGATCTTATTGCATATATATATATATATATATATTATATATATATATATATATATAATATATATATAATATATATATATATATATATATATATATTGAAGGTAGTAGGTTGGTAGACAGCAACCGCCCAGGGAGGTACTACCGTCCTGCCAAGTGAGTGTAAAACGAAAGCCTGTAATTGTTTTACATGATGGTAGGATTGCTGGTGTCTTTTGTCTGTCTCATAAATATGCAAGATTACAGGTACGTCTTGCTACTTCTACTTACACTTAGGTCACACTACACATACATATACAAGCATATATATACACGCCCCTCTGGGTTTTCTGCTATTTTCTTCCTAGTTCTTGTTCTTGTTTATTTCCTCTTATCTCCATGGGAAAGTAAGCCATGCGTGTTTTAAGAGGCGATTAAAATGCCGGGAGCAAGGGGTTAGTAACCCCTTCTCCTGTATATATTACTAAATGTAAAAGGAGAAACTTTCGTTTTTCCTTTTGGGCCACCCCGCCTCGGTGGGATACGGCTGGTGTGTTGAAAGAAATATATAAATATATATATATATATATATATATATATATTATATATATATATATATATATATATATATATATATATATTATTATTTCATTATTTTATTAACACATCGACCGTCTCCCACCAAGGCAGGGAGGCCCGAAAAAGAAAAACTTTCATCATCATTCACTCCATCACTGTCTTGCCAGAAGGGTGCTTTACACTACAGTTATAAAACTGCAACATTAACACCCTTCCTTCAGAGTGTAGACACTGTACTTCCCATCTCCAGGACTCAAGTCCGGCCTGCCGGTTTCCCTGAATCCCTTCATAAATGTTACTTTGCTCACACTCCAACAGCACGTCAAGTATTAAAAACCATTTATTTCCATTCACTCCTATCAAATACGCTCACACACGCTTGCTGGAAGTCAAAGCCCCTCGCACAGAAAATCTCCTTTACCTCCTCCCTCCAACCTTTTCTAGGCCTCCCCCTACCCCGCCTCCCCCCACTACAGATTTATACACTCTCGAAGTCATTCTGTTTTGTTCCATTCTCTCTACATGTCCGAACCACCTCAACAACCTCTCCTCAGTCCTCTGGATAATAGTTTGGGTAATCCCACACCTTCTCCTAATTTCCAAACTACGAATTCTCTGCATTATATTCACACCACACATTGCCCTCAGACATGACACTGCCTTCAGCCTTCTCCTCGCTGCAACATTCATCACCCATGCTTCACACCCATATAAGAGCGTTGGTAAAACTATACTCTCATACATTCCCCTCTTTGCCTCCAAGGACAAAGTTCTTTGTCTCCACAGACTCCTAAGTGCACTACTCACTCTTTTCCCCTCATCAATTCTATGATTCACTTCATATTTCATAGACCCATCCGCTGACACAATCAGTAGTATTAAGATCTACATTATTTAGTTTATATGTCGCATGGTTATTTTCCTGTCCACTCCTAAATATCTGAATATATTCGCCTCCTCCATATTCTCTTCCTCCAATCTGATATTCAATCTTTCGTCACCTAATCTTTTTGTTATCCTCATCACCTTACTCTTTCCTATATTCACTTTTAATTTTCTTCTTTTACATACCCAACCAAATTCATCCATCAACCTCTGCAACTTCTCTTCAGACTCCCAAAAGCACCGTGTCATCAACAAAGAGCAACTGTAACAACTTCCACTTTGTGTTTGATTCTTTATCTTTTAACTCCACGCCTCTTGCCAAGACCCTAGCATTCACTTCTCTTACAACCCCATCTATAAATGTATTAAACAACCACGGTGATATCACACATTCTTGTCTAAAGCCTACTTTTACTGGGAAATAATCTCCTTCTCTCCTACATACTCTAACCTGAGCCTCACTATCCTCGTAAAAACTCTTCACTGCTTTCAGTAACCTACCTCCTACACCATACTTCTGCCACATTGCCCCCCTATCCACCCTGTCATACGCCTTTTCCAAATCCATAAATGCCACAAAGACCTCTTTAGCCTTATCTAAATACTGTTCACTTATATGTTTCACTGTAAACACCTGGTCCACACACCCCCTACCTTTCCTAAAGCCTCCTTGTTCATCTGCTATCCTATTCTCCGTTTTACTCTTAATTCTTTCAGTAATAACTCTACCATACACTTTATCAGGTATACTCAACAGACTTATCCCCCTATAATTTTTGCACTCTCTTTTATCCCCTTTGCCTTTATACAAAGGAACTATGCATGCTCTCTGCCAACCCCTAGGTACCTTATCCTCTTCCATACATTAATTAAATAATAGCACCAATCACCCCAAAACTATATCCCCACCTGGTTTTAACATTTCTATCTTTATCCCATCAATCCCAGTTGCTTTACCCCCTTTCATTCTACCCACTGCCTCACGAATTTCCCCCACACTCACAACTGGCTCTTCCTCAGTCCTACAAGATGTTATTCCTCCTTGCTCTACAGACGCAATCAGAGCTTCCCTATCTTCATCAACATTTAACAATTCCTCAAAATATTCCCTCCATCTTCCCAATACCTCTAACTCTCCATTTAATAACTCTCCTCTCCTATTTTTAACTGACAAATCCATTTGTTCTCTAGTCTTTCTTAACTTGTTAATCTCACTCCAAAACTTTTTCTTATTTTCAACAAAATTTGTTGATAACATCTCACCCACTCTCTCATTTGCTCTCATTTTACATTGCTTCACCACTCTCTTAACCTCTCTTTTTCTCTCGATATACTCTTCCCTCCTTGCATCACTTCTACTTTGTAAAAACCTCTCATATGCTAACTTTTTCTCTTGCTACTCTCTTTACATCATCATTCCACCAATCGCTCTTCTGTATATATATATATATATATATATATATATAATTATATATATAATATATATATATATATATAAAATTTTATATATATATATATATATATATATATATATATATATATATATATATCGTGCCGAATATGTAAAACTGGTCAATTAGCAAGAACTCATTTAAAATTAAGTCCTTTCTGAAATTTTCTCTTATACGTTTAAAGATATATCTTTTTCATTAATTTTAATGTAAAAATTTTTAATTTTGCACCAAAAGAATCTTAAAAACTTACCTAACCTTATTATAACAAGAACAATTTATTTTAGCCTAACCCAACTAAATATATTTTAGATTTGTTTACAGTAATTTAATACTAAACAAACACAGTGAAATATATTTTTTTCGTTAGGTTCAGAATAATTTTGGCGAAATTATTGCATACACAAATTTTCACTTGTCCTGTATGGCAAGATGAACGTTGCTATTTAAGCCAAGATCGCAAATTCTGCCTATTCGGCACGACATATATATATATATATATATATATATATATATATATATATATATAATATATATATATATATATATATATATATATATATATATATGTGTGTGTGTGTTGTGTGTGTGTATATGTATATATATATATATATATGTATGTATATATATATATATGATACATTGTGGAATAACACTTCAATTAATACGTCAATATTTTAATATTTCGATCTCACAAAAAAATGTTATTGTTCTGGGTGGAAATTTCCAGTCTCTTTATGATCCCTGTGGGTTTAGTGCTTCAGCTTGGTGTGTGGGGTAGATGTGTGTGGGTATGTGTGTGAGACATCTGTGGTGGTTCATGAGACGGTAGGTGGAGGGAGGCACCTGTGTGTGTTACACAGGTGTTATTCCTACGTCTTTCCTTTCATTGTCAGTAGTACTTTGCTATAAATTTCCTTCAGCTTACCCTGTCAGGGTGTTAAATTCCTCTCCCACCTTTCTACACTTTCGGCATTTCTAACTTAACACCTGTATTACCCCTATCAACACCAATATTAGCCCCCTTCCCTGTCAACACTTGTATTACCCCTGTCAACACTGCCAAGTGCACCTTCCTAAGCTCGTTTGTTGAGCGCATGTTGGCTCTCATCTCGCAACTTACAGGAGCTCCCGACACGCTGAGTCAATCTGACTTCCTCAACAACAAGTACAACGACAGCTACAACAACAGCTTCAACAGCAACAACAGCAACAGTTCTTCCAACTCCCCCCCTGCCCGCATGCAGCCCGGGGGACGCTTTCCCTCCCAGACTGCCCCTGCCAGGCTGGGCATGTGGGACGAGTCCAACGATGACAAGATATTAAAGGTTTCACACTCAGTGCATGTTCAGCCAGTGATACTCATGATTAGCTCACTCTGCATGATAAATAAACTGTGTGAGGGATAGATGCTGCCTCTGAACTGACGACTGTCTAGCACTGTCAATTAGAACTGATCAAGGTGCCAGGGAAATGTGTCTGAACTGACGATTCTCTGGCACTCTCCCTCAGAACTGATCAAGGGTGCCAGAGGAAGCTCTTGTTTTTGTGGGTTAGTGAGATTTTACCAGCCTGATACACCTTTGCTTAATGCCTTAACACGTGCCTATCCACCACACATGCATGCCTGGTTAATACTCCCTTACAGAGGTGCCATCCTGGTCAATATCTCTGGTGTTCTTTGTAAATATTACCTTCCCAGTCTCCCTTTATATCCTTCAAAGTCAAGATGTTGATCAATAAAGCACCTGTGCTATCTTTACTGGGTATCTTTACCGGGTATCTTTACTGGGTATCGTTAGTGGGTATCTTTACTGGGTATCTTTACTGGGTATCTTTACTGAGAGATACTTCACCTCTGTATTTATTTGATAAAGTCTGTTGTGCAGGCGAAGCGTCTCTTCAGTAAAGACAGCAAGGTGTTGACATGTGCCCTCAATATTTAACTGCATGAAATGGTACATTGTGTGAGAAGATGGTAAGTAGCGTGTCAGTGCAGTGGTACACAGGTATCATTTGACACCGTTCTGCAAATGTGCTCAATAATTAGAGAATGATGGCCTACTGTGTAACATTAATTGTGAGCGACTGAAATTTGCTTAAATGGTGAAGATATGGCATTGGTGAGGACAAGTGCTGAGGAAATGAACAGTGCTGAGGACAGGACAATTGCTGAGGATGGACAGTAGTTGAGGTAATAGGGATAGGCTGTGTATTACATTAGGTAGCAGCAGGGCCGTGCCCGCCAAGGTTCGCTTCAAGCTGTGTATGGGGGCAGCAGCATCATGCGACCAGCCTCTGAGCTGAGGACACCGTGGAGGAGAGACTCTCTCAGCAGGACAGGGAAACCTGAGGATTTCTTACAGTTCGACCGCAAAAGAAATATTTTCATTCAGTTACGTGCGCACGCTGAGCAGCTCTCGTAGCCCTTGTCTGATAGGCTGTCACTGCCTTGAATTAGAATCTGTAGGTTTGTCTTGAGTAGGCACTATAGGGAAGACCTTTTTCACCTCGTAGATGTTTCTGTAGGTCGTGAAATGTATGTAGCTTGTTTAGGCTTCTTCTACGACTGAAGTGTTTCAATAGATCTGCATGAATTGTTTTGACAGGTTTCGTTAGTTGGTGTAGCGCACATGAATTTTCTTCCCTGTTCAAGCTGTGCAGTTTTCTGCCATTGACGAGCTTCAGAGTGTTGACTTAATCATTTCACTAGGGGTTGAATAGTTATATGGGTTAGTTTGCTGCTTGGAAAAGTGTTGGGCTGTGTTGCGCGTATTAACCTGTGTGAGCTGTGTTGATTGTGTGATGTGTTGGGAATGTTGCTGTAGTTGGCTGTGTTGAATGTTGGGCTGTGTTGCTCGTGTAGACTTTTTGGGCTGAGTTGTCTGTGATTGGCTGTGTTGCTCTATATTGTCTGTGTTGGGCTGTGTTGCTCATATTGTCTGTGTTGGCTGTTGCTCTGTGACAGTGTGGCATGTTGCTCTCTACACCTAGTTGTACTCACCTAGTTGAGGTTGAGGTGAGTCCAAGCTCTGCACCGCCTCTTCATGGTCTCACTAGGTCACTCTCGAACCATGAGCTTTATCGTACTCGCTTAAATTTGTATGGACCTGCCTTGATAACGCTTCCCAAATATCCGACTCCGTGACTACTCTGTGCTGAGAATACTTCCTAACATCCCTGTGATTCGATCTGTGTCTTCAGTTCAACTGTGTCCCGATGTTGCTGGGTCCAGTTCGGAACTCTGTCAGGTACTGTTTGGGCTGTGTTGCTCTGTGTGACATTTTGGGCTGAGTTGCTCTGTGTTGACTGTGTTGGGCTGTGTTGCTCTGTGTTGACTGTGTTGGGCTGTGTTGCTCTGTGTTGACTGTGTTGGGCTGTGTTGCTCTGTGTTGACTGTGTTGGGCTGTGTTGCTCTGTATTGACCAGTGTACGACCTAGTGTTGCCTGTGTTGACTGTGTGGGCTAGTGTTGCCTGTGTTGACTGTGTTGGCTGTGTATGCTCTGTATTGACAGTGTGGCTGTTATGCTCTGGTTGACTGTAGTTGGGTGTGGTTGCTCTGTATTGACAGTGCTTGGCAATTTGCTCTGCTGTGACTTGTGGCTGTGATTGCTCTATGACAGTGTTGGCTGTGTTGATCTGTGTGCTGTGTTGGGCTGTGTTGCTCTGTGTTGACTGTGTTGGACTGTGTTGCTCTGTGTTGACTGTGTTGGACTGTGTTGCTCTGTGTTGACTGTGTTGGACTGTGTTGCTCTGTGTTGACTGTGTTGACTGTGTTGCTCTGTGTTGACTGTATTGGGCTATGTTGAGCTGTGTTGCTCTGTATTGACAGTGATGGCCTGTGTTGCTCTGTGTTGACTGTATTGGGCTATGTTGAGCTGTGCTGCTCTGTGTTGACTGTGTTGGGCTGTGTTGACTGTGTTGAGCTGTGTTGCTCTGTGTTGACTGTGTTGGGCTATGTTGAGCTGTGTTGCTCTGTGTTGACTGTGTTGCTCTGTGTTGACTGTGTTGAGCTGTGTTGCTCTGTGTTGAGCTGTGTTGCTCTGTGTTGACTGTGTTGAGCTGTGTTGCTCTGTGTTGACTGTGTTGGGCTATGTTGAGCTGTGTTGCTCTGTGTTGACTGTGTTGTCGTTTGACTGTGAGCGTGTTGCTCTGTGTTGACTGTGTTGGGCTATGTTGCTCGTGTTGCTCGTGTTGACTGTGTTGCTCTGTGTTGACTGTGTTGGGTTGGTTGCTCTGTGTTGACTGTGTTGGGCTATGTTGCTCTGTGTTGACTGTGTTGGGCTGTGTTGCTCTGTGTTGACTGTGTTGGGCTATGTTGAGCTGTGTTGCTCTGTGTTGACTGTGTTGACTGTGTTGTCTGTGTTGCACTGTGTTGACTGTGTTGGGCATGTGAGCTGTGTTGCTCTGTGTTGACTGTGTTGGGTGTGTTGCTCTGTGTTGACTGTGTTGGGCTATGTTGCTGTGTGCTCTGTGTTGACTGTGTTGGGTTGTGTTGCTCTGTGTTGACTGTGTTGGGCTGTGTTGCTGTGTTTGACTGTGTTGGGCTGTGTTGCTCTGTGTTGACTGTGTTGGGTTGTGTTGCTCTGTGTTGACTGTGTTGGGCTGTGTGTCTGCTGTTGCTGTGTTGACTGTGTTGGGCTGTGTTGCTCTGTGTTGACTGTGTTGGGTTGTGTTGCTCTGTGTTGACTGTGTTGGGCTGTGTTGCTGTGTGTTGACTGTGTTGGGCTGTGTTGCTCTGTGTTGACTGTGTTGGGTTGTGTTGCTCTGTGTTGACTGTGTTGGGCTGTGTTGCTGTGTGTTGACTGTGTTGGGCTGTGTTGCTCTGTGTTGACTTGTGGGTGTGTTGGGCTGTGTTGCTCTGTGTTGACTGTGTTGGGTTGTGTTGCTCTGTGTTGACTGTTTTGGGCTTGTTGTCTGGTCTCTGTGTTGACTGTGTTGGGCTGTGTTGCTCTGTGTTGACTGTGTTGGGCTGTGTTGCTCTGTGTTGACTGTGTTGCTCTGTGTTGCTCTGTGTTGACTGTGTTGGGTTGTGTTGCTCTGTGTTGCTCTGTGTTGACTGTGTTGGGCTATGTTGAGCTGTGTTGCTCTGTGTTGACTGTGTTGGGCTGTGTTGCTCTGTGTTGACTGTGTTGGGCTGTGTTGCTCTGTGTTGACTGTGTTGGGTTGTGTTGCTCTGTGTTGACTGTGTTGCTCTGTGTTGCTCTGTGTTGCTCTGTGTTGGGCTGTGTTGCTCTGTGTTGGGCTGTCGGTGAGCTAGAGACCATGTCGAGCACTGACTTGCGTAACACTGTGTCATGCGTCAATAAAAACTTAGGTAAGACACACAGAAGGTGTAGCTTGTGTAACACTGTCTTGGGTACGACTGTACCTTCTTGTACTGTAACCTGTTCCAGTGTACCTTCCTCAACTGCAGCCTGTACCACTGTGCCTTCCACTACTGTAACCTGTACTATTGTACCTTCCTCAACTGTAGCCTGTACCATTGTACCTTCCTCTACTGTAACCTGTACCAGTGTACCTTCCTCAACTGTAGCATGTACCATTGTACCTTCCTCTACTGTAACCTGTACCAGTGTACCTTCCTCAACTGTAGCCTGTACCATTGTACCTTCCTCTCTGTAACCTGACCGTGTACCTCTCAACTGTACTGTACCATTGTACCTTCCTCTACTGTAACCTGTACCAGTGTACCTTCCTCAACTGTAGCCTGTACCATTGTACCTTCCTCTACTGTAACCTGTACTATTGTACCTTCTTCAACGGTAACTGTAATGTACCTTCCTCTACTGTATATGTCATGTACCTTTCAACTCTACTGTAACTAGTACAATTGTACCTTCCTCTACTGTAACCTGTACTATTGTACCTTCCTCTACTGTAACATATACCGTTGTACCGTCCTCTACTCTAACCTGTACCATTGTACCTTCCTCTACTGTAACCTGTACCATTGTACATTCCTCTACTGTAACCTGTACCGTTGTACCTTCCTCTACTGTAACCTGTACTATTGTACCTTCCTCTACTGTACTGTACCATTGTATTCCTCTACGTACGTCATGTACCTTCCTCTACTGTAACCTGTACTATTGTACCTTCCTCTACTGTAAATGTACCATTGTACCTTCCTCTACTGTAACCTGTACTATTGTACCTTCCTCTACTGTAACATGTACCATTGTACCTTCCTCTACTGTAACCTGTACCATTGTACATTCCTCTACTGTAACCTGTACTATTGTACCTTCCTCTACTGTAACATGTACCATTGTACCCTCTGTAGACTGCGAATTTTTGTTAGTGACCTGCAGAATCAATCAAGTGCTCGTAGTGACCTACACCACCATCCAGGTGTTGGTAGTGACCTACACCACCATCCAGGTGTTGGTAGTGACCTACACCACCATCCAGGTGTTGGTAGTGACCTCACCACCATCCAGGTGTTGTAGTGACCTCCCCCATCCAGGTGTTGGTAGTGACCTCCACCACCATCCAAGTGTTGGTAGTGACCTCCACCACCATCCAGGTGTTGGTAGTGACCTCCACCACCATCCAGTGTTGGTAGTGACCTCCGCCGCCATCCAGGTGTTGGTAGTGACCTCCACCACCATCCAGGTGTTGGTAGTGACCTCCGCCGCCATCCAGGTGTTGGTAGTGACCTCCGCCGCTATCCAGGTGTTGGTAGTAACCTCCACCACCATCCAGGTGTTGGTAGTGACCTCCGCCGCCATCCAGGTGTTGGTAGTGACCTCCGCCGCCATCCAGGTGTTGGTAGTGACCTCCGCCACCATCCAGGTGTTGGTAGTGACCTCCCCCCATCCAGTGTTGGTAGTGACCTCCGCCCCATCCAGGTGTCTGGTAGTGACCTCCGCCCATCCAGATGCTGGTAGGCCTCCGTCACCATCCAGGTGTTGGTAGTGACATCCATCCGCCATCCAGGTGTTGTAGTGACCTCACCACCATCCAGGTGTTGTATTGACCTCCACCACCATCTAGGTGTGTAGTGACTTCCCCGCCATCCAGGTGTTGGTAGTGACCTTCCAGCCGCCATCCAGGTGCTGGTAGTGACCTCCCCGCATCCAGGTGTGGTAGTGACCTCCCCCCATCCAGGTGTGGATAGTGACCTCCCCACCATCCAGGTGTTGGTAGTGACCTCCGCCGCCATCCAGGTGTTGGTAGTGACCTCCACCCCATCCAGGTGTCTGGTAGTGACCTCCCCCATCCAGGTGTTGGTTGTGACCTCTACCACCATCCAGGTGTGAGTAGTGACCCCACCACATCCAGGTGTGTAGTGACCATCCACCACCATCCAGTGGTTGATAGTGACCTCACCCACCATCCAGGTGTTGGTAGTGACCTCCACCACCATCCAGGTGTTGGTATGACCTCCACCACCATCCAGGTGCTGGATAGTGACCTCACCACCATCCAGTGTGTAGTGACCCCACCACATCCAGGTGTGAGTATGACTCCACCACCATCCAAGTGTTGTAGTGACCACCGCCCCATCCAGGTGTGGTAGTGGCCTCACCACCATCCAAGTGTGGTAGTGACCTCCACCACCATCCAGGTGTTGTAGTGACCACCACCCATCCAGGTGCTGATAGTGACCTCCCCACCATCCAGGTGTGATATGACCTCCCCACCATCCAGGTGTTGATATGACCTACCACCACCATCCAGGTGCTGGTAGTGACCCCACCACCATCCAGGTGTGATAGTGACCCACCACCATCCAGGTGCTGATAGTGACCCCACCACCATCCAGTGCTGGATACTGACCCCACCACCATCCAGGTGCTGTAGTGACCCCTCACCATCCAGGTGCTGATAGTGACACCACCACCTCCAGGTGCTGATAGTGACCTCCACCACCATCCAGGTACTGATAGTGACCACACCACCATCCAGGTGCTGATAGTGACCACCACCACATCCAGGTGCTGATAGTGACCCACCACCACCATCCAGGTGCTGATAGTGACCACCACCACCATCCAGGTGCTGATACTGACCACCACCACCATCCAGGTGCTGTAGTGACCTCACCACCATCCAGGTGCTGATAGTGACCACCACCACCATCCAGGTGTGATAGTGACCACCAACACCATCTAGGTGCTGATAGTGACCACCACCACCATCCAGGTGCTGATAGTGACCACCACACCATCCAGGTGCTGATAGTGACCACCACACCATCCAGGTGCTGATAGTGACCACCACCACCATCCAGGTGCTGATAGTGACCACCACCACCATCCAGGTGCTGATAGTGACCACCACCACCATCCAGGTGCTGATAGTGACAACCACCACCATCCATCTGGTGCTGATAGTGACCACCACCACCATCCAGGTGCTGATATGACCACCACCACCATCCAGGTGCTGATAGTGACCACCACCACCATCCAGGTGCTGATAGTGACTTCCACCACCATCCAGGTGCTGATACTGACCACCACCACCATCCAGGTGCTGATAGTGACCACCACCACCATCCAGGTGCTGATGTGACCACCACCACATCCAGGTGCTGATAGTGACCACCACCACCATCCAGTGCTGATAGTGACCACCACACCACCATCCAGGTGCTGATAGTGACCACCACCACCATCCAGGTGCTTGATAGTGACACCACCACCATCCAGGTGCTGATAGTGACCACCACCACCATCCAGGTGCTGATAGTGACCACCACCACCATCCAGGTGCTGATAGTGACCACCACCACCATCCAGGTGCTGATAGTGACCACCACCACCACCATCCAGGTGCTGATAGTGACCACCACCACCATCCAGGTGCTGATAGTGACCACCACCACCATCCAGGTGCTGATACTGACCACCACTACCATCCAGGTGCTGATACTGACCGCCACCACCATCCAGGTGCTGATAGTGACCACCACCACCATCCAGGTGCTGATAGTGACCACCACCACTCCAGGTGCTGATAGTGACCACCACCACCATCCAGGTGCTGATAGTGACCACCACCACCATCCAGGTGCTGATAGTGACCACCACCACCATCCAGGTGCTGATAGTGACCACCACCACCATCCAGGTGCTGATAGTGACCACCACCACCATCCAGGTGCTGATAGTGACCACCACCACCATCCAGGTGCTGATAGTGACCACCACCACCATCCAGGTGCTGATAGTGACCACCACCACCATCCAGGTGCTGATAGTGACCACCACCACCATCCAGGTGCTGATATTGACCACCACCACCATCCAGGTGCTGATATTGACCACCACCACCATCCAGGTGCTGATAGTGACCACCACCACCATCCAGGTGCTGATAGTGACCACCACCACATCCAGGTGCTGATAGTGACCACCACCACCATCCAGGTGCTGATAGTGACCACCACCACCATCCAGGTGCTGAAGTGACCACCACCACCATCAGGTGCTGATAGTGACCACCACCTACCATCCAGGTGCTGATATGACCACCACCACCATCCAGGTGCTGATAGTGACCACCACCACCATCCAGGTGCTGATAGTGACCACCACCACCATCCAGGTGCTGATAGTGACCACCACCACCATCCAGGTGCTGATAGTGACCACCACCACCATCCAGGTGCTGATAGTGACCACCACCACCATCCAGGTGCTGATAGTGACCACCACACCATCCAGGTGCTGATATTGACCACCACCACCATCCAGGTGCTGATAGTGACCACCACCACCATCCAGGTGCTGATAGTGACCTTCCACCCCCATCCAGGTGCTGATAGTGACCACCACCACCATCCAGGTGCTGATAGTGACCACCACCACGTCCAGGTGCTGATAGTGACCCCACCACCATCCAGGTGCTGATAGTGACCACCACCACCATCCAGGTGCTGATAGTGACCACCACCACCATCCAGGTGCTGATAGTGACCACCACCACCACCATCCAGGTGCTGATAGTGACCACCACCACCATCCAGGTGCTGATAGTGACCACCACCACCATCCAGGTGCTGATAGTGACACCACCACCATCCAGGTGCTGATAGTGACCACCACCACCATCCAGGTGCTGATAGTGACCACCACCACCATCCAGGTGCTGATACCGACCACCACCACCATCCAGGTGCTGATAGTGACCACCACCACCATCCAGGTGCTGATAGTGACCACCACCACCATCCAGGTGCTGATAGTGACCACCACCACCATCCAGGTGCTGATAGTGACCACCACCACCATCCAGGTGCTGATAGTGACCACACCACCATCCAGTGCTGATACTGACCACACATCCATGGTCACAAATCTAGTGCTGAGTGACCACACAACCCCATCCAGGTGCTGATAGTGACACCACCACCATCCAGTGCTTGAATACTGTACCGACCAACCACCATCCAGTGCTGATAGTGAACCACCACCACCATCCAGGTGCTGATATGACCACCACCACCATCCAGGTTTTTCTGATAGTGATCACCACACCATCCAGGTGCTGATAGTGACCATCCCCACATCTAAGGCTGATAGTGACACCACCACCATGCCAGGTGCTGTAGTGACACCCACTCAGGCTGGATATCATTGTACACACCTGCCAAGGATAGTTGATCTTCCTCCACTTTTTTCTCATCAGGTTTGTACTGACTCAGCCAACACCATAAGTGCTATATAACCACACCATCCATGCTGATAGTGACCCACACACCTCGGTGAATGCACACCACCATCCAAGTTGATACGCCCACACCACCATCCTAGTGCTTATTGACCAACCATCCATTTGCTGTAGTGAACCACCACCACCGGTGTAGTACTGACCACGTACCATCCAAGTCTGATACTGACCGTACCCCTCAGTGCATGATTGGTGACCACCACCAATCCTGGTGCTACCTAGAGACATCTATCTGGTTACATAATTTAATTGAGAGGTTATCTTGTATAAATTATTTCATCCTTAATGATGGGATCAAACCATAATACGTCGTTATTTAATGATTGAAGATCTTACTTGGTTTTGCACAATTGAATTTTTGATCCTCTGGTTCCTTTTGCTGGTTTTGGGTTTTTATTCAGTTATTTCGGCCGTATTCAAGCCAGTTGTTCTTCAGGATATGTGACCTTGGTCAGGGGTACTGTAGACATGTGGCATTAAAGCCTTACAGTTTTTAATCCAACAAAATTCTCAGTGACCCATGAGTGGCGACTTCCTGGTGACAGCATGCAAGTGACGCGCATCCTTACCCTACTTTTTTACTGTGTGCTACTGTTGACATGGCAGTTTCTCTTAATGACACCTGTGTACCTTGTGTAGTGACTGGTGGTGTACTGGTGACATGCAGTCTTAATGACCGTGGTGTACCCTAGTGTAGTGACGGGTGGTGTACTGGTGACATGCAGTCTTAATGACCCTGGTGTACCCTAGTGTAGTGACTGGTGATGTACTGGTGACATGCAGTCTTAATGACCGTGGTGTACCCTAGTGAAAGTGACTGGTGGTGTACTGGTGACATGCAGTCTTAATGACCTGGTGTACCCTAGTGTAGTGACTGTGTGTACTGGTGACATGCAGTCTTAATGACCCTGGTGTACCCTAGTGTAGTGACTGGTGATGTACTGGTGACATGCAGTCTTAATGAACCTGGTGTACTCTAGTGTAGTGACTGGTGATGTACTGGTGACATGCAGTCTTAATGACCCTGGTGTACCCTAGTGTAGTGACTGATGATGTACTGGTGACATGCAGTCTTAATGACCCTGGTGTACCCTAGTGTAGTGACTGGTGATGTACTGGTGACATGCAGTCTTAATGACCCTGGTGTACCCTAGTGTAGTGACTGGTGATGTACTGGTGACATGCAGTCTTAATGACCGTGGTGTACCCTAGTGTAGTGACTGGTGGTGTACTGGTGACATGCAGTCTTAATGACCGTGGTGTACCCTAGTGTAGTGACTGGTGGTGTACTGGTGACATGCAGTCTTAATGACCGTGGTGTACCCTAGTGTAGTGACTGTGGTGTACTGGTGACATGCAGTCTTAATGACCCTGGTGAACCCTAGTGTAGTGACTGATGATGTACTGGTGACATGCAGTCTTAATGACCCTGGTGTACCCTAGTGTAGTGACTGGTGATGTACTGGTGACATGCAGTCTTAATGACCCTGGTGTACCCTAGTGTAGTGACTGGTGATGTACTGGTGACATGCAGTCTTAATGACCCTGGTGTACCCTAGTGTAGTGACTGGTGGTGTACTGGTGACATGCAGTCTTAATGACCGTGGTGTACCCTAGTGTAGTGACTGGTGGTGTACTGGTGACATGCAGTCTTAATGACCGTGGTGTACCCTAGTGTAGTGACTGTGGTGTACTGGTGACATGCAGTCTTAATGACCCTGGTGTACCCTAGTGTAGTGACTGGTGATGTACTGGTGACATGCAGTCTTAATGACCGTGGTGTACCCTAGTGTAGTGACTGGTGGTGTACTGGTGACATGCAGTCTTAATGACCCTGGTGTACCCTAGTGTAGTGACTGGTGATGTACTGGTGACATGCAGTCTTAATGAACCTGGTGTACTCTAGTGTAGTGACTGGTGATGTACTGGTGACATGCAGTCTTAATGACCCTGGTGTACCCTAGTGTAGTGACTGATGATGTACTGGTGACATGCAGTCTTAATGACCCTGGTGTACCCTAGTGTAGTGACTGGTGATGTACTGGTGACATGCAGTCTTAATGACCCTGGTGTACCCTAGTGTAGTGACTGGTGATGTACTGGTGACATGCAGTCTTAATGACCCTGGTGTACCCTAGTGTAGTGACTGGTGATGTACAGGTGACATGCAGTCTTAATGACCCTGGTGTACCCTAGTGTAGTGACTGGTGATGTACTGGTGACATGCAGTCTTAATGACCCTGGTGTACCCTAGTGTAGTGACTGGTGATGTACTGGTGACATGCAGTCTTAATGACCCTGAGGTACCCTAGTGTAGTGACTGATGATGTACTGGTGACATGCAGTCTTAATGACCCTGGTGTACCCTAGTGTAGTGACTGGTGATGTACTGGTGACATGCAGTCTTAATGACCCTGGTGTACCCTAGTGTAGTGACTGGTGATGTACTGGTGACATGCAGTCTTAATGACCCTGGTGTATCCTAGTGTAGTGACTGGTGATGTACTGGTGACATGCAGTCTTAATGACCCTGGTGTACCCTAGTGTAGTGACTGGTGATGTACTGGTGACATGCAGTCTTAATGACCCTGGTGTACTCTAGTGTAGTGACTGGTGATGTACTGGTGACATGCAGTCTTAATGACCCTGGTGTAACCTAGTGTAGTGACTGGTGATGTACTGGTGACATGCAGTCTTAATGACCCTGGTGTACCCTAGTGTAGTGACTGGTGATGTACTGGTGACATGAAGTCTTAATGACCCTGGTGTAGTGACTGGTGGTGTACTGGTGACATGCTTTTATGACCTGGTGTAGTACTGGTGATGTATTGGTGACATGCAGTCTTAATGACCCTGATGTAGTGACTGGTGGTGTACTGGTGACATGCAGTCTTAATGACCCTGGCGTAGTGACTGGCGGTGTACTTGTGACATGCAGTCTTAATGACCCTGGTGTAGTGACTGGTGGTGTACTGGTGACATGCAGTGTCAATGACCCTGATGTAGTGACTGGTGGTGTGCTGGTGACATGCAGTTTTAATGACCCTGGTGTACTGACTGGTGGTGTACTGGTGACATGCAGTCTTAATGACCCTGGTGTAGTGACTGGTGGTGTACTGGTGACATGCAGTTTTAATGACCCTGGTGTACTGACTGGTGGTGTACTGGTGACATGCAGTCTTAATGACCCTGGTGTATTGACTGGTGGTGTACTGGTGACATGCAGTCTTAATGACCCTGGTGATGTGACTGGTGGTGTACTGGTGACATGCAGTCTTAATGACCCTGGTGAAGTGACTGGTGGTGTACTGATGACATGCAGTCTTAATGACCCTGGTGATGTGACTGGTGGTGTACTGGTGACATGCAGTCTTAATGACCCTGATGTAGTGACTGGTGGTGTACTGGTGACATGCAGTCTTAATGACCCTGGTGATGTGACTGGTGGTGTACTGGTGACATGCAGTCTTAATGACCCTGGTGAAGTGACTGGTGGTGTACTGGTGACATGCAGTCTTAATGACCCTGGTGATGTGACTGGTGGTGTACTGGTGACATGCAGTCTTAATGACCCTGGTGTAGTGACTGGTGGTGTACTGGTAACATGCAGTCTTAATGACCCTGGTGATGTGACTGGTGGTGTACTGGTGACATTCAGTCTTAATGACCCTGGTGTAGTGACTGGTGGTGTACTGGTGACATGCAGTCTTAATGACCCTGGTGAAGTGACTGGTGGTGTACTGGTGACATGCAGTCTTAATGACCCTGGTGATGTGGCTGGCGGTGTACTGGTGACATGCAGTCTTAATGACCCTGGTGTAGTGACTGGTGGTGTACTGGTGACATGCAGTCTTAATGACCCTGGTGTAGTGACTGGTGGCGTACTGGTGACATGCAGTCTTAAAGACTGTTAAGTAGTAATGGTGCTCAAATTTAAGCTTAATTGTTATAGTGCTCAATTTTTGATGGGAAGAGTTGCTTTTGCTTAAAGAGAAACCTTCGTTTAGCTGTTGTAATGTGAGTTTTCTACTGTTGAAATTGAGCTTTCATTCGTTGAGATTTTCCTTGCTGTCAATATAATAGTTTCTGGTGTCAGCTGTTAGATAGCTTGTGGTGAAGAGGCAGTAGCTATGTACACCTGTGCACCTGCAGCCTCACACAGGTGCTGGTGACAACACCTGTGTGACGTCCAGCACAGGTGTACAAGGCACGACAAAGCTCTACACGGGAGCGCGGGAGGAGCTGTGTAATAGCACGAAAACAGGTGTAAGTTGCTAGACGTTCACGTACCCTGTTGCACGTGGTGGTGGTAGTGACACGTGCCGTGCACCAGACAGCAGCAGTGCACCAGGCACCAACAGTGCATCAGGCACCAACAGTGCACCAGGGAGCAACTGTGCATGACCAGCAGTGATGTATCAGGCACCAAGATGAACGCAGCTTCTCACAGGGTTCTTGACGGACCCTCTTTACCTTGACAGTATTTACCTGTCAGTCTTTCCAGCATTTACCTTTAAATCTAACTATCTTTTACCTGTCAATCGTACCACCACTTACCCGTCAAACCTCTGACACCGTCTTCTTCCTTCTTAATACATCAAATTGCGTCTCTGAAGATGTACATTTCATCATAAGATTAACGAAGTTCCAACTATACTTATAAATCACTTTCCTCTAACTCTAACTCTGACTGGTAAATAACTGGGTCACTGGAATGCTGCTGGAGACCTTCAGAGGGCCGTCTCAAGCACATTTCTAACCACGATGGTCTTTTCAAATTTTCTGCACTGTCGTCTCTCTTGTGTGAAGAAGACTTCTTAGTCTTGATGCATGTGTGTGATGTGTCCACTAGCACCCCACACAGGTATGTGTGCACACAGAGGTGATACATGTGTGCACACACAGGTGATACGTGTGTGCACTCAAAAGTGATACATGTGTGCACACACAAGTGATATATGTGTGCACACACAGGTGATACATGTGTGCACACATAGGTGATACATGTGTGCACACATAGGTGATACATGTGTGCACACATAGGTGATACATGTGTGCACACATAGGTGATACATGTGTGCACACATAGGTGATACATGTGTGCACACACAGGTGATACATGTGTGCACACATAGGTGATACATGTGTGCACACATAGATGATACATGCGTGCACACACCATTAAAACTTTCTCTCAGTGTTATAATATTGCCACACATTTCTATCTAATATTGTACTATATCGCCCTCTAATATTTCCTGTATCACAGTCACCAAAGGTTACCACTAATATTGTTCTAATACTTTTGTATTACTGAAGAAAATACAAAGGTACCAAATGTGTTGATAATCCCAGGTAAGACTGACTTTAATACTGAGGATAATATTGGATATACATATTGGATATACATATACATACATGGGGTAATATATATATACATGCGGTAATACATAGACAAGGGTCGTTATATATACACGGGTTCACTCCATCAGTCTTAAGACTGATGGAGTCTTAAGACTGATGGAGTGAACACACCGACTCCAGGGACTGACTGCCTCAAACTCCCCGCTCATCTTCCACCGTTCTTATCTGTAATGACTGAGGAAGCCGCTGCTTGGCGAAACGTTTCCGGAATAAAATTTTCCAAATGTTGCAGAGGTAACTGATTCTTCTACATGTCAGTTTTGTAAACCAAGTGATTCAGTCAGGACCATCTTAGTAGTGATTCAGTCAGGACCATCTTAGAAGTGATTCAGTCAGGACCATCTTAGTAGTGATTCAGTCAGGACCATCTTAGAAGTGATTCAGTCAGGACCATCTTAGTAGTGATTCAGTCAGGACCATCTTAGAAGTTTATTCAGTCAGGACCATCTTAGAAGTGATTCAGTCAGGACCATCTTAGAGTGATTCAGTCAGGACCATCTTAGTAGTGATTCAGTCAGGACCATCTTAGAAGTGATTCAGTCAGGACCATCTTAGTAGTGATTCAGTCAGGACCATCTTAGAAGTGATTCAGTCAGGACCATCTTAGTAGTGATTCAGTCAGGACCATCTTAGAAGTGATTCAGTCAGGACCATCTTAGAAGTGATTCAGTCAGGACCATCTTAGAAGTGATTCAGTCAGGACCATCTTAGAAGTGATTCAGTCAGGACCATCTTAGAAGTGATTCAGTCAGGACCATCTTAGAAGTGATTCAGTCAGGACCCTCTTAGAAGTGATTCAGTCAGGACCATCTTAGAAGTGATTCAGTCAGGACCATCTTAGAAGTGATTCAGTCAGGATCATTTTAGAAGTGATTCAGTCAGGACCATCTTAGAAGTGATTCAGTCAGGACCATCTTAGAAGTGACTCAGTCAGGACTATCTTAGAAGTGATTCAGTCAGGACCATCTTAGAAGTGATTCAGTCAGGACCATCTTAGAAGTGACTCAGTCAGGACCATCTTAGAAGTGATTCAGTCAGGACCATCTTAGAAGTGATTCAGTCAGGACCATCTTAGAAGTGACTCAGTCAGGACCATCTTAGAAGTGACTCAGTCAGGACTATCTTAGAAGTGATTCAGTCAGGACCATCTTAGAAGTGACTCAGTCAGGACCATCTTAGAATTGATTCAGTCAGGACCATCTTAGAAGTGATTCAGTCAGGACCATCTTAGAAGTGATTCAGTCAGGACCATCTTAGAAGTGATTCAGTCAGGACCATCTTAGAAGTGACTCAGTCAGGACCATCTTAGAAGTGATTCAGTCAGGACCATCTTAGAAGTGATTCAGTCAGGACCATCTTAGAAGTGATTCAGTCTGGACCATCTTAGAAGTGATTCAGTCAGGACAATCTTAGAAGTGATTCAGTCAGGACAATCTTAGAAGTGATTCCGTCAGGACAATTCTTAGAAGTGATTCAGTCAGGACCATCTTAGAAGTGACTCAGGGCAGGACAATCTTAGAAGTGACTCAGTCAGGGCCATCTTAGAAGTGACCTCAGTAGGACCCTCTTAGAAGTGATTCAGTCAGGACAATCTTAGAAGTGCTCAGTCGGACCATATTAGAAGTGGGCTCAGTCAGGACCATCTTAGAAGTGATTCAGTCAGGACCATCTTAGAAGTGATTCAGTCAGGACAATCTTACAAGTGATTCAGTCAGGACAATCTTACAAGTGATTCAGTCAGGACCATCTTAGAAGTGATTCAGTCAGGACCATCTTAGAAGTGATTCAGTCAGGATAATCTTAGAAGTTGATTCAGTCAGGCCCAATCTTAGAAGTGATTCGCCCGGAACATCTTAAAGTGATTCAGTCAGGACCATTTTAAGAAGTGATTCAGTCAGGACAATTTTAGAAGTGATTCAATCAGGACCATCTTAGAAGTGATTCAATCAGGACAATCTTAGAAGTGATTCAGTCAGGACCATCTTAGAAGTGATTCAGTCAGGACCATCTTAGAAGTGATTCAATCATGACAATCTTAGAAGTGATTCAGTCAGGACAATCTTAGAAGTGATTCAGTCAGGACCATCTTAGAAGTGATTCAGTCAGGACAATCTTAGAAGTGATTCAATCAGGACCATCTTAGAAGTGACTCCCCCACGACTCAGTGCCGCTGCTCAGTGCCGCTGCTCAGTGCCGCTGCTCAGGCTGTCCTGTTGTTTACAACACATTAGATTCACACACAAAATTATATTGATTTTAGGTTAATGTTAACAAGTGTGTTAATATTATACAAGATGCAGTTTATGACATTCTACTGAGACGACGTTTCTCCCGCCCAGGAGACTTTGTTAATTCTCTCAGAGATGAGTAGAAAGACGACAGTTAGAGTGGAGAAACAAGTTCTTACCTGTGGTAAGGTGTTCTGTCAAGTGGTACCTTAAAGTTCAACGCCAGTTGAGTCAGTAAGGTGTTCAGTCAAATACGTTCAGTATAGCTTTATACAGTGTTTGTAACATCACTGTTGCAACCGCAGAGGATAAATTTCCTCAGTGTTTTAGAAGTTAGTAATGAACGTGACAGGAGACCCGTTTTATGTCTCAAGACTGATGGAGTAAACACATCGACTCCAGGCTGAGGGACTCATAACCTCAAACTACTACTCATCTTCCACCGCTCTTCTCTGTATAGAACTGAAGACGCCACTGACTGGCGGAACTTTTCCACATTAAAGATTCCCCAATATTGCACAAGTGTGTCAGAACACCAATGTTATCAGTGGGCGAGGGATGTGCCTTGAAATTTCACTTTTTCTTCTTTCTTGCAGATCTCGACGTTCAGAAAAGGTAAATTTAATTGGGTACTCTACCGAGTTTATTGTTAAGAAGGTTGCAAGAACCGAAGGATCTTGTAGCAATAACCAGGATGTCACTGAGAGGCACGTTAGTACCCCTCCCTGCTGGGTTAAGGCACACGTAAGTACCCCTGTCTTCTAATAACATGTTCATTTTTCCACTATAATCTACCTTGTGCATAATTACTATCCCATTTGCTTTGTCTGTTTCGTAAGGTGAAGGCCAGGATCTTTCCTTAATTCATGGTATAACTTAACAAATCTTTGAGGACAATTGTGTTGTAGAGGTCGTGTTGTGTTGCAGATATCTGAGGTTGAAGGTATACCATGAATTAAGGAAGATCCTGGAGTTCACGTTACGAAACAGACAAAGCAAATGCGATAGTGATTATAGACAAGGTAGATTATAGTAGAATAATGAACATGTTATTAAAAGACGGGGGTAACTTATGTACCTCTTAAACGTTGTCACAGTTAAACGTCATAGACTGTGTCTTAGTAACATGGCCATGTGCTGCACGTCTGTCTTGTTCACAGTTACGTTCTTGATGCTGGGATTATCAACATATATTTGTAAGACGTGTCTTTGAGGGTAACATCTGTAGCAGCACAGTGCTGCGTACTGTTGCTGCAGTCACTGCTGTACCAGTGATACTTGCTCCAGTAGCACTGTTGCTGCAGTCACTGCTGTTCCCGTGATACTTGTTCCAGTAGCACTGTACCTGCAGTCACTGCTGTACCCGTGATACTTGTTCCAGTAGCACAGTTGCTGCAGTCACTGCTGTACCAGTGATACTTGTGCCAGTAGCACTGTACCTGCAGTCACTGCTGTACCCGTGATACTTGTTCCAGTAGCACAGTTCCTGCAGTCACTGCTGTACCAGTGATACTTGTTCCAGTAGCACTGTACCTGCAGTCACTGCTGTACCCGTGATACTTGTGCCAGTAGCACTGTACCTGCAGTCACTGCTGTACCCGTGATACTTGTTCCAGTAGCACAGTTGCTGCAGTCACTGCTGTACCCGTGAGACTTGCTCCAGTAGCACTGTACCTGAAGTCACTGCTGTACCCGTGATACTTGTTCCAGTAGCACTGTTGTTGCAGTCATTGCTGTACCAATGATACTTGTTCCAGTAGCACTGTTGCTGCAGCCACTGCTGTACCAGTGATACTTGTTCCAGTAGCACTGTTGCTGCAGTGACTGTTGTACCCGTGATACTTGCTCCAGTAGCACTGTTGCTGCAGTCACTGTTGTACCCTTGATACTTGCTCCAGTAGCACTGTACCTGCAGTCACTGCTGTACCCGTGATACTTGTTCCAGTAGCATTGTTGCTGCAGTCACAGTTGTACCCGTGATACTTGCTCCAGTAGCACTGTACCTGCAGTCACTGCTGTACCCGTGATACTTGTTGCAGTAGCACTGTACCTGCAGTCACTGCTGTACCCGTGATACTTGCTCCAGTAGCACTGTACCTGCAGTCACTACTGTACCAGTGATACTTGTTGCGTAGCACTTTTTGCTGCAGTCACTGTTTGTACCCTTGATACTTGCTCCAGTAGCACTGTACCTGCAGTCACTGCTGTACCCGTGATACTTGTTGCAGTAGCACTGTTGCTGCAGTCACTGTTGTACCCTTGATACTTGCTCCAGTAGCACTGTCCCTGCAGTCACTGCTGTACCCGTGTACTTTTTTCCAGTAGCATTGTTGCTGCAGTCACTGTTGTACCCGTGATACTTGCTCCAGTAGCACTGTACCTGCAGTCATTGCTGTACCCGTGATACTTGTTGCAGTAGCACTGTACCTGCAGTCACTGTTGTACCCGTGATACTTGTTCCAGTAGCACTGTTGCTGCAGTCACTGCTGTATCCGTGATACGTGCTCCAGTAGCACTGTACCTGCAGTCGCTGCTGTACCCGTGATACTTGTTCCAGTAGCACTGTTGCTGCAGTCACTGCTGTACCCGTGATACTTGCTCCAGTAGCATTGTACCTACAGTCACTGCTGTACCCGTGATACTTGTTCCATTAGCACTGTTGCTGCAGTCGCTGCTGTACCCGTGATACTTGTTCCATTAGCACTGTTGCTGCAGTCACTCCCTGTACCAGTGATACTTGCCCCAGTAGCACTGGTACCTACAGTCACCTGCTGAAACCCGTGATACTTGTTCCATTAGCACTGTTGCTGCAGTCACTGCTGTACCAGTGATACTTGTTGCAGTAGCACTGTACCTGCAGTCACTGCTGTACCAGTGATACTTGTTCCAATAGCACTGTACCTGCAGTCACTGCTGTACCAGTGATACTTGCTCCAGTAGCACTGTACCTGCAGTCACTGCTATACCCGTGATACTTGTTCCAGTAGCACTGTTGCTGCAGTCACTGTTGTACCCGTGATACTTATTCCAGTAGCACTGTACCTGCAGTCACTGCTGTACCCAGTGATACTTGTTCCAGTAGCACTGTTGCTGCAGTCACTGCTATACCAGTGATACTTGCTCCAGTAGCACTGTACCTGCAGTCACTGCTGTACCCGTGATACTTGTTGCAGTAGCACTGTTGCTGCAGTCACTGTTGTACCCGTGATACTTGTTGCAGTAGCACTGTTGCTGCAGTCACTGTTGTACCCTTGATACTTGTTGCAGTAGCGCTGTTGCTGCAGTCACTGTTGTACCCTTGATACTTGTTGCAGTAGCACTGTTGCTGCAGTCACTGTTGTACACTTGATACTTGTTGCAGTAGCGCTGTTGCTGCAGTCACTGGTGTACCCGTGATACTTGTTGCAGTAGCACTGTTGCTGCAGTCACTGTTGTACACTTGTACTTGTTGCATAGCACTGTTGCTGCATTTCACTGTTGGGTACCCGTGATACTTGTTGCAGTAGCGCTGTTGCTGCAGTCACTGGTGTACCCGTGATACTTGTTGCAGTAGCGCTGTTGCTGCAGTCACTGGTGTACCCGTGATACTTGTTGCAGTAGCACTGTTGCTGCAGTCACTGTTGTACACTTGATACTTGTTGCAGTAGCACTGTTGCTGCAGTCACTGGTGTACCCGTGATACTTGTTGCAGTAGCGCTGTTGCTGCAGTCACTGGTGTACCCGTGATACTTGTTGCAGTAGCACTGTTGCTGCAGTCACTGGTGTACCCGTGATACTTGTTGCAGTAGCACTTTTTGCTGCAGTCACTGGTGTACCCGTGATACTTGTTGCAGTGCACTGTTGCTGCAGTCACTGGTGTACCCGTGATACTTGTTGCAGTAGCACTGTTTGCTGCAGTATGGTGTACCCGTGATACTTGTTGCAGTAGCACTGTTGCTGCAGTCACTGTTGTACACTTGTACTTGTTGCAGTAGCACTGTTGCTGCAGTCACTGGTGAAACCCGTGATACTTGTTGCAGTAGCACGTTGCTGCAGTCACTGGTGTACCCGTGATACTTGTTGCAGTAGCACTGTTGCTGCAGTCACTGGTGTACCCGTGATACTTGTTGCAGTAGCACTGTTGCTGCAGTCACTGGTGTACCCGTGATACTTGTTGCAGTAGCACTGTTGCTGCAGTCACTGTTGTACACTTGATACTTGTTGCAGTAGCACTGTTGCTGCAGTCACTGGTGTACCCGTGATACTTGTTGCAGTAGCACTGTTGCTGCAGTCACTGGTGTACCCGTGATACTTGTTGCAGTAGCACTGTTGCTGCAGTCACTGGTGTACCCGTAACACTTGTTGCAGTAGCACTGTTGCTGCAGTCACTGGTGTACCCGTAACACTTGTTGCAGTAGCACTGTTGCTGCAGTCACTGTGGTACTTAATCAACCAGCACTGATGCTTCTCTAACTAACTTTCTCATTCAAACCTTCAGCAGAAACTTCAGAAGAGCGTTGAGGAAGACATCGCTGGCAACTACTTCAAGCCCAAGAAGAGAGCCAACGAACTCTTGGTCAAGTTTCAAGAAGACACTAACATGATGGGTAAGACAGTGGATAAACCCGCAGCAGCTGTTGCTGCTGTGTGAGTCTTGTTCTGGAACATTGATTTCACCAGCTACTTCTCTTGTTGTTGTTGTTGTTGTTGTTGCTGTGTGAGTCTTGGCTCCTGGTTGGTTGACCAGGAAAGATGTAAACAATTATTAGGAGTCTTTAAATAGCGTTTTTTTTAATCTGTGTGTGTAAAACAAATAATATTGGATGTTGTTTATATATTCTGCACTGCACAAATTTTTTTTGCAACATTTTGCAAGCCCCAAAAACGTGTTGATATGGGTTAGTCTGTCGAGAATTATGGAGGTGAAGAATGGGTATCTCTCTGTCACAGTGGTTGACGACTGGGGTAGGGGGTGACTTTTTTTTTAAGCGTGGGTAGAAAGGTGATGCCCCGATGTTTGACATGTAGCATACCCAGGGAATGCTTCCCTGAACCACCAGGTGCTAAGTCAGTCCTCATTTTCCTCAGGCAAATCCAGCAGCACTAAGAAGAACAGCACCAGCAACACTGTGCTCAACATGAGCCTCGGGCAAAGCATGTGGGGCAACACCTTGAATCTGAGCTCCTCCTTCAACAACTCTCAAGGTTCCAGCTTATACAACTCTTCCTGGGGTTCCAACTCCTCCTCCTCCAGTGTAGGTGGAGGTGGAGGAGGAGGTGGAGGAGGAGGAGGAGGAGGAGGAGGAGGAGGAGGAGGAGGAGGAGAAGCAGGATTGACGAGTAATGGATGGTTAGGTAGGTAAGAAGCACTGCTACTCCTCACTGCCCTTTATGTGCTTTTCACTGTTTGCTATATGTCATTCACTGCTCGTTATGTGTCGTTCACTGCTTGCAAAGTGTCATCCACTGCTCGTTATGTGTCATCTTCTGCTCGCTATGTGTCCTTAACTGGTGTTCAGGCGTACCTCACTTATGGCTGTGTCCCTCACCGTCACCACCCTGTTTCTCTAAGCAGCTCTCGCTTTCCCTCAGCACTGCTGGTTCACTGCAACCTGCACTGATCATTGCACTCTGCAATGTTGTTTCACTGCATGGTACAGAGGAGCAAAGTTTTCTTGCATGGTTAACAATGTCATTGTTAAAAAGCTCGTGAGGAAACACTAAAACATTTTTACCAGAAAATGTATCTGGTCCTGAGACCATGATCACTCTGACGTAGGAGAGCTTAAGAGGTACGTAAGTTCCCCCGTCTTCTAATAACATGTTCATGAGATAACGTCAGAAAGTCCATGAGGGTCAGTGTTTCCTGTGTTGTCAAGTAGGTAGCTTGAGTGTCATGTATGACACTGTTGTTGTCAAGTAGGTAGCCTGAGTGTCATGTATGACACTGTTGTTGTCAAATAGGTAGCTTGAGTGTCATGTATGACACTGTTGTTGTCAAGTAGGTAGCCTGAGTGTCATGTATGACACTGTTGTTGTCAAGTAGGTAGCTTCAGTGTCATGTATGACACTGTTGTTGCCAAGTAGGTAGCTTTAGTGCCGTGTACGACACTGTTGTTGTCAAGTAGATAGCTTGAGTGTCATGTATGACACTGTTGTTGTCAAATAAGTAGCTTGAGTGAAGTGTATGACACTGTTGTTATCAAGTAGGTAGCCTGAGTGTCATGTATGACACTGTTGTTGTCAAGTAGGTAGCCTGAGTGTCATGTATGACACTGTTGTTGTCAAGTAGGTAGCCTGAGTGTCATGTATGACACTGTTGTTGTCAAGTAGGTAGCCTGAGTGTCATGTATGACACTGTTGTTGTCAAATAGGTAGCTTGAGTGTCATGTATGACACTGTTGTTGTCAAATAGGTACTTGGTGTCATGTATGACACTGTTGTTGTCAAGTAGGTAGCCTGAGTGTCATGTATGACACTGTTGTTGTCAAATAGGTAGCTTGAGTGCCGTGTATGACACTGTTGTTGTCAAGTAGATAGCTTGAGTGTCATGTATGACACTGTTGTTGTCAAATAAGTAGCTTGAGTGAAGTGTATGACACTGTTGTTATCAAGTTTGGTAGCCTGAGTGTCATGTATGACCCCTGTTGTTTGTCAAGTAGGTAGCCTGATGCATGTATGACACTGTTGTTGTCAAAAAGGTAGCTTGAGTGTCATGTATGCAACTGTTGTTGTCAAATAGGTAGCTTTGGTCATGTATGACACTGTTGTTGTCAAGTAGGTAGCCTGAGTGTCATGTATGACACTGTTGTTGTCAAATAGGTAGCTTGAGTGCCGTGTATGACACTGTTGCTGTCAAGTAGATAGCTTGAGTGTCATGTATGACACAGTTGTTGTCAAATAAGTAGCTTGAGTGAAGTGTATGACACTGTTGTTATCAAGTAGGTAGCCTGAGTGTCATGTATGACACTGTTGTTGTCAAATAGGTAGCTTGAGTGTCATGTATGACACTGTTGTTGTCAAGTAGGTAGCCTGAGTGTCATGTATGACACTGTTGTTGTCAAGTAGGTAGCCTGAGTGTCATGTATGACACTGTTGTTGTCAAATAGGTAGCTTGAGTGCCGTGTATGACACTGTTGTTGTCAAATAAGTAGATTGAGTGAAGTGTATGACACTGTTGTTATCAAGTAGGTAGCCTGAGTGTCATGTATGACACTGTTTTTGTCAAGTAGGTAGCCTGAGTGTCATATATGACACTGTTGTTGTCAAGTAGGTAGCCTGAGTGTCATGTATGACACTGTTGTTGTCAAATAGGTAGCTTGAGTGCCGTGTATGACACTGTTGTTGTCAAGTAGATAGCTTGAGTGTCATGTATGACACTGTTGTTGTCAAATAAGTAGCTTGAGTGAGGTGTATGACACTGTTGTTGTCAAGTAGGTAGCTTCAGTGTCATGTATGACACTGTTGTTGCCAAGTAGGTAGCTTTAGTGCCGTGTATGACACTGTTGTTGTCAAGTAGATAGCTTGAGTGCCGTGTATGACACTGTTGTTGTCAAGTAGGTAGCTTCAGTGTCATGTATGACACTGTTGTTGTCAAGTAGGTAGCTTCAGTGTCATGTATGACACTGTTGTTGTCAAGTAGATAGCTTGAGTGCCGTGTATGACACTGTTGTTGTCAAGTAGGTAGCTTGAATGCCGTGTATGACACTGTTGTTGTCAAGTAGATAGCTTGAATGCCGTGTATGACACTGTTGTTGTCAAGTAGATAGCTTGAGTACCGTGTATGACACTGTTGTTGTCAAGTAGGTAGCTTGAGTGTCATGTATGACACTGTTGTTGTCAAGTAGGTAGCTTGAATGCCGTGTATGACACTGTTGTTGTCAAGTAGATAGCTTGAATGCCGTTTATGACACTGTTGTTGTCAAATAGGTAGCTTCAGTGTCATGTATGACACTGTTGTTGTCAAGTAGGTAGCTTGAATGCCGTGTATGACACTGTTGTTGTCAAGTAGGTAGCTTCAGTGTCATGTATAATAAATGTTGATTTCAAGTAGACGGTTTGAGTGTCATGTATGACTATTAATGTCAAGTAAGTAGCGTAAGTGTCATGTATGACAATGTTGTCGTAAAGTTGCTGGCTTGAGTGTCAAGCATGACAGTGTTGTTGTCAAGGAGGTATCATGAGCTTCATGTATAACGGAATTGTTGTCATGTAGATTATTTGAGTGTCATGTAAGACAGTTACTGTCAAGTAGATAGTATGAGTGTCATATATGACACTTGTTGAATCTGAGTAGATTCCTTTAATATTTTCCCATTGTATCGGTGACGGCGATCTGGCCATCAGCGAGGCTTCAAGTTACCTTCGACGATTAAGCTAGAGTTCAACGAAGGTTCCAAGTACTTTTGATGTGTAACCTTGGGTTCATGAGGGTACCCAGGCACCTTTGAGGTCTAATCTAAGGTTCAGTGGGGGTTCTCAGGTACCTACGACGTCTAAGCTTGGGTTCAGTGAAGCAAGTTGCGCCTCATTAAAAGTCATTAAATATCTTGCTGTTTTTTAGATGGAGGACACATGTGTTCCTGAACACCGGTGCTCATGGGCAGGTGTTTATAAATTCGAACCTGATGCAGGTGCTTCTATGTTCACACAGGTGAACAAGAAGATTTCTTCCAGTTTCCCGTATATATTTCTTGAGACAGTGTTCACAAGGGATGAAGTTTCACACACATACACACACACACACACACACACACACAACACACACAACACACACACACACACACAACACACACACACACAACACACACACACACCACACACAAACACACACACAAACACAACACAAACACACACAAACACACAAAAACACACAAACACACACAAACACACACACACAAACACACACAAACACACACACACACACACACACACACACACACACACACACACTTTCCCTCTCTTCCTCTCTCCCCTCGTTAAACCTCTCTCTTCCCCCCTCCCCAGGGAGCGGTTTCTCGTCTCTGTCGCCGGAATCCTCCAACAAGAAACCTAGCAGGTTGCAGGCGCTGCCTACCATCGATCGCAGAGTTAGGAAGAAGAGTAAGGATGTCTTACACACTCTCGACTTAATATAGCGAAGGTATGTGTTGGTCTAGGCCGGCGTAGGCCTAGTAGTCTAACAGTAGGTGGTGTGGTAAAGTCTGACTCCTAGGCTGGTATAGGCCTAGCTGTGTAGCAAATGTTTAGCTGAAGTTAAGTAGGCCTAGTGATGTAGCAGTGGATATTAGAGCTCCACTTCGATGTCACTTAAAAGTCAGTTTAGAAGCCGACTTAGGAGTTAACTGAGAAATGAACTTAGATGCTAACTTTGAACTGAACTTAAGAAGTGACTGACCCTAGAAGTGAACTTTACGTTGTTTCAGGTTGAAGGCAGCGACAGCACCATCTGTGATAAAATTGTCTGGTCCAGCTGGCGCTGCTGACCACCACTACCAGCTGGATTCAACCAGCTTTCTCCATCCCCCATCAAGAACAGAACTTAGAACCTACTTCAAGAAGCTTCTAAGTGAACACTTGTGAATAGCTATAAGTGAACACGTGTCCAGTGGTGACACCGTGTTCAGTAACAACGGCAAGTGTGTGTATGTGTCGGCACCGTGTCCAGTGGTGACACCGTGTCCAGGAACAACGGCAAGTGTGTGTATGTGTCGGCAACGTGTCCAGTGGTGACACCGTGTCCAGGAACAACGGCAAGTGTGTGTATGTGTCGACACCGTGCCCAGTGGTGACACCGTGCCCAGGAACAACGGCATGTGTATGTGTCCAGACAGTTTCACGTGGCCTTACTGCGTACCTGGAGTCTACCTGGAGGGCATTCCGGGCATTCCGGGCATTCCCCGCTGGCCCGGTCCACGAACAGGCCTCCCAGTGGATCAGGGCCTGATCAACCAGGCTGTTATTGCTGGCCGCAGTAGACATGAGTCGACACACTGTCAAGTGACCTTACTGGGTAGATATTGAGTCCACACCGTGTCAAGTGACCATGCTATGTAGACATGAGTCGATACCGTGTGATATAGCCTTACTGAATAGACATGAGTCGACACCGTGTGATGTGGCCTTACTGGGTAGATATGAGTCGACACCGTGTCATGATCTATCAAGATTCACTGTCTGCCAGTCAAGGTTTACTGTCTGCCAGTAAGATCCACTGTCTGCCAGTCAAGGTCCACTTTCCGCCAGTCAAGATCCAGTGTCTGCCAGTCAAGGTCCACTGTCTGCCAGTCATGATCCACTGTCTGACAGTCAAGATCCACTGTCTGTCAGTCAAGATCCACTGTCTGACAATCAAGGTCCACTGTCTGCCAGCCAAGATCCACTGTCTGCCAGTCAAGGTTTACTGTCTGCCAGTAAGATCCACTGTCTGCCAGTCAAGGTCCACTGTCTGCCAGTCATGATCCACTATCTGACAGTCAAGATCCACTGTCTGCCAGTCAAGATCCACTGTCTGACAGCCAAGATCCACTGTCTGCCATTCAAGATCCACTGTCTGACAGTCAAGATCTACTGTCTGCCAGTCAAGATCCACTGTCTGCTAGTCAAGGTTCACTGTCTGACAGTCAAGATCCACTGTCTGCCAGTCATGATCCATTGTCTGACAGTCAAGATCCACTGTCTGCCAGTCAAGATCCACTGTCTGCCAGTCAAGGTTCACTGTCTGCCAGTCAAGATCGACTGTCTGCCAGTCAAGACCGATTGTCTGCCAGTCAAGGTTCACTGTCTGCCAGTCAAGATCTACTGTCTGCCAGTCAAGATCCACTGTCTGCCAGTCAAGATCCACTGTCTGACAGTCAAGGTTCACTGTCTGCCAGTCAAGATCCACTGTCTGCCAGTCAAGATCCACTGTCTGCCAGTCAAGGTTCACTGTCTGCCAGTCAAGATCCACATTCTGCCAGCCAAGATCTACTGTCTGCCAGCTAAGATCCACTGTCTGCCAGTCAAGATCCACTGTCTGCCAGTCAAGGTTCACTGTCTGCCAGTCAAGATCGACTGTCTGCCAGTCAAGATCGATTGTCTGCCAGTCAAGGTTCACTGTCTGCCAGTCAAGATCTACTGTCTGCCAGTCAAGATCCACTGTCTGCCAGTCAAGATCCACTGTCTGACAGTCAAGATCCTTTGTCTGCCAATCAAGATCCACTGTCTGCCAGTCAAGGTTCACTGTCTGCCAGTCAAGATCCACTCTCTGCCAGCCAAGATCTACTGTCTGCCAGTCAAGATCCACTGTCTGACAGTCAAGGTTCACTGTCTGCCAGTCAAGATCCACTCTCTGACAGTCAAGATCCAATGCCTGCCAGTCAAGATTCACTGTTGCCAGTCAAGATCCACTGTCTCCCAGTCAAGATCTACTGTCTGCCAGTCAAGATCCACTGTCTGCCAGTCAAGATCCACTGTCTGACAGTCAAGATCCACAGTCTGCCAGTCAAGATCTACTGTCCGCCAGTCAAGATCCACAGTCTGCCAGTCAAGATCCACTGTCTGCCAGTCAAGATCCTCTGTCTATTAGTCAAGATCCACTGCCTGCCAGTCAAGGTTCCCTGTCTGCCAGTCAAGATCCACTGTCTGCCAGTCAAGATCAACTGTCTGCCAATCAAGATCCACTGTCTGACAGTCAAGATCCACACTCTGCCAGTCAAGATCCTCTGTCTGCCAGTCAATATCCACTGTCTGCCAGTCAAGATTCACTGTCTGCCAATCAAGATCCACTGTCTGCCAGTCAAGACCCACTGACTGCCAGTGGATCTTGACTGTCTGCAAGAAACAAGGAATCAGAACCAGTTACTCATATAGTCACAGAGAAGAACAAAATGGCTCTATTCTAGAACTAAGAAGACTGTTGTCTAACTGGACGGAAAGGCTTAAGAACTGGAGACAGAAAGTTCTAGTTTCAATTGTCTGGAGACAGAAGTCACGTGACTGGTCTTTAAGAACTGCGGACAGAAGTCATGTGGCTGGTCTTTAAGAACTGCAGACAGAAGTAATGTGGCTGGTGTTTAAGAACTGCAGACAGAAGTCATGTAACTGGTGTTTAAGTACTGCAGACAGAAGTCATGTAACTGGTGTTTAAGAACTGCAGACCGAAGTCATGTAACTGGTGTTTAAGTACTGCAGAAATAAGTCATGTAACTGGTGTTTAAGAACTGCAAACAGGAGTCATGTAACTGGTGTTTAAGAACTACAGACAGAAGTCATGTGACTGGTCTTTAAGAACTGCAGACAGAAGTCATGTAACTGCAGGCAGAAGTCATGTAACTGGTGTTTAAGAACTACGGACAGAAGTCATGCGACTGGTCTTTAAGAACTGCAGACAGGAGTCATGTAACTGGTGTTTAAGAACTACAGACAGAAGTCAAGTGACTGGTCTTTAAGAACTACAGACAGAAGTCATGTAACTGGTGTTTAAGAACTACAGACAGAAGTCATGTGACTAGTCTTTAAGAACTGCAGACAGAAGTCATGTAACTGGTGTTTAAGAACTACAGACAGAAGCCATGTGACTGGTGTTTAAGAACTGCAGACAGAATTCATGTAACTGGTGTTTATGAAATACAGACAGAATTCATGTAACTGGTGTTGAAGAACTACAGACAGAAGTCATGTGACTGGTCTTTAAGAACTGCAGACAGAAGTCATGTAACTGGTGTTTAAAAACTGCAGACAGAAGTCTTGTAACTGGTGTTTAAGAACTACAGACAGAAGTCATGTGACTGGTCTTTAAGAACTGCAGACAGAAGTCATGTAACTGCAGGCAGAAGTCATGTAACTGCAGGCAGAAGTCATGTAACTGGTGTTTAAAAACTGCAGACAGAAGTCATGTGACTGGTCTTTAAAAACTGCAGACAGAAGTCATGTAACTGCAGGCAGAAGTCATGTAACTGGTGTTTAAGAACTACAGACAGAAGTCATGTGACTAGTCTTTAAGAACTGCAGACAGAAGTCATGTAACTGGTGTTTAAGAACTACAGACAGAAGCCATGTGACTGGTGTTTAAGAACTGCAGACAGAATTCATGTAACTGGTGTTTATGAAATACAGACAGAATTCATGTAACTGGTGTTGAAGAACTACAGACAGAAGTCATGTGACTGGTCTTTAAGAACTGCAGACAGAAGTCATGTAACTGGTGTTTAAAAACTGCAGACAGAAGTCTTGTAACTGGTGTTTAAGAACTACAGACAGAAGTCATGTGACTGGTCTTTAAGAACTGCAGACAGAAGTCATGTAACTGCAGGCAGAAGTCATGTAACTGCAGGCAGAAGTCATGTAACTGGTGTTTAAAAACTGCAGACAGAAGTCATGTGACTGGTCTTTAAAAACTGCAGACAGAAGTCATGTAACTGCAGGCAGAAGTCATGTAACTGCAGGCAGAAGTCATGTAACTGGTGTTTAAGAACTACAGACAGAAGTCATGTGACTGGTCTTTAAAAACTGCAGACAGAAGTCATGTAACTGGTGTTTAAAAACTGCAGACAGAAGTCATGTAACTGGTGTTTAAGAACTACAGACAGAAGTCATGTGACTGGTCTTTAATAACTGCAGACAGAAGTCATGTAACTGGTGTTTAAAAACTGCAGACAGAAGTCATGTAACTGGTGTTTAAAAACTGCAGACAGAATTCATGTGACTGGTCTTTAAGAACTGCAGACAGAAGTCATGTAACTGCAGGCAGAAGTCATGTCACTGGTGTTTAAGAACTACGGACAGAAGTCATGTAACTGGTGTTTAAGAACTGCAGACAGAAGTCATGTGACTGGTCTTTAAGAACTGCAGACAGAAGTCATGTAACTGCAGGCAGAAGTCATGTAACTAGTGTTTAAGAACTACGGACAGAAGTCATGTAACTGGTGTTTAAGAACTGCAGACAGAAGTCATGCGACTGGTCTTTAAGAACTGCAGACAGGAGTCATGTAACTGGTGTTTAAGAACTACAGACAGAAGTCAAGTGACTGGTCTTTAAAAACTACAGACGGAAGTCATGTAACTGGTGTTTAAGAACTACAGACAGAAGTCATGTGACTGGTCTTTAAGAACTGCAGACAGAAGTCATGTAACTGGTGTTTAAGAACTACAGACAGAAGTCATGTAACTGGTGTTTAAGTACTGCAGACAGAAGTCATGTAACTGGTGTTTAAGTACCGCAGACAGAAGTCATGTGACTGGTCTTTAAGAACTGCAGACAGAAGTCATGTAACTGGTGTTTAAGAACTACAGACAGAAGTCATGTAACTGGTGTTTAAGAACTACAGACAGAAGTCATGTAACTGGTGTTTAAGTACTGCAGACAGAAGTCATGTAACTGGTGTTTAAGTACCGCAGACAGAAGTCATGTGACTGGTCTTTAAGAACTGCAGACAGAAGTCATGTGACTGGTCTTTAAGAACTGCAGACAGAAGTCATGTAACTGGTCTTTAAGAACTACAGACAGAAGTCATGTAACTGGTGTTTAAGTACTGCAGACAGAAGTCATGTAACTGGTGTTTAAATACTGCAGACAGAAGTCATGTAACTGGTGTTTAAGTACCGCAGACAGAAGTCATGTAACTGGTGTTATAACCCGCAGACAGAAGTCACCAGTTCCATGTGACTGGTGAACTGGTCAGTTCTTCTTGGTTCACTATTTCCATGTATTAAAACTTGTTAATATATATTATGACTGAAAGTAAGAGATTTTCATTGCTTCATTATCGTAATTATGACGCATGATTATCATGCTTGATGACGCATGATTATCATGCTTGATGACGCATGATTATCATGCTTGATGACGCATGATTATCATGCTTGATGACGCATGAATTATCATGCTTGATGACGCATGATTATCATGCTTGATGACGCATGATTATCATGCTTGATGACGCATGATTATCATGCTTGATGACGCATGATTATCATGCTTGATGACGCATGATTATTCATGCTTGATGACGCATTATTATCATGCTTGATGGACGCATGATTATCATGCTTGATGACGCATGATTATCATGCTTGATGACGCATGATTATCATGCTTGATGACGCATGATTATCATGCTTGATGACGCAGATTATCATGCTTGATGACGCATGATTATCATGCTTGATGACGCATGATTATCATGCTTGATGACGCATGATTATCATGCTTGATGACGCATGATTATCATGCTTGATGACGCATGATTATCATGCTTGATGACGCATGATTATCATGTTTGATGACGCATGATTATCATGCTTGATGACGCATGATTATCATGCTTGATGACGCATTACTATCATGTTTGATGACGTATTATTATCATGCATGATGACGCATGATTATCATGCTTGATAATGCATGATTATCATGCATGTAAATATATGCTGGTCTCGTCAGGGACTAACTTGTGCTGCTCATATGTACCAGACTTCACTGATTCTGAATCAGCGAGGTAGTTATTGAAACTGGGGTAGTTAGTGACTGGTGGTGTACTGGTGACATGCAGTCTTAATGACCGTGGTGTAGTGACTGGTGGTGTACTGGTGACATGCAGTCTTAATGACCGTGGTGTAGTGACTGGTGGTGTACTGGTGACATGCAGTCTTTACGACCCTGGTGTAGTGACTGGTGGTGTACTGGTGACATGCAGTCTTTACGACCCTGGTGTAGTGACTGGTGGTGTACTGGTGACATGCAGTCTTAATGACCGTGGTGTAGTGACAGGTGGTGTACTGGTGACATGCAGTCTTAATGACCCTGGTGTAGGGACAGGTGGTGTACTGGTGACATGCAGTCTTAATGACCCTGGTGTAGTGACTGGTGGTGTACTGGTGACATGCAGTCTTAATGACCCTGGTGTAGTGACTGGTGGTGTACTGGTGACATGCAGTCTTAATGACCCTGGTGTAGTGACTGGTGGTGTACTGGTGACATGCAGTCTTAATGACCGTGGTGTAGTGACTGGTGGTGTACTGGTGACATGCAGTCTTTACGTCCCTGGTGTAGTGACTGGTGGTGTACTGGTGACATGCAGTCTTAATGACCGTGATGTAGTGACTGGTGGTGTACTGGTGACATGCAGTCTTAATGACCCTGGTGTAGTGACTGGTGGTGTACTGGTGACATGCAGTCTTAATGACCGTGGTGTAGTGACTGGTGGTGTACTGGTGACATGCAGTCTTAATGACCGTGGTGTAGTGACTGGTGGTGTACTGGTGACATGCAGTCTTTACGACCCTGGTGTAGTGACTGGTGGTGTACTGGTGACATGCAGTCTTAATGACCGTGATGTAGTGACTGGTGGTGTACTGGTGACATGCAGTCTTAATGACCCTGGTGTAGTGACTGGTGGTGTACTGGTGACATGCAGTCTTAATGACCGTAGTGTAGTGAATGGTGGTGTACTGGTGACATGCTTTCTTAATGACCCTGGTGTAGTGACTGGTGGTGTACTGGCGACATGCAGTCTTAATGACCCTGGTGTAGGGACAGGTGGTGTACTGGTGACATGCAGTCTTAATGACCCTGGTGTAGGGACAGGTGGTGTACTGGTGACATGCTTTCTTAATGACCCTGGTGTAGTGACTGGTGGTGTACTGGTGACATGCTTTCTTAATGACCCTGGTGTAGTGACAGGTGGTGTACTGGTGACATGCTTTCTTAATGACCCTGGTGTAGTGACTGGTGGTGTACTGGCGACATGCAGTCTTAATGACCCTGGTGTAGGGACAGGTGGTGTACTGGTGACATGCTTTCTTAATGACCCTGGTGTAGTGACTGGTGGTGTACTGGTGACATGCTTTCTTAATGACCCTGGTGTAGTGACAGGTGGTGTACTGGTGACATGCTTTCTTAATGACCTGGTGTAGTGACTGGTGGTGTACTGGCGACATTGCAGTCTTAATGACCCTGGTGTAGTGACAGGTGGTGTACTGGTGACATGCTTTCTTAATGACCCTGGTGTAGTGACTGGTGGTGTACTGGCGACATGCAGTCTTAATGACCCTGGTGTAGGGACAGGTGGTGTACTGGTGACATGCTTTCTTAATGACCCTGGTGTAGTGACTGGTGGTGTACTGGTGACATGCTTTCTTAATGACCCTGGTGTAGTGACAGGTGGTGTACTGGTGACATGCAGTCTTAATGACCCTGGTGTAGGGACAGGTGGTGTACTGGTGACATGCAGTCTTAATGACCCTGGTGTAGGGACAGGTGGTGTACTGGTGACATGCAGTCTTAATGACTGGTGAGCTGAAAGAGTTGTATACCAATGACTGGGAAACTCAGAAGGTGACTGCATATACACCCGTTACAGAGTATTTTTGTGTATTATGCTGCTGACTAATCTTCAGTACTGGAGGTTGAGTTGTATATGCTGACTACAATCACTTCCAATATTCATCCAGATTTATAGCAGACGTAAATCTCTCAGAGTATATATATATCCAGAAATGCGTCTGTCAGAGTATACACATGCTGACTTGGTATATATCAAAGGTGCTTATCTCCCAGCGTATGCACACTGCAGGTATGTATATTTCAGTGTATATACACCACAAATGTGTATATCTCAGCTTTAAATAGGTGGATGTTTATATACACACTCAAATGTGTATCTGTTAGTAAATATGCATCAAGATGTGAAACTCTCGTTATTTATAAAATAATCACGTATCTCTAAGTGTATATATACATTTTCAGATATGTATATGCATTCTCAGATGTGTATGTACACACTCAGATATGTATGACTCAGCGTTTTTACATCCAGAGATGTACGAGTATATACCACCAGGTATACATCTCTTACTGCATATTCAGAATTGTATCTCTCTGTGTATATATACCAGACGGGTGTATATCTGTGTATAAAGACAGTTAGCAATACGAATTATTATTATTATGAGATAGCGCTAAGCCCGTAGGGATTACACAGCGGCTGGGGGGAGAGATGGAAGGTATTCAGGCTCATTCCAGGGAACTGGAGCACAGATCCAATTCTCTGGATCAAGAGCCCCTCACCAGCGTCAAGGACCCTTCCTTGAAGGGGTGAGAATACTGGCCTATACTAGGTTATACCCTCTCTCATCTTACGATTATCACTTTTCACACTGTTCTCGCTTCACACTATTTTCCCTATTCACGCTTTTCTCACTATTCTCACCAGTGTCAGTATTCTCACTATTCTCACCAGTGTTAGTATTCTCACTAGATTGTGGGCTTATTGTAGAAGCTGCGACCGTGTAAGGGCAATGGAGAATAATATAACAATTATAGACTAGAATGAAGTTTATTAGCCAGGTTCTCTCAGGCGGACAACTGGTATGGCTGAGCCAAGGATCAGGTTCCAGTGGGAGGAGATGTTGCCTCAGAGTGGCTGACGTGTCTCACTGTCTCCGTGAATACTCGGGTCGTTGACCCCTGCACAGGCCCTCTGACGAAGAGTAAGTAAATTAGTCCCATGTGACGTCTCGACGCTACATCAAGGGTGTTCACCAAGTGACGTCTCGACGCTACATCAAGGGTGTGCACCAAGTGACGTCTCGACGCTACATCAAGGGTGTGCACCAAGTGACGTCTCGACGCTACATCAAGGGTGTGCACCAAGTGAAAATTGCAGTGCACCCAAGAGAACTAGGCTCTGGTTTACTCTCTTACAAAATGACAAAACAGCTAGGCCTAAAATACTTTCCTACACAGAACTGCTGGCGAAGATGACAATGGCTGGGAATAAATGACGTCAAGACAGCACTGGAGCATAAATCTTCTGTGTACGAGGTTTCCACCTCCAGGACTCGAAGTACGGCTTGCCGGTTTCCCTGAATCCCTTCATAAATGTTACCTTGCTCGCAGTTATTTCGGTCTCCAAAACTCAGCTCACACGTTGAGGTCCGTGGTTCGATCCTCGGTACGGGTGGGAACATTAAGACATGTTTCCTCGAGACATTTGCTGTGTGTTGAGGTGAGTCATGACCTTAGGTGGTGTGGGACGTGAAGGGTTTTTCATCTAAGGAATTTGAGTTGGGTGTGGGAGGTGAAGGAGTTTTGATCCGAGGAAGTGGAACAGGGTGAAAGAGGTGTTCTCGATCCAAGGAAATGGTGGTTGGTTGGTCCAGGAGGTGGATGCTTATAGCTGCATAATATTCTATTATCTACTCCGAGTATTCCTCACTCAGGTGTCACAAGGATACCATACAACTGCACTACACAGGTGTTACCCTAAACACCTGTGTTGAGGACAACAGTACAGGTGTTATCCTGAACACCTGTATTGATAACAACAGCACATGTGTCACCCTAAACACCTGTGTTGATAACAACAGCACAGATGTTACCCTGAACACCTGTGTTGAAAACAACAGTACAGGTGTTATCCCGAACACCTGTGTTGAAAACAACAGTACAGGTGTTATCCTGAACACCTGTGTTGAAAACAACAATACAGGTATTATCCTGAGCATCTGTGTTGATAACAACAGTACAGGTGTTACCCTAAACACCTGCGTTGAAAACAACAGTACAGGTGTTATGCTGAACACCAGTGTTGATAACAGTACGGGTGTTACCCTAAACACCTGCGTTGAAAACAACAGTACAGGTGTTATTCTGAACACCTGTGTTGAAAACAACAGTACAGGTGTCACCCTAAACACCTGTGTTGATAACAACAATACAGGTGTCACCTTAAACACCTGTGTTGATAACAGCAGCACAGGTGTCCCCTAAACACCTGTGTTGATAACAACAGTACAGGTGTCACCCTAATCACCTGTGTTGATAACAACAGCACAGGTGTTATCCTGAACACCTATGTTGATAACAATAGTACAGGTGTTACCCTAAACATCTGTGTTGAAAACAACAGTACAGGTGTTATCCTGAACAACTGTGTTGATAACAAAAGTACAAGTGTTATCCTGAACATCTGTTTTGATAACAGTACAGTTGTTACCCTAAACACTATGTTGAAACAACAATACATTTTCCCCGCCAAAAAAGGGGGGGGAAAAAAAAGGGGGAAGGAAAAAAATTTTAAAAAAAAAGGGGGGGTTTTTTAAAAGGGTTTTGGGCCCCGGGGGGTTTTTTTTTTTGGGGGGGGGGGCCCCAAAACCCCCCCCCGGGTTTTGGGGGGGCCCCGGGAAAAAAGGGCAAAAAAAAAAATTTTTTTTTTCCCCCCCCCCCCGGGGTTTAAAGGGCCCCCAAAAAAAAGGGGGGGCCCCCTTTTTTTCCGCCCCAAAAAAAAGGGGCCACCCCGGGGGTTTTTTGGGGGGGGGGGAAACAAAAAATTTTTCGGGGGGTTTTTTTTTTTGGGGGGGAAAAAGGGGTTTTTTTTTAAAATTTTAAAAAAAAAAAAGGGGGGGGTGGGGTTTGGGGGGGTTAAAAAAGGGGGGGAAAGGGGGGAAAAAAATTTTTTTTTTTTTAAAAATTGGAAAAAATTTTTTTTTCCCCCGGCCCCAAAAAAAAAAAAAACCCCCTTTTTTCCCTTTTCCCGTGGGGGGCCCCCCGGGGGGTTTTTAAAAAAAATTTTTTTTGGTTTTTCCCTTTGGGTTCCCCCT
>NC_069414.1:47874539-47882050 GCF_026875155.1 Cherax quadricarinatus
GGGTTTTTGTTTTTTAAAAAATTTTTTCCCCTTTGTATTTTTTAAATTTTTTTTAAAAGGGGGGGGGTAAAAAAAACCCCCTTTTAAAAAAATTAAAAACCCCTTTTTTTTTTTGGGGAATTTTAAAAAAGCCTTTTTTTTTAAAAAAATTTTTTTTTTTTTTTTTAAAAAAAAATTTTTTTAAAAAGTTAAAATTTTTTTAAAAAAAAAAAAGGGGGGGGGAAACCCCCGGTTCAAACCCCCTTTTTTTCCCCCCGGCACCCCCCTTTTTTTTAAAAAATTTTTTGAAAAAACCCCAATTTCCCCCCTTTTTTTTTAAAAATTTTTTCCCCCAAAACCAAAAAAAATTTTTTTTTAAAATTTTTTTTTAAAAAAAAACCCCCCAAACTAAAAATTTTTAAAGGCCTTTTTTAAAACCCCCCAAAAAAAAACCCCCCCCCCTCCCCAAAAAAAAAGGGAAAAAAACCCCCAGGAACCCCTTCCCCCCCCCTTCCCCAAAAAAACCCCTTTTCCCAACCCCCCCCAAAACCCCCAAAAAAAAAAAAACCCCCTTCCCCCAAAACCCCTTTTAAAAAAAACCCCCCCCCCGGCCCCCAAAACCCACCCCCCAAAGGCCCAAACCCCCCCAAACCCCCCCCAAACCCAAAATTCCCCCCAAAAACCAAAAACCCCCCCAAACCACACAGGCCCAAAAAACCCAAAACCCCCCCCCCGGCCCCCCCCCCCCCAAAAAAACCCCCCCCCAAAAAACCCCCCAAAAGGGGGGGGCCCCCCCCCCCAAAAAACCCCAAAAAAACCCCCAAAAAAACCCCCCCAAAAAAAAAAACCCCCCCCCCCCCCAAAAACCCCCCGGCCCCAAACCCAAAAAAAAAAAAAACCCCCCCCCCCCCCAAAAAACCCCAAAAACCCCAAAAAACCCCCGGCCCCCCCCGGGCCCCCCCCAAAAAAAAAACCCAAACCAAAAAACCCCCGGCCAAAAAAAAAAGGGGGAACCCCCCCCAAAAAAAACCCCTTCCCCCGGCCCAAACCCCGAAAAACCCCCCAAAACCCCCCGGAAACACCCCGGGGGAAAAACCAAAAAAACCCCAAAACCCCCCCCAAAAAAAAAAACCCACCGGGCCCCCGGGTCCCAAACCCCCCAGCCAAAAAAAAGGGGGCCCCCAAAAAAACCCCGGCCCCCGGGCCAAAAAAACCCCAAAAAAAAAAACCCCCCCAAAAAACCCCCCCAAAAGGCCCCCCCAAAATTCAGACCCCCAAAAGGGAGCCCGGCCACCCCCGGGCCAAAACCAAAAACAAAAAAAAACCCAAAAAAAAACCCCCCTTTAAAACCCCCCAAAACCCACGGCACCCCCAAACCCCCCAAACCCAACCCAAAACCAAAACCCCCAAAACCCCCGGGCCCCCCCCGGGGGGCCCCCCCCCCAAAACAAAAAGGCCAAACAAAAAAACCCAAAACCCCCTCCCCCCCCCCGGGAAAACCCAAAAAACCCCCCCCCCCAAAAAAAAAAAAAAAAAACCCCCCCCCCCCCTTTCCCAAAAAGGCCCCCCCCCAAAAAAAAAACCCCAAAAAAACCCCCCCCCCCAAAAAACCCCCAAAAAAAACCCAAACCCCCCAAAAAACCAAAAAACCAAAAACCCCAAAAAACCCAAAAACCCCCAAAAAAAAACCCAAAAAAACCCCAACACCCCCCCCAAAAAAAAAACCCCCCCCCAAAAAACCCCCCAACCCAAAAAACCCCCCCAAAATCCCCCCAAAAAAAAAAGGGGAAAAAAAAAAAAAACCCAAAAAAAACCCCCCGGAAAAAAAACCCCCGGGCCCCCCAAAAAAAAACCCCAAAAACCCCCCCCCCAAAAACCCCCCCCCAAAAAAAAAAACCCCCAAAAAACCCCCCCCAAACCCCCCCCCAAAACCCACCCAAAAACCAAAACCCCCCCCCCCAAAAAAAAAGGGAAACCCAACACCCCAAAAAAGGTAAAACCCCCCCAACAAAAAAAAAAATTTAAAAAAAAACCCTTCCAAAAAAAACCAAAAAAAACCCCCCAAAAAAAAAAAGGAAAAAAAAATTTTCCCAAAAAAAGGGGGAAAAAAAAAAGGGGAAAAAAAAACAAAAAACATTTCCCCAAACCCCCCCCAAAAGGGGCCAAAAAACCCCTTTAAAAAAGGAAAAAACCGGAAAAAACCCAAGGTTTTAACTTTTCCCCGGGGGAAAAAAAAAACCCAAAAAACCCAAAAAAAAAAGGAAAAAAAAAAGGGGGAAAAAAAAAAAGGGGGGAAAATTAAGAGGGGGAAAAAAAAAAAAATTAAAGATGCGGAAAAACCCCGGGGGGGGCCTTAAAAAAAAATTTTAAAAAAAAAAGGGTTTTGGCCCCCGGGTGAGGGGGAAAAAAGGGTAAGAAAGGGGGGGGGGGGGGGGGGGTTTTTTGGGGGGGGTTTTTAAAAAAAGGGGGGAAAAAAACCCCCCAAAAAAAGGGGGGGGGCCCCGGGGAAAGGGCCCCCGGGGGGCAAAACCCCAAATTGGGGGGGGTTTTGGGGGGGGGGGTTTTTTTTGGGGGGGGGGCCCCCCCAAAAAAAGGGGGGGGCCCCGGGTTTTTGGGGGGGGGGTTTTTTTTGGGGTTTGGGGGGGCCCCCCAACCCCCCCAAAAAAATTTCCGGTTTTTTTTTGGGGTTTTAATAAACTTTTTTTAAAAAAAATTTAAATTTTTAAATTTGTTTTTTTTTTTTTTTTTTTTTTTAAAAAAAAAAAATTTTTTTGGATTAAAAATTTTTTTCAAAAAAAAATTTTTTAAAAATTTTTTTCCCCCCGTTTTTCCCTTTCCATTTTTTTTTTAAAAACCCCAAAAATTTAAAGGGGGGGGGGGAAAAAAAAAAAAAAAACCCCCAATTTTAAAAAATTTTTTTAAATTTTTTTTTTAAAAATTTTTTTTTTAAAATTTTTTTTTAAAAAAAATTTTAATTTTTTTTTTTTAAAAAAAAAAAAAAAATTTTTTTTAAATTTTTAAAATTTTTTTTTTTTAAAAAAAAAAAAAAAAAAATTTTTTAAAAAAAATTTTTAAAAGGGAAAAATTAAAAAAAAAAAAATTTTTTAAAAAAAAAATTTTAAAAAAAAAAAGGGGGAAAACAAAAAAGGGGGGGGGGGGGGGGAAAAAAAAGGAAAAAAAAAAAAAAAAAAAAAACCCCCAAAAAAAAAAAAACCCCCCCCAAAAAAAAGGAAAAAAAACCCCCCAAAAAAAAAAAAGGGGGGAAAAAAAACCCCCCCCCCCCCCGGGCAAAAAACCCCCCCCCCCGGGGAAAAAAAAAAGGAAAATAAATATTTAAACCCCCCCTTTTTTAAAAAAAAAAAAACCCCCAAAAAAAAAAAAACCCCCCAACCCCCCCCCCCCCCCCCGGGGGGGGGGGGGGGGGCCCCCCTTTTTTGGTTAAAAAAAGGGGTTTGGGGGTTTAAAAAAAAAAAAAAAAAGGGGGGGGAAAAAAAAATCCCAAAAAAAAAAAGGGGGGGGCCCCCGGGGGGGGAAAAAAATTTTTTCCCCCAAAACAGGGGGAAACGGGGAAAACCCCAAAAAACCCAAAAAAAAAAACCCCCGGGGAAACCCCCCCCAAAAAAAACCCCCAAAAAAAACCCCAAAAAAAAAGGGGCCCCCCAAAACCCCCCCAAAAAAAAATTTTCACAAAAAAAAAAACCCCAAAACCCCAAAAAACCCCAAACAAAACCCCCCCCCAAAAAAAAAAAAAAAAAAAAAACCCCCAAAAAAAAATTTTAAACATTTTTTTTTTTCCCCCAAAACCCTTTTGGGGGTTTTTAAAATTTTTTTTAAAAAAAGGCCCCCCGGGGGAAAAAAATTTTTTTTGGGGAAAAAAAAAAAACCCAAAAAAATTTTTTAAAAGGGGGGGGGGGGGGGGGGGGGGAAAAAAAAAAAAAAAAGGGGGGGTTTTTTTTCCCCCCGGGGAAATAAAAAAAAAAAAAAGGGGAAAAAAAAAAGGGGAGGGGGGGAAAGGGGGGGGGGAAAAACCCCAAAGGGGGGGGGAAAAAAAAAGTGGGGGGAAATTTTTTTGGGGGGGAATTTTTTTTTTAAAAAAATTTTTTAAAAAATTTTTTTTTTAAAAAAAGGGGAAAAAAAAACCCCCCCAAAAAAGGGTTTTTTAAAAAAAGGGGGGGGGGGGGGTTTTTTTAAAAGGGAATTTTTTTTTTTTTAAATGTTTTCCCCTTTTTTTTTTTGATTTTTTTTTAAGGGGAATTTTTGGTTTGGGGGGGGAAAAAAAATTTTTGGGGTTTTTTTTTTGGGGGTTTTTGGGGTATGGGGAAAGGGGGGGAAAAAATTTTAAAAATTTTCCCCGGGAAAAAAAATTTTGGTTAAACATAAAAACCCCTTTTGAAAAAGAAACCCCTTTGGAAAATTTTTTTGGGGGTTTTTTAAAAAAACCCGGGAAAAAAAAAAAAAAAAGGGGGGGGGGAAAAAAAAAAATTTTTTTAAAAAAATCTTGCAGAGGAAACCCGGTTAAAGGATTCCCCAAAATATTAGCAAGTGTCCCTCAACCACGACAGAACACGTAAAGAATGGGAACAACTGAGAGAGAGAGAGTTCGAAGGTGACAGAGGCAGGAAGTGGAGACAAGGCAAGTACTGGCAGGCAGGGAAGTGCAGCCTCGGGGGTAACAATAAACACAACTGCCCACTGAACCACCCGCAGCATCCCCTCAATTACTACCAGCCCACAACACCAACCACAATAACCAGAAGGAAATCACACTCCACACCCACAGTTCCCCCGCCCTCAGCCTGTACTATCCCCTCCCACCCCCTGAATACAATTCTGTAAAGGAAACTGAAGGTATGGTATACCTACACAGATGGAATAATAAATAAAAATTACGAGTGGCAGGAAAGAATCATCGAAGCATCCCAAGACATAACACTCACAGAGACAAAGCTCGCGGGGGTGATAACAGATGCGATTTTTCCGTCTGGATATCAGATCCTGGGGTAAGACAGGGTGAATAGCTCATCAAAAACCAATGGAGTTTTGATATGAGAGAACTAGTCAGAGGTGAAGCAGATGACTACATAGTAGGAGCACTTCTAACCAGGGGTCCGAAAGTGATGAAAGCTGTGATGTACAACCTGCCACCAAACAGCAGGAGCAGCAAACACACACACATACACACACACACACACACACACACACACACACACACACACACACACACACACACACACACACACACACACACACACACACACACACACACACACACACACACACACACACACACATCATAAACAGTGGAAATACATTCAACTCGACCCTCGTAAAATCTTCTTGTCACATCTATATGCAAATTTCTTCAAGAATTCCTTAAAGATTTCCCAACAAGGATCTTACGTTAGCAAGGCCAGTCATAGTAATTTGTATGATATATCTTCTGAAGTATACTGAGGCACATTTATGCTACACTGTGAGTGTATACTGTGACTCACAAGTGCTGTCAAGCGAGTGTCCTGAGGTTCACTTGTGTCATTATGAAGTACATAAGTAACCCGTACATAGGAGAATGAAACTTATAACGACGTTCCGGTCCAACTTGGACCATTAACTAGTGACACAGAAACACGAAGGGAAGGAACCAGTATATATACGAGGGAGGGAGGAGGAGGGGGGGCGGGGCCGTGAGCACGAAAGGAGGTAGATGTGTAAGTAGTGATACTAGTGGTAGGGGTAGTTGTGCTAGTATTATCGTAGTAGTAGTAGTAGTACTAGTAGAAGTAGTAGTAGTAGTAGTATAGTAGTAGTAATAGTAGTAGAAGTGGTATTAAGAAGGTAGTAGTGGTAATGACACGAGACACAGACAGGAATGGTACCGTAGTAAAAGTACGGTAGTGAGCAAATTAATTGAGACAGGAGTAATTTTTTTTATTTTTTCATAATGTCGTAGTCTTCTGCTTAATTAATGTAGTTTGATTTCTTTTCTTTTCAGAGGAGATTTCTACTGACTTCTGACTACCATCCAGCTGTGGTGTTACCCTACGACTCTTGTCAGTGATACGAGGGTTTTTGTTCTGTAAGGCTTTTCCTGCAGTCATGCTCCGTGAATGACTGTGGTTTCGCCAAATTCTCCCCTTCAATTCATGATGGATGTTACCCGTAGGAAGCGGTAAGTATTGTAGCTCTTGGAAAACATGCCGATTTGAGAATCAGACATAGCAGAAAATTTGAGCCTAGCAAAGTCAACTGATGGTCGGATTCTGAAGAGAGCTGATGACACTGGTGAGTGTAGAGCACAGCGTCGAGGAACATGTGGAAGACAACACCTCACGATGACACGGTTATTATCATAAACAGTGTGAAGCATCCGAAGAAAGCCACCAAAGAGATTTTGTTTCAGCTGGCGTAAATGTTGATTCTTCCTGTGTTTGACAAAGGTTCTTTGAAATTAGCAGAACTGCCAGAAAGCCGGTAAAAAAAAAACAATTATTGATTGTTGCCATGAAGAAAAAACGGCTGTGGTGGGCAGCCGATCATAATGGATGGACAAGAAATGAATGAAGATAAGGTATATTTTCACATGAGAAGCATTATGAAGTATATGGGTACAGATCAGTGGTAGTGAGACGGAGCAAAGGCGAACCTCTTCGGAGTGGATACATTTAATAAGCGTCAAAGTCAAAACACCCACCTTAGACAATGTTTTGGGGTCGCTTTACTGCTAAAGGCCCTGGACAGCTTGTTATTACTGAGGGAACGGTGAACAGTGACAAATAGAAGGTAATCCTGGCAACTCATTTGTTTCCCATTGGGATAGAGACTTTCCTTATGGAGGAGGCATTTTCCAGTAGGATCTTGTTCCATGCCACACTTCCAGAGAAATGCTGGCACTGCGAAAAGATTGGGCTAAGCGTTCTAAACTGGCCTGGAAACTGTTCAACTGTGGGGAAACTGCTGTTGATATTAGGACCTGGTACCACCACGAAGAATTTGATAAAATGTGTTAAACACTGGTCGGTTCTATGCCAAAGCTTGTGGCAATGCTTGTGAAAGTGTAACAGTTATATCTCTTAATAAATCAATTATCTGTCAAATCACTGCAGTGTATTTTTCAAATAAACATTAATTATCCAAAAAAATATCTTATTTCATCAGTATCCCAATTAATATACTCACTACTGTAGTAGTAATGGTAGTAGTAGTAGCAGTAGCAGTAGTAATAGAAATAGTAGTAGCAGCAGTAGTAGTTTAGTAGTGGTAATAACAGTAGTACAAGAGGTAGTTTCAAAACAATAGAAAAGGAGCACTAAGTAATAGTAATAGTCCACGAGGGTGGGACAACACAGGGAAATTCTCATTGGACATAACTCAGAGAAGATAATGTTAAGGCCACGTCACGAATGTTCTGAAGTTTGGATGGAGCTGTAAATTATGTAATGAGAATGGAAGGCATCTTCAGAGGCAAACCCAAGACTAAGACAGATTATATTAATGTTGGTAAAATTACCTAACAAGATTGAGACAGGACAAAG
>NC_069414.1:47882550-47899631 GCF_026875155.1 Cherax quadricarinatus
ACCCTGCCTCACTGTGTACCCTGCCTCACGTTACCCTGCCCACTGGTACCCGCCTCACGGTACCCTGCCTCACTGTGTACCCCTGCCTCACTTTTGTACCCTGCCTCACTTGTAAACCCTGCCTCACTGGTAAAACCCCGCCTCACGTTACCCTGCCTCACCATGTACCCTGCACACCATGTACCCTCCCCCCCCATGTACCCTGCCTCAAAACCCTGACCCTGCCCTCACCCTGTACCCTGCCTCACTGTGTACCCTGCCTCACTGTGTACCCTGCCTCACGTGTACCCTGCTCACTGTGTAAACCCGTCTCACCATGTACCCTGCTTCACTCTGTACCCGCCTCACCATGTACCCCTGCCTTAAACCCTGTACCATGCTTCACCATGTACCCTCCACACCATGTACCCTGCCTCACCATGTACCCTGCCTCACCATTACCCTGCCTCACCATGTACCCTGCCTCACCATGTACCCTGGCCTACTGTGTACCCCTGCCTCACTGTGTACCCTGCCTCACAGTGTACCCTGCCTCACCATGTACCCTGCTTTACCGTATATCCTACCTCACCATGTACCCTGCCTCACCATGTACCATGCTTCACCGTATATCCTACCTCACCATGTACCCTGCCCTACAAGTGTGCTGGAGGGGTACAAACGGTACAGTGTTCCCTATGGTCAGACTGGTTGTGGCAAGTCCTTCACCATGCAGGGGGTGATTGACCCCCCTACCCAGCGTGGCATCATACCCAGGTATGTTAATATAACCAGCGTGGCAACATACCCAGGTATGTTAAATCACACCCAGGTAAGTTAATATCATATGCAGATTATTAGGAACACAGGTAAGAATGTCCTGTAGACCTGGGCGTAATGGGAATACAGAGTAAACAAAACTCAGTGTAGACTGTAAATTTTAATGTTTACCTTCACCAGATATTTTACAGGGATGTACAATATGGTGAAGACAAAAATAAAAGCGTTACCATGGGACCGATGGCAAAGCAGAAACCAGAGAAAGTGTATCATGCTCAACCAGCAGCAGGCAAGTTTTGGGCCCAAAGCTTACTGCAAGTGAACCACATTGCTTCAGTTTTTGGCAGGCCTCCTGTGATTGGTTAATGAACCATAGCATGACTTAAACCCCTAGCTGGACCTACCTAAAAGCTGGACTTACGTATAGCTGGACTTACCCATAACAGGGGTTACCCATAGCTGACCCTTTCCCAAGTGGGACTTACCCATAGCTGGACTTATGCAAGCTAGACTTAACCAACAGATGGGCTTACCCATACCAGGACCCTTACCAATATATGGACTTACCCCATAATGGACCTACCCATACTAGACTTACCAATAGATGGATTTACCCAAAGCAGGACTTACCCATAGCTGGAATTACCCATAGATGAACTTATCAGTAGATGGACTTAACCATAGAACTTACCCAAAAACGGGACTTACCCATACTTGACTTAACCATAGCTGGACTTAATAATAGATAAACTTACCCATAGCAAGGCCCTTACCCATAGCAGCTTACCAATAATAGACTTACCCATACTGGACTTCCCATAGCAGGACTTACCTATAAACAGGGCTTACCCATAGCTGATTTACCCATTGCTGGACTTACCTATAGCAGGACTTACCCACTGTGTGACCTACCCATAACAGGACTTACCCATAGCGTGACTTAACCATAGCGTGGCTTACCCATAGCAGGACTTACTCAAAGTGTGACTTACCCATAGCGTGACTTACCCATAGCGTGACTTACCCATAGCGTGACTTACCCATAGCATGACTTACCCATAACGTGACTTACCCATAGTAGGACTTACCCATAGCAGGACTTACTCATATCATGACTTACCCATAGCGTGACTTATCCATAGCGTGAGTTACCCAATAGCATGAAATTACCCCCTAACGGACTTACCCATAGTAGGGACTTACCCATACAGGACTTACTCATAGCGTGACTTACCCATAGCAGGACTTACCCATAGCGGAGACTTAACCCATTAGCAGGACTTTTCCCATAGCGTGATTTACCCATAGCAGGGCTTACCCATAGCAGAACTTACCCATAGCAGACTTACCCATACAGGGCTTAACCATAACGTGACTTAAACCCCTAGCAGACTTACCCATAGCAGGGCTTACCCAAGCAGGACTTAACCATAACGTGACTTACCCATAGCAGGACTTAACCCATAGCAGGACATACCCATAACGGACTTACCCATAGCAGTACTTACTACACTACTCTAGTTAACTACCGATCATCACTTCAGAACTTTCACAAAGCACCGTTCCTCTTTCCGAACGTTCACTAACCACCTTTCCCCCTTCAGACCCATCAATAACCGCCGTTCCTCCCACCATAAACGTTCAAAATAAACCGCCGTTCCTTCCTCTTGAACCATGTTTAAACGCCGTTCCTTTTATTGCGTTCTGTGTCCCTCTTCCTCATTAAAAACGTTCACTAACCACCGTTACTTTCTCCCTTCAGACGTTCACTAAAACCGATGTTCCCTCTTTTCCAGCAATTTACTAACCCCCCGCTGCTACCTTCAAAAACGTCACTAACCGCCGTTTTTTCCCCCCCCCCCCACAACATTCACTAATAGCCGTTCCTACCCTACAGAACGCTCACTAACTACCGTTCGTCCCTTTAGAACGTTCACTAACCGCCGTTCCTCCCTCCATCACGTTCACTAACCACCGTTCCTACCTTCAGAACGTTCACTAACCGCCGTTTCTTCCTTCAGAGCGTTCACTAACAGCCGTTCCTACTTCCTCAACGTTCCACACCCGCTGTCCCTCCCTCCAGCACGTTCATTAACCACTGTTCCTCCCTTCAGAACGTTCACTAACCGCCGTTCCTCGCTTCAGGGCGTTCGAGCACATCTTCGAGGTGATTCAGACTTCAGAGAACATGAAGTACCTGGTCCTGGCCTCCTACCTGGAGATTTACAACGAGGAGATCAGAGATCTCCTGGGAACGGACGTCAAGAAGAAACTAGACCTTAAAGAACACCCAGATAAAGGAGTCTACGTTCAGGGTGAGTCTTTACGTTGAGTGGAAGTATTTACGTTCAGGGGGAGTGCTTACGTCCAGGGGAAGTGTTTACGTTCAGGGAAGTGTTTTACGTTCAGGGGGAATTGTTTTTCGTTTAGGGAAGTGTTTTTTTCGTTCAGGGGGAAGTGTTTACGTTCCAGGGAATGCTTACGTTTAGGGGAAGTGTTACGTCAGGGGGAGTGTTTACGTTCATGGGGAGTGTTTACGTTCAGGGGAAGTGTTTACGTTCAGGGGAAGTGTTTACGTTCAGGGGAAGTGTTTACGTTCAGGGGAAGTGTTTACGTTCAGGGGAAGTGTTTACGTTCAGGGGGGGTTTTACGTTCATGGGGAGTGTTTTACGTCAGGGGAAGTGTTTACGTTCAGGGAAGTGTTTACGTTCAGGGGAAGTGTTTACGTTCAGGGGAATTGTTTACGTTCAGGGAAGTGTTTACGTTCATGGGAAGTGTTTTACGTTCAAGGAAGTGTTTAAAGTATCAGGGGGAGTGTTTACGTTCAGGGAATGTTTACTTTCAGGGGAAGTGTTTACGTTCAGGAGAAGTGTTTACGTTCAGGGGAAGTGTTTTACGTTCAGGGGAAAATTTTACGTTCATGGGAGGGGTTTACGTTCAGGGAAGTGTTTACGTTCAGGGAAGTGTTTACGTTCAGGGAATGTTTACGTTCAGGGGAAGTGTTTACGTTCAGGGAAGTGTTTACGTTCAGGGAAGTGTTTTACGTTCAGAGGAAGTGTTTACGTTCAGGGGAAGTGTTTACGTTCAGGGGAAGTGTTTACGTTCAGGGAAGTGTTTACGTTCAGGGAAGTGTTTACGTTCAGGGAAGTGTTTACGTTCAGGGGGAAAAGTTTTACGTTCAGGGGAAGTGTTTACTTTTAGGGGAAGTTTTACGCTCAGGGAAGTGTTTTCGTTCAGGGGAAGTGTTTACGTTCAGGGAAGTGTTTACGTTTTAGGGAATGTTTACGTTCAGGGAAGTGGGTTTTTCGTTCAGGGAAGTGTTTACGTTCAGGGAAGTGTTACGTTTAGGGGGAAATGTTTTACGTTCAGGGAAGTGTTTAAAGTTCAGGGGAAGTTTTACGTTCAGGGAAGTCTTTACGTTCAGGGGAAGTGTTTACGTTTTAGGGGAAGTATTTACGTTCAGAGGGAGTGTTTACGTTTAGGGGGGGTGTTTTACGTTCAGGGAAGTGTTTACGTTCAGGGGAAGTGTTTACGTTCAGGGGAAATGTTTACGTTCAGGGGAGTGTTTACGTTCAGGGGAAGTGTTTACGTTCAGGGGAAGTAAATTACGTTCAGGGGGAGTGTTTACGTTCAGGGGGAGTGTTTACGTTCAGGGGAGTGTTTACGTTCAGGGGAAGTGTTTACGTTCAGGGAAGTGTTTTACGTTCAGGGAAGTGTTTACGTTCAGGGGAAGTGTTTACGTTTAGGGAATGTTTACGTTCAGGGGAAGTGTTTACGTTCAGGAAGTGTTTACGTTCAGGGGAAGTGTTTACGTTCAGGGGAGTGTTTAAAGTTCAGGGAAGTGTTTACGTTCAAGGGAAGTGTTTACGTTCAGGGGGAGTGTTTTACGTTCAGGGAAGTGTTTACGTTCAGGGGAAGTGTTACGTTCAGGAAGTGTTTACGTTCAGGGAATGTTTACGTTCAGGGGGAAATGTTTACGTTCAGGGGAAGTGTTTACGTTCAGGGAAGTGTTTTACGTTTAGGGGAAGTGTTTACGTTCAGGGGAAGTGTTTTACGTTCAGGAGTGTTTACGTTCAGGGGAGTTTTTACGTTCAGGGGAAGTGTTTTACGTTCAGGGGAAGTGTTTACGTTCAGGGAAGTGTTTACGTTTCAGGGGAAGTGTTTACGTTCAGGGAAGTGTTTACGTTCAGGGAAGTGTTTACGTTCAGGGGAAGTGTTTACGTTCAGGGGAAGTGTTTTTCGTTCAGGGGGAGTGTTTACGTTCAGGGGAAGTGTTTACGTTCAGGGGAATGTTTACGTTCAGGGAAGTGTTTTTCGTTCAGGGGGAAATGTTAAAGTTCAGGAAGTGTTTACGTTTAGGGAAGTTTTTTACTTTCAGGGGAAGTGTTTACGTTCAGGAAGTGTTTACGTCAGGGGAAGTGTTTACGTTCAGGGGGAAATGTTTACGTTCAGGGGGAGTGTTTATGTTCAGGGAAGTGTTTACGTTCAGGGGAAGTGTTTACGTTTGGGAAGTGTTTACGTTCAGGGGGAAATGTTTACGTTCAGGGGAAGTGTTTACGTTCAGGGAAGTGTTTACGTTCAGGGGGAAATGTTTACGGGTTTAGGGAAGTGTTTACGTTCAGGGGAGTGTTTACGTTCAGGGGAAGTGTTTACGTTCAGGGAAGTTTTTTACGTCAGGGAAGTGTTTACGTTCAGGGAAGTGTTTTACGTTCAGGGGAAGTGTTTACGTTCAGGGGAAGTGTTTACGTTCAGGGGGAAATTTCACGTTCAGGGAAGTGTTTACGTTCAGGGAAGTGTTTACGTTCAGGGGGAGTGTTTACGTTCAGGGGAAGTGTTTACGTTCAGGGGAAGTGTTTACGTTCAGGGGAAGTGTTTACGTTCGGAGTGAATCCTCCAAATTCTATATCACTCTTGGGGGTACATACAGGTAGATCTCTCCATTAACCTCCAGTAACCTCTAGTAACCCCCCCAGTAACTTCTAGTAACCTCCAGTAATCCTAGTAACCTCCAGTAACCTCTATAACCTCCCAGTAACCTCCAGTAACCTCTAGTAACCTCCAGTAACCTCTAGTAACCTCCAGTAACCTCTAGTAACCTCCAGTAACCTCTAGTAACCTCCAGTAACCTCTAGTAACCTCCAGTAACCTCTAGTAACCTCTAGTAACCTCCAAATAACCTCCAGTAACCTCCAGTAACCTCTATAACCCTCCAGTAAAACCTCTAGTAACCTCCATAACCTCTAGTAACCTCCAGTAACCTCTAGTAACCTCCAGTAACCTCTAGTAACCTCCAGTAACCTCTAGTAACCACCAGTAACCTCTAGTAACCTCCAGTAACCTCTAGTAACCTCCAGTAAAACCCTATAACCTCCAGTAACCTCTAGTAACCTCCAGTAACCTCTAGTAACCTCCAGTAACCTCTAGTAAAACCCCCAGTAACCTCCAGCAAACCTCTAGTAACCTCCATAACCTCCAGTAACCTCCAGTAACCTCCAGTAACCTCCAGTAACCTCTATAACCTCCAGTAACCTCTAGTAACCCCAGTAACCTCTAGTAACCACCATAACCTCTAGTAACCTCCATAAACCTCTAGTAACCTCCAGTAACCTCTAGTAACCTCCAGTAACCTCTAGTAACCTCCAGTAACCTCTAGTAACCTCCAGTAACCTCTAGTAACCCCCAGTAACCTCCAGCAACCTCTAGTAACCTCCAGTAACCTCCAGTAACCTCCAGTAACCTCCAGTAAAACCCCCAGTAACCTCCAGTAACCTCTAGTAACCCCTATAAAACCCCCAGTAAGCTCTAGTAACCTCCAGTAAAACCCCCAGCAACCTCCACTAACCTTTAGTAAACCTCCAGTAACCTCTAGTAACCTCCAGTAACCTCCAGTTAACCTCCAGTAAAACCCCAGTAACCTCCAGTAACCTCTAGTAACCTCCAGTAACCTCTAGTAACCCCCAGTAACCTCCAGTAACCTCTAGTAACCTCCAGTAACCTCCAGCAACCTCCACTAACCTCCAGTAACCTCCAGTAACCTCTAGTAAGCTCCAGTAATCTCTAGTAACCTCTAGTAACCTCTAGTAACCTTTAGTAACCTCCAGTAGCCTCCAGTAACCTCTAGTAACCTCCAGTAACCTCCAGTAACCTCCAGTAACCTCTAGTAACCTCCAGTAACCTCTAGTAACCCCCAGTAACCTCCAGTTACCTCTAGTGACCTCCAGTAACCTCCAGCAACCTCCACTAACCTCCAGTAACCTCCAGTAACCTCTAGTAAGCTCCAGTTTTCTCTAGTAACCTCTAGTAACCTCTAGTAACCTCCACATAGACTCTCCCTCCAGTAACCTCCAGGGAGACCCCCCATCCGTAACCCTCTAAGTTTTACGCAGTTTTCGGGCTGCAGGGTTATCGTGTGAATTCAACTGGTAGTGAAGGAGGGGAAGGTTAAACGTCGAGTTAAACACTTCCTGCGAGTCAATATGTTGCATAATTATATCTTTAAAGTGTTATCTTAATGAGGAATTATCAATCACACACACACACACACACACACACACACACACACACACACAACACACACACATAACCACATACATACACTTACACATTCACCCACACACAAAACACACACATACCACAGGAGAGATAGGGACATGATAACGCATACAAAATACTGAGAGGAATTGACAAGGGGACAAAGACAGGATGTTTCCAGAGATGGGGGCACAGTAACAAGGGACACAGTTGGAAGTTGAAGACACAAGATGAACACGGATGTTCGAATTATTTCTCAGCCACAGAGTATCAGGGAAATGGAATGTTTGGGAAGCGATGTATGGAGGCAGGATCCAGACATAGCTTTAAGCAGAGTATGTATAAAGCTCAACGGGCAGGGAGAGTGACCTATTTGCGACCCAGTGAAGAGCGGGGCCAGGAGCTCAGACTCGACCCCTGCAACCTCAACTAGGTGAGTACACACACACACACATACTCACATACACACACACATCTATCGAAACAGGGCGACTACTTGAGGTATGAAAGACAGAAAATGTAGTCTCAATTTTTAAGAAAGGAGACAGACACGCAGCATTAAACTACAGACCAGTGTTACTGACACGTATAGAATGTAAAGTTATGGAGAAGGTCATCAGAAGAGTTGTGGAGCACCTAAAAAGGAATGAGCTTATACGCGACAACCAGCACGGTTACAGGGACGGGAAATCCTGTGTCACAGACCTACTGGAGCTTTGCGACAAGATGACGGAATACAGGAGAGAGAGAGGGGTGAGTTAATTGCATTTTCTGTAAGAAGGCTTTTCACACAGTTCCATGCAAGAGATTAGTGCAGAAGCTAGAGGATCAGGCAGTAATAACAGGAAAGGTACTGCAATGAATCAGAGAATACCTGACAGGAAGACATCAGTGAGTCCATGGTACGTGACGAGGTATCAGAGTGAGCTTCTGTGACGAGCGGGGGTTCCACACGCTTCAGTCCCTAGGATCGTGCTGTTTCTGGTATATGTGAATGATATGACGGAAGGGATAGATTCAGAAGTGTTCTTGTTTGCAGGCTGCAAGCCAGGTCCGGCAAATGACTCCTGAAGTTTAACCTCACCAAGTGCAAAGTCACGAAGATTGGGGAAGGGCAAAGAGAAACTGCAAAGGTTTGCAACAAGACTAGTCCCGGAACTAAGGGGCATGTCATATGATTAGAGGTTAAGGGAAATCGACTTAACAATACTAGAGGACAGGAGGGATAGGGAGGAGATGACGGCAACATATGAAATACCGAGAGGAATTGACAGGGTGTATAGGGAAAGGATGTTTCAGAGATGGGACACAGCAACAAGGAGTCAGCCACATTTGGAAGTTGAAGACTCTGATGAGTTACAGGGATGTTAGGAAGCATTTCTACAGTCACAGAGTTGTCAGGAAGTGGAACAGTCTGGAGAGTGATGTAGCAGAAGCAGAATCCATACAAATTTTAAGAGAAATGTGATAAAAGTCGTGCAGCAGGAGAGAGTGCACCTAGTAGTTACCAGTGAAGAGGCGGGGCCAGAAGCTATGAATCGACCCCATGCGACCACAATTAGGTGAGTACACACACACACACACACACACACACACACACACAAAACACACTCACACTGCGGTAACTGCGTATAAAAAAAATGGACTTCAGAGGAGAGGATGAAGAGCCGGGGGAACCGAGGAAGATTGGTCTGGAAAGGAAGAATGGATCAAAGAGCTCAAGAGAAGGATGGAACAAGAGTGGAAAAAGGAAGCTATGTGATTTATTACTAAAATGGAGTAGAGGATGGATGCATAGAGCAAAACGTGGAAGCTGCAAACTGAAGCTGCAGAGGCCAGGATACAGAGCTCAAAAGATGAAATGAAAATGCTGAAGCAGGATATGGAGCCAAAAAAACAGAAGGGCAATGGCAGGAGCAGGTACAGCAATACAGTGAGTACACATAAGTGAGTATAATATAGTGAGTACACTCACACACAAATGCTCACACACGCACACACAGAGCTGGGACTCGACCATTGAGGACTGAGGACTGGGAACTGAGGACTGGGAACTGAGGACTGGAGAGTGAGGACTATTTACCGTTCGTCACTGTTAAATTATTAATGTTCAACCTTTTCTGAGAGATGTAGGTCGAGTCACTGCTACCAGTGATCAATGTTCTGACCACTTGTTGCTGCTGCGGGTAAAATCAGGTACTCAGTAGGTACAATTGGAAGACAGCAGGTACAATCATGGTACTCAGAGGCACAATCAGGTACTCAGGAAGTACAACCAGGTACTCAGTGGGGACAATCAGGTACTCAGGAAGGTACAACCAGGTACTCAGGAGGGTACAATCAGGTACCAGGAGGTACAACCAGGTACTCAGGAGGTACAATCAGGTACTCAGAGGTACAATCAGGTACTTCAGCAGGTACATCCATGGTACTCAATAATAACACTAACGCACTTGATGTTAGAACTAACACATAGGTGTTATAACACTAACCACACAATGTCTGTCTACCTGGAGAATGTTTCGTGGGTTCAACGGCCCAGCGGCCCTGTTCCATGGCCAGCCTTTGCATTGATCAGAGCTTGATCAACCTGTCTGTTATTACTGATTTCACACAATCCAGTGTACGCACCGCAAGCCCGCTGGTCGATACTGACTTTAAGGTAATCTGTCCAGCTCCCTTTGAAGACAGCTAGGGGACTTGAAGACAGCCACGGGTCTTGAAGACAACCAGGGGTCTCGAAGACAGTCAGCCACGGGTCTTGATGACACCCACGGGCCTTGAAGAAGCCACGGGACATTGATGACACCCACGGGTCTTGAAGACAGCCACGGTCTTGAGACAGCCAGGGATCTAAGTAGTAATCCTGCTTATCTTAAGTGGATAGTTGAACAATCTCCTCGCGCCTCTGCTGTCACCCGCACCGTTTGTCCAGTCTTTTGCTTTCAGAGGGGAGTGATTCCTTCCTGTGTGCAGATTTGGAACTAGTCCCTCTAGAATTTTCCACGTGTAAACACCAACACACAGTTGTTGTAACACTAACAACAGGAGCTGTAAAACCAACACACACAAGTATTGTAACACTATACGGGTGTTGTAACAATAACGCACAGATGTTTGTAACACTAACACAGGTGTTGTAAACACCCGATTCCTTAAAATTGTTGTTACGGTTACTAAACTGGCCGTTTTCTCTCTTCCTGTTACTGATGCTGCTGCTCTGCTACTGCGGTTGCCTACTACTGCTGCTGTGCTGTGCACTGCTTTCCGGTGCTCTGCTACTGTTGCTTCTGATGCTGCTGGGGCTACTGCTGCTGTTTATCGCTGCCTGTTGGTACGCTCCCTGCTGTGCTGCTACTGCTGTTTGCTGATTTGCTGCTTACTGGTGTAGGTCTGTCCCAACATACCGGTCATCAACACTGCTGAGTGCGAGAGTTGATGAGCGAGGATGGAAGAACCCGGTCCCACTGGTGCCACTCTGCTGAACGCTGACTTCCTCAGATCTCACTCCATCTTCACCATCACGCTGGAGATGATGGAGGTGTCTGGGACTCGGCTTCCATCAGGAGTGCAAGCTCACCTGGTGGACGCTGGCCAGGCTCAGAAAGGCAGGCCAAGCCAGGTCAGTACCTCTTCTCTCCTCTCTCTCGCTCTCTCCTCAAATACTACTACTACTACTACTAAATAATAACCAATAATGATAATGAATAAACTGTCACAGGAGCCACGGGTGATCGTCTTAAGGAACTATCAAGATCAACCTATCTCTGAGAGCTTGGGCAACGTTATCTCAGCTCTGTGGATGTCAAGATTAAACACATAACTTACAGAGACTCCAAACTCACCAGACTACTGCAGGTGATAACTAAGAACTACATTAGTTGGGTACTAAGGGTACTGCAGGAGTCCCTTAAGTCTGGCTGAGGGGTTGGGTACTAGAACTACTGGTAGTGGTTACTAGACAACTTACTGCAGGTGGGCACTAGGACTACTGCCGGTGGGGACTAGGACTATATCTGCAGGTGGGCACTAGGACTACTGCAGGTGGGGTTACAAGGACTACTGCTGGTGGCATTATTGATTTAATTTATTTAACCGCAGTGTGGCAGTATGACTACTGCAGGTGGGTACTAAGACTACTGCTGGTGGCACAGAAACACATTCAGAAGGGCAACTAAATTATTCAGGTGGTACTAAGACTACTGCAGGTGAGCATCCATGAACATCTGCAGGTGGGCACCAGACTACTACAGGTGGGAACTAAGGCAACGTCTGTGGGCGCCATACTACTACAGTGGGAACTAAGCTACTGCAGGTGGGCGCCATGACTACTACAGGTGGAACTAAGGCTACTGCAGGTGGGGCGCCATGTACTACTACAGGGGAAACTAAGGCTACTGCAGGTGGTCACATAGCACTACAAGCAAAGGTGGGTAGCTCATCCAGGTGGGCAGTAATACTCATCCAGGTGGGCAGTAAGACTCATCCAGGTGAGTCACTAAGACTCATCCAGCGGCAATAAGACACATCCAGGTGGGAAGTACGACACATTCCATGTGGGCAGTAAGACTCTCCATAAGGGCAGTAAGGACTCATCCTGGTGAGGCAACTAAGACACATCCAGTGGGCAGTAAGACTCATCCAGGTGAGCACTAAGATTCATCCAAGTGAGCACTAAGACTCATCCAGGTGGGCACTAAGACTCATCCAGGCAGGCAGTAAGACTCATCCAAGTGAGTCACTAAGACTCATCCAGGCGGGCAATAAGACTCATCCAGGCGGCAGTAAGACTCATCCAGGTGGGCAGTAAGACTCATCCAGGTGGGCAGTAAGACTCATCCAGGTGGGCAGTAAGACTCATCCAGGTGAGCACTAAGATTCATCCAGGTGAGCACTAAGACTCATCCAGGTGGGCACTAATACTCATCCAGGCGGTCCAATAAGACCATCCAGGTGTTTCATCCACTGGCGCAGGTGGCACTACTCACAGATGAGGCCGGATGAGAGACTCTTATTTTATGGAATTGATGCTACTGTCCTGGTTCTGTTTGGTATTCTGTCCAGTTCTGCGCATAATTATTATAATAAAGATGATGATGATGATAATAATAATAATAAAAAATAATAATAATAATAATAATAATAATAAAAATAATAATAATAATAATAATAATAATAATAATGATAAAAATCCAGTGAGTCTCTTAGTGTAACGGTTTCAAGGAGGACTGTGGTAGTTAAGGTAAGGGGATCAGTGGAAATAAATGGTATAAAATACCGACACAATGGCAATATAAACACAAATGCAGTATAAATGTGATCCTTTATTTGACTACGTTTTCGCCCACACGTGGCTTTTCAAGTCAACAAACAGAACCCTGGGGTGGAAGGAACACGCGAGTATTTAAAGTCCGGCTGAGTCAGGTGAAGAATTGCTGGCATCTGATGATGTACCGAGTGGGGTTATAGAGTCTAAAAACTTGGGTAGCTTGGAAAGGAGATTGGATAAGTTTGTGAGCAGACCTTCTACAGTGTTCTTATGTGGGATGGCGATGAAGAAGTTTTCTTGCAAGTGGTTCCAGCTATGTTATAGAAGCCACTATACTGGTTAAAGTTGTCGATATAGAAAGAGTGATGATTCCAGGATTCTTCGAATTAATGTTGTCTTCTGTGCGATAAGTCTTGAGTTTCTGTAGTTTAACAAGTGGTTGTGTGAATTCGTGTTGTACGCAGGCATTCCTTGTGTCGTCAGACCCTGCTTGCGTATTGGTGTTCTGAAATAACGTGTTTGGAGGTCCCTTATGTTTTCGGCCCACGTATAACTTTGTTGCAGTCAATTACAAGGGATTATGTATACCCCTTGCGAGGATGGAGGCTTGTCCTGCCTACTACTGGTGATGTCCCTTTGATTGTCGTGGTTGTATCTACTCCACAACCCGACCATCAAGGACATCACCAGTAGTAGGCAGGACAAGCCCTCCATCCTCCTGCCAGGGGTATACATAATCCCTGTAATGACTGCACAAGTATACGTTGGCGAAACACAAGGGACCTCCAAACACGTATTTCAGACACCAATACGCAAGCAGTTCTGACTGACACAAGGAATGCCTGCGTACAACACCGTAATTCGCACAACCACTTGATAACCACAGAAACTGCCAGACATATCGCCACAGAAGACAACGTTCTCAATACGCGAAGAACCTGAATCATCACTCATTTTCTATATCCGACAACTTCAAACAGAATAGTGCTTCTATAACATAGCTGAACCACTTGCCAGAAACTTCTTGCATCGTATCCCACATAGAGAACACTGTCGAAGGTCTGCTCACAAACTTATCAATCTCCTTTCCAAGCCTCCCCAAGTTTTTAGACTCTATAACCCCACACGGTACATCATTCAGTGCGCATACTTCACCTGACCACAGCGGACTATAAATACTCGCGTTCACTTCCACTCCCAGGTAGTTCTGTTTGTGACTCGAAAAAGCCCACTGTGTGGGCGAAAACGTAGTCAATAAAGGATCACATTATACTGCATTTGTGTTTATATTGCCAAGGGGATCAGTATAGGGAAAGTGCTGTAGGGCGGCCAATTGTAAGACTAATTTAGTTGTAAAGCATTAATAGACCTTACAACCGCAATTGATAAATCGCGCCGAGTCCACTATAGAAACATCCTGCATAAGTGTAACATTCTTCCAAGGGACGTGGCCGCCTAGCAAAAAGGCCAAATGGTTAGCGCTAACAATGCCAGTCAGAGGCTGACTAAGGAGGACAGCTGGACTGAAGCAAGTCATGTAAAGTTCGGACATGCTTGGGCTGGTAAGGCAATACCGAGGCAGGTTCCTAAAACCTCAAGGCGGTGAACCTCACAAGCCAATAAGACCTCACAGAGCTCGCAGTTTATTATCTTGAGATGAGGTCCAACTCTGCTGGGATGTTATCCCGTGAGGTCCAACTCAGTCTGACATGGTTATCCGTGAGGTCCCACTCAGCTTACATGTATATCCCGTGACGTCAACTCACCTGACATGTTATCCGTGAAGTCTCACACAGCTGACTATTATCCGGTGAGGATCCCATCCAGTAAATTTCTGGGTAATGAATTGTGGTCCACAGACCCTTAGCATGGAAGGTGACCAAGGCCTCCACAGGAACCCCACTTCATGCCAACAGAATAAGTCTACTTGAAAACAGTGTCGTGCCTATGTCACCTATTGATGGAATCTAAGTATTCATCGATACATAAACTTTTGAGACTAACATCTTATGTCTTCAAATTTCTATAGATACAGAGAAGGAAAAGCCCAGAACAAGGATTCAAAATTCCTGTTTTAGAAAATGTTGTACAGCCTATACTAGTGCCCAAGAATCATTGGTTTACTAGGTTATTAACTGATAAGGCCGATCACCAAGTGTTGCATGGTGGAGTGCATGACACTACGTCAGATTCATCAGTCCTACTGGGTACCGCAAGGCAGACAGAGTGTAAAGACACAGCTGAGGTGCTGTGTGCATTGTTGGCATATTGACGGGAGTGCTTGTCATTATCCTGGACGCCACCTCCCCCCTCCTCTTACCTGCCCACAAGGTGAGGCATGTCGCCCCCCTTTGAAGTCAGGGGGTAGATTACACGGCCAATTATTCTGCTAAGGCAGCAGGCAAAGTCCCTCTTAAAGTTTATGTGTGCTTGTTCACCTGTATTACCACGAGGGCAGTACGTTAGAGGTCTCACTGATATAACTTCTGAAGTCTTCATTAAGTTCTTCAGGAGATTTGCAGCTAAAAGGTCATGTCCCAGGTTATTGATTTTAGATCACAGATCGAACTTTGTTGCTGGCGCTGTTTACCTCGCCAAGATATTCAAGCAAGCAGACGTTTAAAACAAATGCTACAGCTGGAGATTCATACCTCCCAGGGCCTCTCCGGCAGGGAAGAGTTTAGGAGAGGTTTTTTGGCATCGTTAAAACGATGTCTGAAAAAGATTCTCATCGAAAAACAGATTGATTTAGAAGAGTTCAGGACCATGGTGACTGAAGCTGAGAACAAAATTAATAACCGACCCCTAAATGTTGTCAGCGATGATCTAGAAAACGTAGAAGTGTTGAGTCTGTCTCTTTAGATACGTGAACGACGTCTTAAAGGGCAGTGATGCATTAGAAGATCCCCGCTTCCTTGAGCCCGACCAACTGAAACGCAAGCTCATGCACCTTAACTCTACCATTAAATACTGGAGAATTTTCTTACATCACTAAGGGAACACTGCTATAACGCCCAGGCCCCCATTAATGACGTCTTTTTGTAATAAGACGTCATTTTATCCTGATGACATATTGATAATTGATGACGACTATATGAGGTCTAGATGGCCACTAGGAAGGATTGTGGCCATGGAGCCTGATGGGTGTGGTACTATCAGTACAGTTGATATCATGAGCAAAGAGGAAGTCATACCAGAACCGTAGATAGTTTAGTACCCGCTTGAATAACACAGTTGCTCAACGATATTACAAGACGGCAGACATAGCTAGCTAGTGTATCCGGGGGATCACGGACAGTGACCTTGTTTGGCAGGGTCAAACAGGCCTCCCTCCCCAGTAGGGAAAATCCAGTGGGGGGAGAGTTCAGAAGAGTGTTGCAGTGTGGCCAAGGTTCCACGATTCGTCCTTACAACCTTAATTGTGATGCTAATTTAGTTGTAAAGCCTTAATAGGCTAGTATTCAGTCTCCGGTGTAATTCTACTGTTGACTTTGTCTAGGAACCTTAGTTAATTAGCTTAGTAACTTCTGTCTTTCGCAATAGGCCAACACAATTGCACCTCAGGTGGCAGCTTGTAGAAAGCCGGACCTATTGGTGTCAGTCACTAAAAATCTCTTGAACGGTGAGGGACACCCTGACCTGGTCATGAACTGGATCACGGGGGCGTTGACCCCCAAACACCCTCCAGGTATACCTCGTAGCGCCGGGTGTAGTGACTCAATTTGAGTATTTCGCTGGATTCCTGAAGGACTTCGCCATGTAGCCTCAGTAGACCCAATACGGCGAGTTCTCATTATCAGTACTAGATACGTGCATACTATAGGTACAGTAATGTTAAGAAATGCCATGGGGAGGGTGCCTAGAACCTTCTGGAATAATGAGAATACCGCCTACACATTGGTAATTTACTGCCCCTGTGTGCAGAGGTAAATACTGTGTTATCTTGGTATGGAATGGCAGGTGCTTAGATAAGATGTAATTAAAGATCTGATTGATGTATTAGCTAATCGGGTCATCGGTAACAGTGGAACACCTCTATTAAGCACAAGAGATGATGATGTGATGATGATGATGATGATAATAATAATAATAATAATAATAATAATAATAATAATAATAATAATAATAATAATAATAAAAATAATAATAATAATAATAATAATAATAATAATAAATAATAATAATAATAATAATAATAATAATAATATAATAATAATAATAATAAATCTGTAGTGGAAGGAAGGCGGGGTAGGGGTCGGCCTAGGAAAGGTTGGAGGGAGGGGGTAAGGTTTTGTGTGCGAGGGGCTTGGACTTCCAGCAGGCATGCGTGAGCGTGTTTGATAGGAGTGAATGGAGACAAATGTTTTTTAATACTTGACGTGCTGTTGGAGTGTGAGGAAAGTAACATTATGAAGGGTTCAGGGAAACCGGCAGGCCGGACTTGAGTCCTGGAGATGGGAAGTACAGTGCCTGCACTCTGAAGGAGGGGTGTAAATGTTGCAGTTTAAAAAAAGGGAAAAAT
>NC_069414.1:47900131-47947631 GCF_026875155.1 Cherax quadricarinatus
TGGTGTAGTGGTAGTGTGTGGTAGTGTAGTGGTGATGTGTTGTGTAGTAGTGGTGAGTGGTGGTGAGTGGTGGTGTAGTGGTGGGAGTAGTGGTGTAGTGGTGGGTGGTGGTGCAGTGGTGGTGTGTGGGATGGTGTAGTGGTGTGTAGTTGTGGTGGTGGTAGGGGTGGTGTAGTGGTGGTGTAGTGTGGTGTAGTGGTGTATGTGGTGGTGTAGTGGTGTAGAGTGGTGTAGTGTGGTGGTGTAGTGGTGGTATGGTAGTGTATGCGTGAGGTATTTAGTGATGTGTAGTGTGGTGTAGTGGTGGTGTAGTGGTGTGTAGTGTGTGGGTATAGTGGTGTAGTGGTGGGTGTAGTGGTGGTGTAGTGGTGGTGTAGTGGGGTGTAGTGGTGTAGTGGGGTGTAGTGGTGGTGTAGTGGGTTGTAGTGGTGTTAGTGGTGGTGGTTGTGTGGTGTAGTTGGGGTAGTTGTAGTTGGGGTGTAGTGGTGGTTGTAGTGTAGGGAAGTATAGTGATGTAGTAGTGGTGTAGTTGTGAGTGTAGTGGTAGTGTAGTCGTGGTTAGTGGTGTAGTATGGTGTAGTGGTGCATGGGGTGTAGTGGGGTGTTGTGTTGGTGGTGTAGTGGTGGTGTGGGTATAGTAGGTGGTGTAGTGGTGGTGGTGTGTGGTGTAGTGGTTAGTTGTGGTAGTGGGTGTAGTGTAGTGTGGTGTAGTGGTGGTGTTGTGGTGTAGTGGTGGCTATGTTAGTGGTGTTGTGGTGTGTTGTGGTGTGTGTGGTGATGTGTGGTGTTGTGGTGTGTATAGAGTGGTGAGTGGTGGTGTAGTGGTTGGTGTAGTGTAGGGTGGTGTAGTGGTGGTGTAGTGGTGGTGTTATGTGTTTACTGGTGTGTAGCGGTGTATGTGGTATAGTGGTGGTGTGTGGTGGTGGTGGTGTTGTGTAGTGTATGGTAGGGTGTGTATCAGGGGTTTGGTGTTGTGGTGGTGAGTGGTGGTGTAGTGGTTAGTGTGGTGTGGTGTAGTTAGGGTTGTAGGTGTAGTAGGTGGGTGTAGTGTAGTAGTGTGTGTATGTGTAGTGTGGTGTAGTGTAGTAGTGGTTTGTAGTGTAGTTAGTGGTGTAGTGTAGTAGTGGTGTAGTGTAGTAGTGGTGTAGTGTAGTAGTGGTGTAGTGTAGTAGTGGTGTAGTGTAGTAGTGGTGTAGTGTAGTAGTGGTGTAGTGTAGTAGTGGTGTAGTGTAGTAGTGGTGTAGTGTAGTAGTGGTGTAGTGGCAGTGGAGTATGAGTATAGAGAGGGATATAACGGGGTGGTAGTTAAGGAACCACCCACCCTCACTTCTCGCAATAACTGTAGTGGTAACATGTGTCTTGGTACACTGTAGTGGTAACATGTGTCTTGGTACACTGTAGTGGTAACATGTGTCTTGGTACACTGTAGTGGTAACATGTGTCTTGGTACACTGTAGTGGTAACATGTGTCTTGGTACACTGTAGTGGTAACATGTGTCTTGGTACACTGTAGTGGTAAATCATGTGTCTTTGGTACACTGTAGTGGTAACATGTGTCTTGGTACACTGTAGTGGTAACATGTGTCTTGGTACACTGTAGTGGTAACATGTGTCTTGGTACACTGTAGTGGTAAATGTTCTTGTAACTGTAGTGGTCATGTGTTGGTACACTTTAGTGGTAACATGTGTCTTGGTACACTGTAGTGGTAACATGTGTCTTGGTACACTGTAGTGGTAACATGTGTCTTGGTACACTGTAGTGGTAACATGTGTCTTGGTACACTGTAGTGGTAACATGTGTCTTGGTACACTGTAGTGGTAACATGTGTCTTGGTACACTGTAGTGGTAACATGTGTCTTGGTACACTGTAGTGGTAACATGTGTCTTGGTACACTGTAGTGGTAACATGTGTCTTGGTACACTGTAGTGGTAACATGTGTCTTGGTACACTGTAGTGGTAACATGTGTCTTGGTACACTGTAGTGGTAACATGTGTCTTGGTACACTGTAGTGGTAACATGTGTCTTGGTACACTGTAGTGGTAACATGTGTCTTGGTACACTGTAGTGGTAACATGTGTCTTGGTACACTGTAGCGGTAACATGTGTCTTGGTACACTGTAGTGGTAACATGTGTCTTGGTACACTGTAGTGGTAACATGTGTCTTGGTACACTGTAGTGGTAACATGTGTCTTGGTACACTGTAGTGGTAACATGTGTCTTGGTACACTGTAGTGGTAACATGTGTCTTGGTACACTGTAGTGGTAACATGTGTCTTGGTACACTGTAGTGGTAACATGTGTCTTGGTACACTTTAGTGGTAACATGTGTCTTGGTACACTCTAGTGGTAACATGTGTCTTGGTACACTGTAGTGGTAACATGTGTCTTGGTACACTGCCCTACTAAGACACACTTACCTGCACTCCTTGTTTTTATTTGTCTTCAAATGAAACTTGCGGGAGAGTCATAGACACTTGCGGGAGAGTCATAGACACTTGCGGGAGAGTCATAGACACTTGCGGGAGAGTCATAGACACTTGCGGGAGAGTCATAGACACTTGCGGGAGAGTCATAGACACTTGCGGGAGAGTCATAGACACTTGCGGGAGAGTCATAGACACTTGCGGGAGAGTCTAGACACTTGCGGGAGAGTCATAGACACTTGCGGGAGGTCACAGACACTTGCGGAGAGTCATAGACACTTGCGGGAGAGTCATAGACACTTGCGGGAGAGTCACAGACACTTGCGGGAGAGTCATAGACACTTGCGGGAGAGTCATAGACACTTGCGGGAGAGTCATAGACACTTGCGGGAGAGTCATAGACACTTGTGGGAGAGTCATAGACACTTGCGGGAGAGTCATAGACACTTGCGGGAGAGTCATAGACACTTGCGGGAGAGTCATAGACACTTGCGGGAGAGTCATAGACACTTGCGGGAGAGTCATAGACACTTGCGGGAGAGTCATAGACACTTGCGGGAGAGTCATAGACACTTGCGAGAGAGTCATAGACACTTGCGGGAGAGTCACAGACACTTGCGGGAGAGTCACAGACACTTGCGGGAGAGTCACAGACACTTGCGGGAGAGTCACAGACACTTGCGGGAGAGTCATAGACACTTGCGGGAGAAGGTCACAGACACTTGCGGGAGAGTCACAGACACTTGCGGGAGAGTCACAGACACTTGCGGGAGAGTCACAGACACTTGCGGGAGAGTCATAGACACTTGCGGGAGAGTCACAGACACTTGCGGGAGAGTCACAGACACTTGCGGGAGAGTCACAGACACTTGCGGGAGAGTCACAGACACTTGCGGGAGAGTCACAGACACTTGCGGGAGAGTCACAGACACTTGCGGGAGAGTCAAGACACTTGCGGGAGAGTCACAGACACTTGCGGGAGAGTCAAAGACACTTGCGGGAGAGTCACAGACACTTGCGGGAGAGTCACAGACACTTGCGGGAGAGTCACAGACACTTGCGGGAGAGTCACAGACACTTGCGGGAGAGTCACAGACACTTGCGGGAGAGTCACAGACACTTGCGGGAGAGTCACAGACACTTGCGGGAGAGTCACAGACACTTGCGGGAGAGTCATAGACACTTGCGGGAGAGTCACAGACACTTGCGGGAGAGTCACAGACACTTGCGGGAGAGTCACAGACACTTGCGGGAGAGTCATAGACACTTGCGGGAGAGTCACAGACACTTGCGGGAGAGTCACAGACACTTGCGGGAGAGTCATAGACACTTGCGGGAGAGTCACAGACACTTGCGGGAGAGTCATAGACACTTGCGGGAGAGTCACAGACACTTGCGGGAGAGTCACAGACACTTGCGGGAGAGTCATAGACACTTGCGGGAGAGTCACAGACACTTGCGGGAGAGTCACAGACACTTGCGGGAGAGTCATAGACACTTGCGGGAGAGTCACAGACACTTGCGGGAGAGTCATAGACACTTGCGGGAGAGTCACAGACACTTGCGGGAGAGTCACAGACACTTGCGGGAGAGTCACAGACACTTGCGGGAGAGTCACAGACACTTGCGGGAGAGTCATAGACACTTGCGGGAGAGTCACAGACACTTGCGGGAGAGTCACAGACACTTGCGGGAGAGTCACAGACACTTGCGGGAGAGTCACAGACACTTGCGGGAGAGTCACAGACACTTGCGGGAGAGTCAAGACACTTGCGGGAGAGTCACAGACACTTGCGGGAGAGTCACAGACACTTGCGGGAGAGTCACAGACACTTGCGGGGAGAGTCATAGACACTTGCGGGAGAGTCACAGACACTTGCGGGAGAGTCACAGACACTTGCGGGAGAGTCACAGACACTTGCGGGAGAGTCACAGACACTTGCGGGAGAGTCACAGACACTTGCGGGAGAGTCACAGACACTTGCGGGAGAGTCATTACTACTGTTGTTGTATTATTTACATTAAAACTGTTGTTGTTTTGTCTTCAGTACTATTATTGTATCGTCTACAGTGCTACTGTTGTTGTATTGTCGTCAGTATTACTATTGTTGTGTCGTCTACAGTGCTACTGTTGTTGTATTGTCGTCAGTATTACTATTGTTGTATCGTCTACAGTGCTACTGTTGTTGTATTGTCATCAGTACGTAAGTTGTTTAGGTAAGACACATATGCAACAGTTGGGTATCTTTATTTCGAAACGTTTCGCCTACACAGTAGGCTTCTTCAGTCGAGTACAGAAAAGTTGATAGAAGCAGAAGAGACTTGAAGACGATGTAATCAGTCCATCACCCTTAAAGTTTTGAGGTGGTCAGTCCCTCAGTCTGGAGAAGAGTATTGTTCCATTGTCTGGAATAATATGGAGTTGAAGTGATAGGATGGAGCCTTATATAGCGCCAGGTGAGACGTAGATCACTAGTAGAGTAAGAATGTAGACATTGAGAGGTCAGGTCCCTCTCAAGTGAGAAAAACTGGATTTGAGAGGGACCTGACCTCTCATTGTCTACATTCATACTCTACTAGTGATCTACGTCTCACTTCCTGGCGCTATATAAGGCTCCATCCTATCACTTCAACTCCATATTATTCCAGACAATGGAACAATACTCTTCTCCAGACTGAGGGACTGACCACCTCAAAACTTTAAGGGTAATGGACTGATTACATCGTCTTCAAGTCTCTTCTGCTTCTATCAACTTTGCTGTACTCGACTGAAGAAGCCTACTGTGTAGGCGAAACGTTTCGAAATAAAGATACCTAACTGTTGCATATTTGTCTTACCTAAACAACCTGTCGGTATTTTATACCATTTTATAGTACGTAAGTTGTCATATAGTCTTAAGTAATACTATTCATCTGTCTACGGTACTACTGTTGTATTGTTATCGGTACTACAGTATTGTAGTGTCTACAGTATTACTGTTGTTTTGGCTTCAACACTAAAGTTGTTGTATTTTCTACAGTACTACTGTTGTTGTATTGTCATCATTACTACTGTTGTTGTACTGTCATGTTGCATCACCTGTATGGGACCCGAGGTTTACAATTATTATTGTCTGTATATAATTTCCTTTTCACTAAATATTACATGGATGATATCTTCATTAGCAGCTACAACGAAGATGTCTTGCTGTATATTATTATCTGGCCCTATATTATTACGTATGTAAATAGGCAGGACGTGATTTTGTTGAATTATGTTGGAAACAGCCATTATTATGGTAAGATTGTTAGGAACTATCGGTCTCTCGTGGGAGTTCTGTGAACCGACTTGATGTAAGGCTTGGAGGCGTTGCCTGGGTCAGTCCCTGACTGCCTGTAACTCAGGAAACATCTCCCTCTCCTCTAAATGTTTGATTAGACTTGAGTTTTGGGTAGAAGAAGGTTTCGTTGGTGAGCCGGAACCTGTTTCTCGTTACTCTGAGTATCCGTGAAGAACTCTGTTATTCCCAGACATAGTGATTTTGATTTTGACTAATGTTGTTTCTCTTTCTGACATTCTAAAGTAAAGCTTTTGGTTTAACTGTATAATTTCTATGTATTACCGTAGTCTAGAACTGTGTTGGGCCGAACTTAACATAGGTATGAAGGAAGTGGTACGACTTCTGTAGAGATTCCTTTGAAGATCTCTGTTGGGCTTGATAAATTTCTCTCTTTTTTCCTGCACCGTTGTGATTGTTACATTCTGATGTTTCTACATATGTCTTTACCTTCGTGTAAGCTCTTTCTTCGTAGGTAACTATGACTGTAATGATATGTTATTCGAAGAATTATGATTAATCTTGCTTTGGCTTAATTACTAGTCTAGCCACGTCAAGGCATTACTCGTTCTTGGAAATTACTGGACTTTCATATATATAAATATATGTAAATTATGTAAGACTTGTATCTATGAGAATATGACTGTAATAAAGCATTCTCAAAGTTGTACTATAAGTCAAGTACCTTCAGCACTGTAGTACCAACAGTAATATTCTGTATTACTCAACGAGAGAGAGAAAAACTTCGTATCACACTCCATGTAATATTAATCTTTGTAGACACTTTTATATTAAAAATATTGAATATAATCTAGAATTATGGTATTTCTACCAAAGGACATTTAGTCCTGTCTTTGATCCAACTGCTTGTTACGACAGAGAAACTCATTACAGCATAAATACATAGAGTGACTCTTTCAAGACCACCCTGGAGTTACCTGCACTCTTTAATTATGTAACCCAGCAACACATCAATTTTCTTTTGTAACATGTCTTCAGTGTTGAAGTTGTTGTATTGTCTTCAGTACTACTGTTGTTGTATTGTCTTCAGTACTACTGTTGTTGTATTGACTACGGTAATAGTGTTGTTGTATTTTCTTCAGTACTACTGTTGTTGTATTGACTACGGTAATAGTGTTGTTGTATTGTCTTCAGTACTACTGTTGTTGTATTGTCTTCAGTACTACTGTTGTTGTATTGTCTTCAGTAATACTGTTGTTGTATTGTCTTCAGTACTACTGTTGTTGTATTGTCTTCAGTACTACTGTTGTTGTATTGTCTTCAGTACTACTGTTGTTGTATTGTCTTCAGTACTACTGTTGTTGTATTGTCTTCAGTACTACTGTTGTTGTATTGTCTTCAGTACTACTGTTGTTGTATTGTCTTCAGTACTACTGTTGTTGTATTGTCTTCAGTACTACTGTTGTTGTATTGTCTTCAGTACTACTGTTGTTGTATTGTCTTCAGTAATACTGTTGTTGTATTGTCTTCAGTACTACTGTTGTTGTATTGTCTTCAGTACTACTGTTGTTGTATTGTCTTCAGTACTACTGTTGTTGTATTGTCTTCAGTACTACTGTTGTTGTATTGACTACGGTAATAGTGTTGTGTTGTTTTCATTGCTACAGTGGTTGTAGTGTCTACAGTATTACTGTTGTATATAGTCTTCACTACTACTGTTGTTGTATTATCTTCATTACTACTGATGTTGTATTGTCTACTGTACAACTGTATTGTTTCAGTACTAAAGTTGTTGCATTGTCTTCAGTACTACTGTTGTTGTATTATCTTCACTACTACTGTTGTTGTGTTGTGGCCTGGTGGTTAACGCTCTCGCTTCACACGGTGAGGGCCTGGGATCGATTCCCAGCCAGAGTAGAAACATTGGACGTGTTTCTTTCAACCTGTTGTCTATGTTCCCCATCAGTAAAATGGGTACCTGGGTGTTAGTCGACTGGTGTGGGTCGCATCCTGGGACACTGACCTAAGGAGGCCTGGTCACAGACCGGGCCGCGGGGGCGTTGACCCCCGGAACTCTCTCCAGATAAACTCCAGATAAACTGTTGTTGTATTGTCTTCACTACTACTGTTGTTGTATTGTCTTCACTACTACTGTTGTTGCATTGTCTTCAGTACTACTGTTGTTGTATTGTCTTCAGTACTACTGTTGTTGTATTGTCTTCAGTACTACTGTTGTTGTATTGTCTTCAGTACTACTGTTGTTGTATTGTCTTCAGTGCTACTGTTGTTGTATTGTCTTCAGTACTACTGTTGTTGTATTGTCTTCAGTACTACTGTTGTTGTATTGTCTTCAGTAATACTGTTGTTGTATTGTCTTCAGTACTACTGTTGTTGTATTGTCTTCAGTACTACTGTTGTTGTATTGTCTTCAGTACTACTGTTGTTGTATTGTCTTCAGTACTACTGTTGTTGTATTGTCTTCAGTAATACTGTTGTTGTATTGTCTTCAGTACTACTGTTGTTGTATTGTCTTCAGTACTACTGTTGTTGTATTGTCTTCAGTACTACTGTTGTTGTATTGTCTTCAGTACTACTGTTGTTGTATTGTCTTCAGTACTACTGTTGTTGTATTGTCTTCAGTATACTGTTGTTGTATTGTCTTCAGTATACTGTTGTTGTATTGTCTTCAGTACTACTGTTGTTGTATTGTCTTCAGTACTACTGTTGTTGTATTGTCTTCAGTACTACTGTTGTTGTATTGTCTTCAGTACTACTGTTGTTGTATTGTCTTCAGTAATACTGTTGTTGTATTGTCTTCAGTACTACTGTTGTTGTATTGTCTTCAGTACTACTGTTGTTGTATTGTCTTCAGTACTACTGTTGTTGTATTGTCTTCAGTACTACTGTTGTTGTATTGTCTTCAGTAATACTGTTGTTGTATTGTCTTCAGTAATACTGTTGTTGTATTGTCTTCAGTACTACTGTTGTTGTATTGTCTTCAGTATATTTGTGTATTGTCTTCATACTACTGTTGTTGTATTGTCTTCAGTACTACTGTTGTTGTATTGTCTTCAGTACTACTGTTGTTGTATTGTCTTCAGTACTACTGTTGTTGTATTGTCTTCAGTACTACTGTTGTTGTATTGTCTTCAGTACAGATAAACACGCGTTAAAAACACCTGATAAAAATTGTCAAACAAAAACACACATTCAAACGACACTGTTTTTTTCTTTCTTTTTTTTTTGACAATAAAAATTAATTGATGGAGGGATACGTCAGACCTCTTTTGTCTGCTTTGGTTGTTTGGTTTGTGTGTTTGGTTTAGTATTCTCCCCGGGTAGGCCTCATCTTCCCTTGTAGGCCTCCACTTCCCTTGTAGGCCTCCCCTTTGGGAGATTCTGAAGAGAAGTTGCAGAGGTTGGTGACCGAGTTTGGAAGGGTGTGTAATGAAGGAAATTAAAAGTGAACATAGGAAATGCGAGGTGATAAGAATAACAAAATAAATAGGTAATGAATGATTGGATATCAGATTGGAGGAAGAGAGTATGGAGGAGGTGAATGTATTCAGATATTTGGGAGTGGACGTGTCAGCGGATGGGTCTATGAAAGATGAGGGGAAAAAGGTGAGTGGTGCGCTGAGGAGTCTGTGGAGACAAAGAATGTTATCCATGGAAGCAAAGAAGGTAATGTATGAAAGTATAGTTATATCAATGTTCTTATATGTGTGTGAAGCATGGGTGGTGAATGTTGCAACAAGGAGAAGGCTGGAGGCACTGCAGATGTCATGTCTGAGAGCAATACATGGTGTGAATATAATACAGAGAATTCGTAGTTTGGAAATTAGGAGGTATGGGGTTACTAAAATTATCATCCAGAGGGCTGAGGAGGGGTTATTGAGGTGGTTCGAACATTTTGAGTAGATGGAACAAAATAGAATGACTTGAAAGGTGTTTCATTCTGTAGTGGAGGGAAGGCGGGGTAGGGGTCACCCTTGGGAAGGTTGGAAAGAGGGGGTAAAGGATGTTTTATGTGCGAGGGGCTTAGACTTCCAGCAGGCATGCGTGAGCGGTTTAGATAGGAGCGAGTGGATACGAATGGTTTTTATGACTTTACATGCTGCTGTAGTGTGAGCAGGATAACATTTATTAAGGGATTTAGTGAAACCGGTAGGTCGGACATGAGTCCTGGAGGTGGGAAGTACAGTGTCTGCACTCTGAAGGGCGGCCGTTTATATGCTGAAGTTTTTTTTTTAACTGGAGTGTAGGCACGCCTCTGGCAAGACAGTGATGGAGGGAATAATAATGAAAGAGTTTCTTATTTTTCGGGTCGCCCTGCCTTGATGGGAGAAGGCCGATGTGTTAATAACAATAAAAATATATATATATATATATATATATATATATATATATATATATATATATATATATATATATATATATATATATATATATGTCGTACCGAATAGATAAAACTGGTCAATTAGCAAGAACTCATTTAAAATTAAGTCCTTTTTTCATTTATGTTAAGGTAAAAATTAATAATTTTGTATCAGAAAAACCTTAGAACACTTATTATAACCTTATTATAACCTTATTATAACCTTATTATTACCTTATTATAACAAGCTCATTTTAATTTAGCCTAATCCAACTAAATATATTTTAGATAAGTTTACAGTAATTTAATATAAGCAAACACAATTAAATATTTTTTTTTCTTTAGGTTCGGAATGATTTTTGCGAAATTATTGCATACATAAATATTCGCTCGCCTTATCGCCTTATTCGGCAAGAGGAGCATTACTATTTAAGCCAAAATCTCAAGTTGTGTCTATCTATTTATATATATATATATATATATATATATATATATATATATATATATATATATATATATATATATATATATATATATATATATATATATATATATAATGTGTGTATTCCAGAAGCGTTTGCGTATACCAAAAGTATGCAGCAGTAGACATACTAGCAGTGAGTTACTGAGGCTCCTGGGAAATGTAGGAGAAGTGGGAGTTGTGCCCCGTGGAGGTTCTCAGTGGAGGTTCTCAGTGGAGGTTCTCAGTGGAGGTTTTGTGTGTGGAGAACACTGAACACAGTGTAACCCAAGTGAAAGATGACGTACGTGGGGGGAAATGTTGATTTTCTGCATGTGATGGTGGAAATGTTCCGTTCTCTTGTGGCTGAGTGTGTGTCTTAAAGTCCTTTATTATTTTTGAATACTGAATGACGGATAGTATATAAGTGACTGTTGAAGGAAGTGATAACTGTAACAGTGATATTTTGTTAATCACTTTCAACATCAACAGTCAGACGTAAGTATTTAGACACCAACACTTAGACATTGACACACTATGATCATTTCATCATTTACTGCACCAGGAAAATCACTAGGGATAGGATAGGCCTACACAGGACAATAACAATGAGGTCAACTAGAAACTACAGTAAAGAAACACTGGTAAATAGGCTACACAATTGTGACTGGACAGAGATAACAAGTTGCACGGACGTAAACGATGTCTGGGAAAATTTCAAAACAATGTTCACTACCATCCTTGATAATATTGCTCCAGTTAAAGAGGTTAGGATTAAACGAAGAACTGAACCCTGGATGACTACTGAGATATTAGATAATATGAAATTCAGAGACCAGCTGCTAGAAGCTTTCAGGCAAATAGGATATTGCAGCACTAAATGAATTCCGAAGGTTGAGGAACAGAGTGCAGAGGCTTATATAAGGAGCAAAGGCAAGGCACTATTGCTCAAAAATTGAAGAGCACAAGAATAACCCCAGAAAACTCTGGCAACAATTAAAACAGTTGGGGTATAGCCATAAGCCCGTAGATACATCTAACGTAGCACTAAATATCGATAACGAGGTATGCCACGAAGCAACTAAAGTGGTAAATTGTTTTAATTCCTACTACACATCTGTCGCATCAACACTAGTAAGTAAACTACCGGCTGCATCAGATACCTAAACACAGATTCTGGTAAGTTTTAAACATACTATACCAAACAGTTGTCAACTAGTAAGTGTATCTCATGACTTCGTGCAAAAAAGAACTAAGCAGGTTAAACCCAACTAAGAGCACTGGCCCGGATAACATCCCGTCTAAATTCCTGAAAGATGGATCCTCTGAATTGTCAGTCCCCATTACTCACATAATAAATTTGTCCATCATCACTAATACCGTCCCGGAGGGGTTCAAGGAGGCCAGAGTCACTCCTATCTTCAAGAAAAATAGTAGGTCTGATGTCAGCAACTATAGGCCTGTTAGTATACTCAGTTTAAGATCCAAAATTCTCAAGTGGGTGGTGTACTGTTAATTAGTTAAGTTTCTTAATGACAACAACATTCTTCATAGTTACCAGTCAGGCTTCAGGAGATCTTACTCAACCGTCACCTCCCTAATTAATCTGATGGATCACATGAGAACTTAAAGGCCTTAGATACTGTCAACCAAAATAAATTATGTAAGAAACTTCAAGCTATCGGCATAGGTTATGTAGACTGGTTTAAGTCCTACCTTAGTAACAGGACACAAATTGTCAAAAATCAACAAAACAGAATCAGAATCCATGTGGAGTTCCCCAAGGTAGTATTCTGGGTCCCTTATTATTCTTATGTTATGTAAACGACATGCCCATCAGTGTCAAGTGTAAACTCCTACTGTATGCAGATGACAGTGCTCTGTTAGTGTCAGGTAAATATCCACAAGATATAACTAATGTATTAACACTGGAACTGGAATCCTGCAGCAAATGGTCAGAAGACAACAAACTATCGTTAGATCTCGGGAAAACGGAAGCCATTCTCTTTGGCACGAAACATAAACTGAGAAGGTAAATAATTCTATTGTCCGGTGTAATGGGGAACCCATCACTTCAGTTTACTCAGTAAAATATCTGGGAATCCCTTTGATCATGCATGTCAAAAGAATTGATAGGGAACAGTGTAGTAAAGAATTCGAATGCCAGATTGAAGTTCCTCTACAGACAAGCACAGTGTCTACTTACTGAGGTTCGCAGGACCCTATACAATGTCTTCATGGTACTCTGCCTTGACAAAAAAAACTGAAAGATAGACTACAAATCACCCAGAACAAAATGGTAAGATTCATCCTGGACCTGGGTCCAAGAGCACATGTTGGCCAGGATGAATTGCAACAACTGGATATGCTGAATGTTGAAGACAGAGTAAAACAACTGGAGCTAAATCATGTTTATAAAATTGCTCACAAACAGTGTCCAGAATATCTTGCTGTCAATTTTGTCAAGGTTGGGAACCAAAGCAATCATAGTACTAGGGGGAGAGAGCACAACTTTGTAGTACCCACAGTCAGTGGCTAGACTTCAAACACCTTTTATTGTACAGCAATAAAGGAATGGAGCAGACTGCCCGCACATGTCAAAGCCAGTCATAGCATGAACCAGTTCAAGAAGACTGCCAGAAGGTGCCTAATGAATGTAACGACAGAAAGAGAGGAGAATAATTTTTTTATTGTTTTAGCTAACACACATGTATATATAAATAACTCATTTTACCTTATTCCCATTAATAAGATATTAATAAGATATTATCTTCTTTATAGTATAATAATAAGATATTATCTCTTTTCAGGTCTAATAATAAGGTATTAAAAGGACCCCATTGGAAATAAGTCACTGACTTTTTTGGGTTATCCCAGGTTCTCTACACATATGTGCTATGTATGACAAGCTGTGTAATGGTATTTGTGTATACTTACATAATCTTACTAACACTTTGACGTCAACACTCAGACGTCACTTCTAAGAGATATTTATGAATCTTGTCTCTTAGGAAGAAAAAGCTTAGTGACTGGTAACAGGTGTGAGACAACGAGATGTGAGACAACGAGATGTGAGACAACGAGGTGTGAGACAACGAGATGTGAGACAACGAGGTGTGAAGCAACAAGGTGTGAAGCAACGAGGTGTGAAGCAACGAGGTGTGAAGCAACGAGGTGTGAAGCAACGAGGTGTGAAGCAACGAGGTGTGAAGCAACGAGGTGTGAAGCAACGAGGTGTGAAGCAACGAGGTGTGAAGCAACGAGGTGTGAAGCAACGAGGTGTGAAGCAACGAGGTGTGAAGCACTGAATATGTTTGGAGGGATCACTTGTAACATCTTGTGTCTGCTGCTGCTGCTGCCTCGCCTGGTGCTGTGTCTGCTGCTGCTGCTGCCTCGCCTGGTGCTGTGTCTGCTGCTGCTGGCTCCATCCTTGCCACCCGTGTACTCTACACCCCATCCAGGTGAGTACGCTACATCCCGTGCACTATACACTACACCCAGGTAAGTAAACTGCCTTCGGTGCACTCTACACCCAGGAAAGTACACTACCTCCCGAGCACTTTATAACCCAAGAGAGTACACTGCCTCCAGTGCACAGACATACAGGTGCACACAGCTTATCGCTGCACCAATGATACAGACATACAGGCATACAGGTGCACACAGCTTATCGCTGCACCAATGATACAGACATACAGGTGCACACAGCTTATCGCTGCACCAATGATACAGACATACAGGTGCACACAACTTATCGCTGCACCAATGATACAGACATACAAGTGCACACAACTTATCGCTGCACCAGTGATACAGACATACAGGTGCACACAACTTATCGCTGCACCAGTGATACAGTCATACAGGTGCACACAAATAGTTAAATGAACAAATGAAGTCAAACATCAGTTTAAATCCAACATACACTTTATTTACTGTACAAAATGCATAGCATGGGTACCATGCCAAGATCAGATGATGGCTGGGCTTATTACTACTCTGGCTGGACCTTCTCCATCACTTTGATGTGATGCTGGTTGCTCTTCATGAGGTGCTCCTGCTAGTGGCGCTGCAACAAGAAGATTGCCAGTGTTTTCCATGGGAAGGTCCGACCTTGATTCTCTCCTCAAACTTGATGGCATGTGCTGGGTGTTTCCTCTTAACATGCGACTTCAAGTTGTAGAGGATGGCCGCCTGTCACTTGATGATGGTCTCCTTGGGCTGGCACAGGAAGTACAAAATATTGGCGTTCTTCGTATCCCTTGACTTGAGGACGAAATAGTCATCCAGGTGGAGCTACGGGTTCTGCGACTCCTGGTCCTCAGCCTGAGCGACCTCTGCTTCAACCACAGCCGCTGCAGACTCCTCAACAACGCCCTCAGCCTGAGCGACCTCTGCTTCAACCACAGCCGCTGCAGACTCCTCAACAACACCCTCAGGCGGAGCAGAAACGTCTCCCCTGTTCATAACGGTAAGTGGCAACGCACCCCGGTGATCGCTGACACTGTAAGACTATAAGAATGCTTCTCAGATGCTGCTGCTGCTGCTGCGTTGACAAGTCACCAACAGCGCGCATGACTGTCTGTTGGAGAAACGCCCACAACAGACAGGAACAAGACGTGCGCCGTTGTAAAGGCGTTACTTTCCGGCTACCAACAACACGTGATTTTTTTTTAGCGGATTCAAAGTTAGCAGAACTTTATTCAGCGGAAGCTGAATAAAGTATAATATAACGTACTCTTCACTGGCCACTGTACTGATGGTGTTACAGGATCTGGTGGTGTCACTGTATCTACCATTGTCACTGTATGTGCCAGTGTCACTGCATCTACCAGTGTCACTGTATCTGCCAGTGTCACTGTATCTGCTGGTGTCGCTGGGTGCAGAGAGATACTAGCTGCCAGGTATCCCTGGCAACACCTGTGTTACTTGACAAGTTATTGCTAAACACCTAGGTGCAGAGGGATACTAGCTGCCAGGATATCCCCTGGCAAACACCGTCAATTATAGATCTAACTCACTCAGTCTTGTAAGATGTGATTCACGGGGAGACTTTGATGAAGCGAGATGACGAACAGAGAGAAGGAAGGAAGGAGGGTAGGAAAGAGGGTAGGAAGGAGGGAAGGAAGAAGGGTAGGAAGGAGGGAAGGAAGAAGGGAAGGAAGGAGGGAAGGAAGGAGGGAAGGAAGGAGGGAAGGAAGGATGGAAGGGAGGAGGGAAGGAAGGAGCGAACGAAGGAATGAAGGAAGGAGGGAAGGAAGGAGGGTAGGAAGGAGTGAAGGAAAGAGGGTAGGAAGGAGGTAAGGAAGGAGGGAAGGAAGGAGGAAAAGTAGGAGGGAAGGAAGGGGGAAAAAGGAAGGGGGGTAGGAGGAGGGAAGGAAGGAGGGAAGGAAGGGGGAAGGAAGGAGGGAAGGGAAAGGGGAGGGAAGGAAGGAGGGAAGGAAGGAGAGAAAGAAGGAAGGAAGGAAGGAGGGGGGGGAAAGAAAAAGGGGAAAGGGAAGGAGAGAAGGAAGGAGGGTAGGAAGGAGGGAAGGAAGGGGGGAAGGAAGGAGGGAAGGAAAAAGGGAAGAAAGGACGGAAGGAAGGAGGGTAGGAAAAAGGGAAGGAAGGAGGGTAGGAAAGAGGGTAGGAAGGAGGGAAGGAAGGAGGGTAGGAAGGAGGGTAGGAAGGAGGGAAGGAAGGAGGGAAGAAAGAAGGATAGGAAGGAGGGAAGGAAGGGGGAAAGAGAGGAGGGTAGAAGGGAGGGAAGGAAGGAGGGAAGGAAGGAGGGTAGGAAGGAGGGAAGGAAGGAGGGAAGGAAGGAGGGAAGAAAGGGAGGATAGGAAGGAGGGAAGGAAGGAGGGAAGGGAGGAGGGTAGAAGGGAGGGAAGGAAGGAGGGAAAGAAGGAGGGAAGGAAGGAGGGTAGGAAGGAGGGAAGGAAGGAGGGAAGGAAGGAGGGAAGAAAGGAGGATAGGAAGGAGGAAGGAAGGAGGGAAGGGAGGAGGGTAGAAAGGAGAGAAGGAAGGAGGGAAAGAAGGAGGGAAAGAAGGAGGGTAGGAAAGAGGGTAGGAAAAAGGGTAGAAGGAGGGTAGAAAGGAGGGTAGGAAGGAGGGTAGGAAGGAGGGTAGGAAGGAGGTAGGAAGGAGGGTAGGAAGGAAGGTAGGAAAGAGAGAAGGAAGGAGGGAAGGAAGGAGGGAAGGAAGGAGGGAAGGAAGAAGGGAAGGAAGGAGGGAAGGAATGAGGGTAGGAAAAAGAATAGGAAGGAGGGTAGGAAGGAGGAAAGGAGGAGGGTAGGAAAGAAAAGAAGGAAGGAGGGAAGGAAGGAGGGAAGAAGAAGGGAAGGAAGGAGGGAAGGAAGGAGGGTAGGAAGGAGAGTAGGAAAGAGAGAAGGAAGGAGGAAAGAAGGAGGGAAATAAGGAGGGAAGGAAGAAGGGAAGGAAGGAGAGTAGGAAAAGAAAAGGGAAGGAGGGGAGGAAGGAGGGTAGGAAGGAGGGTGGGAAAGAAGAAGGAATGAGGGTAGGAAGGAGGATAGGAAAAAGGGTATGAAGGAGGGTAGGAAGAGAGAAGGAAGGAGGGTAGGAAGGAGGGTAGGAAAGAGAGAAAGAAGGAGGGAAGGAAGGAGGAAAGGAAGGAGGGTAGGAAGGAGGGTAGGAAGGAGAGAGGGAAGGATGGAAGGATAGTTGTTAAAGTTATCAGGTGATGACACAGTGTCAAACTCTGTGTCATAAGTCATGATGACACTGTGTCAAACTCTGTGTCATAAGTCATGATGACACTGTGTCAAACTCTGTGTCATAAGTCATGATGACACTGTGTCAAGCTCTGTGTCATAAGTCATGATGACACTTTTTGTCAAACTCTGTTTTCATAAGTCTTTGAGACACTGTGTCAAACTCTGTGTCATAAGTCCATGATGACACTGTGTCAAGCTCTGTGTCATAAGTCATGATGACACTGTGTCAACTCTGTGTCATAAGTCATGATGACACTGTGTCAAGCTCTGTGTCATAAGTCATGATGACACTGTGTCAAACTCTGTGTCATAAGTCATGATGACACTGTGTCAAGCTCTGTGTCATAAGTCATGATGCCACTGTGTCAAACTCTGTGTCATAAGTCATGATGACACTGTGTCAAACTCTGTGTCATAAGTCATGATGACACTGTGTCAAACTCTGTGTCATAAGTCATGATGCCCACTGTGTAAAAATTTGTGTCATAAGTCAGATGACACTGGGGTCAAACTCTGTGTCATAAGTCATGATGCCACTGTGTCAAACTCTGTGTCATAAGTCATGATGACACTGTGTCAAACTCTGTGTCATAAGTCATGATGACACTGTGCCCAAAACTCTGTGTCATAAGTCATGTTTCCACTGTGTCAAACTCTGTGTCATAAGTCATGATGACACTGTGTAAAAAACTCTGTGTCATAAGTCATGATGACACTGTGTCAAACTCTGTGTCATAAGTCATGATGCCACTGTGTCAAGCTCTGTGTCATAAGTCATCATAACACTGTGTCAACCTCTGTGTCATAAGTCATGATGACAGTGTCAAGCTCTGTGTCACAAGTCATGATGACACTGTGTCAAGCTCTGTGTCATAAGTCATGATGACACTGTGTCAAACTCTGTGCCATAAGTCATGATGACACCGTGTCAAACTCTGTGTCATAAGTCATGATGACACTGTGTCAAACTTTGTGTCATAATTCATGATGACACTGTGTCAAACTCTGTGTCATAAGTCATGATGACACAGTGTCAAACTCTGTGTTATAAGTCATGATAACCAGTGTCAAACTCTGTGTCATAAGTCATGATGACAATGTGTCAAACTCTGTGTTATAAGTCATGATGACACTGTGTCAAACTCTGTGTCATAAGTCATGATGACTCTGTGCCAAACTCTGTGTCATAAGTCATGATGACACAGTGTCAAACTCTGTGTCATAAGTCATGATGACACAGTGTCAAGCTCTGTGTCATAAGTCATGTGACACAGTTTTCAAGCTCAGTGTCAAAAGGGTCATGATGACACAGTGTCAAACTCTGTGTCATAAGTCATGATGACACTGTGCCCAAACTCTGTGTCATAAGTCATGATGACACTGTGTCAAACTCTGTGTCATAAGTCATGATGACACTGTGTCAAACTCTGTGTCATAAGTCATGATGACACTGTGTCAAACTCTGTGTCATAAGTCAGGGATGACACTGTGTCAAACTCTGTGTCATAAGTCATGATGACACTGTGTCAAACTCTGTGTCATAAGTCATGATGACACTGTGTCAAACTCTGTGTCATAAGTCATGATGGCACTGTGTCAAACTCTGTGTCATAAGTCATGATGACACTGTGTCAAGCTCTGTGTCATAAGCCATGATGACACTGTGTCAAACTCTGTGTCATAAGTCATGATGACACAGTGTCAAACTCTGTGTCATAAGTCATAATGACACAGTGTCAAGCTCTGTGTAATAAGTCATGATGACACTGTGTCAAACTCTGTCATAAGTCATGATGACATAGTGTCAAACTGTCATAAGTCATGATGACACAGTGTCAAGCTCTGTATCATAAGTCATGCTGATACAGTGTCAGACTCTGTGTCATAACTCATGATGACACAGTGTCAAGCTCTGTGTCATAAGTCATGATGACACTGTGTCAAACTCTGTGTCGTAAGTCATGATGACACTGTGTCAAACTCTGTGTCGTAAGTCATGATGACACTGTGTCAAACTCTGTGTCATAAGTCATGATAACCAGTGTCAAACTCTGTGTCATAAGTCATGATGACACTATGTCAAACTCTGTGTCGTAAGTCATGATGACACTGTGTCAAACTATGTGTCATAAGTCATGATGACACTGTGTCAAACTCTGTGTCATAAGTCATGATGACACTGTGTCAAACTCTGTGTCATAAGTCATGATGACACTGTGTCAAACCTGTGTCATAAGTCATGATGACACTGTGTCAAGCTCTTGTCTTTAAGCCATGATGACACTGTGTCAAACTCTGTGTCATAAGTCATGATGACACTGTGTCAAACTCTGTGTCATAAGTCATGATGACACTGTGCCAAACTCTGTGTTATAAGTCATAATAACCAGTGTCAAACTCTGTGTCATAAGTCATGATGACACAGTGTCAAACTCTGTGTCATAAGTCATGATGACACTGTGTCAAACTCTCTGTCATAAGTCATGATGACACAGAGTCAAACTCTGTGTCATAAGTCATGATGACATAGTGTCAATCTCTGTGTCATAAGTAATGCTGATACAGTGTCAGACTCTGTGTCATAACTCATGATGACACAGTGTCAAGCTCTGTGTCATAAGTCATGATGACACTGTGTCAAACTCTGTGTCGTAAGTCATGATGACACTGTGTCAAACTCTGTGTCATAAGTCATGATAACCAGTGTTAAACTCTGAGTCATAAGTCATGATGACACTGTGTCAAACTCTGTGTCGTAAGTCATGATGACACTGTGTCAAACTCTGTGTCATAAGTCATGATGACACTGTGTCATACTCTGTGTCATAAGTCATGATGACACTGTGTCAAACTCTGTGTCATAAGTTATGACGACACTGTGTCAAACTCTGTGTCATAAATCATGATGACACTGTGTCAAGCTCTGTGTCATAAGCCATGATGACACTGTGTCAAACTCTGTGTCATAAGTCATGATGACACAGTGTCAAACTCTGTGTCATAAGTCATGATGACACTGTGCCAAACTCTGTGTTATTAGTCATGATAACCAGTGTCAAACTCTGTGTCATAAGTCATGATGACACTGTGTCAAACTCTGTGTTATAAGTCATGATGACACTGTGTCAAACTCTGTGTCATAAGTCATGATGACACTGTGTCTAACTATGTGTCATAAGTCATGACACAGTGTCAAGCTCTGTGTCATAAGTCATGATGACACAATGTCGAACTCTGTGTCATAAGTCATGATGACACAATGTCAAACTCTGTGTCATAAGTCATAATGACACAGTGTCAAGCTCTGTGTCATAAGTCATGATGACACTGTGTCAAACTCTGTGTCATAAGTCATGATGACACAGTGTCAAACTCTGTGTCATAAGTCATGATGACACTGTGTCAAACTCTGTGTCATAAGTCATGATGACACTGTGTCAAACTCTGTGTCATAAGTTATGATAACAAAGTATCAAACTCTGTGTCATAAGTCATGATGACACTGTGTCAAACTCTGTGTCATAAGTCATGATGACACTGTGTCAAGCTCTGTGTCATAACCCATGATGACTCTGTGTCAAACTCTGTGTCATAAGTCATGATGACACAGTGTCAAACTCTGTGTCATAAGTCATGATGACACTGTGTCAAACTCTGTGTTATAAGTCATGATAACCAGTGTCAAACTCTGTGTCATAAGTCATTGATGACACTGTGCCAAACTCTGTGTCATAAGTCATGATGACACAGTGTCAAGCTCTGTGTCATAAGTCATGATGACACAGTATTAAACTCTGTGTCATAAGTCATGATGACACAGTGTCAAACTCTGTGTCATAAGTCATAATGACACAGTGTCAAGCTCTGTGTCATAAGTCATGATGACACTGTGTCAAACTCTGTGTCATAAGTCATGATGACAGTGTCAAACTCTGTGTCATAAGTCATGATGGCACAGTGTCAAGCTCTGTGTCATAAGTCATGCTGATACAGTGTCAAACTCTGTGTCATAAGTCATGATGACACAGTGTCAAGCTCTGTGTCATAAGTCATGATGACACAGTGTCAAACTCTGTGTCGTAAGTCATAACGATACAATGTCAAGCTCTGTGTCATAAGTCATGATGACACTGTGTCAAACTCTGTGTCATAAGTCATAATGGTACAGTGTCAAGCTCTGTGTCATAAGTCATAATGATACAGTGTCAAGCTATGTGTCATAAGTCATAATGACACACTATCAAACTCTGTGTCATAAGTCATAATGACACAGTGTCAAGCTCTGTGTCATAAGTCATAATGACACAGTGTCAAACTCTGTGCCATAAGTCATAATGACAGTGTCAAGCTCTGTGTCATAAGTCATAATGACACAGTGTCAATCTCTGTGTCATAAGTCATAATGACACAGTGTCAAGGTCTGTGTCATAAGCCATGATGACACAGTGTCAAACTCTGTGTCATAAGTCATAATGACACAGTGTCAAATCTGTGTCATAAGTCATAATGACACAGTGTAAAAACTCTTGTCATAAGTATAATGGTACAGTGTCAAACTCTGTGTCATAAGTCATAATGATACAGTGTCAAGCTCTGTGTCATAAGTCATGATGACACAGTGTCAAACTCTGTGTCATAAGTCATAATGATACAGTGTCAAGCTCTGTGTCATAAGTCATAATGACACAGTGTCAAGCTCTGTCATAAGTCATAATGACACAGTGTCAAACTCTGTGTCATAAGTCATGATAACACAGTGTCAAACTCTGAGTCATAAGTCATGATGACACTGTGTCAAGCTCTGTGTCATAAGTCATGATGACACTGTGTCAAGCTCTATGTCATAAGTTTGGTTTAATTCTCTACGACTCTAAGTATCAAGTTAACTTGGTTAAAACACTCATGTTAAATTTTATACAATTTTGAAAAATGTTTCTAGACATAAAAAATGTTTAAATTCTCTCCAAAATGGAAGGAAAAATTTGGAGCAGAAATTCCCGGCGTTTTAGAGGTAGTGAAGAGAGAATTTAATTCCGCCTCTGAACGATAATAAAAGATTTTCTGTAATTTTCTTACTCAGCCGCAAGTGTATGTGCAACACCTGTGTTGCAACACATACAGCACCTGTGTTGCTACACCTGCCATACCTCTGTTGCTACTCCTACAACACCTGTGTTGATACACCTGCAACACCTGTGTTGATACACCTGCAACACCTGTGTTGATACACCTGCAACACCTTTGATGCTACACCTGCAACACCTTTGATGCTACACCTGCAACATCTTTGTTGCTACACGTGCAACAACTGTGTTGCTACACCTGCGTTGCTATATCTGCAGCACTTGTGTTGCTACACCTGCAACACCTTTGATGCTACACCTGCAACACCTTTGATGCTACACCTGCAACATCTGTGTTGCTACACGTGCAACACCTGTGTTGCTACACCTGCGTTGCTATATCTGCAGCACTTGTGTTGCTACACCTGCAACACCTGTGTTGCTACACCTGCAACACCTGTGTTGCTACACCTGCAACACCTGTGTTGCTACACCTGCAACACCTGTGCTGCTACACCTGCGTTGCTATATCTGCACCACCTGTGTTGCTACACCTGCAACACCTGTGTTGCTACACCTGAACACCTGTGTTATTACTCCTGCAACACCTCTGTTGCTACACCTGCAACACCTGTGCTGCTACACCTGCGTTGCTATATCTGCACCACCTGTGTTGCTACACCTGCAACACCTGTGTTGCTACACCTGAACACCTGTGTTATTACTCCTGCAACACCTCTGTTGCTACACCTGCAACATCTGTGTTGATGCACCTGCAACACATGTGTTGATACACCTGCAACACCTGTGTTATCACTCCTGCAACACCTCTGTTGCTACACCTGCAACACCTGTGTTGATGCACCTGCAACACATGTGTTGATACACCTGCAACACCTGTGTTGCTACACCTGCAACACCTGTGCTGCTACACCTGCGTTGCTATATCTGCACCACCTGTGTTGCTACACCTGCAACACCTGTGTTGCTACACCTGAACACCTGTGTTATTACTCCTGCAACACCTCTGTTGCTACACCTGCAACATCTGTGTTGATGCACCTGCAACACATGTGTTGATACACCTGCAACACCTGTGTTATCACTCCTGCAACACCTCTGTTGCTACACCTGCAACACCTGTGTTGATGCACCTGCAACACATGTGTTGATACACCTGCAACACCTGTGTTGCTGCACCTACAACACCTGTGTTGCTTCACTTGTGTTCCTATACCTGCAACACCTGTGTTTGTACACTTGCAACACCTGTCTTGCTACACCTGCAACACCTGTGTTGCTACACCTACAACACGTGTGTTACTGTACCTGCAACACCTGTGTTGCTACATCTGTGTTGCTGTACCTGCTACATCTGCGTTGCTGTACCTGCAACACCTGTGTTGCTACACCTGCAACACCTGTGTTGCTACTACTGCAACACCTGTGTTGTCTACACCTGTGTTGCTGTACCTGCAACACCTGTGTTGCTACACCTGCAACACCTGTGTTGTCTACACCTGTGTTGCTGTACCTGCAACACCTGTGTAGCTGCACCTGCAACACCTGTGTTGCTGCACCTGCAACACTTGTGTTGCTACTCCTGCAACACCTGTACTGCTACACCTGCAACGTCTGTGTTGCTACACCTGCAACGTCTGTGTTGCTACACCTGCAACACCTGTGTTGCTACACCTGCAACACCTGTATTGCTACACCTGCAACACCTGTGTTGCTACACCTGCAACACCTGTGTTGCTACACCTGCAACACCTGTGTTGCTACACCTGCAACACCTGTGTTGCTACACCTGCAACACCTGTGTTGCTACACCTGCAACACCTGTGTTGCTACACCTGTAACACCTGTGTTGCTACACCTGCAACACCTGTGTTGCTACACCTGCAACACCTGTGTTGCTACACCTGTAACACCTGTGTTGCTACACCTGCAACACCTGTGTTGCTACACCTGTAACACCTGTGTTGCTACACCTGGGTGTTTTCTTACACCAGTATAATTGAGTAACTCTGTATGACACGCTCCCTTCATGGCATATCTCAGTATGTCGCAGACACCCCCCCCCTCCCCCCGATCACGCTATGGCGTCAATTCCAATTCCTCGGATCAAGACTGCATCAAGATTCGATTTTTATATCTTCTCAGTCGAGTAACTGAAATGTGGAGTTAGATATCCTTAGAGTTTAAGACTCTAGCACCCATTATTTTTTGGGGGGGGGTATCTTATCTAGTATACACATAAAGGACAGTATATGTACGTATAACATGTACTTGAGGAGCTTGTACAGTGTTAGACTGCCATTGTTTACAACATTGTAGTTTACTTGGAATAGTTAACACTGATTTAACGAGATATTTACCATGACAACCTGTGTTCTATCTAGTTGAGGAATAATATCTAAATGTACCTTGTTGTGTAAGAACTGTGTCAAAAGTCATCACTGTTTGCTACACGTGCAACTACTGTGTTACATAATCATGATGTTGAGCATCACTGTTGACACCGTGTCAACTCTGTAACAAGTCTATGATGTTACACTGCAACACTGTGTTGACACCGTGTCAAGCTCTGTGTTGCATAAATCATGTGTTAGAGTCATCACTGTTACACTGTGTCAGCTCCTGGTGTCTTTACAGCCATGTATGGTAGAGTCATCACTGTATGACACTGTGTCAACTCTCGTGTCATATTCATGATGTGTAGAGTCATCACCGTTGACACCGGGTCAAGTCATGTTCATAAGATCATCAGTTAGAGTCATCACTTTTGACGACTGTGTACAAGTCTCTTAGAGTCATAAGTCATATGTTGAGTATCACTGTTACACAATGTCAATGCGTTCATAATCATGATTGAGAGTCTCTACGTTGACCATGTTGTCAACTCTGTGTACAATTAAGTCATGATGTAATCATCACTGTTACACAATGTCAACTTGTGTCATAATCATGATGAGAGTCATCAATGTTGACACTGTGTCAACTCTGTTGTTAAGTCATGTGGAGAGTCATCACTGTTGACACCGTGTCAAGCTCTGTGTCATAAGTCATGATGGTAGAGTCATCACTGTTGACACAATGTCAAGCTCTGTGTCATAAGTCATGATGTTAGAGTCATCACTGTTGACACTGTGTCAAGCTCTGTGTCATAAGTCATGATGGTAGAGTCATCACTGTTGACACAATGTTAAGCTTTGTGTCATAAGTCATGATGGTAGAGTCATCACTGTTGACACTGTGTCAAGCTCTGTGTCATAAGTAATGTTGTTAGAGTTATCACTGTTGACACTGTGTCAAGCTCTATGTCATAAGTCATGTTGTTAGAGTCATCACTGTTGACACTGTGTCAAGCTCTGTGTCATAAGTCATGATTGTTAGTCTCACTGTTGACACATGTCAAGCCTGTGTCATAAGTCATGATGGTAGAGTCATCACTGTTGACACTGTGTCAAGCTCTGTGTCATAAGTCATTATGATTGAGTCATCACTGTTGACACAATGTCAAGCTCTGTGTCATAAGTCATGATGTTAGAGTCATCACTGTTGACACTGTGTGAAGCTCTGTGTCATAAGTCATGTTGTTAGAGTCATCACTGTTGACACTGTGTCAAGCTCTGAGTCATAAGTCATGTTGTTAGAGTCATCACTGTTGACACTGTGTCAAGCTCTGTGTCATAAGTCATGTTGTTAGAGTCATCACTGTTGACACTGTGTCAAGCTCTGTGTCATAAGTCATGATGTTAGAGTCATCACTGTTGACACCGTGTCAAGCTCTGTGTCATAAGTCATGTTGTTAGAGTCATCACTGTTGACACTGTGTCAAGCTCTGAGTCATAAGTCATGTTGTTAGAGTCATCACTGTTGACACTGTGTCAAGCTCTTTGTGTGTGTTGCTTCACCTCTTTATGTGTGTTGCTTGATCAGCGTGTGTTGCATCATCAGCGTGTGTTGCATCATCAGCGTGTGTTGCATCATCAGTGTGTGTTGCTTCATCAGCGTGTGTTGCATCATCAGCGTGTGTTGCTTCATCAGCGTGTGTTGCATCATCAGCGTGTGTTGCATCATCAGCGTGTGTTGCATCATCAGCGTGTGTTGCATCATCAGCGTGTGTTGCATCATCAGCGTGTGTTGCATCATCAGCGTGTGTTGCATCATCAGCGTGTGTTGCATCATCAGCGTGTGTTGCATCATCAGCGTGTGTTGCTTCATCAGCGTGTGTTGCATCATCAGCGTGTGTTGCATCATCAGCGTGTGTTGCATCATCAGCGTGTGTTGCTTCATCAGCGTGTGTTGCATCATCAGCGTGTGTTGCTTCATCAGCGTGTGTTGCATCATCAGCGTGTGTTGCATCATCAGCGTGTGTTGCATCATCAGCGTGTGTTGCATCATCAGCGTGTGTTGCATCATCAGCGTGTGTTGCATCATCAGCGTGTGTTGCATCATCAGCGTGTGTTGCATCATCAGCGTGTGTTGCTTCATCAGCGTGTGTTGCATCATCAGCGTGTGTTGCATCATCAGCGTGTGTTGCATCATCAGCGTGTGTTGCATCATCAGCGTGTGTTGCTTCATCAGCGTGTGTTGCTTCATCAGCGTGTGTTGCATCATCAGCGTGTGTTGCTTGATCAGCGTGTGTTGCATCATCAGCGTGTGTTGCATCATCAGCGTGTGTTGCATCATCAGCGTGTGTTGCATCATCAGCGTGTGTTGCTTCATCAGCGTGTGTTGCATCATCAGCGTGTGTTGCATCATCAGCGTGTGTTGCTTGATCAGCGTGTGTTGCTTGATCAGCGTGTGTTGCTTCATCAGCGTGTGTTGCATCATCAGCGTGTGTTGCATCATCAGCGTGTGTTGCTTGATCAGCGTGTGTTGCATCATCAGCGTGTGTTGCATCATCAGCGTGTGTTGCTTCATCAGCGTGTGTTGCTTGATCAGCGTGTGTTGCTTCATCAGCGTGTGTTGCTTCATCAGCGTGTGTTGCATCATCAGCGTGTGTTGCATCATCAGCGTGTGTTGCATCATCAGCGTGTGTTGCTTCATCAGCGTGTGTTGCTTGATCAGCGTGTGTTGCTTCATCAGCGTGTGTTGCTTCATCAGCGTGTGTTGCTTCATCAGTGTGTGTTGCATCATCAGCGTGTGTTGCTTCATCAGCGTGTGTTGCTTCATCAGTGTGTGTTGCATCATCAGCGTGTGTTGCATCATCAGCGTGTGTTGCTTCATCAGCGTGTGTTGCTTCATCAGTGTGTGTTGCTTCATCAGCGTGTGTTGCTTCATCAGTGTGTGTTGCTTCATCAGCGTGTGTTGCTTCATCAGCGTGTGTTGCTTCATCAGCGTGTGTTGCTTCATCAGTGTGTGTTGCTTCATCAGCGTGTGTTGCTTCATCAGCGTGTGTTGCTTCATCAGCGTGTGTTGCTTCATCAGTGTGTGTTGCATCATCAGCGTGTGTTGCATCATCAGCGTGTGTTGCTTCATCAGCGTGTGTTGCTTCATCAGCGTGTGTTGCTTCATCAGCGTGTGTTGCTTCATCAGTGTGTGTTGCATCATCAGCGTGTGTTGCATCATCAGCGTGTGTTGCATCATCAGTGTGTGTTGCATCATCAGCGTGTGTTGCATCATCAGTGTGTGTTGCTTCATCAGCGTGTGTTGCATCATCAGCGTGTGTTGCATCATCAGCGTGTGTTGCATCATCAGTGTGTGTTGCTTCATCAGCGTGTGTTGCATCATCAGCGTGTGTTGCATCATCAGCGTGTGTTGCATCATCAGTGTGTGTTGCTTCATCAGCGTGTGTTGCATCATCAGTGTGTGTTGCTTCATCAGCGTGTGTTGCATCATCAGCGTGTGTTGCATCATCAGCGTGTGTTGCATCATCAGTGTGTGTTGCTTCATCAGCGTGTGTTGCATCATCAGCGTGTGTTGCATCATCAGCGTGTGTTGCATCATCAGCGTGTGTTGCATCATCAGTGTGTGTTGCTTCATCAGCGTGTGTTGCATCATCAGCGTGTGTTGCATCATCAGCGTGTGTTGCATCATCAGCGTGTGTTGCATCATCAGCGTGTGTTGCATCATCAGCGTGTGTTGCATCATCAGCGTGTGTTGCATCATCAGTGTGTGTTGCTTCATCAGCGTGTGTTGCATCATCAGCGTGTGTTGCATCATCAGCGTGTGTTGCATCATCAGCGTGTGTTGCTTCCTCAGCGTGTGTTGCATCATCAGCGTGTGTTGCATCATCAGCGTGTGTTGCATCATCAGCGTGTGTTGCTTCATCAGCGTGTGTTGCATCATCAGCGTGTGTTGCATCATCAGCGTGTGTTGCATCATCAGTGTGTGTTGCTTCATCAGCGTGTGTTGCATCATCAGCGTGTGTTGCATCATCAGCGTGTGTTGCATCATCAGCGTGTGTTGCTTCCTCAGCGTGTGTTGCATCATCAGCGTGTGTTGCATCATCAGCGTGTGTTGCTTCATCAGCGTGTGTTGCATCATCAGCGTGTGTTGCATCATCAGCGTGTGTTGCATCATCAGTGTGTGTTGCTTCATCAGCGTGTGTTGCATCATCAGCGTGTGTTGCATCATCAGCGTGTGTTGCTTCATCAGCGTGTGTTGCATCATCAGCGTGTGTTGCATCATCAGCGTGTGTTGCATCATCAGTGTGTGTTGCTTCCTCAGCGTGTGTTGCATCATCAGCGTGTGTTGCATCATCAGTGTGTGTTGCTTCATCAGCGTGTGTTGCATCATCAGCGTGTGTTGCATCATCAGCGTGTGTTGCTTCATCAGCGTGTGTTGCATCATCAGCGTGTGTTGCATCATCAGTGTGTGTTGCTTCATCAGCGTGTGTTGCATCATCAGCGTGTGTTGCATCATCAGCGTGTGTTGCATCATCAGCGTGTGTTGCTTCATCAGCGTGTGTTGCATCATCAGCGTGTGTTGCTTCATCAGCGTGTGTTGCATCATCAGCGTGTGTTGCTTCATCAGCGTGTGTTGCATCATCAGCGTGTGTTGCTTCATCAGCGTGTGTTGCATCATCAGCGTGTGTTGCTTCATCAGCGTGTGTTGCATCATCAGCGTGTGTTGCATCAGCGTGTGTTGCATCATCAGCGTGTGAGTGTTGATTGCTACATCAATGTGTGTGCCGTCCTTCACTCTTGTTGTCCTCCTGACGTGGCTATATAACAACCTTGTGTCAGATTCTATCTTTCCATGCTATATTATTCTTTAATTCATGTTGAGCCTCTCGTCTCAGCCATGCATATTCATTTCTAGTTCTTCTGCTCAATTCCTTGTTTTCCTGAGTTATTAGCCGTCTATTTTCCCACACTGCCACATTTAGTTTAGGCCTCTCAACAACTCTCGGTCAGCCATGGGCTCGCTATATACTTCTCATCTGCCTCTCTGCACGTTGTGGCCTTGTGTTCCATCATTCCCTTGACTGTCTTTTCCTTTAGTTCTCTTCCCCACTGAACCTCATACAGAAATTGAATTATACCTGAATGGTCACAACTATCGATGGACCCTTCAAATGCAGTACCCATTTATGTCAGAACCACTCAGGATGAATAAGATTTCAGCTTTGCTGGTTCCTTTCCTTTCTCTGGTTGTGTCCCTAACATGTTGGTACATGAGGTTTTCCAGTACCACCTCCATCATCTTGGCTCTCCACGTTTCTAATCCCCCCATGTGACTCCATGTCTTCCCAGTCAATCTCCTTGTAGTTGAAATTCCCCATGACAAGTAACTATGTGCTGCCCATGTAGAGTCCTTATGGACACATCACCTAGTGTGTCCACCATCGCTCTGTTGCTCTAATCATATTTTTGTCCTCGTCTCATGTTGTTTAGTGGTGGGTTGTAAATCACTGCTACCACCGCCTTGGCACCCCCAGTCAGATATGTTTCTACTATGTAGTCATCTGCTTCTCCTTTTTCATTCCTCCCATCTCAAAACTCCTCAGGATCTGATAATAAGTCGGGAAGATCGCATCTGTTATCATCTCCATAATTTTTCTCCGTGAGTGTTACAATGTCTGGGGATACTTCCATTCGTTCATGCCACTCCACACTAATATTTGTTATTCCATCTGCATTGCGTGCGTGTGTGTGTGTGTGTGTGTGTGTGTGTGTGTGTGTGTGTGTGTGTGTGTGTGTGTGTGTATGTGTGTGTGTCAATTCACCTATTTATTGAGTACACACATAACTAAACATTAATTACCATAGACAGAACTGACACTTCTCTCAACTTAACCACCACCACCGAGCCACAAGACCCGCCCCGGGTACTGGCTTGTCAAGCCACCTAAAAATCCCAGTCTATAACTTCTAGCTTGCGCAATATTTATGATCGCAACTTTAGTAAAGTGTTGCACAAAGTTGCTTATAAGTTATACTTTTTGAGTTGAAGCAGCAGTGTGCAAGAAAATGTATTATTTACTGCCTCTACTACCAGTTTTACCGTATATGTTTATATATATATATATATATATATATATATATATATATATATATATATATATATATATATATATATATATATATATATGTATATATATATATATATATATATATATACTCTAAGTGGCCACTTTATTAAGTACACCTGTACACCAGCTTGTTAATGCAAATATCTAATCATTCAATCACGTGGCAATATCTTCAGTGCCTAACAGCATCCAGACATGGTCACGATATTCAACTGTTGTTCAGAATGAACATCAGAATGGTTAAGAAATGTGAAGTAAGTGACTGAGTAAGGAATGATTGTTGGTGCCAGACGGGATGGTCAGAATATCTCAGAAACTGCTGATCTGGTATTTTCACGCACAACAGTCTCCAGAGTTTACAGAAAACAGTCAAAAATTCAAAACATCAAATAAGCGGCAGTTCTGAGGGCGATTACGTCTTGATAATGGAAACTCTCGTATGAGGGTGACCAGACTGGTTCAAGGTGACAGCAATGTGAGAGTCACTCAAATAACCACACATTATAACAGTGGTATGCTAAAGAGTACCTCTCAACGCACACTGTCATAGCTTGAAGTAGATGGTCAGCAGCAGAAAACCTCACCGGGTTTCACTCCTGTCAGCTAATAACAGGAAACTGAGGCTACGGAAGACACAGACTTAACAGACTTGGACAGATGAAGACTGGAGAAACATGACCTTGTCTGACAAATCGTAATTTATGCTGCTACGTGCAGGTGGTAGGGTTAGAATTAGGCATAAACCTGTACTATGTGCTGATACGAGAGATTCGCAGATTGGATGTGTAGCGGACAAATCTGCAGCATCTGTGATGCTGTTATGTCAACATGAACCAGAATCTCTAAACAATGTTTCCGGCACACCTTACTGAATCCATTCTATGAAGAATTCGGGACGTTCTTGGGGCTCATTAAAGCCCTACCCAGTACTAGGATGGTGTACTTAATAAAGTGGCCACTGTGTGCATAAGCAATACAACCAAACTTTCGCCATTTTCAAATTTAAAAGCAACAGTGAAAATAAGATAAAATAAGACTTATAAAAGCTGAATATGACCTCACATTGACTTTACATATGAATTTACATTTAACTTCGCATGACTTTACATATGATCTCACATATAACATTACACATGACTTTACATATGACCTCACATACGACCTCACGTATGACCTCACATACAACCTCACATGTGACATCAAACATGACCTCACACATGACCTCACACATGACCTCACATATGACCTCACATATGACCACACATGACCTTACACAACACCTCACATATGACCTCATATGACCTCACATATTACCTCACATACGATCTCACATATGACCTCTCATACGATCTCATATGACCTCACATATGACCTCACGTATGACCTCACATATGACCTCAATTGACCTCATATGGCATCGCACATGACCTCCATATGACCTCACATATGACAACACACATGACCTCACATATGACCTCACATATAACTTCACATTTAACCCCAGTCACTGAACGTGAGAACGTAGTGAAGGTTTAGTCACATGTAATATTTTACAAGAGCGACAGGTCAGACATAGTTGATAATCTTCACAAATTCTATTATTTATAAATGATTCTAATTTATATAACCCTGAACTAATATTGGTATTGAAATCAATACGAATATTAGACTCGACTGCATAGACAGAGTATTAGACTCGTGTCCAGTTCTAATGCTATATTTATGTGGTTGTAATCTTAGTTTGAGGTTTTTTCCAGTTTGACCATAATAAACTTTATTGCATTTTGTACAGGGAATCTTGAACTGTAGAAGGAGAGGGTCAATGTCCCAACAGTCTAGTCCCAGATCAGGTCTCCTGGTGGATCAAGGCCTAATCAACCAGGTTGTTACTTCTGGCTGCGCACAGTCTGACGTACAAACCACTCTCCTGCAGGTCAGGAACTGATGTGAGGAGCTGGTCCAGTTCCTTCTTAAAGACACCAGAGGGAGAGTGTTGAAGAGTCGGAGACCTCTGACATTTAAAGAGTTCTCTCTTAGTGTACTCGTCGCTGCCCTGCCTTTAACTGGAGATAGATTGCACCGTCTGCCAAATTACTTTCACGTGGAGTGACTGCAGTGTGCAGGCTAGGAATTAGTCCCTCTAGGATTTTTTCATGTGTAAATTATGATGTACTTTTCTCTCTTACGTTTCAAGGAATACAGTTGCAGAGATTTCTGACGTTCCCAGTAGTTTAGTTGTTTGACTGTATACTGGCAATGAAAGCTCTTTGAATTGCATGTGACTGGCAGTAACAGCCTGGTTGATCAGGCCCTGATTTACCGAGAGTTCTGGTCATGGACCGGGTTCCAAGAGATTTGACCCCCGGAACACCCTCCAGGTAGTCTCCGGGTAATTTTTCCAGCTTAGCAATATGGTTTGCCTTTAAGGTGGCTGTCAGTATACAGCAGTACTCCAGCCTGGAGAGAACAAGTGACTTGAAGAGTATCATCAGTGACTCAGCATCTCTTGTCTTGAAAGTACTAGTTATCCAGCTTATTGTTTTCCTCGCGGTAGCAACAGCAACATTGTTGGGATCCTTGAATGTGAGATCTGACAACATCACTTCCAAATCTAGCGCAGCGAACTTTTTCTCTGCTGAACGATTACAGTTTATCGTGTACTTGGTTAGTCTTTATTTCCACTAGTCTTCCAAAGAGGGCAACTGAAATTTATCCTTATTGAACATCATATTTTTGCCTGAGGCTCACTGCAACGTTGAAACAGCAACACTTGATTTATAACCTCATAAAGATTCACTGTCTTCCACGGACGTCTCTGTCACTGATATTCTGGTGTCATCAGTAGAGGATGTTATGGCGCTATGATTTGTGTTTTTGTCTATGTCGGACATGAAAATAAGAAGCAGAAGTAGAGCAATACTGGGATGCCTTTTTAAGTTCACTGAGATATAGGGTACTGGTGTTACACAATACTGGGATGTCTTTTTTAAGTTCACTGAGATATAGGGTATTGGTGTTACACAATACTGGGATGCCTTTTTTAAGTTCACTGAGGTATAGGGTACTGGTGTTACACAATACTGGGATGTCTTTTTTAAGTTCACTGAGATATAGGGTACTGGTGTTACACAATACTGGGATGTCTTTTTTAAGTTCACTGAGGTATAGGGTACTGGTGTTACACAATACTGGGATGTCTTTTTTAAGTTCACTGAGGTATAGGGTACTGGTGTTACACAATACTGGGATGTCTTTTTTAAGTTCATTGAGGTATAGGGTACTGGTGTTACACAATACTGGGATGTCTTTTTAAGTTCACTGAGGTATAGGGTACTGGTGTTACACAATACTGGGATGTCTTTTTAAGTTCACTGAGATATAGGGTACTGGTGTTACACAATACTGGGATGCCTTTTTTAAGTTCACTGAGGTATAGGGTACTGGTGTTACACAATACTGGGATGCCTTTTTTAAGTTCACTGAGATATAGGGTACTGGTGTTACACAATACTGGGATGCCTTTTTTAAGTTCACTGAGATATAGGGTACTGGTGTTACACAAAACATCAAGTCAGTTAAATTGCAGCAAGGAAATAGGCTGGTTGTTGCACTGTCCAGGTGTCATGGTTGACACGAGAAGCCAATTACTTTTAGTGAAGGTGCACTCCCCTGACAGGTAATCGCACACCTGTCCTCGTTGATCACTGCTTGAGATTGAAAGTGAAGAAGCACTGCCATCAGTTTCACTGTTCAGATTCTAAGAAAAGATTTAGCTTTCTTGTTGTTTCTTAGGCATATTTTGAGAGGTCAGAGGTAAACAGTGAGAGTAGAGGTTCAAGATGTGCTCATAAAAATGGTAGTTACTGGTGCGATGTAAGTTCAACGACAGGTTGAAGATGGAGGTTCAGAGGGCGTGAAGCAGGTTTAATGACAGGTGTTGAACATGGAGGTTCAAAGGGTGTGAAGCAGGTTCAATGAGAGGTGTTGAACATGGAGGTTCAAAGGGTGTGAAGCAGGTTCAATGAGAGGTGACATGGAACAAAGTGGAAGCAGTTCAATGAGGGTGTTGAACAGAGGTTCAAGTTGAAACAGGTTCAATGAAGTTTGAACATGGAGGTTCAGAGGGTGTGAAGCAGGTTCAATGAGAGGTGTTGAACATGAAGGTTCAGAGGGTGTGAAGCAGGTTCAATGAGAGGTGTTGAACATGAGGTTCAGAGGGTGTAAAGCAGGTTCATGAGAGGTGTTTGAATAAGGATGAGACAATAGAGTGTTTAAGGGCGTCAGCGCCCGCGCTGACAGCTAGGCTCGTGGTGTTGAATTGAGGCCATAGATTATTAGGGTTTACGCCCGCGCTGCCACAATGACAGGCTCGGAACATCAGGCTGACAATCAGTTTATTTATGCCGGCTGCCACATCCCGTACGAACCACAGCTAGCTGATAGTTCGATTTTGGGTGCTGTTCAATCTTCTGAAGACAGCAGGTTCTTAAGACAGCCATAGTGTGCTGAAGAAGCAGGTTGAAATCCCATTAGTTTCTGAGAGCAGTTGTGTCTAGTTCCCATTATGTGTTATCTCGTAGTGTACTCATGGCGCCCCTGCTTTTCATTGGGAGTATGTTGCACTTCATGCCGTGGGTTACTAGCTGAGTAGGTGAGTTATTGAGTAGGTGAGTTACTAACTGAGTAGGCAAATTAGTAACTGATTAGGTGAATTACTAACTGAGTAGGTAAGTTAGTAACTGAGTAGGTGAGTTACTGAGTAGGAGGGTTACTAACCCATTAGGTGGGTAGTAGTCTCCAGTAGCACTGTCACTGACAGCCTCTCCAACGCGGCGCCTTAAACCACTCACTAACAGATGCCTTGTAACGTTGTAACGTTAATAATAATATATCTTTATTTCTACAATTACATGTACAAGGTATACAGACCATAGCTGACATCAATGACATACTACTATATAGAAAGCCTCTTGTTATACAGAGCATTTCGGGAATATTAGGTCAGTTTTTGTTCCAGAATGCGACCCACACCTGTCCACTAACACCCAGGTAATCATTTTACTGATGGGTTAACATGGACAGTAGGAGCCTTGAGGATACACGTCCTAATGTTTCCTGCCGTATCGGGAACTGAACCCGGAGGTCCTGGTTGAGGACCTCACACACTGAGGTCCGGGGTGAGGACCTCACACACTGAGGTCCGGGGCGAGGACCTCACACACTGAGATCTGGGGCGAGGGCCTCACACACTGAGGTCTGGGATGAGGACTTCACACACTGAGGTCCGGGGTGAGGACCTCACACACTGAGGTCCGGGGTGAGGACCTCACACACTGAGGTCCGGGGTGAGGACCTCACACACTGAGGTCCGGGGTGAGGACTTCACACACTGAGGTCCGGGTGAGGACCTCACACACTGAGGTCCGGGGAGAGGACCTCACACACTGAGCGCACTAGAGATCGAGTGACAGGACACCCAAGTTAGGTAACCAGCTTGACTGTAAGCCATGTTTGGAATCCTTCTGGCTACTGTATTTCTGTGTATATACCAGTGTTCAAGACTGGCAAGCAGAGTTTACTGCTGTGTTGAAGACTGGCAAGTAGAGTTTACAACTGTGTCGAAGACTGGCAAGCAAAGTTACTGAGTTTACGACTCTCCAGTCAGTAACCACAGACTAGGAATCTGCAGTACATAAATTTGGAACGATTTACTTGCTGGTTAGTGTGAAGTTAAGAGGCGATAGAGGAAGAAGTTAGAGGAGAGAGAGAGACAGACGACTGAGAAGAAATGAAGAGAGAAGAGACGAGAGAGAGAGAGGAGAGGAGAGAGAGAGGAGAAGAGAGAGAGAGAGAGAGAGAGACAGACAGACAAGAGACAGACAGACAGACAGACAGATAGAGAGATTAACTGGTCGAAGAATATGACACATACAAAATTTGAGAATCTATACTGAGGAAACGCTTCGCTAACCAGTGGCTTCTTCAGTTCAGTTTCGAGACAAACGGTGAGAGATGAGAAGTTTGAGGTAATCAGTCCCTCAGCCTGGAGTCGATGTATTCATCCCATCAATCTTAGGAAAAGTAGAGCATATGCTGGAGTGGCTTATATACTTCAGTCAGGTGGGTTGAAGCAGGAAGCGGAGTCACAGTAAGACACATCCACCAGTGTAAAAACCACGGTACGGGCGGGGATTGAACTCGCGGTGTTCGAGGAATCTAAAATATGATAAGCCAAAATATGTATTTGTAAATACATGAATGAAAGATACTTAGCTTAAGTGACAGCTCAAAGTCCTGGCAGCTACCCCCAGGTTGTTGTCTTGAGGAGTCGTAATGCTCCAGCCCTGGACTGTGGGAATTCAAGTAAGCATAAGTATATAATTGCCCCAGAGAAGCGTATATTTCAGCGTTTCACTTTATGAATTAATGCTAAATAGACGGACACTTACTTTTTTGGGCTCAATGGCCCGTGGATAATGAGATGTATTGGTAAATCTAGACACAGTACGCCCTAACTATCTGTTGCAGCCGACCTAACTAGGTGCGTAACTGACTAGACTTATCTGGGTATTTGTATCTGACCCGCAAATTGATTCCCTGGCTTGTGGTAGGGAAACTGTACCCCGGTATCCGATGTCTTGACTGAAGTAGTGTCTCACGGTTGCACTGTCTCTAACTGAAGACTGTTCTCAACACACACTTTTACACTACACCAGGATCAAGATTACTCTTTTCGTGGTAATTCACAACAGGAAGATCACAATTCACTGTGTTATAGGTCTACCGCGAATGTTTGAGAGTGTACAAGGGTCACACGCACTGTTCCTTTGTTTAGGTAATGCTCGCACTACACACGCTTCCCCTTCTTATCCTGAAGTCAAACTGCCTTCTGTCGCGCCCACTTTGCCCTGGACGCCGCTCTAAATCACTGACTTCACCATATTTCCCTTCTTGCTAAACATCGTCACAGTGTTCAATACAAGACAGCAGATTTCTTGATATCTAGTAATAGACGACAGTTGATTATTGTCCCACATTGTAGTAAAATGTTGCAGGGTTTTCCTATGATTTTCCTTCTTAAGTGAAGAGAGTTACTTTCCTCATTTCACTGTCAGTCGTATTACAGTAACACTACTCCGCAGAGGTGGCGCGAATTCCTTAACGCTCTTGGCCTCATACGGAATCAATTAAACTGTTTATGAGGAAGCAGGAGAGGCTATAAGCCCCTCTGGAGAGCTGAGTCCCTCAGGGGTCTGAAGGGGTCGATCTCCGCCCTTACCCTTGTTTGTCTGCAATAGTGTCATTAAGACTTCGTGAGTCCACTAGTGTATTATGTCTGTAGGTCAGGCAAGAGTAGAAGAACTCCCTTGATCAAGATCTAAGATGTTGCTGTGTTTGACACACATGATCGACTCAACATATCTACTCCAGGCTCAGGGACTGATTACCTCAGACTCCTCCTCAACTTCCACCGTTCTTCTCTGTATTGGACTGAAGAAGCCAGCCAGTGAACCTTGTACCCAACCCCTAGTGAACCTTGTACCCAGCCCATAGTGAACCTTGTAGCCAGCCCATAGTGAACCTTGTAGCCAGCCCATAGTGAACCTTGTAGCCAGCCCATAGTGAACCTTGTAGCCAGCCCATAGTGAACCTTGTAGCCAGCCCATAGTGTAGTACCTTGTACCCAACCCATAGTGAACCTTGTAGCCAGCCCATAGTGAACCTTGCAGCCAGCCCAGAGTGATCCCTTGATGTTTTCTACCCAGCACCCTGGAAGTGCTCACCAGCTACCCTGATAGGATCACATTATATCCCTGGAAAAATGTTAAACTACTGATGTGACACTATACTTGTGTATCTACCCTAGCTGACACCTACATTACACAAAAAGAGAAAGAGAGAGTATATATAATAGGCCAGCAGACAGGGACGGGACAAGAGAGGTAGTAGGAAAGGAAGTAGAGAGGTAGTGATAGTGGTAGTACTAGTAGTAATAGTGGAGTCAGATCAAGGAAGAGAAGTACTGTGTTTTCGTTCCTACACTTTGTGGGTCCCTAGCTCTCCTGCAGTGCTCCTAGTGGGTCCCTAGCTCCCCTGCAGTGCTCCTTGTGGGTCCCTAGCTCTCCTGCGGTGCTCCTTGTGGGTCCCTAGCTCTCCTGCAGTGCTCCTTGTGGGTCCCTAGCTCTCCTGCAGTGCTCCTTGTGGGTCCCTAGCTCTCCTGCAGTGCTCGTTGTGGGTCCCTAGCTCCCCTGCAGTGCTCCTTGTGGGTTCCCTAGCTCCCCTGCAGTGCTCCTTGTGGGTCCCTAGCTCCCCTGCAGTGCTCCTTGTGGGTCTCTAGCTCCCCTGCAGTGCTCCTTGTGGGTCCCTAGCTCCCCTGCAGTGCTCCTTGTGGGTCTCTAGCTCCCCTGCAGTGCTCCTCCTTCGTGGTCTTTGACTGACTCTACTATTATTACTACTACCACTATCTCTCTACTTCCTTTTCTATTACGCTTCTGGTCCCGTCCCTGTCTCCTGGCCTATATATACTCACTTCTCTCCTTTTTGTTAGTGTGACTTTGTAAATGGTCCAAGGTGGACCGAAACGTCGTCGTAAGCTCCTCGCTTCTATGTACGGGTTATCTGGGTATTGTTCCAGTCACGGTATTGTGTCTTTCTGTTATTTTTGTCGCCTACATCCCAACATGTGGTGATCAGCAGGATGGAGCTCCCGATCACAAGATCACATGCCCACAAGTACCACCTCCACCAGATAGCATCAGATGCACTTGGCTCCTGGGCAAATCTTTCTCTTCCAGGGTCTCAGTGTGGCCATCCGGAGAGGGAACGCCTGCTGCATCGTTGCTCCAAAAACTTGAATTACTTTCAAATCTCTGTAAATTCCTAAACTATTGCACTCATTAATATACAATCAAATGTTAAGTTAAATTGCTAATATGTTTGATATGTTAATATATTTAACATATACTCAATATATGGATAGAGAAGCAAGAGTAACAGTTTGTGTGTATATTTGCACCTCTAGTTGAGGTCCTCGTCAGCAGGTCTCACATGGAGGGTGTGATTAACAAATAAGGAGTTACTGGCGTATGTCTGTGGATGTTCAATGACCAGTGTTCATAACACTGATGTTCATCAACACGTTGTATTAACCTCACTGACTCGTGTTCATCAACATGTTTTGTTCACCTCAGAGGCGAACATTTGCAACAACAATGTGAACAACTCAGTGCAAGAAGAAACTTTGCAACGTGACTACCATGTATAATGACTCTGTTGTATAATGATTGTGTTGTATAATGATTGTGCTGTATAATGATTGTGTTGTATAATGACTGTGTTGTATAATGACTGTGTTGTATAATGACTGTGTTGTATAATGACTGTGTTGTATAATGACTGTGTTGTATAATGACTGTGTTGTATAATGACTCTGTTGTATAATGACTCTGTTGTATAATGACTGTGTTGTATAATGACTCTGTTGTATAATGACTCTGTTGTATAATGACTGTGTTGTATAATGACTGTGTTGTATAATGACTCTGTTGTATAATGATTGTGTTGTATAATGATTGTGTTGTATAATGACTCTGTTGTATAATGATTGTGTTGTATAATGATTGTGTTGTATAATGACTCTGTTGTATAATGATTGTGTTGTATAATGATTGTGTTGTATAATGACTGTGTTGTATAATGACTCTGTTGTATAATGATTGTGTTGTATAATGATTGTGTTGTATAATGACTCTGTTGTATAATGATTGTGTTGTATAATGACTCTGTTGTATAATGACTCTGTTGTATAATGACTGTGTTGTATAATGACTGTGTTGTATAATGACTCTGTTGTATAATGATTGTGTTGTATAATGATTGTGTTGTATAATGACTCTGTTGTATAATGATTGTGTTGTATAATGACTCTGTTGTATAATGACTGTGTTGTATAATGACTCTGTTGTATAATGATTGTGTTGTATAATGACTGTGTTGTATAATGACTCTGTTGTATAATGACTCTGTTGTATAATGACTGTGGTGTATAATGACTCTGTTGTATAATGATTGTGTTGTATAATGACTGTGTTGTATAATGACTCTGTTGTATAATGATTGTGTTGTATAATGACTGTGTTGTATAATGACTCTGTTGTATAATGACTCTGTTGTATAATGACTGTGTTGTATAATGACTCTGTTGTATAATGATTGTGTTGTATAATGACTGTGTTGTATAATGATTGTGTTGTATAATGACTCTGTTGTATAATGACTGTGTTGTATAATGATTGTGTTGTATAATGATTGTGTTGCATAATGACTCTGTTGTATAATGATTGTGTTGTATAATGACTCTGTTGTATAATGATTGTGTTGTATAATGACTGTGTTGTATAACGACTGTGTTGTATAATGATTGTGTTGTATAATGACTGTGTTGTATAATGACTGTGTTGTATAATGATTGTGTTGTATAATGACTGTGTTGTATAATGACTCTGTTGTATAATGATTGTGTTGTATAATGATTGTGTTGTATAATGACTGTGTTGTATAATGATTGTGTTGTATAATGATTGTGTTGTATAATGACTCTGTTGTATAATGATTGTGTTGTATAATGACTGTGTTGTATAATGATTGTGTTGTATAATGACTGTGTTGTATAATGACTGTGTTGTATAATGATTGTGTTGTATAATGACTGTGTTGTATAATGACTGTGTTGTATAATGATTGTGTTGTATAATGACTGTGTTGTATAATGACTTTTTGTTGTATAATGATTGTGTTGTATAATGACTGTGTTGTATAATGATTGTGTTGTATAATGACTGTGTTGTATAATGACTCTGTTGTATAATGATTGTGTTGTATAATGACTGTGTTGTATAATGATTGTGTTGTATAATGACTGTGTTGTATAATGACTCTGTTGTATAATGATTGTGTTGTATAATGACTGTGTTGTATAATGATTGTGTTGTATAATGACTGTGTTGTATAATGACTCTGTTGTATAATGATTGTGTTGTATAATGACTAGTGTTGTATAATGATTGTGTTGTATAATGACTGTGTTGTATAATGACTCTGTTGTATAATGATTGTGTTGTATAATGACTGTGTTGTATAATGATCTGTTGTATAATGACTGTGTTGTATAATGATTGTGTTGTATAATGACTGTGTTGTATAATGACTGTGTTGTATAATGATTGTGTTGTATAATGATTGTGTTGTATAATGATTGTGTTGTATAATGACTGTGTTGTATAATGACTGTGTTGTATAATGATCTGTTGTATAATGACTTGTTGTTAATGATTGTGTTGTATAATGACTGTGTTGTATAATGACTGTGTTGTATAATGATTGTGTTGTATAATGATTGTGTTGTATAATGACTGTGTTGTATAATGACTGTGTTGTATAATGACTGTGTTGTATAATGATTGTGTTGTATAATGACTGTGTTGTATAATGACTGTGTTGTATAATGATTGTGTTGTATAATGACTGTGTTGTATAATGATTGTGTTGTATAATGACTGTGTTGTATAATGACTCTGTTGTATAATGATTGTGTTGTATAATGACTGTGTTGTATAATGACTCTGTTGTATAATGACTCTGTTGTATAATGATTGTGTTGTATAATGACTGTGTTGTTATAATGACTGTGTTGTATAATGATTGTGTTGTATAATGATTGTGTTGTATAATGATTGTGTTGTATAATGACTGTGTTGTATAATGACTCTGTTGTATAATGACTCTGTTGTGTAATGATTGTGTTGTATAATGACTGTGTTGTATAATGACTGTGTTGTATAATGATTGTGTTGTATAATGATTGTGTTGTATAATGATGTGTTGTATAATGACTGTGTTGTATAATGACTGTGTTGTATAATGATTGTGTTGTATAATGACTGTTTGTATAAGATATGAATTTGTGTTGTATAATGACTGCGATTGATGTTGTATAATGATTGTGTTGTATAATGATTGTTGTAGTGTGTAATGATTGTGTTGTATAATGACTGTGTTGTATAATGATTGTTGTTGTATAATGACTGTGTTGTATAATGACTGTGTTGTATAATGATTGTGTTGTATAATGACTGTGTTGTATAATGACTGTGTTGTATAATGACTGTGTTGTATAATGACTGTGGTTGTATAATGATTGTGTTGTATATATGAACTGTGTTGTATAATGACTCTGTTGTATAATGATTGTGTTGTATAATGACTGTGTTGTATAATGATTGTGTTGTATAATGATTGTGTTGTATAATGACTTGTTGTATAATGATTGTGTTTGTATAATGACTGTGTTGTATAATGATTGTGTTGTATAATGACTTGTTGTATAATAACTGTGTTGTATAATGATTGTGTTGTATAATGATTGTGTTGTATAATGATTGTGTTGTATAATGACTGTGTTGTATAATGATTGTGTTGTATAATGATTGTGTTGTATAATGATTGTGTTGTATAATGATTGTGTTGTATAATGACTGTGTTGTATAATGATTGTGTTGTATAATGACTGTTGCATAATAACTGTTTTGTATAATGACTGTGTTGTATAATGATTGTGTTGTATAATGACTGTTGTATAATGATTGTGTTGTATAATGACTGTTGTATAATGATTGTGTTGCATACTGACTGTTGCATAATAACTTTGTTGTATAATGACTGTTGTATAATGATTGTGTTGCATAATGACTGTTGCATAATAACTGTGTTGTATAATGACTATGTTGCATAAAGACTGTATTTGCCTTAAGCCAGCAAATAGTGGATCCAGCAAGACTGGAAAATGCACTTGACCTCACTTTAACTAATAATGATGATATGGTACAAAATATAGCAGTATCAGAGACAATAAATTTGGATCACAACATAATCCAAGTTCAGACTTGTAACCACAGAGGTCCTGACCGGTAAAATAAGATCAGTTATGAGGATGCCTTCACCAAATTCAACTTCAATAACAGAACATTCATTGGGATCAAATTCACCGTGTCCTAAAGGAAACATGTTGAGATATAAACAAAATAGATCAGAACCAGTTCCTAGAAGGGATTAACTCTGTGGCACTTGAGGTATGCTCAAGGCAAAAGGAAAAAGAAGAGAAGATGTAAACTAGAAAGAGAGAGATGATCCCTCTTAGGAGAAGGCGAAGAATCACAGTGCTTCTCCAAGAGGCCAGTCTATCTGGAATACTGTAAGAGGCACAGGCTAGAAAAAAGAGAAAATATCAAACTTAAGTTAAAGAAATTTTACATAATCCAGGAAACAAAGAACTTTAAGCAATAAGTGAAATTGAAAGAAATCCCAAATGTTTCTTTTCATATGCTAAATGTAAGACAAAAACCATATCCAGTATTGGGCCCTTACTTAAACAAGATGGGAATTACATCGATGACATCAAGGAAATGAGTGAGATACTTAAGTTTCAGTGTGACTCAGTGTTTAGTCACTAATTAATCAGACTAACGGTTGATAATCTAAGGATTTTTTTTATAGCCGAGACTGAATTTTTTTTTTTTTCAGAATTTCGTATAAAGCCCTAACACCATTCGATTTTCAAAAAAGCGTTTAACGACATGCTCATGCACTCTGTCCCAGGTCCAGACTCATGGAACTCTGTGTTCATCAAGTACTGCGAGAAACCCCTCTCATGTGCTTTAAATATTCTATACAGAAGGAGCCTAGACACAAGGGTCATCCCATAGTCGCTGAAAACAACGGATATAGCCACACACCACAAGCTATTGCGAAGAACTGCAGATTGGTAGCAATAACGTCCCACATTATAAAAAATCTTCGAAAGAGTTCTAAGAAGCAAGATCACCAACTAACTGGATACCCACTAATTGCACAATCCAGAGCTACATGGGTTTAGAACAAGTCGCTCCTGCCGCTCACAACTACTGGACCACTATGACATGGTCTTAGTTGCACTGGAGGACGAACAGATTGCAAAAGCCTTTGACAAGTGCTATCACGGTGTAAGAACACACTAAATGCGTGATAAAGGAAAGACAAGAAAAACAGGTGGATAGATCTTTAACTTAATAGAACACAAAAAGTAATAGTAGAGAGAGAAAAGTTAGAGGCTGTCACAGTGAAAATCTGTGTTCCACAAGGCACAGTACTCGTTCCCAGTCTGTTCCACAAGGCACAGTACTCTCTCCCAGTCTGTTCCACAAGGCACAGTACTCGCTCCCAGTTTGTTCCACAAGGCACAGTACTCGCTCCCAGTTTGTTCCACAAGGCACAGTACTCGTCCCAGTCTGTTCCACAAGGCACAGTACTCGCTCCCAGTTCTGTTCCGCAAGGCACAGTACTCGCTCCCAGTCTGTTCCACAAGGCACAGTACTCTCTCCCAGTCTGTTCCACAAGGCACAGTACTCGCTCCCAGTTTGTTCCACAAGGCACAGTACTCGCTCCCAGTCTGTTCCACAAGGCACAGTACTCGCTCCCAGTCTGTTCCACAAGGCACAGTACTCGCTCCCAGCCTGTTCCACAAGGCACAGTACTCGCTCCCAGTCTGTTCCACAAGGCACAGTACTCGCTCCCAGTCCTGTTCCACAAGGCACAGTACTCGCTCCCACTGTTCACAGCCGTACTCGCTCCAGCTGTTCCACAAGGCACAGTACTCGCTCCCAGCCTGTTCCACAAGGCACAGTACTCGCTCCCAGTCTGTTCCACAAGGCACAGTACTCGCTCCCAGTCTGTTCCACAAGGCACAGTACTCGCTCCCAGTCTGTTCCACAAGGCACAGTACTCGCTCCCAGCCTGTTCCACAAGGCACAGTACTCGCTCCCAGTCTGTTCACAAGCAGTACCGCCCAGCTGTTCCACAGCAGTACTCGCTCCCAGTCTGTTCCACAAGGCACAGTACTCGCTCCCAGTCTGTTCCACAAGGCACAGTACTCGCTCCCAGCCTGTTCCTCATACTCTTATCTAACATAGAGATTAAAACTATAGCACCGTGTCTTTCTTTGCTGAAGATTCTAGAATTTGCATGACTGTGTCATCCGTGGAGGTCATTGCAAATATCCATGGGGGGTATAAACCAAGTCTTTAAATGGGCCTCAGCAAACAATATAAAGTTCAACAAGAACACATTTCAATTACCCTCTTATGGAAAACTTAAGGAAATAAGAACTAGATCGGAGTATAAAACAAATTCTAATCACACGATAGAGAGAAAAACAATATGAAGAACTTGTGAGTGATAATGTCAGAGAATCTCACTTTCAAAGATCACAACACAGTCTTTATCACATTTGTTAGGAAAATCATAGAATGGATAATGAGAATCTTCAAAACAAGGGATGCCAAGCCAGTGATGATCCTCTTTAAGTCACTCGTTCTCTTTCTCTAGGCTAGAGTACTGCTGTACACTAACGGCGCGTTTCAAGGCAGGCCAAACTGCAGATTTAGAGAATATACAGAGAATTTTCACTGCACGTATAATTACAATAAAGCACCTAAATTACTGGGAATATTTTAAGTTTTTTGACGTGTACTACTTTGAACGCAGGCGAGAAAGATACATCATAACATACCCTTGAAAAATCCTAGTCCCGAATCTCCACACAAATATCACTCCCTACGAAAACAAAAGACTCGGCAGGCGGTGTAACATAGAAGAAAAGCAGGAACACAGTGAATACGCTAAGAGATAATTCAATAGTGTCAGGGGCCCAAGACTGTTCATCTGCCTCGCAGCATACATAAGGGGAATTACCAATAGACTCCTAACTGTCTTCAAACAGGAGATGGACAGATACCTAAAGTTAAAGCCTGACCACCGGTTTCTTGTTCGTACAATGGATTGCATGCGGCCGGAAGTAACAGCCTGGTTGATCAGGCCCTGATCCACTGCGAGGCCTGGTCTTGGACAGAGCCGAGGGGGCGTTGACCCCTGGAACATCCATCAGGTACACTCCAGGTAGGCAGGTATAATGACAGTGTTGTATACTGATTGTGTTGTATAATGACAGTGTAGTACAATGATGGTGCTGGGCTGATAATGAATGCTTGTTGAGTTCTGCCTCTCATCATATTTTTGCTTCACCTCCAAAACTCTCATGAAATATTCATGCAAAAGGCATTGAAAAATGTTTTTTTATGCTTAAGTAATGTTGACTCAGTTTATAGCAATTAGTCATTAGTGGAGTCGCTTAATGACCGGGCTTAATTACCAGTCATAATTATAATTTTTGACCTAAAAATTATGCAGCTATTAAGGATATTTAATTTGTACCATGACACAAATGCGTGCGCTCGCGCACATACACACACACACACACACACACACACACACACACACACACACACACACACACACACACACACACACACACACACACACACACACACACACACACACACACAGGGTGGGAAAAACCAAACTACAAAAGGGGGAACTACTCAGGCTTGAGGAACTTCTTTCAAGACATTCAGTGGGAGAGGGAACTGACAGGAAAACCAGTACAAGAAATGATGGACTATGTGGCAACAAAATGCAAGGAGGCAGAGGAGAGGTTTGTTCCCAAGGGAAACAGAAATAATGGGAAGAACAGAACGAGTCCTTGGGTCACCCAAAGGTGTAGGGAGGCAAAAACTAGTGTACTAGAGAATGGAAAGGTCAGAAA
>NC_069414.1:47952631-47957631 GCF_026875155.1 Cherax quadricarinatus
AATATACCTCTGTCACTTTTTAGTTTTTTGTGGTACCGCTTTAGAGGGAATATTGTATTAGGTAGCTAGAGGTAGTAAATCTGTTTAGGCTCTACATACAAGTATCACACACATTTAGGCGACTGCAATATTCGCAGCATTTACATGACTGCTATATACAAACTAACATATATGTGAGTCTCCTAGGATAACCTAATGAAGTCGGGTAGAGTGAATTATCGCTTTTTGGGTTCCTTTTGGTAACAACATTGTATCTTACATTCATACCAACAAATGTGTAAGTTGACCAGGATAACCCAAATTAGACTCTTTATATGCCTTCCTTTGACGTATTATTTTTATAGTTCCTTGATAATGTGAAAAGTCACGAAAGCACTTGGAATTTCACCATTCTTTCACAGTGGTTGTTTTGCATATATATATATATATATAATATATATATATATATATATATATATATATATATATAATATATATATAATAATATAATAAATATATATATATAATATATATATATATATATATATATATATATATATATATATATATATATATATATATATATTATATATATAATATATTCATGCCGAATATGTAAAACTGGTCAGTTAGCAAGAACTCATTTGAAATAAAGTCCTTTCTAAAATTTTCTCTTATACGTTAAAAGATATATATTTTTCATTATTGTTAATGTAAAAAATTTTTAATTTTGCACCAAAAGAATCTTAGAAAACTTACCTAACCTTATTATAACAAGCGCAATTTATTTTAGCCTAACCCAACTAAATATATTTTAGATTTGTTTACAATAATTTAATACTATACAAACACAGTGAAATATTTTTTTTTTCGTTAGGTTCAGAATGATTTTGGCGAAATTATTGCATACACAAATTTTCACTTGTCTTATATGGCAAGATGAGCGTTGCTATTTAAGCCAAGATCGCAAGTTCTTCCTATTCGGCACGACATATATATATATATATATATATATATATAATATATATATATATATAATATATATATATATATATATATATATATATATATATATATATGTGTGTGTGTGTGTGTTGGTGTGTGTGTGTGCGTGTGTGTGTGTGTGTGTGTGTGTGTGTCTGCTGACAAGTACACTTACAATTTTTGAATACATTCACCTCCTCCACACTCCTTCCCTCCAATCTGATATCCGATCTTTCATTACCCAAATTTTTTGTTATCCTCATCATCTTGCTCTTTCCAATGTTCACTTTTAATTTCCTTCTTTTACATATTATCCCAAACTCGCCCACCAACCTCTGCAACTTCTCTTCAGACTCCCCAGAAGTACAGTGTCATTACCATAAAAGCAACAGTGACAATTACCACTTTGTATTAGATTCTTTATCTTTTAATCACACACCTCTTGCCAACACCCGAGCATTCACTTCTCTTACAATCCCATCTATATATATATATTGAGCGGCCATAGTGACATCACACATCTCTGTCTAAGACTTATTTTACTGGGAAATACTCTCCCTCTCTCCTACATACTGAGTAACCCACCACCTCTTCCAAACACTTGAAACATCTGACAGATTGCTCCCTATGCACTTTATTATATGACTTCTTTAAATCCATAAATGCAACGAAAACCTCTTTAATCTTATGTAAATAGTGTTCACTTATCTGCTTCACTGTAAACACTTGGTCTACACACACTCTATCCTTCCTAAAGCCTCATTGTTCATCTGATGAATAAAGTTAGAGCTTCCCTATCTTCATCAACATTTAACACTTACTCAGAATATTCCTTCCATCATCCTGATACCTCCAGCTCTCCATATAATAACTCTCCTCTAATATTTTTAACTGTCAAGTCTAATTTCTTCTTATTCTAAGCAAAATTTGCTGATAGCATCTCACTCACTCCCATTGGTCCCCTTTTACATTCCTTCACAATTTTCTTAACCTCTCTTTTTCTCTCTTACGTCATCATTTCTTCAGTCGTTCATCTTACCTACCACACCCACCCTCCTATATCCACAAACTTCTGCTGAACACTCTAACACTGCACTCAATTTCCTATTTTTACATACCCTCCCAAATTTATCGACCAACCTTTGCAACACCTAGAAAATGTACAGAGAACTTTCACGGCGCGCATAACGGAGATAAAACACCTCAATTACTGGGAGCGCTTGAGGTTTCTAAACCTGTATTCCCTGGAACGCAGGAGGGAGAGATACATGATTATATACACCTGGAAAATCCTAGAGGGACTAGTACCGAACTTGCACACGAAAATCACTCACTACGAAAGCAAAAGACTTGGCAGACGATGCACCATCCCCCCAATGAAAAGCAGGGGTGTCACTAGCACGTTAAGAGACCATACAATAAGTGTCAGGGGACCGAGACTGTTCAACTGCCTCCCAGCACACATAAGGGGGATTACCAACAGACCCCTGGCAGTCTTCAAGCTGGCACTGGACAAGCACCTAAAGTCAGTTCCTGATCAGCCGGGCTGTGGCTCTTACGTTGGTTTGCGTGCAGCCAGCAGCAACAGCCTGGTTGATCAGGCGCTGATCCACCAGGAGGCCTGGTCACAGACCGGGCCGCGGGGGCGTTGACCCCCGAAACTCTCTCCAGGTAAACTCCAGGTAAACTTCTCTTCAGAATCTCCCACAAGCAGTGTCATCAGCAATAAGTAACTGTGACAACTCCCATTTTGTGTTAGAAACTTTATTGCCCAATCCTACACCTATTCCCAGCACCTCTGCATTCATTTCTCTTACAACCCCATCTATAAATATATTAAACAACCATGGTCTCATCACGCATTCACGTCTGAGCCCTAATTTTGCTGGGAAATAATCTCCATGTCTCCTTCATAACCTAACCTGTGCCTGACTATCCTCGTGAAAATATTTAACTGCTTTCGTTAACTATCCACTTATCACATACATTCGCAACATCTGCCACATTGCTTCCCAATCTACACTATTATATGCCTTTTCCAGATCCATAAACACAACGAAAACTTCTTTACCCTTATCTAAGTACTGTTGATGTATTTGCTTCAATATAAACACCTGGTCTACACATCCCCTTACCTACCTAAAAACCTCATTGTTCATCGCAGATGAATATGGACGGGCCAAGAGTCAAATGCTGTCTTTAACCACGTCAGTTCATGTAATCACCCACCGGGGTGGGCAGCAGCCCACCCCGGTGGGTGATTCTGTTTATTCATGAAGGCAGGTGTAGAGGGCAACACTTACGACTAAAGTAGTGTCCAGTGTGTCGGATGGGTGGGTAGATGAATGTATGGGAGGATGGACGGATGGCTGGTTGGACTGATGAATGAATGGATGTATGGAAGGATGGATGGATGAATGCAGACAGCAGAAAGGAGAAATATAAAAGGCCTGGAATAGTGCAGATGAGAATTGAAGAAGACGGTTAATAATTCAGAGTATCAGTGATGAGGGGGAGAGACCAGGATGTCTCTCAATGGAGCATCTGAGACGGTTTCTCTCTCTCTCTCTCTCTCTCTCTCTCTCCTCTCCTCTCTCTCTCTCTCTCTCTAAAACGGGGGAACAAGATTCCCCAAACATTTCGGATTAAACCCCCTTTTTTTTTTTTGGGGGAAAACCTGGGCCCGACCCTGTCCCCCTCTTTCTTTCCGGCCAATTTTCAGTTTCCCTTTTTGGGCGGGGGAAAAAATTTCCCCCTTCCAAAACCCTGTAAATTTTTTTTCCAACTTCCCCGGGGGTTTTTTTTTGGCCCTTTTCCCCCTTTTTTTTTTGGGTTTGCCTTTTTTTTTTTAAATCAATTTGGATTTGTTCTTCCCGCCCATTTAAACCCCCCTTTTTCCCGTGCCTTTTTGGCCGCCCTCTCTGTTTTTCCGGCTTTTTTTCCCCGGGTTTGGGGCCCCCGGGACTGTTTTTTAAAACCCGGAAACCCAAGGCGGGGCCCAAAAGGGCCCGGGGGGCGTTAAAAAAATTTAAAAACCCAAAAAAATTTCCCAAATTCAAAAGATTTATCAAAGAAAGGCGTGAAACCCATTTGGGGGCCCTTTTTCCCAATTTTTCCCCCCCCAAACCCCCCCCTCTTTTAAAAACCCCTCTTTTTTTCCCCCCCCCCTTTCCCCTTCCCCCCTTTTTTCCCTTTTCCCCTTTTCCCCCTTTCCCCCCCCCCCCTTCCCCAAAAATTTTTCCCTCTTTCCTTTAAACTCCCCTTTCCCTTTCTTTCCCCACCCCCCCATTTTTCCCCAAATTAACTTTTTCCCTTTTTTTTTGCTTTTTCCCCCCTAACTTTCCCCCTTCTTCATCTCAAAACCCCTTTTTTTCCCTTTCACCCTTTTTCCCTTTTTCTTTTCCCCCCTTTCAAACCCCAACCGTCCCCCCCTTATTCCCTTTTTCCCCTTTTCCCTTCCCCACTTCACTTTTTCCCTTCAATTTTTTAATTTAATTCCCTTTTCCCTTAAAAAAAATTTTTTTTTTTGGATTTTTTCCCCCCCCCCCAAAAAAAATTTTTTAAAACCTTGACCAGATAATAAAAAGGGTTTAAAGAGTTAAAGGGGGGAAAGAAGGGGGGTTTTTAAATTTTGAAATTGAGGGTTTTTTTTTTTAGTTTCTTTAGATTTTTTTCCCATCTTTACTTATTTTTAATAAAAAAAAATTAAAATTGTAAATTAAAAAAAAATTTTAAATTTTTTTTTAAAAAATTTTTTTTTTTTAAAAAAAAAATTTTTTTTTTTTTTTTTTTTTTTTTTAAAAAATTTTTTTTTTTTTAAAAAAAAATTTTTTTTTTTTTTTTTTTTTTTAAAAAAATTTTTTTTTTTTTTAAAATTTTTTTTTTTTTTTTTTTTTTTTGGGGTTTTTTTTTTTTTTTAAAAATTTTTTTTTTTTTTTGGGGAAAATTTTTTTTTTTTTTAAAAAATTTTTTTTTTTAATTTTTTTTTTTTTTTTTTTTTTTTTTTTTTTTTTTTTTTTTTTTTTTTAAATTTTTTT
>NC_069414.1:47960131-47972631 GCF_026875155.1 Cherax quadricarinatus
CTCCCCTCTCCTCACTCTCTCTCTCTCATCTCTCACTCTCTCTCTCCCCTCTCCCTTTTCATCCCCTCTCTCTCTCTCTCTCTCCCCTCCCCTCTCTCTCTCTCCTCTCCTCTCCTTTTTCTCTCTCCCCTTTCTCTCTCTCTCTCTCTCTCTCTAACTCTCCTCCCCTCTCTCTCTCCCTCCCTCACCCCTCTCTCTCTCTCTCTCTCTCTCTCTCACCTTTCACTCTCTCACTCTCTCACCTCCTCTCTCTCACCTCACCTCTCTCTCTCTAAAACCCCTCTCCTCACTCTCTCCCCTTCTCTCTCTCTCCTCTCTCACTTCCTCCTCTCTCCTCTCTCTCTCTCCCCCCCCTCTCTCTCCTCTCTCTCTCTCTCTCTCCCCCATCTCTCTCTCTCTCTCACTTCTCCTCCCTCTCTCTCTCTCATCTCTCACTCTCCTCTCCCTCTCTCCCCTTCTCACCCCCTTTTCCTCTCCCCTCTTATCTCCCTTCTCCCCTCCCCTCACCTCTTCACTCTCCCCACTCTCCTCACTCCTTGCCTCCGGTACAGAATGATTTTAAAAAATTTGAATAAACATAAATTTTTTTGATTGAGAAAGTTGGTTTGAGGTTGTGATAACATGTGTACTGTGAGACGTGTGTAGCTGTGATATACAGTGGTAGCGGATGTACAGTGTGTGCGTGAATCCAGTGGTACGTGAATACATTGAGCTGTTAACATGTTAGCTGTGATTACAGTTTAGCTGTGATATCCAGTGTGTAGCGTGTATACAGGTGTAGCGGGAAAGAACATGTGTAGCTGTGATATACAGTGTTAGCGTGAATACATGTGGCTGTGATGTCAGTGTGTCTGTGATATACATGGTGCGGAAAAAAAAGGGTGTAGCTGTGAGACAGTGTGTAGCTGGAATACATGTGAGCGTGATATACGTGTGTAGCTGTGATTCCAGTGTTCGCTTTTAATACATTTTTACTGTGAATACAGTGTGTAGCTGTGATGTACAGTGGGGCTGTGTAACGGGGTTGACGTGTTACATGTGTAGCTGTAAAATTTACAGTGTGAGCTTGAATACAGTTGAGCTGGATTACAGTGTGTAGCTGTGTTATACATGGTAGCTTGATATACAGTGTGTAGCTGTATATACGTGTGTAGCTGGATAACATGTGTAAGCTGTGTGTACTGTGTAGCGTGATAAAAAGTGGAGCTGTGAATACAGTGGACTGTGTATACATGTGTAGCTGTGAGTACAGTGTGTACTGATAACAGTGTGTACTTGAAAAAACAGGGGCGCTGTGACATACAGGTGTGCGTGAATACAGGTGTAGCTGGATGTACAGTGGTAGCTGTGAATACAGGTGTCTGTGAATACAGTGCGCTGTGACAAACAGTTGTAGCTGTGAAACAGTGTGTAGCTGTGATATACAGTGTGTACCTGTGATGTACAGGTGTCGGATGACTTTTGGAGCTGTGATATACATGTGTACCTGTGATATACAGTGGTCGCTGGACATACATTGGAGCGTGAATACAGTGTGTAGCGGATAACGGTGTAGCTGTGATGTACAGTTGAGCGTGATGTACAGTGTTACTGTGATTACTGTGTATTTGGAATCAGTGTCGCTGTACATACAGGGTGTAGTGTGAATACATGTGAGCGTGAAAACAGTGTGTAGCTGTGATATACAGTGGTCGCTGGACATACAGGGGGTTAGCTGTGATAACATGTGTCGTGTATACAGGTGTAGCTGTGAAATACATGGTAGCTTGATGTCGTGGTAGCTGTAATACAGTGTGTAGCTGTGATATACAGTGTATCGCTGTGACAACGGGTTTTTACCGCGATTACAGGGTGTACTGGATAACTGTTTTGGATATACATGGGAGCTGTGATATACATGTGTAGCTGGATATACAGGTGTACGTGAATACAGTGTAGCTGTAAATTACAGTGTGTCGCTGGACAAACAGGTTAGCGGATATCATGTGTACTGTGACAACAGTGTTACTGTGATATACAGTTTTAACTGTGTATCAGTTGAGCTTGACATACAGTGTGTACTTGATATACAGGTGTAGCGGCATACATGTGAGCTTGATATCAGTGTGTGGGGGATGTACAGGGATGTATATACAGGTTTACTGTGTGTAAGGGGAGCGTGATATACAGTGTGTAGCGTGATATACAGTGGTCGCGTGAAAACGGTTACTGGATAACATTGTAGCTGTGATGCGTGTTAGCTGTGAAACATTGTACTGTGATAACATGGTACTGGATTACAGTGTGTGTGATTACAGGGTCGTGTGTATCAGTGTTACTGTGATTACAGTGGGGAGGTGAGAAACAGTGTTACGTATTACGGGTGTGCGGGAAGTACAGTGTGTAGCTGTGATATACAGTGTGTACGTGATATACATGGTAGCTGTGATGTACAGGGTAGCGTGATGTACAGGGACTTATAACAGTGTGTGCTGTGAATACAGGTGTGTGAAGTACAGTGTGGCGTGATAAACAGGGAAGGGGAAAAACATTTTTAGCGTGATGTACAGGGTAGCTGTGATATACGTGTGTACGTGAAAACAGTGTTGCTGTGATGTACATGTGTAGCTTGATAACAGGGGGTTTCGGATATACAGTGTGAAGGTGATGTCATGGGCTGTAAAAACGTGTGTATGTGATAACAGTTGTGCTGTGTTTTAAACATGTGTCGCGGATATCGTGGTACTGTATATACAGTGGTGGTGATGTCCAGTGTGTACTGTGATATACAGTGTGACGTGATGTAAGTGTGTAGCTGGAAATACAGTGGTACTTGATATCAGTGTGTAGCGGGATATACAGTGTGTGCTGTGATAACAGGGGTAGCGTGAATACATGGAGCGGAAAATTTACATGGTAGTTTGGTATACAGTGTGAGCGTGAGACAGTGTTAGCTTGAAAACCCGGTGTACGTGATAACATTGTGCTTGAATACAGGGTAGCGTTTTTACGGTTTTTAGCGTGTATACAGTGTGACGTATATACTGTGTCGCTGTGACAAAACGTGTGAGCGTGATAACAGTGTGTACTGTGATTACAGTGTGTAGCTGTGAATCAGTGGAGCTGTGATTACAGGGTCGCTGGACATACGTGTGTACTGTAAAACAGTGTGTAGCGTAAAAACATGTGTAGCTGTGATTAAGTGTGGCGTGTGTACATGTGAGCTGTGATACAGGTGTACCTGTGATAACGTGTGTCGCTGTGACATCATGTGTAGCTGTGAAAACAGGTGTCTTGAATACATGTGTGCTGTATGTAAGTGTGTAGCTGTGAGTACATGGTAGCGTGATATACAGTGTTAGCTGTGATATACAGTTGTGCGTGACATCGTGTTAGCGGAAAACGGTGAGCTGTGATATCTTGTTAGCTGTGAAAACAGTGTTCGCTGTGACATACAGTGTAGCTGTATATACATGTGTACTTGATATACAGGTTGCTGTAAAATTTACAGTGTGTAGCGTGTGTACAGGGTGTAGCGTGTATACAGTGTGTACTGTATATACAGGGGTTCGCTGTGACATACAGTGTGTAGCGCATAACAGTGGGGTGGGCTGTGAATACATGTGTAGCTGGATATACAGTGTGTAGCTGGATAACAGTGGTGTAGCTGGATAACATTGTACTTGTATACGTGTGTAGCTGTGATATACAGGGGTTCGCTGGACATACAGGTGTAGCTGTGATATACATGTGTACGGACTCAGTGTGTACGGATATACAGTGTAGCGTGATAACATGTGAGCTGTGACAACAGTGTGACTGTGATATACGTGAGCTGTGACAACAGGGGTTAGCGTGATATACAGTGACTGTGAGTACAGTGGTAGCTGTGATTACAGTGTTAGCGGGATGTTATTGTAGCGTGAATACAGTGTGTATGTGAAACATTTTCGCGTGATATACAGTGTGTGCTGTGTATACGTGTGTAGCTGTGAGTACAGTGTGTAGCTGTGAATACAGGGTAGCTTGAAACAGGTTGCTGTGATGTACAGTTGTAGCTGTGTTTTACAGTGTTCGCGGATATCAGTGGTAGCTTAATACAGTGTGTAGCTGGAGTACAGGTGTACGGATATACAGTGTGTAGCGTGAGTACAGTGTGTAGCTGTGATATAAGGTTACGTGATATACAGGTGTAGCGGGATGTACAGTGGTAGCGTGATTACAGTGTGTACTGTGAATAATTTGTAGCTGTATTACAGGGGTAGTTTTACAGTGTGTAGCGTGATATACATGTGTACTGTGTGTACGTGTGAGCTGTGATATACGTGTAGCTGTGATAACAGTGGTGCTGTGATGGCAGTGGTAGCGTGATGTGCAGTGTGTACTGTGATAACAGTGTGTATGTGAGTTGCAGTGTGTACTGTATATATGGTGTACTTTGGAGTCAGGTGTGCTGTATGTAAGTGTTAGCTTGATATATAGTGTGACGTGTTATACGTGTGAGCGTGATAACGGGTTTTAGCTTGAAAAACTGTGTACTGTGATATAAATGTTAGCTTATTTCGTGTGAGCGGGATTACTGTGTATGGAGTGCATGTGTACTGTGATATTGTGAGCTGGATAACAGTGTGTGCTGTAATGTGCAGGTTAGCGTGATATTAGCGTTAGCTGTGATAACAGTGTGTAGCTGTGATGTACAGTGTAGCTGTGATGTACAGTGTGAGTGTGAGTAATGTGTAGCTCTGAAAACAGTGTGTAGCGTGAATACAGGTGTGCGGGAATAAGTGGTAGCTGGATAACGTGTGTAGCTGTAAAATTACGGGGGACGGATATCATTTTTAGCTTGTATACAGTGTGTAGCTGGATATACAGGTGTAGCTGTGATAACAGGTTACTGTGACATAACGTGGTAGCTGGATATAAAGTGTTGGTGTGAATACATGGTACTGTGATATACATGTGTACTGTGATATACATGTGAGCTGTGAATACATTGTATGTGACAACATGTTACGTGATATACATGTGTAACTGCATACATGTGAGCTTTGAATACAGTGGTAGTTGTACATACATGTGTAGCTGTGATATACAGTGTGTACTGTGATTACATGTGTAGCTGTACAACAGTGTTAGCTGAGATATACAGTGTGTACTGTGACATACAGTGTGTACTGGATATACGTGTGTTTTGACATACAGCGGAGCTGTGGCAACATTGTACTTGACTACAGTGGAAGCGGCATACATGTTAGCTGTATGACATGTGTACGGATTTCAGGGTGCGTATATACATTGGTAGCTGTGAATAATGGTAGCTGTATTTTCAGTGTTACTGTGAATACAGTGTGTAGCTGTGATGTACAGTGGGGGACGTGTATACATGTGTGCGGATATACATGTGTACTTGATTACAGTGTGTAGCGGGATGTACAGTGTGAGCTGTGATAACAGGTGTACTGTGAAACGGGTTTTAAAGCTGTGAGACAGTTGACTGTGATATACAGTTTTAAAAGCGTGAATACATTTAGCTGTGAATACAGTGTGTCGCTGTGATATACAGGGTTAGCTGTGATAACATGTGTACTGTGATGTACAGTGTGACTGTGTATACATGGTACGTGATGTACAGGTTTACTGGATATCAGTGGTAGCGTGAAAATACAGTGTGTAGCGGTATCAGTGGTACGTGATATACGTGTGTAGCTGGATATACGGGTAGCGTGAAATACAGTGTGTAGCTTGATATACAGTTGAGCTTTTGATGTACAGTGTGTAGGTGATATACATGTGTACTTGATATACAGTGTGTAGCTTGTATACTGTGTAGCTGTGTGTCAGGGTTAGCTGTGAATTCGTGTTAGCTGTGAATCAGTGTGTCCGTGACAACAGGGGTAGCTGGAAATACTTTGGTAGCTGTATGTACATGTGTACGGATATACAGTTGTGCTTGATATACAGTGTGTCGCGGACATACAGTGTGTACTGTGATAACAGTGGTACTGGATATACAGTGGTAGCTGTGATGTACGTGTGTAGCGTGATTACAGTGTAGCGTGAAAACATGTGTACCTTATATACATGTGTCCTGTGAAATACAGTGTGTCTGTGATATACAGGGTGTAGCTGGATATAAGGTGTACGTGATGTACAGTGTGTAGCTGTGATGCGGGGTTTGTACTTTGATAACAGTGTGTAGCTTTTTAAAACAGTGTGTGCTTAAAATAAGTGTGTAGTGTGATATAAGTGTGTACGTGATATACAGGGTACGGGAAAACATGTGCGCTGTGAATACAGTGTGTAGCGTGATAACAGTGTTCGTGATATACAGTGGACTGTGATATACATGTGCTGTGATTACAGTGTGTAGCTTTGAATACAGGTGAGCGTGATATACGGGTGCTGTGACTACGGTGTACTGGATAAACATTTGGGGAGCTGTGTATACATGTGTACTGTGATATACAGGGGTGTAGCGTGATATACAGTGTGTACGTGATATACAGTGTGTAGCGTGATATACGTGTTAGCTGTGATATACATGTGTCGCTGTGACATACATGTGTACTGTGATATACAGGTGTAGCGTGACATACATGTGTAGCTTTTATATAAGTGTGTACGTGATAACATGGTATTTGGACATACAGTGTGTAGCTGTGTATACAGTGTTAGCGTGACATACGTGGTAGCTGTGAATACAGTGTGTAGCTGATGTACAGTGTGGGGCTGTGAATACAGTGTTACGGATGATAGTGTGTAGCTGTGAATACATGTGTCGTGATAACAGTGGTCGCTGTGATAACAGTGGGCTGTGTTTTAACAGTGGGCTGTGATGTCATGTGAGCGTGATATACGTGTGTAGCTGTATATACTTTGTGTAGCGTGAGTACGGTGTGCGGAGTACGTGTGTCGCTGTGAATACAGGGAGTTTGATATACAGGGTTTAGCTGTGATGTCAGTGTGTACTTTGATATAAGTGTGACGGGGGATTACAGTGGTAGCGGGGAATACAGTGTGTGCGTGATTACATGTGTACGGATGACAGTGTGTGCGTGATGTACAGTTGAGCTGTGATATACAGGGGTACTGTATATACAGTTTTGGGCTTGATTACAGTTTACTGTGAATACAGTGTGTAGCTGTGATGTACATTTTAGCTGTGAAATACAGGTGTACTGGAAAACAGTGTGAGCTGTATTGCAGTGTGTAGCTGTATGGCAGTGTGTCGGAATAGGGGTTAGCGGATGTCGTGTGTGTGGATATATAGGGGTAGCGTGATGTCAGGTGTACGTTTTACATGTGTAGCGGATAATAGTGTGTACTGGAATACAGTGTGTCGCGTGATATACAGTGTGAGCTTGATATACATGTGTAGCTTTGATAACAGTGTGAAAACTGTGATGTGCAGGTGAAACCGGGAAACAGTGTTACTTGATGTGCATGTGTACTGTGATATTTTTTTTTGGGGGCTGTGATAACAGTGTGTAGCAATGTGCAGTGTGTACGGGATATTGTGGGTAGCTGTGTAACAGTGGTACGTGAGTACAGTGTGACTTATTACAGTGTGTAGCGTGAGTACATGTGTAGCTCTTAAACAGTGTGTACGTAAATTACAGTGTGTACTTGAATACAGTGGTACGTGATAACAGGTGTACGGATATACAGGTTAGCTGTGATATACATGTGTACGGGATATACAGGTGAGCTGGAATACGTGTGTACGTGATAACAGTGTGACTGTGACATACAGGGTAGCGGAATACAGTGTGTAGGGTGATATACAGGGGGAGCTGTGATATACAGTGGTAGCGGAAATACAGGTGTACGGATAACATGTTACTGTGACATACATGTGTAGCTGTGATATACAGGTGAGCTGTGACATACAGGGTAGCTGTGATATCAGTTGTGTTGTGACTACAGTGTGTGCTGTGAATACAGTGTGTAGCGGAATACATGTGTACTTTGACATACAGGGGTAGCTGTGATATACAGTGTGAGTGGCAACGTGTGTAGCGGGATAAAAGGGTGTAGTTGTACTACAGCGTGTACTGGGGCATAAAAGTGTACGTGCTACAGTGTGAGCTGTGACAAACGTGTGACGTGATTCAGGTGCATCTGTCTAGCATTTTTTTAGCTTGAAAACACAGTGACCGGCCCGCCAGCTGGATGGTCACTTTTCTTATCACACTGGCAGCTGCACTTTTGTAAATTGTTGCTGCTCTGTGCTCTGTTTTGCTTTTGTTTGTAGCTTTTGGCGGGCTGCTGCTGCTGCTGCTGCTGTTATTTCCTGTTTGCTGCTGTTATTTCTGCGCTTTTGTTGTTGTTGTTGTTGTTTTGTTTTTTTTGTTTCTTTGTTGCTGCTGCGTTTTTTTTCGTTTCTTTTGTTGCGCTGCTGCTGCTCTGTTTTGTTGTTGCTTTTTAGCGCTACATTGCTGCTGTTAGGTTGTTGCGTTACTACTGCTTTCCAAATTGTTGTTGAATGCGTTGCTTCGTTTTCCCTGCTGTTGTTCTTTTTCTGCGTTCTGGTGCTCCTGTTGCTGATTTGCGTTGCTACTGTTGTTGATGTTCTGTTTTGGTGTTACTGCGCTGTTTTTTATCTTGATTACAACCCGGGATCCCAATGGCCTGTTATCCTGGGTAAAAGGGACAAAATAAAAAGCAGAAAACTTTTGACTTACTTATCCTTAAACCAAATTTAGAACAAAGTATGTACACTATAACACATTACATGATAGATTAGTGACTCCGGGGTAAGCAAGGCAAAATAAAAAGCCACAGAGAGCAGACCGGGGATCAACCAGCTCTAGAAGGGGAATGAAAAAGGGGCAGACAGAGATGATCCCCCACAAAAACCCTCTGTGATTGCCAAAACCATCTTCTCATGGCTGGAACCTGGGTACTGGTTGAACGACGGGGCCCCATCGTCAACCCTCAGTTACCTGGTTCGCTGGTTGCGGGAGATAACCTGTAAATGAGGGTGTGTACATGCGCCGAATAAACTTACGTACTCTTTGTATGCCACGTCTTGTTTTTTTTTAATTTTTGCTGCTGCTATTTTTGCTGTTGTTGCTGTTAGTGTTGCTGTTGTTGCTGTTATTGTTGCTGTTGTTGCTGTTAGTGTTGCTGTTGTTGCTGTTAGTGTTGCTGTTATTGCTGCTAGTGTTGCTGTTGTTGCTGTTAGTGTTGCTGTTAGTGTTGCTGTTGCTATTAGTGTTGCTGTTAGTGTTGCTGTTGTTGCTGTTAATGTTGCTGTTGTTGCTGTTAGTGTTGCTGTTGTTGCTGTTAATGTTGCTGTTGTTGCAGTTAGTGTTGCTGTTGTTGCTGTTAATGTTGCTGTTGTTGCAGTTAGTGTTGCTGTTAGTGTTGCTGTTGCTATTAGTGTTGCTGTTAGTGTTGCTGTTATTACTGTTAATGTTGCTGTTGTTGCTGTTAGTGTTGCTGTTGTTACTGTTAATGTTGCTGTTGTTGCTGTTAGTGTTGCTGTTGTCTCACTGCTAAATAAACAGGCCAACAGAAGCTTTTCACTGTTATTCGTTTTTATTTCAGTTGGAAATCCTGAAACTCGATGAGCCGTTATCTGCCCTTGCAGCTCCATGTATGTATGTACGTATGTATGTATGTATGTATGTATGTATGTATGTATGTATGTATGTATGTATTTTATGTAAGTAGGGATGTATGTATGAATGAAATGTTGTATTATGTTTGAAAGGGTATGTAGTATTATGTTGTTGTATGTAGGGTATTTATTATGAATGTATGAAAGTATGTATGTATGTAGGTTTGTTTATGTATGTTGTAGTATGTTTTGTATGTATGTATGAAATTATGTATTTTGGTATGTAGTATGTTGTATGTATGTAGGTTTTGTTTGTAGGGTATGTTGTTGTATGTAGGGATGTATGAAAATTGTTGTCTGTTGTTTGAAATGTATGTATTTTGTATGTAGGGTATGTTTTGTTGTTTTGGTTGTATGATGTATGTATGTAGAAATGATGTTGTATGTATGTTAGTATGTATGTCTGTATGTATGTATGTTTGTATGTTTATGTATGTATTTTGGTATGTATGGTATGTTTGTATGTATGTTTTGTATGTAGGGTTGTATGGTTTTGTTTTGTTTTGTATGTAGGTATGTATGTTTGTATGTTGTATGTTTGTTTGGTTGTATGAAATTTTTGATGTATTTGTTTTGTTATTATGGGGGGTTTTTTGGGTTTTTGGGGGATGTAGGGAGGGATGTTTGTTTGTTGATTTTGGGTTGTATGTTTTGTATTTTATTGTTTAGATGTTTATGATTTGTATTTAGGTATGTTTGTATGTATTGTTATGTATGTTGTATGTTTGTATGTATGTTGTTTGTTTGGATGTTTGGGATGTTTTTATTGTATGGTTGTATGTTTTGTATGTTTATGGATGTTTGTTGTTTTGTATTTTTTATGTATGTATGGTATGTTGTTTTGTTTGTATGGGGGGGGTATGTTTGTTTGTATGTATGTAGGTAAATTTTTGTATGTTTGTTTGTATGAAAGGTATGTTTGTGGTTTTGTTTTTGTATGTAGGGTACGTATGTATTTTGGGTTTTGTTTGTTTGTTTGTATGGGGGTTTTGGTTATGAGATGGTAAGGAGGTTGTATGTTTGTATGTTTGTATTGTTGTATGTTTTGTAGGGTTTTATGTTGTTTGTATTTTTAATTTTTTTATGGTTTTTTGGGGTTATGTTTTTGTAGGGTTTTTGGGATTTTTGGGTTTGTATGTTTGTTTTGGAGGTTGTTTTTATGTATGTTGTATGTATGTTTTGTATGTGGATTTGAAATGTCTTTTTGTGGGTTTTTGGTATGTATGTATGTATTTTTTGTATGTATGTTTGTATGTATTTTTGTATGTTTTTTGGTATGTTTGGGCGGTTATGTATTTTTTGGGGGGGGTTGGGGTTGGGGGGTTTGGGGGGTTGGGTTGGGGGGTTGGGGGGTTTTTGGGGGGGTGGGGGGGGGGTTGGGGGGTTTGGGTGGGTGGGGGTAGGGGGGTTTTTTGGGGGGTTTTTGGGTTGGGTGGGTTTTTGGGGGGAGGGGGGGTTGGGGGGGTTGGGGGGGTTTTTGGGTTGGGGGGGGGTTTTGGTTTGGGTTGGGGGGGTTGGGTTGTTGGGGGGGTTTGGGGGGTTGGGGGTTGGGAGGGTGGGGGGGTTTTGGTGGGAGGGGGGGGGGGTTTTTGGGTTTTTGGGTTTTGGGTTTTTGTGGGTTTTTGGGTTTTTGGGTTTTTGGGAGGTGGGGTTTGGGGGGTTTTGGGTTTTTGGGGGGGTGGGTTTTTTGGGTTTTGGGTTGGGGGGTTGGGTTTTTGGGTTGGGGGGGGGGTTTTTGGTTGGGTTGGGGGGGGGGGTTGGGTTTTTGGGAGGTTTTTTTTGGTGGTGGGGGGGTTTTTGTAGGGATTTTTGGGTTGGGTTGGGATGGGTGGGTTTTTGGGAGGGGGTTGGGGGGGGGTTGGGTTGTGTGGGGGGGAGGGTTTTGGGTTGTTTTGTTTGATTTTGGGAGGGAGGGGTGGGGTTTTTGGGTTTTTGGGAGGGTGGGTTTTTGGGTTTTTGGGTTTTGTGGTTTGGTTGGGTTTTTGGGTTTTTTTTTGGGGTTGTTGGTGGGGAGGGATGGGGTGGTTTTTGTTTTGAAATGTTTGGGGGTTTGTATGGTTGTATGTGTGTAGGTTTTTGTGGTTTGTTTTTTTGGGGGTTGGGAGGTTGGGTTTTGTTTAATTTGGGTTGTTTTGGATGGTATGTATGTGTGTATGTATGTTTGTTTGTATGTGTGTATATTTGTTGTGTGTATGTTTGTTTGTATGTATGTGGGGTTTTGTATGTAGGGGTATGTTTGTAGGGATGTATGTTTTTTTGTTATTTTGTGTGTGTATTTTTGGGTTGGTATGTGGGGATGTATGTATGTTTTTTTGGGTATGTGTGTAGGGATGTAGTTTTATTGGTAGGGGGTTTTTTGTAGGTTGAAAGGGTTTTGTTTGTATGTATGTTGTATGTATGTATTTGTATGTATGTATGTAGTTTTGTTGTAGGGTATGGGGATGTTTATATTGTGTATGTATTTTTATGGGGTGTATGTATGTATGTTTTGTGTGTATGTTTTAAATTTTGGTGTATGTTTTGAAAATGTATGTTTGTATGTGTGGGGTTGTATGTAGGGATGTATGTATGTTTTTTGGGTATGGGTGGGGGTATGAAAGTATGGTGTTTTTATGTATGTATGTATCTGTGTATTTATGTATTTTATGTATGAAATTATGAAATTGTTTTTTTAGGGTGTGTTGTATGTATGTATGTATGTATGATGAATATAATATTATTTTATTTATATATTATATTAATATATATTTTTAAATATAAATATTTTATTATATTTATATATATATATATAATATATATATAAAATATATATATATTAAAACAAAAAGATGAGCCCGCGGGAAACCTGGGTTTCCCATTGAAAGGGAGCAGTTGGGGTTCCCGGTAAACGCTTTTT
>NC_069414.1:47975131-48034826 GCF_026875155.1 Cherax quadricarinatus
TCCAACCATCTTCACACCTTTCCACATCCTCCAAATTCTTACCTACCACCCCACATCTCCAACATTCCCCACATTTTTCCCCCATCCCCCAACATCTCCACTCGCCCACATTCCAACTTTCCCCACCAATCCCTCCTCACTTTCCTCCACATCCCTCATCCTCCACTTTCTCACATCTCCACACCCACTTTCTCCACATCCCCCAACTCTCCAACATCCTCCACCATCCTCCACCATCCTCCACATCCCACTTCTCCACACTCTCCACTTTCCTCCAACCTTCCACATCCTCCCACATTCCCAACTTTCCTCCACCATCTCCTCCCCAACATCCTCCAAAATCCTCAACATCCCCCACATCCCCACATCCTCCAACATCTCTCCAACATCCTCCAACATCCTCCAACTTTCTCCACCTTCCCCCACTTTCTCCCCAACATTCCCAACATCCTCCACCACCCACATCCTCCCATCCCCAAACATACTCAACATTCTCACCTTCACACCCATTTTCCCCCCCAAACTTTCCTCCAACATCCCTCCACCTTTCCCCCCACATTCTCCCCAAACATCCTGCCACCACTCACTCCCCACCTTTCCATCCCCCAAACATCTCCAACATTTCCCCAAACTTTCCCCCAACACCCTCAACATCCCCCCAACTCTCCCCCACATCCCTCCCAACATTCCTCCCCATTCCCCACATCCTCCACTTCCCTCCAACATCCTCCAACATTCACCACATTCTCCAACATCACTCAACATTTCTCCAACATACTCAAATTCTCAACATTCTCCAACATCTCCAACATTCTCCAACATTCTCCTAATTTCCAACATTCTCCAAACATTCTCCAAACATTCTCAACATTCTCAACTCCTCCAAATTTCAACATCCTCCAACATTCTCCAACATTCTCCAACAGTCTCCAACATTCTCAACATTCTCCAAATACTCCCAACTTTCTCCAACATTCTCCAACATTCTCTACATTTCTCCAACATTCTTCCAACAATTCTCCAACATTCTCCAAAACATTCTCCAACATTTCTCAAACATTCTCCAACCATTCTCCAACAGACTCCAAACATTCTCCACAATACTCCCAGCATTCTCCAACTTCTCCAATCATTCTCAATTCTCCAACATTCTCCAAACATTTCTCCAACTTTCTCCAACATTCTCCAACATTCTCCACATTCTCCAACTGACTCGAACATTCTCAACATACTCCAACATTTCCAACATTCTCCAAAATTTCTCCAAATTCTCCAAAATCTCCAACATTCTCCAACATTCTCCAACATTCTCCAACATTCTCCAACATTCTCCAACATACTCCAACATTCTCCAACATACTCCAACATTCTCCAACATTCTCCAACATTCTCCAACATTCTCCAACATACTCCAACATTCTCCAACATTCTCCAACATTCTCCAACATACTCCAACATTCTCCAACATTAACATCAGTGAACCAGACAATAAATCTATTCCTTATCAGGACGACACCAGCACTGCGACGACCCTCTGGTCGTACCTAGTCTGCGACGACCCTCTGGTCGTACCTAGTCTGCGACGGAACCTCTGGTCGTACCTTAGTCTGCCTACGACCTTGGTCGTATTAGTCGCTAACGACCCTCTGGTCGTACCTAGTCTGCTACGACCCTCTGGTCGTACCTAGTCTGCTACGACCCTCTGGTCGTACTTAGTCTGCTACGACCCTCTGGTCGTACCTAGTCTGCGACGACCCTCTGGTCGTACCTAGTCTGCGACGACCCTCTGGTCGTACCTAGTCTGCTACGACCCTCTGGTCGTACTTAGTCGCTACGACCTAAGGTCATACCTAGTTGCTTACGACCCTCTGGTCGTACCTAGTTGCTACGACCCCTTGGTCGTACTGTCTGCTAAGACACTCTGTTCATACCTAGTCTGCTAGAACCCTTTGGTCGTACCTAGTCTGTCGACCTCTGGTCGTACATAGTCTGCTACGACCTCTGGTCTTACTTAGTCCTGCTAGACCCTCTGGGTCATACTAGGTCTGCTTCGACCTCTGGGAGTACGTGTCTGCTACGCCCCTCTGGTCGTACTTAGTCCTGGTACGACCCTCTGGTCGTACCTAGGTCTGCTACGACCCTCTGGTCGTACTAGTCTGCTAGACCTCTGGTGTATTGTCTGCTACGATCCTCTGGTCGTCTTAGTCTGCTACGACCCTCTGGTCGTACTAGTCTTCTACGACCCTTCTGGTCGTACCTTAGTTGTACGACCCTAGAGGTCGTACCTAGTCTGCTACGGACCCTCTGGTCGTACTTAGTTGCTTAGACCCTTGGTCGTACGTAGTTGCTACGGACCTTGGTCCGTACCTAGTCTGCTACGACCCTCTGGTCGTACTTAGTCTGCTACGACCCTCTGGTCGTACCTAGTCTGCTACGACCCTCTGGTCGTACTTAGTCTGCTACGACCCTCTGGTCGTACCTAGTCTGCTACGACCCTCTGGTCGTACTTAGTATGCTACCGGACCCTCGGTCGTACCTAGTTTTATACGACCCTTGCAGTCGTTACTCGTCTGCTACGACTTGGTCGTTCCTAGTCTTCTACCAACAGCCGCTGGTCGTACTTAGTCTGTACGACCCTCTGGTCATACCTTGTTACATAGACCCTCTGGGCATTCTAGTCTACTACGACCCTCTGGGTCGTACATAGTCTGCTACGACCCTCTGGTGTACTTTGTCTTGCTTACGATCCTCTGGTCGTACTTAGTCTGCTACGACCCTCTGGTCGTACCTAGTCTGCTACGACCCTCTGGTCGTACTTAGTCTGCTACGACCCTCTGGTCGTACCTAGTCTGCTAACGGACCTTGGTGCTAACTTAGTCTGCTACGACCTTGGTCGTACTTAGTCTGCTACGACCTCTGGTAGTACCTATGTCTGCTACGACCCCTGGTCGTACTTAAGGTCTGGCTACGACCCTCTGGTCCGTACTGTCTGCTACGACCCTCCTGGTCTAATACTTAGTCTGCTACGACCATTGGTCGTACCTAGTCTTCTACGACCCTCTGGTCGTACTTAGTCTGCTACGACCCTCTGGTCGTACCTAGTTTTCTACGACCCTCTGGTCGTACTTCGTCTGCTACGACCCTCTGGTCGTACCTAGTCTGCTACGACCCTCTGGTCGTACTCAGTCTGCCTACGACCCTCTGGTCGTAGCTAGTCGCTACGACCCTCTGGAGGTATTGCTAGTCTTCTTCGACCCTTTTGGTTGCACATGTCTGCACTACAACCCTCTGGTCGTAGTAGTCTGCTACGACCCTCTGAGTCGTTATCTAGTCTCTACGACCTATGGTTGCACTTTAGTCCTGCTTACTACCCTGCTGGTCGTACCTAGTCTGCTACGACCCACTGGTAGTACTTAGTCTGCTACGACCCTCTTTTCATACCTAGTCTACTACGACCCCTCTGGTCATACCTAGTCTACTACGACCCTCTGGTCGTACCTAGTCTGCTACGACCCTCTGGTCATACCTAGTCTACTACGACCCTCTGGTCATACCTAGTCTACTGCGACCCTCTCGTCATAAGTAATCTACTAAGACCTTGGTCGTACCTAGTCTTCTACGACCCTCTGGTTGAACTTGTCTGCTACTACTCTCTGGTCGTACTTAGGCTGTAGACCAACTGGGAGTACTTAGTCTGCTACTGACCTCTTTTCTTCCCTAGTCTACTACGACCCCTCTGGTCATACCTAGTCTACTACGACCCTCTGGTCGTACCTAGTCTGCTACGACCCTCTGGTCATACCTAGTTACTACGACCCTCTGTCATATATTTCTACTGCGACCCTCTCGTCATACCTAATCTTACTAAGACCTTGGTCGTACTAGTCTTCTCGACCTCTCGGTCGCCTTAGCTGTACTACCCTTGGTCGTACCTATTCTGCTACGACACTCTGGTTCATTCCTAGTCTGCAAGACCCTCTGGTCGTACGTAGTTAGCTTACGACCCTCTGTTCATATTAGTCTTGCTACACCCTCTGGTCGTACCTAAGTCTGTACGACTTGGTGTACCTAGTCTGCTACCTCTGGTTCTGTACTAGTCTACGACGCCCTCTGGTTCATAACTAGTCTATCCGGACCCTCTGGTCGTTCATTAGGTGCTACGAACCTTCTGTTAGTTACTTAGTTAGTACGACTCTCTCGGTCGTACATATTTACTACGATCTTCTGATCTACATGTTTATAGTATTGGGTACCCTGTGCATACAGTGAGAGACAGATGAGAGGAGAGAGAGGAGGAGAGGAAGAAGAGAGAGAGGAGAGGAGAGAGGGAGAGAGAGAGAGAGAGAGGAGGGTGTTTAGAGAGGAGAGAGAGAGAGTAGAGAGAAGGAGAGAGAGAGAGAGGAGAGACAGAGACAGAGACAGAGACAGAGACAGAGAGAGGAGAGAGAGAGAGAGAGAGGAGAGGAGACAGACAGTACAGACAGAGAGACAGAGAGAGAGGAGAAGAGAGACAACCAGACAGCGAGACAGAGAGAGAGAGAGAGAGACCAGAGAGAGAGATGAGAGATGGAGAGAGAGAGAGAGGACGAGAGAGAGAGAGAGGAGGGAGGAGAGAGAGAGAGAGAGGAGAGAGAGAGAGAAAAAGGGGACAGAGAGACAGAGAGACAGAGAGAGAGGAGGAGAGATCGAGAGAGAGAGAGAGAGAGAGAGAGGAGAGAGAGACTGAGAGAGAGAGACTGCGTAGACGGCAGAGAGAGAGAGAGGAGAGAAGAGAGAGAGAGAGAGAGAGAGAGAGAGAGACAGAGAGAGAGAGAGAGAGAAGAGATGAGAGGAGACGAGAAGAGAGAAGAAGAGAGGAGAGAGAGACGAGAGAGAAGAGGATTGAGGTAAGACCGACAGGACAGAGAGAGAGAGAGAAGAGAGAGAGAGAGAGAGAGACCGACAGACAGAGGAGAGAGAGAGAAGAGAGAGGAGAGAGGAGAGAGAGGAGAGGAGAGAGGAGAGAGCAGAGAGAGAAGAGAGACAGAGACTGGAGAGGAATAGTACAACTCTCCATCCTCGCCTGACAAATCAAGAATTCCATTAGCATTGAATTTTATAAGTGATAGTCCCATTTCACTCCCCCCCCCTATTTCCCCCCCCATCTCCCCCGTTGTTTCCCCCCCATCCTCCCCCGTATTCCCCCCATTTTCTTCCCCATTAATGGACAGAAAAACTTTTCGGGTGTTGATAGAAAATAAAGGGATTTTAAATTTTTTGGAGTTGTTAGTTTATGTGTGAATATTGTATAACATTAATGAGACGATGATTGATAATGATTAATGATGATGATGATGATGATTAATGATGATGATGTGATAATAATATAATAACAATATAGCATAGTGGGGTGAGTTGTGAGGTGATAGTGAGTCGGGTGACTAATGAATTAGCAGGCCCTTGCTAGTTACTGAACTAGCAGGGGCCTACTAGTTCAATAACTAGCAGGGGCCTGCTAGTTCAGTAACTATAGACCCCTGCTAGTTAGTGAACTAGCAGGCCTTGGCTAGTTCCGTAAACTAGCAGGGGCCTACTAGTTCAGTAACTAGCAGGGGCCTACTAGTTCAGTAACTAGCAGGGGCCTACTAGTTCAGTAACTAGCAGGGTCCTACTAGTTTAATAACTAGCATGGGTCTAGTTCAAGAACTAGCCTGCCATTGGTTCAACCCTTCTCCTCAGTGTTTACTCACAAGTATGGGCTAGGTGTCAACAAAACGACCAAATTACACTACTACTCGGACCACAACTTAACACATCACAATCACATTTCCCTAATTGCATTTCTCAGTGAATCAGTAGGCCTCAATTCCCATTCTTTCTCAATGATGCTCTCCAATCCTCCTTCAACCACCACACACAATAGGCCTAACAAATAATTAACCTCGCGCGGAGTGAAAGTAATCGGTGCACTGCGTAGACCAAATGGCAAGATGATACTGTCCCCGCTACATTCCCCTTGATGATCAAAGTTGTTACTACCACTTGTTAGAAGTGTAGCTAGGGTATACGCTACGAGGGCTACTAGTAGATGGGGGGAAATAGGCTGGTAGTTAGACACGAGTGATAGTTAAGGTGAATATGGCTGCTGCGTAGATAATATCTTAGATAAATGATAATAGTAACAAGATGGTGGGGTGTTAGGAATATGGATCACCTGGGTATCTTCATTATGTGTTCTAGTAATGATACTCCAGGTGTTGAATGTGTTTAATACCTGGTGATCTCTCTGTCTCTCTTGACACGAGGGTGTCTCTGTCTCTCTTGACACGAGGGTGTCTCTGTCTCTCTTGACACGGGGGGTCTCTGTTCTCTCATGACACGAGGGTGTCTCTGTCTCTCTTGACACGAGGGTGTCTCTGTCTCTCTTGACACGAGGGTGTCTCTGTCTCTCTTGACACGAGGGTGTCTCTGTCTCTCAAGACACGAGGGTGTCTCTGTCTCTCTTGACACGAGGGTGTCTCTGTCTCTCAAGACACGAGGGTGTCTCTGTCTCTCTTGACACGAGGGTGTCTCTGTCTCTCAAGACACGAGGGTGTCTCTGTCTCTCTTGACACGAGGGTGTCTCTGTCTCTCAAGACAGGAGGGAGGGTGGCTATCTCTCTGCCTCTCAAACAAGGAGAGACAGTGTCTATATTTCTCCATATCTCTCAAAGCAGCAGGGTGTCTATCTCTCTCTCAAAACAGCAGGGTGTCTGTCTCTCAAAACAGCAGGGTGTCTGTCTCTCAAAACAGCAGGGTGTCTGTCTCTCAAAACAGCAAGGTGTCTGTCTCTCAAAACAGCAAGGTGTCTGTCTCTCAAAACAGCAAGGTGTCTGTCTCTCAAAACAGCAGGGTGTCTGTCTCTCAAAACAGCAGGGTGTCTGTTCTCAAACAGCAAGGTGTCTGTTCTTCAAAACAGCAGGCAGGGTGTCTTTCTCCTCAAAACAGCAAGGTGTCTGTCTCTTCAAACAGAAAGGAAGTCTTGTCTCTCAATACAGCAAGGTGTCTGTCTCTCAAACACAGCAGGGTGTCTCCTCTCAAAAACAGCAGGTGTCTCTACTCTCAAACAGGCAGGTGTCTGTCTCTCAAAATACAGCAGGGTGTCTGTCTCTCTAACAGCAGGGTGTCTGTCTCTCAAAACAGCAGGGTGTCTGTTCTCTCAAAACAGCAGGGGTGTCTGTCCTCAAAACTGCAGTGTGTCTGTCTTCAAAAACAGCAGGGTGGCTGTCTCTCAAAACAGCAGGGTGTCTTCTCTCAAAACAGCAGGGTGTCTGTCTCTCAAAACAGCAGGGTGTCTGTCTCTCAAAACAGCAGGGTGTCTGTCTCTCAAAACAGCAGGGTGTCTGTCTCTCAAAACAGCAGGGTGTCTGTCTCTCAAAACAGCAAGGTGTCTATCTGTCAAGAACTGTAACATCAATTAAGACAGCAGTAACACCTCCCTCCATGACCTTCCTATACACACTGTTCCCGCCATAAATTCTTTGCCCTGACCAAGCTCTTGTTGATATCCGCCGTCTCTCAAACCTCCCTCGGCTGTAACTTAGGCATCCCACCAACCCTCCCTATCACCAATTCCAAACAACCCTTTGGGCGAAACACTCACCTAACTGCCTTGTAAGCTAACATATAGACCAATTAGTAACGGTGGGTAGTTAGAGAAAGAAATATAACAGGAAAAAACCATTCCACTCTACATTCAAATTAATAACAAACAAGTAGTGTATAACATCACCCAACATCTCGTTCTATAACGTATCTATCACCATTATTACATCACGTGATCTCTGAACCCACCCAAAGGGGGGGGCAGAGAAGAATAACAAATAACATTCAAGATGGAGGCTTAAGCCCTGGCCGGAGTGCCAGGATCGGGACGAGTGCTGATGTATGTAAATGGCGCTGGCTACAGGTGTGCCTTATGGAAGTTCCCGCCAGAAATATTCCCGCGTAAAAAACGGTGAAAAATTCAAACCAATATGACGGAAATGGCGGGAACGATTTGTAGCTTTGACGCAGGGGGGTTTGTGATATAGGGGGGGGATAGGGGGGCTGTGGGGTGCTAGGAGCTGTGAGGGGTAGATGGGGGTTAGGGGGGCTAGGGGGGCCGCCGGATATATTAAAAATCGGGAACAAGTTATGTAAAATGCGGTGATTTCTGAAATTGTTATTGATTCTGAAGGTTGAAACAGATGGGAGAGTTTAGCCAGATTTGGCGCGCAAAATGTGGGAGAGAAAAGCGCGGGAGAAAGTGTGATAATGTTGGTGATTATGTTAATAGTGGTAGGTGGCGATGGTGGTAGTTGTGGTTGTTAATGATGATGGTGGTAGTTAATGATGATGGTGGTAGTGGTAGGTGGCGATGATGGTAGTAGTGGTAGGTGGCGAGTGGTGGTAGTTGTGGTTGTTAATGATGGTGGTGGTAGTTAATGATGATGGTGGTAGTGGTAGGTGGCGATGGTGGTAGTTGTGGTTGTTAATGATGATGGTGGTAGTTAATGATGATGGTGGTTTAGTGGTAGGTGGCGATGATGGTAGTTGTGGTTGTTAATGATGATTGGTGGTAGTTAATGATGATGGTGGTAGTGGTAGGTGGCGATGGTGGTAGTAGTGGTAGGTGGCGATGGTGGTAGTTGTGGTTGTTAATGATGGTGGTGGTAGTTAATGATGATGGTGGTAGTGGTAGGTGGCGTTTGGTGGTAGTTGTGGTTGTTAATGATGATGGTGGTAGTTAATGATGATGGTGGTAGTGGTAGGTGGCGATGATGGTAGTTGTGGTTGTTAATGATGATGGTGGTAGTTAATGATGATGGTGGTAGTGGTAGGTGGCGATGGTGGTAGTAGTGGTAGGTGGCGATGGTGGTAGTTGTGGTTGTTAATGATGGTGGTGGTAGTTAATGATGATGGTGGTAGTGGTAGGTGGCGATGGTGGTAGTTGTGGTTGTTAATGATGATGGTGGTAGTTAATGATGATGGTGGTAGTTAATGATGATGGTGGTAGTGGTAGGTGGCGATGGTGGTAGTTGTGGTTGTTAATGATGGTGGTGGTAGTGGTAGGTGGCGATGGTGGTAGTAGGGGTTTAGGTGGCGATGGTGGTTAGTGTGGTTGTTAATGATGATGGTGGTAGTTAATGATGATGGTGGTAGTGGTAGGTGGCGATGGTGGTTGTAGTGGTAGGTGGCGATGGTGGTAGTAGTGGTAGGTGGCGATGGTGGTAGTTGTGGTTGTTTAAATGATGATGGTGGTAGTTAATGATGGTGGTGGTAGTGGTAGGTGGCGTGGTGGTAGTAGTGGTAGGTGGCGATGGTGGGTAGTTGTGGTTGTTAATGATGATGGTGGTAGTTAATGATGATGGTGGTAGTGGTAGGTGGCGATGGTGGTAGTAGTGGTAGGTGGCGATGGTGGTAGTAGTGGTAGGTGGCGATGGTGGTAGTTGTGGTTGTTAATGATGATGGTGGTAGTTAATGATGGTGGTGGTAAGTTAATGATGATGGTGGTAGTTAATGATGATGGTGGTAGTTAATGATGATGGTGGTTGTTAATGATGATGGTGGTAGTTAATGATGTTGGGTTAATGGATGTGGTAGTTAATGATGATGGTGGTAGTTATGATGGAGGTGGTAGTTAATGTGATGGGTAGTTATGATGGATGGTGGTAGTTAAGATGTGGTGGTTGTTAATGTGTGGTGGTAGTTAATGATGATGGTGGTAGTTAATGATGATGGTGGTTGTTAATGATGATGGTGGTAGTTAATGATGATGGTGGTAGTTAATGATGATGGTGGTTGTTAATGATGATGGTGGTAGTTAATGATGTGGTGGTGTTAATGTTATGGGGGGTAGTTAATGATGATGGGGGTTTGTTAAGGGATGATGGTGGTAGTTAATGATGTTTGGGGGTATTTATTGATGTGGGGGGGCCCTTAAATTGGTGGTGTTGGGTAGTAGTGGTTTTTAAATTGTGATGTGGTTTTTTTGGGTTGATGGTGGTAGTTGTGGTAGGGGGCGTTGGGGGTTTGTTGTGGGGGGTTAATGATGTTGGTGGTAGTGAGGGTTTTAATATTGGTTTTTTGTTTACTCGGCTACTGAAAAAATTTTCTTGTGTATTTTTGAAGCCCTTCCAATTTTAAAAAAAACATACACATTTTTTACATTATGATTTATATTTTTTATATTATATATATATATATATTATATAAAATATATTTTTATTAAAATTAAAATTTTATATTATATATAAGGGGAGGAGAGAGGAGGGGAGAGTGAGGGGTTTAAAAAATTTTTTCGGGGATTTTAGAGAAGGGTTGTATATTCGTGTAATCCCACTGTGAGGTTTTTAATCCAGTGTTTTAACGAGAGGTGTATACCCTCTTTTGTTTTAAAAAAACTGAGGGTTTTATATCTCGGGTGTTTTATCCCACGGGAAAAAGGGGGTTAAAATCTCGTGTATATACCTGAGAGGTGTATATTCTTGTTATCCACTGAGAGGTGTATATCTCTTGTTTATAAAATGAGATATAACTCTCTGTGTATTTACAGGGAGTAGGATGAAAAAAGGGGTATGTTTTAAAAGAGAGTTAGATGGGGGGATGGAAGGAAGGAGGGGGGGGGGGGGAGGGGGAGGGGGAGGGGGGAGAGGGAAGGGGGGGAAAAAGAGAGGAGGGGGGGAGGGGGGGGGAAGGGGGGAAAGGGGGGGTGGGGAGGGGGGAGGGAAGGAGGGAGGGGGGGGAGGGAAGGAGGGAGAGGGGAAGGGGGGAAGGGGAGGTGGGAGGGGGGGGGGAAAGGAAAGGAGGGAGGGGGGGGGAGGGGGGAAATTGGAGGGGTGGGAAAGGGGGGGAAAAGGAGGGGGGAGGGAGGGAGGGGGGGAAGGAGGGAGGGGAGGGAGGGAAAGGGGGAAGGGGTAGGGGGAAAAGGGAGGTAAGTAAAGGGGGTATATGGTAAAATTTTGTGCCATAATTTTTAAAAACATTGTCTGTTCTTTTTATTACAACTTTTTTTATTGAAAGGGGGTTTATTTGGGAGGGGGGAAAAAGGGGGAGGGGGGGGGGGAACGGGTTTGGGCAAGGGAAAAGGGGGCCGAGGGCGGGGAGAGGGGGGAATTTAAGAAAAAGGGGAAAGGAGGGAAGGGAAATTGGAACAGGAAGGAGGGGGAGCCTGGGGGGAAAGGGAATTAAAGGTGTGGGGAAAGATCCCAAAGAGGGGGGAAAAGAAAAAGGAGAGAGAAAAGGGGGGGGAATTTTAAAGAATTTAAAACCAAGAGGGGAAGAGAAGAAAAAAGGACAGGGGGAAAAAGATTTAGGGGGAGAGAGAGACAGAAAAAAGGAGAGGACAGGGGCCGAGGATTTAAAAAGAAGAAAAAAGAGGAAGAGAAGAGAGGAGAGGACAGGGGGGAAAAAGTACCGAAGAAGTGAGGAGAGAAAACCAGAGTGAGAGAAGACAGGGGAGAGGGGAGAGGAGAGCGATTTTAAAAAAAGAAAAAGGCCCAGGGGGAAAAATTTTTGCGGAGGATGGGGGGACGGGGAGGGAGAAAAGGGGGGGGGGCCCGGGGTTTGAGGAGGGAGAGACAGGAGGGGAGGGAAAAAGCAATTTTTTTGAGGGAAAAGAGAGGACAGAGGGGAGGAGGGACAGGGGGGAAGAGAAGAGAGCCAGGGGGGCCCCGAGATTTTGGAAAAAGAGACAAAAAAGGGAAAGGACCAAAAGGGGAGCAGTTTGGAGAAAAAATTCCCGGGGGTTTTGGGGCCGTTTAGCAGGTGTTTTTGAGTATGCGGGGTTGTGGGTTTTTAAAAGAGGGAGGAGGGGAGAGGGGAGGAGAGGAAGTAAAAGGGAGAAAGGGAGGACAGGGAAAGGAGGGAAAAAGGAGAGGGGGGACCAGGGAAAAAGGGGGGCGGAGGGGGTTGAGAAAAAATTTTAAGAGGTTATGGTTTTTTAAATTTTGAGAGGATGTAAGTTAAAAGGGGGGCTATTGAGTAAAAAAAAGTGAAAAAAAAAGGAGGGGGAAAAAAAGGGGGGGAAAGGGGGGGAAAAATAAGAAAAAAGGAAAATTTAATAGTAAAAGTTTTTTGGAGGGGAAAAAAGGGGAAGGTTTTACTAGAAAATTTTTAAAAAAGGAAAAAGGGAATAAGAGAGGTTTCCCCTTAAAAAAAAAAGGGGAAGGGAATAAAAGAGGTTCTAAAAAAAGTAAAAAGAGAAGGGAATAAGAGAGGGTACTAGCTGGGAAAAAAGGGAGGGTTTAAAGGAAAAAGGAAACTAACTAGTAAAAAAAGGAGGGGAAAAACAACCAGGTTTCCTTTTACCTAAAAAAAAGGGGGGGAAATTTTAAGGGAAGAAGGGTAAAACCCTTGAAAAAAGGGGATGGGAATAAAGAAAAAAAAGGGTTACTAACTAGAAAAAAGGAAAAAAAGGAAAATTTAAGAAAAAAAAGGTACTAGCTAGTAAAAAAGAGAGGGGGAAATTAAAAAGATGGGGTTTTATAGTGGTAAAAAAAAGGGGGGGGAATAAGGGTTGGTTATAGCTAGCAAAAAGAGAGGGGAATTTAAGAGAAGGCCTTTAAAGTTAGAAAAGGAGGGAAAAATTTAAGAGAGGGACTAGTAGAAAAAGGGGGGGGCCAAATAAAGCAAACGGTTTAAGCTATTATTTGCTAAATTAGGAGATGAGCGCTATTAGCCTTTTCGGAAGACAAACCCGGCTCAGGCTGATTCTTTTTACTTTTTAATACCCACAATTTTTCCCTTACCCCCAATATTTTTTTCCCCCAAAAATTTTTTTGTGAACCCTCTTTTTTTGCCCCCAAACTATTATGCCCCAAACTTTTATGAACAACCAACTTTTATGCACCACCATTTTTTTTGGGGCATTAACATTTTATTTTTTGCCCCCAACCACTTTTTTGCCCCCCAAAACCTTTTATTTTTGCACCACTACTATTTTGCACCACCAAAAACTAATGCACCCCCCTTTTTTTTAAAACCACCCTATTATGCACCTTTTTATAACCCCCCCCCCCCCCCCCCCCCCCCCCCCAATAAAAAATTGCCCCCCAACCATTTTTTATGCACCCCCCAATATTTTTGCACCCAAAAAACTATTTCAAAACCCTTTTTTGCCCACCCTTTTTATGCTCCCCACTATTATGCAAAACCCAATTTTTATGACCCACACTTTTAAGAAACCACCCTATTTGACCCCCCAAAATTATTTATGCACCCACCCCCTATTATGACCCCCCCTATTTTAAACCACCATTTTAGGCACCAACCACTATTATGCACCCACCCACCTATTATGCCCCCAAAAACTTTTTTTTATGCCCCCACCACTTTTGCACCACCCAACAATTTTATTCCCGCCCCCCTTTAATTTTTTGCCCAAAATATTTGCCCCCCAAAAACCTTTAGGCAAAACCACAAAGTATAACCACCACTATTATGAAACCAACCACTATTTTTGCACCCCCTACCCAAAACGGGCCCCCCCTTTCCCCAAACCACATAAACCCCACCTCTCTTCCCACCAACCCCCCCGCCTACCCCTTCCTACCAACCAACCTTAAAACCCCCAAAAACCTTATTTCCACCTTTTCCAAAAACAGCCCCCCTTCTCCCCCCCCACCCCCAACCCCACAACGCCACCCCTTTTTTTCCCCCAAACCCCCCCAAAACCAAAAAGCCCCTTTTTTACCACCCCCCCAAAAACACCCAAACCCCCTCTACCCCAACCTCAACAGCCCCCCCCTCTTCCCACCAACCAACAACAGCCACCCCTTTTCCACCAAACCCCAAAAAACAGCCCCCCCTACCCCCAACCACCTAAAACAACCCCCCTTTTTACCACCAAAAACCCCCAAAAGCCACCCCTTACCCCCCATCCCCCTTACATTTTAACCCCTTCACCAAAAAACCACAACCCGCCAAAACCCAATCCCCAACCACAAAACGGGCCACCCTTTTAACCCCCAAAACCAAAAATGCCACCTCTCTACCACCAACCAAACGGGCCACCCTTTCAACCCCAAACCCCCAAAAGCCCCCTTTCCCAAACCCAACCACAACAGCACCCCCTTTTCCACCAAACCCAAACAGCACCCCTCTCCCAAACCAAACCCAAAGCCCCCCCTTTTCTACCCCCAAAACCCAAAAACAGCTCCCCCCCTCTACCCCCCCCAACCACAACAGCCTCCCCCTCTACCCAAAAAACCCAAACAGCCACCCCCTCTACCCCCAAAAACCTAAAACCCCTACCCCTTTTCCCCCCAACCCCCAAAAACGCCCCCTACCCCCACCACAAAAACCACCCCTTTTCCCCAAACCTAAAAAAATTTTAAAATTTGCCATCCTTTAAGGTGACAAAAGGGGGCCTTTTTTGATTACAAAAGGGGGCCCCCCCTTTCTACATAAAAGGGGGGAACTTCCCCAAACCCCAATCAAAGGGGGATTTAAAAACCCCCAACGGGAAGGGGGTTTCTCCCAATGGGGGGATAACGGGAATTTCTTTTATCCCAAACCCCAAGGGTTCCCCCCCTTACGGACCCCCCCTTTTAAAAAAAAGGAAACCTTTAAAGGTACAAAGGCTTTAAATTTTGCAGGGGAGGCTGGTTGAGGTGCAGGAGGGGGCGGGTTAAAGGTTTGACAGGAGGGGGGTTTTGGTTAAAACCGTGACAGGAGGAGGGGTTAAAACGTGCGGGGAGGAGGCTGGTTAAGTGCGGAGGAAAGGTGGTTTGACGTGACAGGAGGGGGCCCGGGTTGGTTAAGGTGCAGGGGGGACGGGTTTTGACTTAAGGGAGGGGGGTTTTTTGAGGTAAAATTTGGTTGCCGGGGGACAGGGAGGGGGCTGGTTAAAAGTGACGGAGGAGGGTGGTTTAAAGGACAGGCGGGGGGGCTGGTTTGAGGTGACAGGAGGGGGGGTTGGGTTAAAGGGGGGGCTTTGGGGGGACAGGGGGAAAGGGTTGGTTTTGCGGGGGGACAGGGGGGGGCGGGTTGACGTAAAAGGGGGAAAGGGCGGGTTTTTGGCCCCGTGACAGGGGGAGGTGGTTGAGGGGGGAAGGAGGGGCTGGTTGAGGTGCCCAGGAGGGGTGGTTTGGTTAAACAGTAAGGGGGCCCGGGTTTTTGAGGTGAAGGAGGGGGCTGGTTGAGGTGACAGGGGAGGTTTGGGTTGAGGTGAAAGGAGGAAGCTGGGGGGCCCGTGACAGGATGAGGCCCCGTTTGGGGGCCCCGTGCCCGGAGGGGGCCCCTTTGACGTGCCCAGGAGGAGGTGGTTGCTTTGCCCAGGAGGGGGGGGGTTAAACCCTGACAGGAGGAGGGTGGTTAAACGTGAAGGGGGGAGGGGGGTTTGGAATTTGGGACCAGGAGGGAGGTTTGGTTGGGAACTTTAAACGGGGTTGGAGGTGGGTTGACGTGCCCGGGGAGGAGGCCGGTTGGACGTGACGGGAGGAGGTTGGTTTAAAAGGGTGACGGGGAGGGGCTGGTTGCCGTGACAGGAGGGGCTGGTTGCGTGAAAAGGGGGGAGGTGGTTAAAGGTTGGACAGGGGGGGTTTTGGTTGTTGGGTGACAGGGGAAAAGGCCCCGGGGTTAGGTAAAGGAGGAGGTTTGGTTGATTTTTGAACGGGGGTTTTGGAGGCTTTGAGTTGACAGGGGGGAAAGGGGGGTTGAGGTGCCCAGGAGGAGGCGGGGTTGAGTGAAAACCCATGAGGGGGTTTGAGGTGACGGGAAAGGGGGCTGGTTGAATTTGACGGGAAAGGGGCTGGTTGAGGGGACAGGAGGCTGGTTGAAGGGGGACAGGAGGGGCTGGTTTGGGAAGGTGACAGGAGGAGGCGGGGTTTGGGTTTGACAGGAGGGGTTTTTGGTCACTCACGTCGGGCCCAACCCTTTGGAGGGTTGATTGGCCCAAAGGGCCCCCGGCCCAACCCCGCCGGGGCTTTGGTTTAATAAAGGGGTAGTTTTAATTTTTTCGGGCAAAAAAAAAGCGTCTTTTTAAAAGTAAGTTGGTCTGCCAGAAAAAACCTGAGGGGTTTGAGAAGAGTTAGGGGGAGAGAAGGGGAGGGGGAGGAGAGGGGGGGAGAGGGGGGGGAGGAGAGGGGGGAGAGAGAAAAAGGGGGAGGGAGGGGAGAGGGGGGAGGGGGAGAGAGGGGGGGGAAAAGAGGGGGAGAAGTGGGGAGAGAGAGGGGAGGGGAGAGGGGAGAGAGGGGGTTTGGGAGGGGGGAGGTGGGGGAGAGGGGAGGGGAGAGAGAGGGGAGAGGGGGAAAAGGGGGGAGAGAGAGGGGCCCCGAGAGGGGGGAGAGAGGGGAAAGAGAGAGGGGAGGAGAGGGGAGGAGAGGGGGAGAGAGGGGGAGAGAGGGGGGAAGAGGGGAGGGGGGAAGAGAGAGGGAGAGGAGGGGAGGGTGGGGACAAAAGGGGGGGGGGAGAGAGAGGGGAGAAAAGGGGGAGAAGAAAAGAGGGGGAAGAGAGAGGGGGAGAGGGGGAGAAGAGGGGGAGGGGAGGGGAGGGGAGAGGGGGAAGAGGGGGGGGAGAGGGGGGAGGGAAAGAGAAAGGGAGAGGGGGGTTTTAAAAAGAGGGGGGGGGGGAGAGGGGGAAAAGAGAGGGGGAGGGGGAGGGAAAGCAAAGGGGGGAAGGAGCACAAAGAAAAGGGGAAAGAAGAAAGGGGAGGGGGGAGAGAGTAAAGGGGGAGGGGGGGGAAAAGGGTGGAGGAGACGGGGGGAAAGGGGGGAAAAAAAAGAGGGGGGAAGGGGGAGAGGGGAAAAGTAAAGATGGGGGGCAGGAGAGGAGTGAAGAAGAGAGAGGAGAGGGAGAAAAGTAGGGAGGAGAGGGGAAGAGGGGAAAATGGGGGGAGAGGGGGAGAAGGTGGAAAGGAGGGGGGAAAGAGAAGACAGAGAGGGAGAGGGGGAGGGGGGAGAGAGAGTGAGGGAAAAAGTTTTGGTTTAAAGAAGAGGGAAGGGAGAAGAGAGGGAAAAGGAAAAGATAAGAAAAAGAAAAGAATAGAAGAAGAGATAGAGAGGGAGAGAGAGGGGGAAGAAGAAGGAGAGAGAGTTTAAGGAGGGAGGGAGAGAGGGGGAAAAAAGGGGAGGAAATTTTGAGAGAGAAGAAGGAAAGGGAAGGAAGAAAAGGGGGCCCCAAAAATTTTTAAGGATAGAGAGAGAGAAGAAGGGGGAGAGAAGGGAGAGAGCGGGGGGGGGAAAGGTGAGAGAAGGAGAGAGTTTGGGGGGAAAAAAATTAGGGAGAGGATTACAGAGGTGCCCCCCAAGGGATTTATTTTGGGGTTTAAAATAGAAGTACAAACTGCGGCTATCTTTTTTGAGAAAAAATATTTTACTTGTTTTTTCTTGGCCTTTGAAGCCAAAATGGGAAAAACCGAAGGCTCTCCCCCCCAACCCTTTCTCTCCCCGGAACTATTTTTTCAGGATATGCTAAGGCCCCCACACCCAGGAAACTCCAAAAAATTTGTGCATTTAAGGGGGGTTTGTTTAAAAGGGAAAATTTTAAAGGGGGTTTTACGGGGGAAACCCCCTTTAAAAAACCCCCCCCACCCCCCCTTTTTAGATGTGGTAAAAAGGGTGACTTTTGGGGTTTAATTAGGGGGGGGATGAAAGGTTTTGTGGATAAAACCGTGGGGTTTTTTTACAAAACCAGTCACCCAGGGATTGTTGGTTTTTGATCTCCCCAGTGTGTTTTTGTTTTTTTGTGAGATAGGGTAAATTTTTAATTTTTGTGAGCTACCCTTTTAAACTTTCACTGTTTTGTTGGGGGTTTTTTAGTGTTCAAAAGTGGTTTTGTGAGCAGCTCAAACCCTCTCTCACGGGTGTGTGTGAGATAAGTTTTGAAGTGTTGTGAGCTAGCTCTAACTTTCTCACTGTGTGTTTTTTTGGGAGATAGTGAAAAGGGGGTTTGTGAGCTAGCTCTAACTTTTTCCACTGTTTTAAGAAAAATTTAATTTTTGAATTAAATTTATGTGTGTTAAAGAAAAGTGTCAAGTGTTGTGACCCAGCTCAAACCCTTTTCATTTTGTTTTTTGTTTGTAAAGGGGTTTAGTTTTTCCAAATTTTTTTTGGTGGCTACCCTCAAAAACTCTTTTCACTGTGTTTTTTTGTGGAGATAGTTTTTCATGTTTTTTGGCTAGCTTAATTTCCCCCACTGTTTTGTAAATATTCAAGTGTTGTGGATAGGAAACTCTCTAACCCCCTTTTCATGTTGTGTTTTTGAGATGTTTTTCGATTTGTTGTAAAAGCAGCCAAACTCTCTCATGTGTGTTTTTGTAAAGATAGTGTCGCGGTGGGGGAGTTTACTTTTAACTTTTTTTCCACTTTTTGTGTGAGTTTATTTGTCAAGTGTTGTGAGCTAGCTCTAACTCTCTCACTGTGTGGTGAGATAGTGTTTGAGTTTTGTGAGCTAGCTCAAACCCCTCCTCACTGTTGTGTGAGTAGTGTCGAGTTTTTGGAGCTGCTTCTAACTCCTCACTGTGTTGTGAGTAGTGTCAAGTGTTGTGAGCTACTCTAACCCCTCTCACTGTGGTGAGATAGTGTCGAGTTTGTGGCTAGCTCAAACTCTTCACTGTGGTGAGATAGTGTCAATGTTTTGGAGCTAGTCTAATCTCTCACTGTGTGTGTGAGATAGTGTCGAGTGTTGTGAGCTAGCTCTAACTCTCTCACTGTGTGTGTGAGATAGTGTCAAGTGTTGTGAGCTAGCTCTAACTCTCTCCCCTGTGTGTGTGAGATAGTGTCGAGTGTTGTGAGCTAGCTCTAACTCCCCTCACTGTGTGTGTGAATAGTGTCGATGTTGTGAGCTAGCTCAAACTCTCTCACTGTGTGTGTGAGATAGTGTCGAGTGTTTGTGAGCTAGCTCTAAACTCTCTCACTGTGTGTGTGAGATAGTGTCAAGTGTTGTGAGCTAGCTCTAACTCTCCCCACTGTGTGTGTGAATAGTGTTGAGTGTTGTGAGCTAGCTCTAACTCTCTCACTGTGTGTGTGAGATAGTGTCGAGTGTTGTAGCTAGCTCAAAACTCTCTCACTGTGTGTGTGAGATAGTGTCAGATTTGTTGTGAGCTAGCTCTAACTCTCTCACTGTGTGTGTGAGTTTAGTGTCAAGTGTTGTGAGCTAGCTTAACTCTCTCACTGTGTGTGGTGAGATAGTGTCAAGTGTTGTGAGCTAGCTCTAACTCTCCCCACTGTGTGTGTGAGATAGTGTCGAGTGTTGTGAGCTAGCTCTAAACTCTCTCTCACTGTGTGTGTGAGATAGTGTCAAGTGTTGTGAGCTAGCTCTAACTCTCTCACTGTGGTGTGTGAGATAGTGCGAGTGTTGTGAGCTACTCTAACTCTCTCACTGTGTGTGTGAGATAGTGTCGAGTGTTGTGAGCTAGCTCTAACCTCTTCACATGTGTGTGTGAGATAGTGTCGAGTGTTGTGAGCTAGCTCTAACTCTCTCACTGTGTGTGTGAGATAGTGTCGAGTGTTGTGAGCTAGCTCTAACTCTCTCACTGTGTGTGTGAGATAGTGTCAAGTGTTGTGAGCTAGCTCTTAACTCTCTCACTGTTGTGTGTGAGATAGTGTCAAGTGTTTGTGACTAGCTCTAACTCTCTCACTGTGTGTGTGAGATAGTGTCAAGTGTTGTGAGCTAGCTCTAACTCTCTCACTGTGTGTGTGAGATAGTGTTGAGTGTTGTGAGCTAGCTCTAACTCTCTCACTGTGTGTGTGAGATAGTGTTGAGTGTTGTGAGCTAGCTCTAACTCTCTCACTGTGTGTGTGAGATAGTGTCGAGTGTTGTGAGCTAGCTCTAACTCTCTCACTGTGTGTGTGAGATAGTGTCGAGTGTTGTGAGCTAGCTCTAACTCTCTCACTGTGTGTGTGAGATAGTGTCGAGTGTTGTGAGGTAGCTCTAACTCTCTCACTGTGTGTGAGGATAGTTGTCGAGTGTTGTGAGCTAGCTCTAACTCTCTCACTGTGTGTGGGAGATAGTGTCAAGTGTTGTGAGCTAGCTCTCTCTCACTGTGTGTGTGTGAGATTAGTGTCGAGTGTTGTGAGCTAGCTCTAACTCTCTCACTGTGTGTGTGAGATAGTGTCGAGTGTTGTGAGCTAGCCTCTAAACTCTCTCACTGTGTGTGTGAGATAGTTGTCAAGTGTTGTGAGCTAGCTCTAACTCTCTCACTGTGTGTGTTGAGATAGTGTCGAGTGTTGTGAGCTAGCTCTAACTCTCTCACTGTGTGTTGAGATAGTGTCAAGTGTTTGTGAGCTAGCTCTCTCTCACTAGTGTGTGTGAGATAGTGGTAACAAGTGTTGTGAGCTAGCTCTAACTCTCTCACTGTGTGTGTGAGATAGTGTCGAGTGTTGTGAGCTAGCTCTAACTCTCTCACTGTGTGTGTGAGATAGTGTCGAGTGTTGTGAGCTAGCTCTCTCTCACTGTGTGTGTGAGATAGTGTCGAGTGTTGTGAGCTAGCTCTAACTCTCTCACTGTGTGTGTGAATAGTGTCGAGTGTTTGTGAGCTAGCTCTAACTCTCTCACTGTGTGTGTGTAGATAGTGTCGAGTGTTGTGAGCTAGCTCTAACTCTCTCACTGTGTGTGTGAGATAGTGTCAAGTGTTGTGAGCTAGCTCTAACTCTCTCACTGTGTGTGTGAGATAGTGTCAAGTGTTGTGAGCTAGCTCTAACTCTCTCACTGTGTGTGTGAGATAGTGTCGAGTGTTGTGAGCTAGCTCTAACTCTCTCACTGTGTGTGTGAGATAGTGTCGAGTGTTGTGAGCTAGCTCCTCTCTCACTGTGTGTTGAGATAGTGTCGAGTGTTGTGAGCTAGCTCTAACTCTCTCACTGTGTGTGTGAGATAGTGTCGAGTGTTGTGAGCTAGCTCTAACTCTCTCACTGTGTGTGTGAGATAGTGTCGAGTGTTGTGAGCTAGCTCTACCTCTCTCACTGTGTGTGTGAGATAGTGTCGAGTGTTGTGAGCTAGCTCTAACTCTCTCACTGTGTGTGTGAGATAGTGTCGAGTGTTGTGAGCTAGCTCTAACTCTCTCACTGTGTGTGTGAGATAGTGTCGAGTGTTGTGAGCTAGCTCTAACTCTCTCACTGTGTGTGTGAGATAGTGTCAAGTGTTGTGAGCTAGCTCTAACTCTCTCACTGTGGTGTGTAGATAGTGTCGAGTGTTGTGAGCTAGCTCTAACTCTCTCACTGTGTGTGTGAGATAGTGTCCAGTGTTGTGAGCTAGCTCTAACTCTCTCACTGTGTGTGTGAGATAGTGTCAAGTGTTGTGAGCTAGCTCTAACTCTCTCACTGTGTGTGTGAGATAGTGTCGAGTGTTGTGAGCTAGCTCTAACTCTCTCACTGTGTGTGTGAGATAGTGTCGAGTGTTGTGAGCTAGCTCTACCTCCTCTCTCACTGTGTGTGTGAGATAGTGCCAAGTGTTGTGAGCTAGCTCTACCTCTCCTCACTAGTGTGTGTGAGATAGTGTCGAGTTTGTTGACTAGCTCTAACTCTCTCACTGGTGTGTGAGATAGTGTCGAGTGTTGTGAGCTAGCTCTAACTCTCTCACTGTGTGTGTGAGATAGTGTCGAGTGTTGTGAGCTAGCTCTCTCTCACTGTGTGTGTGAGATAGTGTCGAGTGTTGTGAGCTAGCTCTAACTCTCTCACTGTGTGTGTGAGATAGTGTCAAGTGTTGTGAGCTAGCTCTAACTCTCTCACTGTGTGTGTGAGATAGTGTCAAGTGTTGTGAGCTAGTTCTAACTCTCTCACTGTGTGTGTGAGATAGTGTCAAGTGTTGTGAGCTAGCTCTACCTCTCTCACTGTGTGTGCGAGATAGTGCCAAGTGTTGTGAGCTAGCTCTACCTCTCTCACTGTGTGTGTGAGATAGTGTCAAGTGTTGTGAGCTAGCTCTACCTCTCTCACTGTGTGTGTGAGATAGTGCCAAGTGTTGTGAGCTAGCTCTAACTCTCTCACTGTGTGTGTGAGATAGTGTCAAGTGTTGAGAGCTAGCTCTACCTCTCTCACTGTGTGTGTGAGATAGTGTCAAGTGTTGTGAGCTAGCTCTAACTCTCTCACTGTGTGTGTGAGATAGTGTCAAGTGTTGTGAGCTAGCTCTACCTCTCTCACTGTGTGAGATAGTGTCAAGTGTTGTGAGCTAGCTCTACCTCTCTCACTGTGTGTGTGAGATAGTGTCAAGTGTTGTGAGCTAGCTCTAACTCTCTCACTGTGTGAGATAGTGTCAAGTGTTGTGAGCTAGCTCTAACTCTCTCACTGTGTGTGTGAGATAGTGGCAAGTGTTGAGAGCTAGCTCTACCTCTCTCACTGTGTGTGTGAGATAGTGCCAAGTGTTGTGAGCTAGCTCTACCTCTCTCACTGTGTGTGTGAGATAGTGTCAAGTGTTGTGAGCTAGCTCTACCTCTCTCACTGTGTGTGTGAGATAGTGTCAAGTGTTGAGAGCTAGCTCTACCTCTCTCACTGTGTGAGATAGTGTCAAGTGTTGTGAGCTAGCTCTACCTCTCTCACTGTGTGTGTGAGATAGTGTCAAGTGTTGTGAGCTAGCTCTAACTCTCTCACTGTGTGTGTGAGATAGTGTCAAGTGTTGTGAGCTAGCTCTAACTCTCTCACTGTGTGTGTGAGATAGTGTCAAGTGTTGTGAGCTAGCTCTAACTCTCTCACTGTGTGTGTGAGATAGTGTCAAGTGTTGTGAGCTAGCTCTACCTCTCTCACTGTGTGTGTGAGATAGTGCCAAGTGTTGTGAGCTAGCTCTACCTCTCTCACTGTGTGTGTGAGATAGTGTCAAGTGTTGTGAGCTAGCTCTACCTCTCTCACTGTGTGTGTGAGATAGTGTCAAGTGTTGTGAGCTAGCTCTACCTCTCTCACTGTGTGTGTGAGATAGTGTCAAGTGTTGAGAGCTAGCTCTACCTCTCTCACTGTGTGAGATAGTGTCAAGTGTTGTGAGCTAGCTCTACCTCTCTCACTGTGTGTGTGAGATAGTGTCAAGTGTTGAGAGCTAGCTCTACCACTTCACTGTGTGAGATAGTTGGTCAAGTGTTGTGAGCTAGCTCTACCTCTCTCACTGTGTGTGATAGTGCCAAGTGTTGAGAGCTAGCTCTACCTCTCTCACTGTGTGTGTGAGATAGTGTCAAGTGTTGAGAGCTAGCTCTACCTCTCTCACTGTGTGTGTGAGATAGTGTCAAGTGTTGTGAGCTAGCTCTACCTCTCTCACTGTGTGTGTGAGATAGTGTCAAGTGTTGAGAGCTAGCTCTACCTCTCTCACTGTGTGAGATAGTGTCAAGTGTTGTGAGCTAGCTCTACCTCTCTCACTGTGTGTGATAGTGCCAAGTGTTGAGAGCTAGCTCTACATCTCTCACTGTGTGTGTGAGATAGTGTCAAGTGTTGAGAGCTAGCTCTACCTCTCTCACTGTGTGTGTGAGATAGTGTCAAGTGTTGAGAGCTAGCTCTACCTCTCTCACTGTGTGTGTGAGATAGTGTCAAGTGTTGAGAGCTAGCTCTACCTCTCTCACTGTGTGTGTGAGATAGTGTCAAGTGTTGAGAGTTACCTCTCTCTGTGTGAGAGAGAGATAACGTCAAGTGTTGTGAGCTAGCTCTCTCTGTGTGAGAGAGAGATAACGTCAAGTGTTGTGAGCTAGCTCTCTCTCTCTCTCACAGATTATAACATTCTTAAAGTCATCAGAGAGTGAAAAGCAGTTCTCCCGCTCCACTCTGGCCAGCCGGTGCGACCCCCCCCGAACTTTACGAGGCAACGCACACACCATATTAACTCAGAATGAGAGAGATGAGAGAGAGAATAGAGAGTAGAGGAGGGAGAGAGAGTAGAGAGAGGAGATAGAGAGAGAGAGATATGAGAGGAGAGATGAGAGATGGAGAGAGAGAAAGAGAGAGAGAGAGAGCAGTTAAGATGTCAGGAGGTATTAGATCCTCTCTCTGCTGACACCACAAGAATTTAAGTATTTAAATCCCATTATTCTTCACAGATAAGAAGGATTTAGGCTCTATAGAGCATTGAGCTGACATGATGTAGAGCTCTCTCTCTCTCTCTCTCTCTCTCTCTCTCTTAGAGAGAGAGAGAGAGACAGTACGGTAGAGAATCACTGTAATAGAGACAGTGTTTGGCTCTGTCTGAAGACTCTCTGACACACTCTGACACTCTCTGACACACTCTGACACTCTCTGACACACTCTGACACTCTCTGACACTCTCTGACACACTCTGACACTCTCTGACACACTCTGACACTCTCTGACACACTCTGACACTCTCTGACACACTCTGACACACTCGACACTCTCTTACACCTGACACTCTCTGACACACTCTGACACTCCCTGACACACTCTGACACTCCTGAAACCTTACACTCTCTGACCACTCTCACCTCTCGCCCTTGACACTCTCTGACACCTCGAACTCTTGACCCCTTCCCTGAACTCTCGACACTCTCTGACACCCCTTCTGACACTCTCTGACACTCTCTGACACCTCTGAAAACCCTGACACTCTCTGACACCCTACACCTTGCCTCCTGACACTCTCACACTCTCTGCCACCTCCCCCAGCCCTCTCTGACACACTCGACACTCCGACACTCTCTACACCTCTGACACCTCGACAACCTGAACCTCTGACACTCTCGGACACTCTTGCACTCTCTGACACCTCACCTTCACAACTCTGACACCTCTGACCTCCTACACACTCGAACCCCTAACCTCTACACCTCTGACACCCTCTGACACCCCCCTTTCTGACCTCTCGACACACTCTGACACACTCTGACAACTCCCCCCCTGACACTCCGGACACTCTTGACCACTTTTGACACTCCCCTGACACTCCTGAACACCCAAACACTCTGACACTCCTGACACCCTCCCCTTGACACTCTCTGACCCTCGACACCTCTGACACACTCTGACACCCTGCCCTTTTGCCCTTGCACCTCTGACACTTCTGACACTCTCTGACACCCCCTGACACACCTGACCTCTCTGACCACTCTACACCCCTGACACTCTCGACACTCTCTGACCCCCGACACCTCTACACTCTCTGACCCTCTACACACCGACACATCTGGACACTCCCCCCTGGACACTCCGACACCTTTCCTCGCACCACTCGACCTCTATGACCTCTCTGAAACCTGACCCTCGACACCCTGACCTCTAACACTCTTCCTCCCAACCACCCTGCACATCGAACCTCTGAACACTCTGACACTCTTGACACCTCTGCCCCACTCTGACACCCTAAACCCACTCTGACACTCTCTGACCCCTTTTGACACACTCTACCCCCCTTTGCACACTCTGACACTCTCTGACACACTCGCACCTTGCACTCTCTGACCCTCTGCACACTCTGACACTCTCGAAACCCCCTTATGCACTCTCTGAAAAACCCTCGGACACTCTCTGACCCCTTTGACACATCGACCTTTGCACACTCTGACACTCTTGAACTCTCTGACACCTATGACACCCCTGACACTCTCTGACCCTCAACACTCAAAATTAAAACCCCCTTGACACACTCTAAAACACCCCCTGACATCCTGACACCTCTGACACACTCTGACACACTCTACCCCCACCTTTTGAAAACCCTGACCCCTTTTTACACTTTTGAAAACTCTCACACTCTGACACTCTCTGACACACTTTACCTCCTGACACACCTTACACTCTATACCTCTCGACCACTCTGACACACCCCCGACACTCTCTGACACATCAAAACACTCAGGGACACTCTCGGGATCAAACCTGACACCTCTGAAACTCCCCCTTTGACACCCACCCCCCCCCTGACACCTATGACACCTCTGACACACTCTAAAACCCTCTCCTCTAAACACCTCGCACCTCCCCCACACTTGACACTCTATGACACTCTCTGACCCCTTACCCCTCTGACACCTTGGCGCCTTTTGACACCCTGACACCTCTGCACACCTAAACTCTCTGAACACTCTCATTAACACTTTTGACCACTCTGACACTCTCTGACACCTCTGACCCTTGACACACTTACACTCTCAAATTCCCTTGAACCCTGCCCAAACCTTTGACACCCTACACACCGACCCCTTTGACAACCTAAAACTCTCTGACCTCCCTGACACCTCGCCCTTTTCACTCTCGACACACTCTGACCCTTGACACACTCGACCCCCAAATTTTTTCTCACACATCCCTGCCCCCGCACTCTTAAAACCCCACCCTTGACCCCCACCCCTTGCACTCTCACACTCTTGCACCTCGACACTCCCTTTTAAAGGGACAACACCCTGACACCCTGGGAACACTGGGAACCACTTGACACTCTCTGCCACCTTTGTCACAACTGGACCTCTCTACACCTCGGGCCACTTTAACCTCCCCTGAAAACCCTGTCCCCCAAAAGGACCCACCCCTGGGCACTCTCGCACCTCTGCCCAATTGGGAACCCTCCCTTGCCCTCTCGACACTCTGCACTCTTAAACCCTTGAACCGTGACACTCTCTGCCACTCTCGCCACTTGAACACCTCCCGACACACGTGACACCTCTGAACCTCAAACACTGTGACACTCTCTGACACAAGTACACTCTCTGCAACTCGACCACTCGGGAAAACCCCAAAACCCTACCCTCTGACCTCTCTGAACATTGACCCCTTTTGAACCAAAATGGATACTCTGTGACACCCTGCCCTCCTACACCTTCAACCGGGCTCTATCTGACACCTAACCTCTGACACTTCTCAAACTACACTGTGACACCTCTCCCAAAAAAACACTTGCCCTCTGACACCCCCGACACACTCTGACCCCCTTTTTAAACCTTACACACTCGAACACTCTCCAAAACACTTGACACTCTGACACTCTCTGAAAACCTTGAATCTCTGTTGACACACTTGACCATCTCCCGACCTCCCGACACTTGGCACCCTGACCTCTTGACCCCTCCGAACACTTTTTGACACTCCTAAACTCTGAAAATCTGTGACACACTCACACCCCCTTTGACCTTCCCCCTCTACACTCTCTGACACAAAATCCGACACACCGACACTTAAACACTTTCTACACCTTGCCCTCTGAAAACCTCTACACACGGGACGCCTTTACACTCCTGACCATCCGACAACTCTGACACCTCTGACACCTCTGACACATTTACACACTCTGACACTCTCACACCTCTGACCCCTCTGACACTCTCTGACACCCCTCTTTTTTGACACCCCTTTGACACCCTTGACCACCTGACACCCCCCCGACACCTCTAAACACTCCCCTTGAAAACTCTTCTGACCCTTGACACTCTCTACACCCTGACCTCTGACCTCTCTGAAAATTCCCCTCACCCCTCTTTTTGACACTTCTGCCATGACACTCTCTGACCCCCTCTGACACGTTGACACCTCTGACACACTTGACACTCTCTGACACCCTTGACACCCCCGACACTCTGACACCTCTGACCTCTTGACACACTCGACATCTCCCCTTTTGACACTCTCTGACATCTTAAACATCTGACACACTCTGACACTCTCTGACCTCTCGACACACCTGACAACTCTGACACCCCTTGACCCCTTCTGACACCTCGACCTCTCCTTTTGACACACTTTGAACCTCTGACACTCTCGACACTTCTCCCTTTGACCTTTTGAACTTAAACTTTTGACACTCTCGTCCTCTCCCTTTAAACACTCCTGACACCTCTGACACTCTTGACACACCTTCAATCTTTTGGACACCCTGACACTCTTGCCCTCTCAACACCCCCTTGCACTCACACCCTCTGACCCCCAAACCACCTGACACTCTCGGACACCCCTCTGACACTCCCTTTTGACACTCCGACACTTTTTGACACACTTGCACACTCGACACCTCTCCTCTCGACACACTCTGAACACCTGACACCTAGACACTCTCTGACACTCTCGACCTCCTGACACACCTTTGACACTCCCCCTTTTGACACACTCTGACCTCTTGACACTTCTACACCTCTAACCCTGACACTCTTGAACTCTCTTACACTCTTGACCTCTCTGCCCACAACTCACCCTCTGACACTCTCGACACACTCTGACCCCCTTCCCCCCGACACCCTCTGACCACTCTGACCCCAACTGACACCCCTTGACCTCTCGAACACTCGACACACTCGACACTTTTCCCTTTGACACTCTCGGACACTCTCTACCCACCCCCGGACCCCTCTTTTGACACTCCTACACATCTGAACACCTACCCCTTTTGACACATCTACACCCTATGACACTCCGACCACCGACACCCGACATCTCTGACAACTCTACACTCTTGACACACTCTGACCCCCTCCCCCCTGACACTCTTGACATTTTTTTTTAAATTGCCCAACCTGACACTCTCGACACCTCTGACACCTCTGACACACTCTGACACTCTTGACACCCTTGACCCCGACACCTCTGACACTCCTGACCATCTGACCTTTTAACACCTCTGACCCTCTGAAAACACCTGAAACCTCTGAACTCTGTTTGACATCTTGACACCTCGACCCCCTTACACCTTGACACTGTGAAACCCCCTCTGAAAATCTAAAGGGTCACTCTCTACACACTTTGCCCCCAACCCTGAAAACCCTCTGACAACTCTAACATCCCCTTGACCTCCGGGACCACTCTGCCCACTTGACCCTCACCTCTCTGACACTCTTGAACACTCTGACACCTCTGAAATTTTTGAACCTTGACACCCCTGACACACTCTAAACCACCCCGACACTCCTGACTACCGGGGCACTCTCTACCCCCACTCTGACACCCCTTGACATCTCTGACCACCTGAACCCCCCCACTCTACACCTCTACCCCCAGTTCGGGACACTCTTGACACCCCTGAAAACCTCTGGACACACTTGTATTCTCTGACACCTTGAACCCCCTTTGACACTCTCTGACACACTTGACCACTTAAACCCTCTAAAACCCCCTGTGACACACTGGACCTCTCTGACACTCTCACACTTGCCCCTCGTCTTGACAAAATGTGAAAAACCCTGTCCACTTGACACCTCTGAAAAATTAACCCCTTGCCCTTTTCTGACACCTCTCCACCAAACACCCTAAAACCACTTGACACTCTTGACACCTCTCGATTTAATCCTAAAAAGGGCCCTTTTCCCTTGTAACTGGAACTCCTGCACACTGGACACTCTCTAACATTCCCCTCTGCCCCCCTCCTTTTGACCCCTAAAATTTCGACACTCTTGAAATTTTCCTGACACTCTCTCCACCTCGACCATCCCCCCTGACACAAATTGACACACTGTGACACACTTGAACCCCCCTTGAACATTTGACCACGTGACACTTTCGCACCCTGCCACTCTCCAATGACCTCTGAACCCTGACACTCTCTGAAACTCCCTCTGCCCTTGGAATCTTGAACCTGTGACACACTCGCACTCCCCGACACCTTAAATACTCTAAACTCCTGACCCTCTCTAAACATCTGACCCCCCTTGACACCCTCTAACATCCTGACACTTTTGGGGGACACATCTGACACTCTTGAAACCCCTTGAACTCTTGCACCTGCCACTCTGAACTCCTCTGCCCCACCAACCTTGACACATCTGACACACTTACACCTCTGACACTCTAAAGACCACTTGACACTCCTGACCACTTGACACTCTCTACACACTCTGACCACCCTGACACCTCAAATTCTCCCTTTGACAACACTCTCGACACCCTGAACATTTGACAACCTACACTTTTAATCTTGAACTCTTGACCCCCTGACACCTCGACCTCTCTGACACCTCTGAACCTCAAACCTCTCTGACCACTCTGACACTTCTGACACTCCTAAACTCTTGACACTCTTGCACACTTTCCCTTTGAACTCTTGACCCCAAACCTCCGACACTCTCTGCCCACCCCGACCAAAACCCTCTGACACTCCCCCCACCCCCTGACCCTCTTACACCTCTGACACACTCTGCCACCTACACCTCGAGCCTCTGAAACTCTGACACACTCTGACACCCCTATGCCCCCACATCTGGACACCTCTGACACACTTTGCCCCTTTTGAAAACCCGACACTCCTGACAACCCTCTGCCCCCAACACCCCTGACACCTCGGTTCACCTCCAACCACACTCGCACCTCTACACACTTGACACCCTAAAACCTCGACCCCCAAACCCTCACACTCTCTGCCCCCTCTGACCCTCTGACACACCTGACACCTCTAAACCACCTGACACTCCCCTGACACCTCTGACACTTCTGAAACTCTGACCCCTTTTGACCTCCTGACCCCTCTGACACCCCCTGACACCTCTGACACTCTTGACACTCCGAAAACTCTGGACACTCTCTGACACACTTGACACTCCTCCCCTCAACTCTGACACTCTCTCACCTCTGACCATTGACACTCTCTGAACACTTCCCTTTGCCCATCCTGACACATCTGACACCTCTGCACCTCTGACCACTGACCTCCTAAACCACTGTAAACACTTCATGACCTCTCTGACACACTTTTGACACCTCTACACCTCGCACCTTTTAAACCCTGACACATCCCCTTAAAATCTCTGACACCCCCCTTGGGCACTCCTGACACGTCTACCCCCTTTTTAACCCCTGACACACTCTGAACTTTTGACACTCTCTGACACATTTTAAACCTCTCGACACACTTGAAAAACTTTTGACACTCTCTGACACTCTTACACCTCTGACACTCCGACACTCCTGACACACTTGACACACTGACCCTCTAACCCCCTTTGCCCCCCTTTGACCCTTCTGACACCTCTACCACCGACACACTTACACTTCTGGCTCTCGCACAGAACCCCTGCATATGACCTCCGACACCTGGACACTCTCTGACACACTTTGAACTCCTGACACACTCTGCCCCACTTTTGACACTCTCTGACACCCGGGACACCCTTTGACCCCTTCACACTCTAACACTCTTTTGACCCTCTAAACCTCTGACAAAATTGAACTTTTTGACACCCTGACACTCTTACACCTCTGACCACTCTGAACACCTGACACCTTACACTCCTGAACACTTGACACCTCGACACTTGACACCCTCCTCCCCCCGCACTTTGCACCTTGACACACTCTGACACACTCTGACCCCTCTGACCCAACTTAACACTCTCTGACACACTCTGACACCTCTGAACCTCTGACACATCTACCTCAACCCTCTGCCCCACCTGACACTCTCGACACCTCTGACCCCTTTGGAACATTTTACCTCTCTACAATCTCGACCTGTGACACCTCTGACCCCTTTTGGGACACTCTCTACACACTCTGACACACTCTGACACCTCAACACTCACAATCTCAACACACTAAACCCCACTTCAACATCTCCCATTTTCACTCTAAACACACTCCAGAAATCTTTTTCACACACCCAACACCCCCTCTCCATACTCTACCCACCCTCTCACCACCCTACACTCCTAACACTCTCACCCCTTACTTTTTACAAAATTAACAGTACACACTCTACACCTCTAACATTCACATCCCTCTCACTTCTTTCCCCCAAACACTTCACACACTTACACCTCAAAACACTCCCCCATTACACCTCACACATGTCACCCGCACTTCAAACACAAACCCCTTAAACGTGTCCACACACTCTACCACCACCATTTAAACATCTCTACACCCTCACAATTCGACACTCTCAAACCCTTTAAAACTCACCCTCCTCACTCTCAACATCCCACCCCTCTCACAACCCCACTCTCAACAAAAGTAACCTCCGACCAGGGTCCCCCACAATTACACACTCTACCCCCTTTTCCCCCACACACTCACACCTTAACACTTCAAACCCCTTAAAATTTTGTTTTACACACTCCCCCAAACTTTCACAACCTCACCCTCCCCTCGACATTAAAAACTCTCTACACCCCAAACAACCGACACCTTACACACTCTCAACTTTTACACACTCTACACCTCAACACTCCACACACTCTACACTCTCCCCACACTTTTTACACATCTCACACTCTGACCACTCCACACTCTCTGACGCACTCTGACACTCTTAAACCTCTGCTTCTCTGACACACTTGACACACTCTGACCACTCGACACGACCTCCCCGACACTCCTGACACACTCGACCACTCTGCACCTCTGACACCATCCGACACACTCTGAACTCCGACACACCTGAAACACCGCAAAAACCTACACATCTAAAACCCTCTGACGCACTCTACGCTCTTGCACACTTGACACCCTTGACACACCCTGACACTCTCTGACACACTCGACACTATATGAACTTTCTGACACACTGTGACCTCTCTGACAGACTCTGACCACTGTGACAGCCTCTGACACTTTTTACACCACCGACACACTCGACACTCTCTGACACCTCGACACACTCTCAACACTCTGACCACTCTCACCCTCTGACGCCTCGACACTCTTTTAACACCTACATTTCTGACACACTCTGACACTCCTGAACCATTTGACATCCCCGCACTCTCTAACACTGTAACACTCTTACAAACTCTTCACACACTGTGACACCTTAAATCTCTGGCACCTCTGACACCTCTGAAAACCCCTTACACTTCTGACACACTGTGGATTCTCGACACGTCTGACCCCCTGACACTCTCTGACACACTCGACAGTAGACACCCGACACCTGTGACACTCCTGAAAACCTTTTGACACCTCTGACCCTCTGACACTCCTGACACCCTGAACTCTTGCACTCTCTGACAACGGGGGACACACTGCACACACTCTGAAACTCTTGCCCTTTTTAAACCTTTCTGACACACCTGACACTTCTGAAAAACCCTTCACACTCTCTACACTCTCTGCACATTGTGACCACGTCATACCGCGCTCTCAGAACACTTTTACACTCTCTCCCACGGGAAACCCCTTTTCTGACACACCGACCCTCTGCACCTCTACATCCTGAAAACCCTTTGACACTGTCCACCTGACACTCTCTGCCCTCTGACTCTCTCACACACTATGATATTTTTTGACATCCGACACTCTGTGACACGCTCGCCCCCACCACACCCGACACTCTCAAAACCCCTTTTGACACATCTGCCCCCTCGACGATCTGTGACACTCCTGGCACTCTCTGGCACACGGGACACCTCTGACACACTCTGACCCCAGACCACTGAAACACTCTCGCCACACTCGACACCTCGACACACTTACACATCGACTCACTCGACACTCTCGACACCTCTGCACCCTCTGAACACTCTGTCACACCTTACACTCTCTAACACTCTCTGACACAATGTGACACATTTGACACTTTTGACACCTCTGACACACCTGACACACTCTGACACCCTCAACACCCTCACAAACTCTCAAACCCCACACACTCTCAACATGTCACTCACTCTCACCACCTCCAAAACTCTCAGAAGTTCACACCCCTTCACACTCTCCCCAAACCCACACCTCCCCACACACCTCCCACATTTCATACCTCTCACACAGGTCACCTCACAACCTCAACAGGCACACACTCTACCACTCTCACAACTCTCACAACTCCACATACTCTCACACCTCCACACTCTCACACACCTCAACACTTCATACACTTCACACATGTCACTCCCCCTTTTTCACACACTCTTAAACAGTGTCACACACTCTCACACACTTTCAACACTCCACACACCCCACACACTCTCGCACACTCCACACACCCTCACCCCACTCCACCTCTCACACATCCTCACACACTCTCACACACTCTCACACACAGTCACACACTCTCAGACAGTGTCACACAGTCTCACACACTCTCACACTCTCACACACCCTCACACACTGTCACACACTGTCACACACTCTCAGACAGTGTCACACACTCTCACAAACTCTCACACACCCTCACACACTCTCAGACAGTGTCACTCACTCTCACACACTCTCACACACTGTCACACACTGTCACACACTCTCAGACAGTGTCACACACTCTCACACACCCTCACACACTCTCACACACTCTCACACACTCTCACACACTCTCACACACTCTCACACACTCTCACACACTCTCACACACCCTCACACACTCTCACACACTCTCACACACTCTCAAAACAGTAAAAAACTCCCCGTCTATAACCAGCATCGTAAATCTGGGTCGCCGAAGCAGCGCCCAGAGCAATGCTCAGAATTATTCTTTCAAGATCCCCCTTAGGGTCTTGAAGACCCCCATGGGGTGTTGAAGACCCCACCCCAGGCACCATGGGGTCTTGAAACCCCTACCCCAGGTACAAAGAGGGTCTTGAAGACCTAACCCCAGTTACCAGGGGGTCTTGAAGACCCTACCCCAGGTACCAAGGGGTCTTGAAGGCCCTACCCTAGTTACAAGGAGGGTCTTGAAGACCATACCCCAGGTAGCAGAGGGGTCTTGAAGATCCTACCCCAGGTACCAGAAGGGTCATGAAGACCCTGCCCCAGGTAACAGGGGGGTCTTGAAAACCCTACACCAGGTAAAAGGGAGTCTTGAAGACCCTTCCCCAGTCAAAAGGGTCCCTTCAAAACCCTACCCCAGGCACCAGGGAGTCTTGAAGACCCACCCCAGGCACCAGAGAGTCTTGGAGAACCCAACGCAGGCACCAGGAAACCTTGAAGACCCACCCCAGGCACCAGGGAGTCTTGAAGACCCACCCCAGGCACCAGGGAGTCTTGAAGACCCACCCCAGGCACCAGGGAGTCTTGAAGACATAACCCAGGCACCAGGGAGTCTTGAAGACATACCCCTGGCACCAAGGACCCATGAAGACCGACCCCAGGCCACAGGGAGTCTTGAAGACCCACCCCAGGCATCAGGGAGTCTTGAAAACCCATCCAAGGTACCAGGGAGTCTTGAAGATATACCCAAGGCACCAGGGAGCCTTCAACACCCACCCCAGGCACTAGGGGGTCTTGAAGACCCACCCCAGGCACAAGGGAGTCTTGAAGACCCACCCCAGGCACAAGGGAGCCTTGAAGAACGTACCCAAGGCATCACGGAGTCTGGAAGACATACCCCAGGCACCAGGGAGTTTTGAAGACATAACCCAGGCACCAGGGAGTCTTGAAGACATACCCCAGGCACCAGGGAGTCTTGAAGACCCACCCCAGGCACAAGGGAGTCTTGAAGACCCACCCCAGGCACCAGGGAGTCTTGACGAACCCACCTCAGGCACTAAGGAGTCTTGAAGAACCCACCCCAGGCACCAGGGAGCCTTGAAGAACCCACCCCAGGCACCAGGGAGTCTTGAAGACCCACCCCAGGCACTAGGGAGTCTTGAAGACCCACCCCAGGCACAAGGGAGCCTTGAAGAACGTACCCAAGGCAACACGGAGTCTGAAAGACATACCCCAGGCACAAGGGAGTCTTGAAGACATACCCCAGGCACCAGGGAGTCTTGAAGACGTACCCCAGGCACAAGGGAGTCTTGAAGACATACCCCAGGCAGCAGGGAGTCTTGAAGACCCACCCCAGGCACAAGGGAGTCTTGAAGACCCACCCCAGGCACCAGGGAGTCTTGACGAACCCACCTCAGGCACTAAGGAGTCTTGAAGAACCCACCCCTGGCACCAGGGAGTCTTGAAGAACCCATCCCAGGCACCAAGGAGTCTTGAAGACCCACCCCAGGCACCAGGGAGTCTTGAAGAACGTACCCCAGGCACCAGGGTGTCTAGAAGAGACACCCGAGGCACCAGGGAGTCTTGAAGACATACCACAGGCACCAGGGAGTCTTGAAGACATATCCCATGCACCAGGGAGTCTTGAAGACATACCCGAGGAACAAGGGAGTCTTGAAGACATACCCCAGGCACCAGGGAGTCTTGGAGAACCCAGCCCAGGCACCAGGGAGTCTTGAAGAACCCACTCCATGCACCAGGGAGCCTTGAAGAACCCACCCCAGGCACCAGGGAGTCTTGAAGACCCACTTCAGGCACCAGGGAGTCTTGGAGAACCCAGCCCAGGCACCAGGGAGACTTGAAGACCCACCTCAGGCACCAGGGTGTCTTGAAGAACGTACCCCAGGCACCAGAGAGTCTTGAAGGCATACCACAGGCACCAGGGAGTCTTGAAGACATACCACAGGCACCAGGGAGTCTTGAAGACCCACCCCAGGCACCAGGGTGTCTTGAAGAACGTACCCCAGGCACCAGGGAGTCTTGAAGGCATACCACAGGCACCAGGGAGTCTTGAAGACCCACCCCAGGCACCAGGGAGTCTTGAATACCCACCCCAGGCTCCAGGGAGTCTTGAAGAACCCACTCCAGGCACCAAGGAGTCTTGAAAACCCACCCCAGGCACCAGGGAGTCTTAAAGAACCCACCACAGGCACCAGGGATTCTTGAAGACCCACCCCAGGCACCAGGGAGTCTTGAAGAACCCACCCCAGGCATCAGGGAGTCTTGAAGAACGTACCCCAGGCACCAGGGTGTCTAGAAGAGACACCCCAGGCAACAGGGAGTCTTGAAGACATACCACAGGCACCAGGGAGTCTTGAAGACATATCCCATGCACCAGGGAGTCTTGAAGACACCTCAGGAACAAGGGAGTCTTGGAGAACCCACCCCAGGTACCAGGGAGTCTTGAAGAACCCACTCCATGCACCAGGGAGCCTTGAAGAACCAACCCCAGGCACCAGGGAGTCTTGAAGACCCACCCCAGGCACCAGGGTGTCTTGAAGAACCAACCAGAGGCACCAGGGAGTCTTGAAGACCCACCCCAGGCTCCAGGGAGTCTTGAAGACCCACCCCAGGCACCAGGGTGTCTTGAAGAACGTACCCCAGGCACAAGGGAGTCTTGAAGGCATACCACAGGCACCAGGGAGTCTTGAAGACCCACCCCAGGCTCCAGGGAGTTTTGAAGACCCACCCCAGGCACCAGGGTGTCTTGAAGAACGTACCCCAGGCACAAGGGAGTCTTGAAGGCATACCACAGGCACCAGGGAGTCTTGAAGACCCACCCCAGGCACCAGCGAGTCTTGAATACCCACCCCAGGCACCAGGGAGTCTTGAAGAACCCACCCCAGGCACCAGGGAGTCTTGAAGACCCACCCCAGGCACCAGGGAGTCTTGAGGACATACCCCAGGCACCAGGCGTCCTGAAGACCCACCCCAGGCACCAGGGGTCCTGGAGACCCACCCCAGGCACCAGGGGTCCTGGAGACCCACCCCAGGCACCAGGCGTCCCAATGGGTCCTGGAGACCCACCCCAGGCACCAGGGGTCCTGGAGACCCACCCCAGGCACCAGGGGTCCTGGAGACCCACCCCAGGCACCAGGGGTCCTGGAGACCCACCCCAGGCACCAGGGTCCTGGAGACCCACCCCAGGCACCAGGGGTCCTGGAGAACCGTCCCAGACGCCAGGGGTCCTGGAGACCAACTCCAGGCACCAGGGGGTCCTGGAGACCCACCTCGGGCACCAGTGTTCCTGGAGACCCACCCCTGGCACCAGGGGTCCTGGAGACCCACCCTAAGCACCAGGGTTCCTGGAGACCCACCCCAGACACCAGGGGTCCTCTAGAACCACCCCAGGCACCAGGGGTCCTGGAGAACCACCCCAGGCACCAGGGGTCCCGGAGAACCACCCCGGGCACCAGGGGTCCTGGAGACCCACCCCAGACACCAGGGGTCCTGGAGACCCACCCCAGGCACCAGGGGTCCTGGAGACTCACCCTGGGCACCAGAGGTCCTGGAGACCCACCCTGGGCACCAGGGGTCCTGGAGACCCACCTCGGGTACCAGGGGTCCTGGAGACCCACCCCAGGCACCAGTGGTCCTGGAGACCCACCCCTGGCACCAGGGGTCCTGGAGACCCACCCTAAGCACCAGGGTTCCTGGAGACCCACCCCAGACACCAGGGGTCCTCTAGAACCACCCCAGGCACCAGGGGTCCTGGAGAACCACCCCAGGCACCAGGGGTCCTGGAGAACCACTCCGGGCACCAGGGGTCCTGGAGACCCACCCCAGACACCAGGGGTCCTGGAGACCCACCCCAGGCACCAGGGGTCCTGGAGACTCACCCTGGGCACCAGAGGTCCTGGAGACCCACCCTGGGCACCAGGGGTCCTGGAAACCCACCCCAGGCACCAAGGGTCCTGGAGAACCAATCCAGGCACCAGGGGTCCTGGACACCCACCCCAGGCCCGGGGTCCTGGAGACCCACCTTAAGGCACCAGGGATCCTGGAGACCCACCCCAGGCACCAGGGGTCCTGGAGACCCACCCCAGGCACCAGGGGTCCTGGAGACCCACCCCAGGCACCAGGGGTCCTGGAGACCCAAGAGTCATAACAATAACATCTGAACTTTATAGATCAGAGTCTAACAGCCAGTTTATTAAGTCTGCTGATGATATATAAATGAAGCCGTTAAACCTGTCAACTGTCTATCTATCTTGAAATATTATTGAGGACGAGAACGAGGACGAGGACGAGGACGAGGACTTGGACGAGGACTTGGACGAGGACTTGGACGAGGACTTGGACGAGGACTTGGACGAGGACGAAGACGAAGACGAAGACGAAGACGAAGACGAGGACGAGGACGAGGACTTGGACGAGGACTTGGACGAGGACGAAGACGAAGACGAAGACGAGGACGAGGAAGAGGATAAATAAAAATGACAGGAAGAAAATGACTGTGAATCTGACAGGTAATTATGAGATCACTGGCAGAGCTGAACCCTCCTGAGTCTGAGCTCACTGTCTGAGCTCACTTTCTGAGCTTACTCTCTGAGCTATCTCTCTGAGCTCACTGTCTGAGCTCACTTTCTGAGCTTACTCTCTGAGCTATCTCTCTGAGCTCACTCTCTGAGCTCACTCTCTGAGCTCACTCTCTGAGCTATCTCTCTGAGCTCACTCTCTGAGCTCACTCTCTGAGCTCACTGTCTGAGCTCACTCTCTGAGCTAACTCTCTGAGCTATCTCTCTAAGCTCATTCTCTGAGCTCACTCACTGAGCTCACTCTCTGAGCTCACTCTCTGAGCTATCTCTCTGAGCTCACTCTCTGAGCTCACTCTCTAAGCTCACTGTCTGAGCTCACTGTCTGAGCTCACTGTCTGAGCTCACTGTCTGAGCTCACTGTCTGAGCTCACTGTCTGAGCTTACTCTCTGAGCTCACTCTCTGAGCTCACTCTCTGAGCTCAATGTCTGAGCTCACTGTCTGAGCTCACTGTCTGAGCTCTCTCTCTCTGAGCTCACTCTCTGAGCTCACTCTCTGAGCTCACTCTCTGAGCTTCACTACCACCAACAATAAACCACCACTACCACCAACAATCAACCAGCACTACCACCAACAATCAATCACCACTACCACCAACAATCAACCACCACTACCACCAACAATCAACCACCACTACTACCAACAATCAATCACCACTACCACCAACAATCAACCACCACTACCACCAACAATCAACCACCACTACTACCAACAATCAACCACCACTACTACCAACAATCAATCACCACTACCACCACAGCAACCACCTCTACCCCCAACAATCAACACACCACTAAGAACTACCAACAATCACCACCACTTACCACCAACAAACAATCACAACCACTACCACCAACAATCAACCACCACTACACCAACAATCAAAATTCCCCATCCACTACCACAACATCAACCACCACTAACTACCAACAATCAAACACACCACTACTACCAACAATCAACCACCACAACTACCAACAATCAACCACCACTACTACCAACAATCAACCACCACTACTAACCAAACAATCACCACCAGTAATGACCAACAATCAACCACCACTACTACCAACAAACAACCACCACTACTAACCACAATCAACCACCACTACTACCAACAATCACCACCACTCTACCAACAATCAACCACCACTACTAACCAACAATCAACACCACTACACCACAAACACCACCACTACTACCAACAATCAACCACCACTACTACCAACATGAATCACCACTACCACCACAATCAACCGACAACTAACTACCAACAAACAACCACCACTACTACCACAATCAACAACCCCTACTACCAACAATCAGACCACCACTACTCCCAACAATCAACCACCACTACTACCAACAATCAACCACCATCTACTAACCAACAATCAACCACCACTACAAACCACAATCAACCACCACTACAACCAACAATCAACCACGCACTACTACAGATCCACACTTTTCCAACCACCACACTACCAACTATCACCACCACTACTACCAACAATCAACCACCACAACTACCAAACAATCAACCACCACTACAACCAACAATCAATCACCACTACCACCAACAATCAACCACACTACAACCAACAATTCAACCACCACAACCACCAACAACAACCACCACAACCACCAACAATCAACCACGGACTACTACCAACAATCCAACCACCACTACAAACCAACAATCAAATCACACACTACCACCACAGCAATCCAACCACCACTACTACCAACAATCAAACCACCAATACTACCAACAATCAACCACCACAACTACCAACAGATCAACACCACTAACCCCCAACACTCAACGCACCTCTACTACAACAATCAACCCAACACTACCACTCAACAATCAACAAAACCACAACTACCAACAATCAACCACGCACTACTACAACAATCAACCACCACTACTAGACCAACAATCAACCACCACTTACCACCAACAATCAACCACCACTACTACCAACAATCAACCACCACTACTACCAACAATCAACCACCACTACTACCAACAATCAACCACCACTACTACCAACAATCACCACCACAACACCAACAATCAACCACCACAGACCACAAACAATCAACCACCACTACTATCCAACCATCAACCACCACTACAACCACAATCAACCACCACTACTACCAACAATCAACCACCACTACAACACAATCACCACCACTACTACCCAACAAATCAACCACCACTACTACCAACAATCAACCACCACTACTACCAACAATCAACCACCACTACTACCAACAATCAACCACCACTACTACCCAAACAAAATCAACCACCACTACTACCAACAATCAACCACCACTACTACCAACAATCAACACCCACTACTACCACAATCAACCACCACTACCACCAACAATCAACACCACTAATACACAATCAACCACCACTACTACCAACAATCACCACGCACTACTACCCAACAATCAACCACCACAACAACCAACGAATCAACCACCACTACTACCAACAATCACAACCACCACTACTACAACAATCAACCACCACTACTACCACAGATCAACCACCACTACTACCAAACAATCAACCACCACTACTTACCAACATCAACCACCACTACTACCAACAATCAAACCACTCACAACTACCAACAATCAACCCCATTACTACCAACAATGCACCCCACTACTACCAACAATCAAACCACCACTACCACCAACAATCAACCCCACCACTACTACCAACAATCAACCACACTACTAACCAACAATCAACCACCACTAATAACCAACAATCAACCACCCTACTACCAACAACAACCACCATTATTACCAACAATCAACCACAACACCACCAACAAATCAACCCTCACTACTACCAACAAGCAACCCACCACTACAACCAACAATCAACCACCACTACTACCAACAATCAACCACCACTACTACCAACAATCAACCACCACTTATCTATCCACAGTCAACCACCAAACTTCAACAATCAACCACCACTAACCACAACATCAACACCACTACTAACCTAACAATCAACCACCACTACAACCAACACAACCACCACTACTACCAACACTCAACCACCATACAACCAACAATCAACCACCACTAACTAACCAACAATCAACCACCACTACTACCAACAATCCAACCACCACTACTACCACAAACTACACCACTACTACGTCACAATCAACCACACGCACATACTACCAACAAACAATCCACCACAAACTACCAATAATCAACCACCACTACTACCAACAATCAACCACCACTGACTACCCACAATCACCACTCACTTACCACAACAATCAATCCACCACTACTACCAACAATCACCACCACTACAACCAACAAACAACCCCCACTACACCCAACAATCAACCACCACTACTACCAACAAACAACCACCACTACAACCAACAATCAATCACCACTACCTAACCACAACAATCAACCACCCACTCCTACCAACAAACCTAACCTCACCACAACTACCAACAATCAACCCTCACTACATACCAACAATCAACCCCACTAACCAACCCAACAATCTAACCACCCTAACTACTACCAACAATCAACCACCTACTACCACCTACAATCAACCACCACTACAACCGAACAATCAACCACCACTACTACCAACAAACAATCCACCATTACTACCAACTAATCAACCACCACTACTACCAACAATCAATCACAACAACCACAACTACCCAACAATCAACCATCCACTACCACCACAATCAACTCACCACTACTACTTCCATACAACCAACCACCACTACACACAACATCAACCACCACTACTACCAACAATCAACCACCACTATAGAATTACCACCAACCATCAACCACCACTACAACCACAAACCACCACACAAACTACCAACAATCAAGCCACCACTACTACCACCAACAACCATCTTCACCACCACCAACCAAATCACCACCACTACTAACCATCGTGTATAATCAACCACCACTACTACCAACAAACAACCACCCCTACCTACTAACAATCAACCAACCACTACTACCAACAATCACCACCACACTACCACCAACAATCACCCACCACTACTACCAACATTCAAACCACCACTACATCCAACAATCACCACCACTACTACCAACAATCACCACCACTACCACTCAACAATCAACCACCACTACTACCAACAACTCAACCACCACTACACCAAACAATCAACCACCACTACTACCAACAAACAACCACCACTACTACCAAGAATCAACACCACTACTACCAACAATTCAACCTCCACTAACCTAACAAATCAACCACCATCTACAACGAACAATCAACCACCACTACTACAACAATCCACCACCACTACTACCAACAATCAACCACCACTCCACCCATCATCAACCACACTGCAACAACATTCAACCACCACTACTACCAACAATCAACCACCACTACCACCAACAATCAACCACCACTACCACGCAACATCAACCACCACTACTACCAAACCCAAATTTCACACAACCCACTATTCTACCTAACAATCAACCACCATCTTCTCTTTTTCCTACCCAACAATCATCCACCACAACCACCAACAATCAACCACCACTACCACCAACAATTCAACCACCACTACTACCAACAATCAACCACCACATCTACCAACAATCAACCGACACTACCACCAACAATCAACCACCACTACACCAACCAATCTCACCACCACTACCACCAACAAACAACACCACTACTACCAACAATCAACCACCATAACTACCACAATCACCACCACTACCACCAACAATCAACCACCACTACAGCCAACAGATCAACCACCACACTACCAACAAACAACCACCACTACCACCACCAATCAACCACCACAACCACCAACAATCCAACCACCAACTACTACCAACAATCAACCACCTACTACTACCAACATATCAACCACCACTACTACCAACAAATTCAACCACCACTACCACCAACAATCAACCACCACTACCACCAACAATCAACCACCACTACTACCACATCAACCACCACTACTACCAACTATCAAAAACCACCATACTAACCTACCAACAATCAACCACACAACCCCAAACAATCAACCACCACTACCACCACTATCAACCACCACTACCTATACCAACAATTCAACCACCACTAACACCAACAATCAACACCACTACACCAACAATTCTTCAACCACCACTACTACCAACAATCAACCACCACTACTACCTAACAATCAACCACCACTACTACCAACAATTCAAACCACCACTACTACCATAACAATCAAACCACCACTACCACCGAACAATAAACCACCACTACAACCAACAATCACGCACCCCACTACCAAACAATCAACCACCACTACTTACCAACAATCAAGCACACTACCTCCAACAATTCCACCCACCACTACTAACCAACATCAACCACAACTACTACCAACAATCAACCACCACTACTAACCAACAATCAACCCACCACTACCACCAACTATCAACCACCATACTGAACAACCATCAAAACCACCACGTAAACTACAACAATCAACCACCACTAATGTACCACCAACAATCAACCCACCACTACCACCACAATCAACCACCACAACTACCACAATTCAACCACCCCTACTACCAACAATCAACCACCACTTCTACCAACAATCAACCACCACGTACTACCACAATCAATCCACCAACTACCACCAACAATCAACCACCACTACAACCAACAATCAACCACCACTACATACCAACAATCAACCACCACTACCACCAACAATCAACCACCACTACCAACCACAATCAACCCCACCACTACCACCTTAACAATCACACCACTAACTATAGAACTTAACAGACAATCAAACACCACTACTACCAACAAACATCCACCACTACCACCAACAACACACAACTATTTTACACCAACAAGTCAACACCACTCTACACAATCAACCACCACTACCGACCAACAGTCAACCACCACTAACCACCAACAATCAACCACCACTACTACCCAAAAAAAAAAACAATCAACCACCACTACTACCAACAATCAACCACCACAACCTACCAACAATCAACCACCACTACCACCACAATCAACCACGCACATCCACCAACAATCAACCACCACTTATCTACCACAATCAACCATCACTACTATCCAACCCATCAACCTACCACTAACCACACAATCAATCCACCACTACCACCAACAATCAACCACCACTACCACCAACAATCAAACCACTCACTATACTACCAATCAATCATCCACCACTACTACCTACAATCAACCACCATCTACCACCACAATCCAAACCATCCAATACTACCAACTAATCAACCACCACACTACCAACAATTGCTTCCACCACTACTCCAACAATCACCACCACTACTACCAACAATCAACCACCACTACCACTAACAAAGTCCACCACCACTACTACCAACCAATCAACCACCACTACCACACCAACAATTCAACCACCATCATACTACCTAAAAAGTCAATCAACACCAACCACTCTACCCAACAATCAACCACCACCTACCACTCAACAATCAACCACCACGTACCCTACCCCAACAATCAACCACACTACTACCAACAATCACCACCCCACTACTACCAACAATCAACGCACCACTACTACCAACAATCAACCACCATACCACCAAGCAATCAACCACCACTACTACCAACAATCAACCACCACTACACCAACAATCAACCGACCATCTACCACCAACAAATCAACCACCACTAACACACAACAAATCAGACCACCACTCCATCACAACAATCAACTCACCACTACTAACCAACAATCAACCACCACTACTACCGAACAATCAAACCACTCACTACCACCAACAATCAACCACCACTACTACCAACAATCACCACCACACTACCAACAATCAACCACCACTACCACTCAACAATCAACCACACACTACCGCCAACATACAACCACCACTACTACCAACAATCAACTCACTCAATACTACCAACAAATCAACCACCACTACTAACCAACAATCAACCAACCACTACCACCAACAAATTTCCCCAACCATCCACTACCAACAAAACAATCAACCAGCCACTACTACCAACAATCAACGGCACCACTACATAACTACCAACAATCAACCACCACTACCACCTTAACAATCAACCACCACTACCTACCATCAATCAAACCACCCTCTACCACCAACAATCAACCACCACTGACACCAACAATCAACCACCACTACTACGCAACAATCAACCACCACTACCACCAACAATTCAACCACCCACAACTACCGAACAATTCTCACAACCACTCACTACTACCACTCAATCCAATCCCCCTTACTACCATACAATCACCACCACTACTACCACAATCAACCACCACTTACCACCAACATCAACCACCGTCTACTACCAACAATCAACCACCACTACTCACCAACAATCACCCACCACTACTACCAACAATCAACCACCACTACTACCAAAATCAATCCACCACTACTACCAATCAATCAACCACCACACTACCAACAATCACCACCACATACCACCAACAATCAACCACCACTACTACCTAACAAACAACCACCACTATCCATCCACATCAACCACCACTACTACCAACATTCAACCACCACTACAACCAACAATCAACCAACCACTACCACCACAATCAACCACCACTACTACCAACAATCAACCACCACTACTAACCACTCACAATCAAACCACCACTACTACCACCTATCGTTGGTGAACGCATTTTTCTGAGACACCGCACCTCTCCTCGCGTCTCTCTCTTCACTCTCTCTCATTCTCTCTCTCTCCCCCCCTCTCCCCTCATCCCCTCCTCCCTCCTCCTCACATCCCTCCTCCCCCTCCTCCCCCCCTCTCACTCTATTAGTGTTCAAATATATTTTTTAATTTCCTGATTGAGTGTTTTGTGATTTGTACTCACATATTGAGAACACCACGCAACACTCAGCAACACTACGCAACACTACGCACACTACACAACACTACACAACACTGCACACAACTACTACACAACACTACACAACATCTACACACTCACTACTCAACACATACACAACACTACACAACACTACACAACATACAGACACTACTGCAACACTACCCAACACATACACAACACTAACGCAACACTACGCAACACTACACAACACGACACAACACTACACAACACTACACACACTACAACAACACTACGCAACACTACACACCACTACACTACACACTACACAACACTATCAGAACACTACGCAATACACTACGATCAACACCTACACAACACTACGCAACAAACTACGCAACACTACACAACACTACACAACACTACACAACACTACACAACACATACACAACACGTACGGCAACACTACATCAACACTACAACAACACAACACAACACTAAACTACAACACTACGCAACACAACGCAACACTACACAACACTACATCTACACTAACACAACACTAGCACAACACTAACACACGCACATACGCAACAACTACACAAACACTACACAACACTACACAACATTACGTCAACAACTACAACATACACAACACAACACTAAACCAAACCTACACAAACTACACAACACTGACGAACAGCTACACTAACATCTACACCAACACTACCCAACACTATCACAAACACTACACAACACTACGCAACCTATCACAACACTACGCCACATACATACTACACTACACAACACTACGCAACACTACACAACACTACACAACACTACACAACACTAGCAACCAACAACTACGCAACACTACACAACACTACACAACACTACACAACACTACACAACATACACAACACACGTCAACACTACCAACCTATTTCTATCGCAACACTACACAACACTACACAACACAAATTACGCAATCACTTACAACAAACACAAACCAACACACTACACTCAACACTACGCAACACTACACAACACAACGCAACACTAACACTCACTACACAAACAATACGCAACTACTACACAACATCTACATCAACATCTCAACAATACACTTACGCACACTACCAACACTACGCAACACTACACAACACTACACAACACTTCCGCAACACTACACAACACTATACGCACACTACGCAACTACTACGCAACACTTACACAACACTACACAACACTTACACAACACAACGCAACACGAACGCAACCCTACTCAACACAACGCAAAACACTACACAACACTATGCAACACAACACAACACTACGCAACCACACACAACACTACTCAACACTACGCAACTACACTGCAACACTACACAACACTACACAACACTACACAACACCTACGCAACACTACTACAAACAGCAACTCAAACATACACACAACACTACACAACACAACACAAACGACTAACGCACACTAAACATCACTACGCAACACTACTCAACACTAACGCAACACAACAGCAACACTCTACACAACCCTACGCAACACTACGCAACACTACGCAACACGTACTCAACCTACACAACACTCCGCAGCACTACGCAACCACTACACAAAACAACACAACAACTACACAACACTAAAGAGTACGACAACACTACGCACAACTACACAACAATGACACACACTACCCAACAGTATCACAACACTACACAACACTACACAACACTACGCAACACTACACACACTACACAACACTACGCAACACTACCACAACACTACACAACACTACACAACACTAACAAACAACACTATCACAACACAAACTCAACACTACGCAACTACTATCACAAACACTACACAACACTACACAACACTACACAACACTACACAACACTAAACAACACTAAACAACACTACACAACACTACGACAACACTACGCAACACTACAGCAACAAAACACAACAACAACACAACACATCACAACACTACGCTAACATCTCTTATGCAACACTACAACACAACACTGCACAATCACTACGCAACACTATGCACACTACACAAACTGCACAACACTTACGCAACACCACTACGCAACACTACACAACACTACACAACACTTATCTACCAACACTACGCAACACAACGCAACACTACACAACACTACACAACACTACGCAACACTAACACAACACTACACACACCCCCCCTACCAACACTAGTTTACACAACACAACGCAAAACTAACGCAACACTACAACAACACACACAACACTACGAAACACAACACAACACTACCACACTATGCAACACTAGCGACAACACTACACAACACTTAACAGCAACACTACACCACAACTACACAACACTACCAACACTCCCAACACTACTCAACACACTACGCAACACTACCCAACACTACACAACACTACCAACAACATTTACGCAACACAACATAGTAAAAAAAAAAAAAAAAAAACAACGCAACACTACGCTAACACTACACATCACTACACAACACTATCGCAGCACTAACGCAACACTACAATACACTTACACAACCTAAACAACACATGCAGTCACTACACACCACATGCAACACTACAAACACTACAACAACACTACGCAACACTACTCACAACACTTTTACTGGAGTGCGAGGGCAACAACAACGCAACACAACACAAACACTACACAACACTACACAACACTACGCAACACTATCGCAACACTAAGCAACACTACGCAACACTACACAACACTAACACAACACTCCCACGACTACGCAACACTACGCAATCACTATGCAAACACTAAGATACTCACCATAACGCAACACTACGCAACACTACACACCACTACACAAACCTACGCAACTCTACACAACACTGACCGCAAACACTACTGCAACACTACAACGAACGCTACACACACTACGCAACCTACACACAACACAACGCAACACTACGCAACACACTACGCAACACTACCAACAGGTAGCCAACACTACCACAGCACTACATCACACTACGCAACACTACGCAACCTACACAACCTACACAACACTACTCATACACTACACACCACTACACAACACAACGCACACAACGCAACACTAACACAAACACAATACCAACACTACGCACCACTACGCAACACTAACGCAACACAACGCAATCACAATTCAATGCAACACTAACAACACTATGCAACACTCCGCCAACACTACATCAACACAACCACAACACACACTAACACTTCAACGCAACACTACTACAACACACACACTTCACGCAACAGCTCTACGGCAACGCTACGGCACATTACACCCCCCCCCAACACTACTAACAACTACGCAACACTACACAACACTAACGCAAACACTACGCAACACTATGCAACACTACGGCAAACACTACGCAACACTACTATAACCAGTACAGCAATACTACCAACACTACCAAGACTACACAATCCACTGCGCAACACTAGCAACATTACACAACACAGCCGCAACACTACACAACACTACAACCACTACTCAACTCTACCAAGTTACAGTACGCAATACTACGCAACACTAACGCAAGACTAGCAACAACTCCGGAACACTAACTACGTAACGACTCCGCAACACACTGCACAACAACTGCGCAACACTATGCAACATTACACAACACTACGCAACACTACACAACACTACTTAACACTACGCAACTCTACGCAACAGTACGCAATACTACGCAACACTACGCAAGACTATGCAACACTCCGGAACACTACGTAACGCTCCGCAACACTACACAACACTACACAACAAGCAATACTAAGTTCCTGCATAAACTAACACAAGCCATTGTTTTTTGCATGGGAACAAGAACACAGCAACACAAGTGTGAGGGTCCTCAGCAGGGAGAAGATGACCTGCCGACCCAGCCTCACCATTCAACAGGTGACTTTCTCTACCTCTAACAGTGAGTGCACATCACCCTGGTGACTTTTTGTACCTCTAACAGTGAGTGCACATCACACTGGTGACTTTCTTTACCTCTAACAGTGTATTGAAACATCACACTGTGACTTTCTCTCTACCTCTAACAGTAGAGTGCACATCACATCTGGTGACTTTCTGTACCTCTAGCAGTTGAGTGCACAATCAAATCACTGTGACTTTCTGTACATCTACAGTGAGTGCACATCCACATTGGTGACATTCTCTAACCTCCAGCAGTGAGTGCACATCCATCACTGTGGACTTTCTCTACCTATATCAGTGAGTGAGCACATCACATTGGATGACTTCATCTACCACTAGTCAGTGAGTGCACATCACACTGAGTACTTTCTCTACCTCTAGCAGTGACTTGCACATCACCCTGGTGACTTCTCTACCTCTATCAGTGAGTGCATGTCACCCTGGTGACTTCTCTATCACATCAAGCAGTGATTGACACTTTCACATTTGGTGACATTTCACTCTACCTCTAGCAGTGATGTCAACCGTCACAGCTGTTGGACTTTCCTCTAACCTCTAGCAGTGCGTGCACATCACCCTGAGACTTATCTCTAACTCTAGAAGAAGTGCACATCACACTGGCGACTTCTCTACCTACTAGCAGTGAGAGTGCACATCACATTGGGACTTTCTCTACCTCTAGCAGTGAGTGCATATCACCCTAGTGACCTTTCTCTAACCTCCTAAGCCGTGATAGTGCAACATCGCCCTGTTGACTTTCTCTTCCTCTAGCAGTGAGTGCAATCATCCACCACTGGAGACTTTCTCTACCTCTAACAGTGAGTGCACATCACCCTGGTGACTTTACTACTACCTTCAAACAGTGAGTGCACATCACTCTCTGTGACTTTTCTCTAACCTCTAGCAGTGAGTGCACAGCACCCCTGGAGACTTTCTCTACCTCTACAGTGAGATGCACATCACCCGGTGACTTTCTCTACTACCTCTAGCAGTAGTGCACATCACATCTTGCATTTCTCTCTACTCTAGCAGTGATTGTCATAGCACCCATGGTGACTTCTTCTAACGCTCTAGCCAGTGGTGCACATCGCAACATGGACGTTTCTCTACCTCAAGCAGTAGACTGCACATCACCCTGGCCACTTTCTCTACACTAGCAGTGAGTGCATAATCACACTGTTGACTTTCTCTAATCTTCTAGCAGGAGTGCATAATCCCCCTGTGACCTTTTCTCTACATCTACTCATGTACGTGTCACATCACACCCTGGTGACTCTTCTCTACCTCTAAGCAGTGAGTGCACTCACACTGTGATCTTCTCTCTACCCCACTAGCTGTGCGTGCACATCACATTGGGAACTTAGTCTACCTTCAAGCATGAAGTTGCACATCGACAACGGTGACTTTCTCTACCTGCTTAGCAGTGAGTTGTACATCAACATTGGTGACTTTCTCTACCTCTAGCAGGTAGTGCACATCACTTTGGTGACTTTTCTCTACTCTAACAGTGAGAGCACATTACACTGGTGACATTTCTCTACCTTCTAAGCCCTGTGAGTGCACAACACATTGTGAACATTCTCTACCACTAGCAGTGATTCACATCACACTGGTGACTTTCCTCTAACCTCTAGCAGTGACAGCACATCCACCCTGGTTACTTTCCTCTAACCTCTAGCAGAGAGTGCAACGTCACTCCTGGTGACTTTCTCTACCACTAGCAGTGGATTGCACATCACATTGGGTGACTTCTCACTTCCTCACTAGCATGTGATGCCCGTCACCCTGGTGACTACTCTACCATCTAGCAGCGGAGAGCACATCACCCTTGGATACTTTCACAACCTCTAGCAGTGAGTGCAACATCACCCCTTGGTGACTTTCTCTACCTCTAGCAGTGAGTGCACTCACATTGGTGACTTTCCTCTAACCTCTTGCAGTGAGTGCAACATCACTCTATGTGACAATCTGTACCTCTAGCTAGCCTTGAGTGTCACATCACCCGGGTGGCTTTCTTTCAACTCTACCATGAGGTGCAACATCACGCTTGTGCTTTCTCTTTTATTCATCTTCCTCTAGCAGTGAGTGCACATCACTCTGATGACATTTCCTTCTCCCTCCAGAAGTGAGTGCACATTGCTCAGTGTACTTCATCACCCTTCTCTAAATGAGTGCACACAACTCTGGTGACTTTCCCCCACTCTGAAGTGAGTGAACATTCACTCATTGACTCTCTCTCAACCTCTACATTGAGTGCACCTCACACTTCTGGTGACTTTCTCATCACTCTCTAGGTTCCCACATTACCCTTTACCTTCCACCAATGAATTGGCTCAAACTCGTTGTAGAATGTAAGATTTCCTTCCTACTCTATCCAAATTGTGGCCATTCAAAAGAAGGAACGCGCCTGTAAATAATAATATTATATATATATATATATATGATATATATAATATATATATATATATATAATAATATATATATATAATATATATATATATAGATTAAATATATATATAAAAAATATAATATATATATATATATATATAAATATCACATTCTGTGGCTTACAATATTGTGCTGGTGTTTTTTCAAAATCTTTAAACCAGTGCGAAAGTTAGGAAAACCTCTTTCCATTAATCAGAGTGAAGTTTTGTACTGTGTATTTTTGTTCCAGGACTGTACCGAGTTGTAACCTATGGATTGGTACAGTGTTGTACCAGGACTGTACAGTGTTGTTCTCCATGGAACGGTAACATGTGTTGTACCAGGAATGGTACAGTGTTGAACCAAGGACTTGGTATCAGTGTGTGTACCAGGACAAGGTATGCAGTGTTGTTCCAGGACTGGTATAGTGGTGTAATCCGAGACCGTTATTCAGTGTTGTACCAGACTGGTACAAGTGTTTGTTAAACCAGGACTGGACAGTGTTTAGAACTAGGACTATTACAGTGTTGTACCAGGACCGGTTACAGTGTTGACCAGGAAACTTGTACTGTGTTTGTTACCAGGTACTGTACAGTGTTTAGTACCAGGACTGGTACAGAGTTGTAAATCCGATACTGGTACAAAGTGGAAGTACGCATACTGGTAACAGTGTTGAACAGGACTTGGTACAGTGTTGTCCCATGACTGTAGCAGTGTCGAACCAGGAGCTGGGTACAGGATGTTGTACAAGACAGAACAGTGATGTCCTATGACTGTGTACAGTGAGTGTACTTGCCAGGACGTACATGTTGTATACCAGGACAGTACTGGTTGTACCAGGACATGGTACTAAGTGTTTTACCAGGACTGTAACAGTGTTGTAACAGGACTGGTACAAGCGAGATATGTTTTAACCAGGACTTGTACAGGTAGTTTTTCCCAGGACTGGAACATGTGGGTATGTACCAGGACTGTACAGAGTGTTTGAACAAGGACCTAGTTACAGTGTAATTGTCCCAGGACCGGGAACATGTGTTGTACACAGGACTTGGTACAGTGTTTTGTCCAGTACCTGGTACACAGTGAATGTACCAGACTGGTACAGTTTAGACCAGAACTGGTACACAAGTGTTGAACCACGACTGGTACAGTGTTGTTACCAGGACTGGACTACGAGTGGTTGTCCCATTTCCATGCCTGGACATTAAGAATGTAAACTACTAGGACTGTTACATGTATTATTTACAAGGACTGGTACAGGTACTGTAGACCTCCAGGACAGGATACAGTGTTGTAACCCAAGACGGTACAGTAGTTGGTACCAGGACTGGTACAGTGTTGTAACCAGGACTGGTACAGTGAAGTACCCAGAGACTGTTACATGTAGTACCAGGACCTGTGATACTAGTGTTTGTAAGGCCATGACAGTTAACAGTGATTCGCCAGGACTGCAACAAGTGTTGTAACCAGGACTAGTACAGAGTAGTACAAGGCCTTGTACAAAGTGTGTTTCCCAGGACCTGGTACAGAGTTGTACCATGACTGGTACAGTGTTGTACCAAGGACTGGTACAGTGTGGTAACCATGGACTGGTACTGTGATGTACCAGGTCTTGTACATGTGTGTTAACCAGGACACTGGTACAGAGACAGTTTTAGCAGGACTGGTACAGTGTTGTACCAGAAGTGGACTGCTCGCCTTCACCTTCCCCCACCCTCCTATTCCCCACTCCCCCTCTCCCTCTCTGAGACTGAAGACAGGTTGACCATCTGCTAAGGGAGAATTTTTTGACCACACTACTAGAGGCAGAGATATGTTAGGCACCTGAGTACTGGTATCTGAGTACTGGTTCCTGAGACAGGTACCTGAGTACTGGTACCTGAGTACGGTTCCGTGAGAGACTGGTTCACTAGTAGGACTGGTTCCTGAGGACCTGGTACCTTATGACTGGTACCTGAGGACTGTTCCTGATGGACTGATAACCTTAAGGACTTGTACCTAGGACTAGGTAACTGAAAATCTGTTCCTTAGGACTGAAACCTTGAGTACCTGGTTACCTTAGTGAACTGGATACCTTGAGGACTGTACCTGAGAACAGGTATCCGAGGACTACACAGTACCCTATGACTGGAACCATGATGCAGGTACCTGAGTACTGGTACCTAGTACTGGTACCTAGAGGTACTGGTACCATTGAGTACCGGGTGCCTGAGGACAGGTACCTAAGTACTGTTACCTGAGGACTGGTACCTGAGTTCTGGTACCTGAATACTGGTCCCGATTACTGGTACCTGAGGTCCTGTAACTACATTCCAGCTGTCAGTATCAGGTACCTGAGGACTGGTACCTGAGAACTGGTACCTGAGAAATGGCACCTGAGGATTGGTATCTGAGGACTGGTACCTACCTTCCTGCTGTCAGTACTAGGTGCCTGAGGACTGGTACCTACCTTCCAACCGTCAGTACCAGGTACCTGAGGACTGGTACCTACCTTCCAGCTGTCAGTACCAGGTACCTGAGGACTGGTACCTACCTTCCAGCTGTCAGTAGCAGGTACCTGAGGACTGGTACCTACCTTCCAGCTGTCAGTAGCAGGTACCTGAGGACTGGTACCCACCTTCCAGCTGTCAGTAGCAGGTACCTGAGGACTGGTACCTACCTTCCAGCTGTCAGTAGCAGGTACCTGAGGACTGCTACCTACTTTCCAGCTGTCAGTAGCAGGTACCTGAGGACTGGTACCTACCTTTCCGCTGTCAGTAGCAGGTACCTGAGGACTGGTACCACCTTCCGCTGTCAGTACGCAGGTACCTGAGACTGGTACCTACCTTCCAGCTGTCAGTAGCAGGTACCTGAGGACTGGTACCCACCTTCCAGCTGTCAGTAGCAGGTACCTGAGGACTGGTACCTACCTTCCAGCTGTCAGTAGCAGGTACTGAGACTGGTACACCTCCTTCAGCTGTCAGTACAGGTACCTGAGGAACTGGTACCTACCTTCACTGTCAGTAGCAGGTACCTGAGGACTGGCACCCTACCTTCCAGCAGTCAGTAGCAGGTACCTGAGGACTGGTACCCACCTTCCAGCTGTCAGTAGCAGGTACTTGAGGAATGGTACCTACCTTTCAGCTGTCAGAAGCAGGTACCTGAGGACTGGCACCCACCTTCCAGCTGTCAGTAGCAGGTACCTGAGGACTGGTACCCACCTTCCAGCTGTCAGAAACCAGGTACCTGAGGACTGGTACCTACCTTCCAGCTGTCAGTAGCAGGTACCTGAGGACTGGTACCCACCTTCCAGCAGTCAGTAGCAGGTACCTGAGGAATGGTACCTACCTTTCAGCTGTCAGTAGCAGGTACCTGAGGACTGGTAATACCTTGCAGCTGTCAGTAACAGGTACTTGAGGAATGGTACCTACCTTTCAACTGTCAGAAGCAGGTACCTGAGGACTGGCACCCACCTTCCAGCAGTCAGTAGCAGGTACCTGAGGACTGGTACCCACCTTCCAGCTGTCAGTAGCAGGTACTTGAGGAATGGTACCTACCTTTCAGCTGTCAGAAGCAGGTACCTGAGGACTGGCACCCACCTTCCAGCTGTCAGTAGCAGGTACCTGAGGACTGGTACCCACCTTCCAGCTGTCAGTACCAGGTACCTGAGGACTGGTACCTACCTTCCAGCTGTCAGTAGCAGGTACCTGAGGACTGGTACCCACCTTCCAGCAGTCAGTAGCAGGTACCTGAGGAATGGTACCTACCTTTCAGCTGTCAGTAGCAGGTACCTGAGGACTGGTAATACCTTGCAGCTGTCAGTAACAGGTACTTGAGGAATGGTACCTACCTTTCAACTGTCAGAAGCAGGTACCTGAGGACTGGCACCCACCTTCCAGCAGTCAGTAGCAGGTACCTGAGGACTGGTACCCACCTTCCAGCTGTCAGTAGCAGGTACTTGAGGAATGGTACCTACCTTTCAGCTGTCAGAAGCAGGTACCTGAGGACTGGCACCCACCTTCCAGCTGTCAGTAGCAGGTACCTGAGGACTGGTACCTACCTTCCTGCTCCTAATGTGACCCCTGACTCAGGATCCTCCAGGGACACACTAAGCTGGTTTTCTCTCTTAATTCCTTCTAACTCACTGTTTTTTGGAGAGGGTCTGAGACCGGTTTGAGAGGGGTCTGAGAAGGTCTGAGAGGGGTCTGAGAGGGGTACGAGAAGGTCTGAGAGGGGTCTGAGAGTTCCTGAGTGGGGTGGAGAGTGCTTGAGAGGATCTGAGAGTGACTGAGTGAGGCCTGAGAGGGTTCTGAGAGGGTCTGAGAGGGTCTGAGAGGGTCTGAGAGGATCTGAGAGTGACTGGGTGAGGTCTGAGAGGGTCTGAGAGGGTCTGAGAGGGTCTGAGAGGGTCTGAGAGGGTCTGAGATGGTCTGAGAGGGTCTGAAACTATCTGAGAGGGTTTGAGATGGTCTGTGAGTGACCGAGAGAGGTCTGAGATGGTCTGAGAGGGTCTGAGAGGGTCTGAGAGGATCTGAGAGTGACTGCGTGAGGTCTGAGAGGGTCTGAGAGGGTTTGAGAGGGTCTGAAACTATCTGAGAGAGTCTGAGAGGGTTTGAGATGGTCTGTGAGTGACCGAGAGAGGTCTGAGATGGTCTGAGAGGGTCTGAGAGGGTCTGAGAGGGTCTGAGAGGGTCTGAGAGGATTTGAGAGGGTCTGAGAGGGTCTGAGAGAGTCTGAGAGGGGTGGAGAGGGTCAGAGAGGGCACTGAGTAGTAAGAATAAATGTAATACTAAAGCTCCTGGGCCGTAGGAGGCAATACAGGTGATGTTTGTCAGGACAGTCAGTACAAGTATATATATATATATATATATATATATATATATATATATATATATATATATATATATATATATATATATATATATATATATATATATATATATATTACTAATAAGAATAATAAACATTATAAACATTAATATTGATTGGAAAATCAAACAAACTGGAATATTTATGTTTATTCTGGGAACAAGCTGAGAGAGAGGCTTCAAACCTCTTATTACACGCTGAGATAAGATTTACACCTCGTTGACACGCTGACAGAGGTTCAGATCCTCTTATACACGCTGATAGAGGTTCAGATTCTCTTATACACGTTGATAGAGGTTCAGATCCTCTTATACACGCGGATAGAGGTTCAGATTCTCTTATACACGCTGATAGAGGTTCAGATCCTCTTATACACGCTGAAGAGGTTCGCCCCTTATAACAAATTAACAAAAACATTTTCCTGCTTTTTTTAAAAAAACCAATAATTTTAAATTCACCACACGGTTTTGGCTGGAAACCCCCTTGCTGGGTGCAAGGAAAATCCCGGGAGATTTAAAACCGGGAAGTTTGCTGGGGACTTTGGGGCTGGGGAATTTTCCGGGAGATGTTGGGGCTAGGAGAGCTGGGAGATTTTTGGGCTGGGAAAGTTGGGGCTAGGAGATGCTGGGAAAATGGGGGGCTGGGGAGATGTGGGGTTTAGGAGATCCCGGGGAGATTTTGGGGCTGGGAGATCGGGGAAAATTTTGGGCAAATGGTAGAGTGGGAAGAAGGGAGATTGGGGTAATTTAAATTTTTTTGGGGGAAAAAGTTTGGGGGGAAGGAGGGGGGAAAGGGGAACTTTGGGCTAGGAGAGCGGGGTTTTAAGAATTTTTGGGGAATTTTGGGGCGGGGAACTGGGAATTTGGGCTATGTAGAGTGGGGCAAAGGGGAATGTTGGGTAGTTTGGGAAGGGGGGAAAAAAAGGGGGGAATTTGGGGCGGGAATTTGGGGTGGGGGGAAAAGCGGAGAGGGGGGGAAAAACAGATTTTGGGGAGGAGCTAAATTTTGGGGGCGGGAATGGGGAAAAGGGGCAAATCGGGGAATTTGGGGTTTAAAGGGGGGGGAAAAGGGGGCAAGAACGGGGAAGGGGGGCAAGTGGGGAGGGGGGGGCTAAAAAGGGGGGAATTTTGGGGTGGGAAAAGCGGAGAATTTGGGGGGGGGAATGGGTAGAGGGAGGAGAAAAAATTGGGGGGTAAAGGGGATTTTGGGGGGGGAACTAAATTTGGGGGCGGGAGTGGGAGGGGGTAGGAAAGGGGGAAATTTCCTTTGGGGGGTTTGGGGGCGAAGTGGAGAATTGGGAGGATAAAGAGTTGGGGGGGGAAAATGGGGGGAAGAGACTAAAAAATTTTGGGGGAGGGGGAAGCGGGATTTTTTGGGAAAGAGGGGAGAGGGGGGGGGTAAAAAGAGGGGTAGGGGGGGAAAGCGAGTTTTTTGGGGGGGGGGGGAAATTTGGGGCAAAAAATTTTAAAAAAAAAATTAAAAAATTAAAAAAAAATAAAAAAAAAATGAAAATTAAAAAAAAATAATAAAACCCCAAGAATCAAAGCAAAAAAAAAAAAAATTAAAAAAAAACCCCAAAAAGGGCGGGGAAATTTTGCCCCAAAAACCCCC
>NC_069414.1:48035326-48082826 GCF_026875155.1 Cherax quadricarinatus
TTTTATTTGGGGTTGGGCAAAAAATAAATTGTCTTGTCATAAAAAGGTTGGGTTTAATTTTTCTAAGATTTTTTTGGTGAAAAATTTAAAAATTTTACTTAAATAATAAAAAAAATTATATCTTTAAATGTATAAGAGAAATTTCAGAGAGGGCTTAATTAAAAAGGGTTCTTGCTATTTGACCGTTTTACTTTTGGGACGACTATTTATTTTTATTTTATATTTTAAAATTTTTATATATATATATATTTTATATTTTATATATTTTATTATATTTATATAATATATATATATTATAAAAATTTATTATTATACAATTATATATATATTTATATATATATTATATTATTTATATATATTTTTATATATATATATTATATAATATTTTTTATATTCACACGGGCCCGATTCCCAAAAAGGGGGTGGCCCAAAAAAAAAAAAATTTTTCCCATCATTCACTCCATCCCCGTTTCCCAGAAGGGGGTTTTACACTACATTTTTTAAACTCCCAAATTAAACCCCTCCTTCAGAGGCAGGACTGAAATTCCATTCCGGGGACTCAAGTGGCTGGGGTTTTCCCTGAACCCCCTTCAAAAAAGTTACTTGTCACACTCAAAACAGCCGTCAAGTATTAAAAACCTTTTTTTTCCCTTTCACCCCTATCAAACACGCTAGCTTTGCCTGCTGGAAGCCCAACCCCCTGCACACAAAACCCCCTTTCCCCCCTCCACCCAACCTTTTCCCAGGCCGACCCCTCCCCCTTTTCCTTCAAAAGACGATGCCTCTTTAAAGGTAAAATCTGTTTCGCCCCATTCTTTTACATGCCCGAACCACCTAACAGCCTTCCCTCAGCCCTCTGGACAACATTTTTGGAAATTTCCGACCTCCCCCTAAACTTCCAAACTACAAATTCTCTCTTTCTTCACACCCCCACATTGCCCCCGACTGACTCCACTGCTCCAGCCTTCCCTCGCTGCAACATTTATTTACCCCTGCTTACCCCATTAAAAGCTTGGTAAAACTTTTTCAACATTCCCCCCTTTGCCCACAAAGGGCAAGTTTTTGTCTCCCGACTCCTAGTGCCACTCCCCCCTTTTCCCCCCTCAAATTTTATGATTTACCCCATCTTTCATAGACCATCCGCTGACACTCCCCTCCCAATTTCTGAATACATTACCTCCTCCAACTCTCTCCTCCCAAACTGATACCAATTTTCATCAAATCTTTTTGTTTCCCACTAACCCTTTCTCTTTCCCTCTTTCACTTTTAATTTTTTCTTTTGCACCCCTACCAAATTATCCCCCAATCTCTGAAATTCTCTTCAGAATCTCCCAAGAGCACAGTGCATCAGCAAAAAGCAATGTGACAACTCCCACTTTATGTGTGATTTTTTCTTTTAACTCCGCCCCTTTTCCCGACCCCCGCATTTACTTCTTTACAACCCCATCTCTAAATATATTAAACAACCACGTGAACCATATCCCTTTTTCTAAGGCCCCACTTTTTTCTGGGAAAAAAAAATTTCCCTCTTTCCACATACTTAAATTGAACCCCACTATCCTCGTAAAAACTTTACTGCTTTCGTAACCCACCTCCTAACATACCTGCAACATTTCCACTTGATCCTATCACCCTGTCTCGCCTTTTCCAAATCCATAAATGCCACAAAGACCTCTTTAGCCTTATCTAAATACTGTTCACTTATATGTTTCACTGTAAACACCTGGTCCACACACCGCCTACCTTTCCTAAAGCCTCCTTGTTCATCTGCTATCCTATTCTCCGTCTTACTCTTAAGGGGGGCTCCAGCAATTTCCGCGCGCGCTAAACCAAAAATCGAAAAATTATGGAAATTGAGTTATATATACCGATAAATAGCTTAACTCTTTGGCAACACAATGATACCAGAATGAATGCTCTACGACGTTTCTACAAGAAATTATAGTCATTTATATCAGGTAAGATGACGGTGATATGGGTAGCACGTCTGCTCACAGCCCATATATATTTTGGATTTTTTCCCTTGTTTTTTATCGCTTTTTCTTGAATTATTCTTTCTAATGTAATATTTGACTATTTGGCATCATAAAACAGTAGGCGGAGATTATCCGTAGACCATACCCCCGGCCGGGATTGAACCCGCGGTCATAGAGTCTCAAAACTCCAGCCCGTCGCGTTAGCCACTAGACCAGTTAGCCACATAAGATTCATCCAACTAGGTATATTTCTACACCATAGGAAAGTTAGCACAGGCACCTCTGTGACCACAAATGCGATTTTTTTTTTTTTTTTTTTTTTGAGGATGGTGGGCCGGCCGGCGTTCCCGGCCAATATCTCGGAAGTAACTTATTCACCTAAAGTATCTATTTCTGCCTTTATTACTTAATTAAATGGAATAATATTCACTTAAATTGTAGAATAATGATTTCTCTATTTTTCTACAAGCTATTTTTGGAAATATTCCAAATACTTTCGGAGTTATGTGGGAGTAAAGGGCAGATTTTTTTGCAACATTCCAGGAACTAACAAACTTTATTTTTTTGTGAAATAAAGATAAGTTATTTAGAGGAAAGGCGTTGAGGAAACTTCGTATAAGCATTGTTCTCTCGGCACCAAGTGTCCAAACAACCTTACGTCGTCCCATATAGGAATAAATCGCCCCCCAAGGGCATTTTCAGCAAATCAGTCCTTTTTCAGTCTTTTCTCAGTTGTTGTTTGAGGTATATTTTTGATAAATATTTTCAAGAAAGAGTGAAAACACTTTGTCTTGCGCACCAAAACTGGAGGAAATCGGACGGTAAACAAAAAAGCTACATTTTTTTCGCACGAGGCCCCCCTATTCTCCGTCTTACTCTTAATTCTTTCAATAATAACTCTACCATACACTTTACCAGGTATACTCAGCAGACTTATCCCCCTATAATTTTTGCACTCTCTTTTATCCCCTTTGCCTTTATACAAAGGAACTATGCATGCTCTCTGCCAATCCCTAGGTACCTTACCCTCTTCCATACATTTATTAAATAATTGCACCAAACACTCCAAAACTATATACCCACCTGCTTTTAACATTTCTATCTTTATCCCATCAATCCCGGCTGCCTTACCCCCTTTCATTTTACCTACTGCCTCACGAACTTTCCCCACACTCACAACTGGCTCTTCCTCACTCCTACAAGATGTTATTCCTCCTTACCCTATACACGAAATCACAGCTTCCCTATCTTCATCAACATTTAACAATTCCTCAAAATATTCCCTCCATCTTCCCAATACCTCTAACTCTCCATTTAATAACTCTCCTCTTCTATTTTTAACTGACAAATCCATTTGTTCTCTAGGCTTCCTTAACTTGTTAATCTCACTCCAAAACTTTTTTTTATTTTCAACAAAATTTGTTGATAACATCTCACCCACTCTCTCATTTGCTCTCTTTTTACATTGCTTCACCACTCTCTTAACCTCTCTCTTTTTCTCCATATACTCTTCTCTCCTTGCATCACTTCTACTTTGTAAAAACTTCTCATATGCTAACTTTTTCTACCTTACTACTTTCTTTACATCATCATTCCACCAATCGCTCCTCTTCCCTCCCGCACCCACTTTCCTGTAACCACAAACTTCTGCTGAACACTCTAACACTACATTTTTAAACCTACCCCATACCTCCTCGACCCCATTTCCTATGCTCTCATTAGCCCATCTATCCTCCAATAGCTGTTTATATCTTACCCTAACTGCCTCCTCTTTTAGTTTATAAACCTTCACCTCTCTCTTCCCTGATGTCTCTATTCTCCTTGTATCCCATCTACCTTTTACTCTCAGTGTAGCTACAACTAGAAAGTGATCTGATATATCTGTGGCCCCTCTATAAACATGTACATCCTGAAGTCTACTCAACAGTCTTTTATCTACCAATACATAATCCAACAAACTACTGTCATTTCGCCCTACATCATATCGTGTATACTTATTTATCCTCTTTTTCTTAAAATATGTATTACCTATAACTAAACCCCTTTCTATACAAAGTTCAATCAAGGCTCCCATTATCATTTACACCTGGCACCCCAAACTTACCTACCACACCCTCTCTAAAAGTTTCTCCTACTTTAGCATTCAGATCCCCTACCACAATTACTCTCTCACTTGGTTCAAAGGCTCCTATACATTCACTTAACATCTCCCAAAATCTCTCTCTCTCCTCTACATTCCTCTCTTCTCCAGGTGCATACAAGCTTATTATGACCCACTTTTCGCATCCAACCTTTACTTTAATCCACATAATTCTTGAATTTACACATTCATATTCTCTTTTCTCCTTCCATAACGATCATTCAACATTACTGCTACCCCTTCCTTTGCTCTAACTCCCTCAGATACTCCAGATTTAATCCCATTTATTTCCCCCCACCGAAACTCCCCTACCCCCTTCAGCTTTGTTTCGCTTAGGGCCAGGACATCCAGCTTCTTTTCATTCATAACATCAGCAATCATCTGTTTCTTGTCATCTGCACTACATCCACGCACATTTAAGCATCCCAGTTTTATACAGTTTTTCTTCTCTTTTTTAGTAAATGTCTACAGGAGAAGGGGTTACTAGCCCATTGCTCACGGCATTTTAGTCGCCTCATACGACACGCATGGCTTACGGAGGAAAGATTCTTTTCCACTTCCCCATGGACAATAGAAGAAATAAAGAAGAACAAGAGCTATTTAGAAAAAGGAGAAAACCTATATATATATGCATGTGCGTGTCTGTGAAGTGTGACCAAAGTGTAAGTAGGAGTAGCAAGATATCACTGTTATCTAGCGTGTTTATGAGACAGAAAAAAAAAAAAAAAAAATATATATATATATATGTATATATATAAATATTATATATATATATATATATATATATATATATTATATATATATATATAATATATATATATATATATATATAATATATATATATACATATATATATATAATATATATATATATATATATATATATATATATATATATTATATATATATATATATATATATATATTATAATATATATATATATATACATATATATATATATATATATATATATATATATATATATATATATATATATATATATATATATATATATATATATATATATATATATATATATAACAACCACTGTGAAACAATAGAGAAATTCCAAGCGCTTTCGTGACTACTAACATTATCAAGGAACAATAAAAGTAATGCATCAAAGGAAGGCATATAAAGGGTCTAGCCCACACCTCACTATCACATCCCACAACAAAGTAACACCTGACGCGCGACTCATAAGAAAGGGAACACTGCAGCAGGCCCACTGTCCCAACTAGACAGGTCCTTCACACAACCCACAAACAAACTATTCTACCCAAGAATTAAGAATTTTAAAATTTATTATTTTTCCAATGTATTATTAAATTCTTCCCAAATTCTATTAATTATAAATGGATCTAATTTATATTAACCAAAGGAAATATTCATATTATTGTCAAAACTGCGTTTTATGAAACAAGATTCAATTATATTCCTGTCGACCATGGACTTGCTTGATACTACTTTCTCAACTTTTTGAAAATTAATTGGATGGTTAAAATCTCTCACATGAATAAATAGAGCATTGGAATCTTGTCCAGTTCTAATGCTATATTTATGTTGTTTTAATCTAAGTTCGAGACTTTTACCAGTTTGACCGTAATAAACTTTATCGCAAATTTTACAAGGAATCTTATAGACACATCCATCAGCATTTTGGGGGGAATTCTTTATCAAAAGTTTTTTTACTGTATCAAGATTTTTAAATACAACTTTGATATTAAAATTCTCAAGAAGAGAAGGCATATAAACCAAGTTTTCATGGTAAGGGAGAACCAACATATTTTTAGTTGAATAAGGTTGGTTGTCCCTTTTTGGATTGTAAAAATATTTCTAGCAACTTTAAAAGATTTATCAATTACTTTTCTTGGGTATTTTAAATCATTAGCTATTTCATAAATTTGGGATATTTCCTCATCTATGAACTCTGGACTACAAATTCGAAAAGCTCTCAAAAACATTGATGAGAAAACAGACAGTTTAACTCTATCTTGATGTGAAGAATAATAGCGGACATAGGAACGAGATTCCAATGCTCTATTTATTCATGTGAGAGATTTTAACCATCCAATTAATTTTCAAAAAGTTGAGAAAGTAGTATCAAGCAAGTCCATGGTCGACAGGAATATAATTGAATCTTGTTTCATAAAACGCAGTTTTGACAATAATATGAATATTTCCTTTGGTTAATATAAATTAGATCCATTTATAATTAATAGAATTTGGGAAGAATTTAATAATACATTGGAAAAATAATAAATTTTAAAATTCTTAATTCTTGGGTAGAATAGTTTGTTGGTGGGTTGTGAGAAGGACCTGTCTAGTTGGGCCAACGGGCCTGCTGCAGTGTCCCCTTTCTTATGAGTCGCGCGTCAGGTGTTGCTTTGTTGTGGGATGTGATAATGAGGTGTGGGCTAGACCCTTTATATGCCTTCCTTTGATGCATTACTTTCATTGTTCCTTGATAATGTTAGTAGTCACGAAAGCACTTGGAATTTCTCTATCTTTCACAGTGGTTGTTTTACATATTCTGAAATCACCTGTTTACTGTGATCTTATTGCATATATATATATATATATATATATATATATATATATATATATATATATATATATATATATATATATAATATATATATATATATATATATATATATATATATATAATATATATATATATATATATATATATATATATATATATATATTACTAGTGTTTTATATATCTTTGTGCTTTCCCGCTCAGCATCGTTCAACATTGAAGAACGCAGCTCTGAGGCACATTCACTGCCTTCACGAACGTTGCTTGAATGTCTTAGGGGATCAGTGAATGACTTGATCATTCACTGACTGGAAAATGTTAGTAAATTAGGCTATATTGTATCGTTGATTGATTATAAATTGATGTGACTGCTGCAGGCAGCTGTGGTTGACAGTACTGCTTATCAGCAGCAACAGTTTAATGTAAATAAGTGTGTATATACAGGCTTACAAAATTACTTTTCACTGGTAAATAACAATTTTGCAATATAGAGGTGAGAAGTCTTACATTACGTTTCGAGCACTCCTGTCTTGATGTAGCCTCTTTTAGGCCTCTTTCTGATCTTTCTCGTGTCAGGATAGGTTGAAACATCTTCTGTATTTTGTTTATTTGTATTGTGTGGTTTGTTTGACATGGTCTGAGCGTCGGCTGTGTGAGGCTTCAGTGTGTCACGGCTGTGTGAGGCTTCTGTGTGTCACGGCTGTGTGAGGCTTCTGTGTGTCACGGCTGTGTGAGGCTTCAGTGTGTCACGGCTGTGTGAGGCTTCTGTGTGTCACGGCTGTGTGAGGCTTCAGTGTGTCACGGCTGTGTAGGCTTCAGTGTGTCACGGCTGTGTGAGGCTTCAGTGTGTCACGGCTGTGTGAGGCTTCAGTGTGTCACGGCTGTGTGAGGCTTCAGTGTGTCACGGCTGTGTGAGGCTTCAGTGTGTCACGGCTGTGTGAGGCTTCAGTGTGTCACGGCTGTGTGAGGCTTCAGTGTGTCACGGCTGTGTGAGGCTTCAGTGTGTCACGGCTGTGTGAGGCTTCAGTGTGTCACGGCTGTGTGAGGCTTCAGTGTGTCACGGCTGTGTGAGGCTTCAGTGTGTCACGGCTGTGTGAGGCTTCAGTGTGTCACGGCTGTGTGAGGCTTCAGTGTGTCACGGCTGTGTGAGGCTTCAGTGTGTCTTGTGTTGTAATGTACTTCTCCTGGACTTAATGTTAAGGTAGGTTATGGTAGAATTTTTGTGTGAGACACACACACACACACCCACACACACCCACACACACCACACACCCACACACACTGAGGAAAGAAGGTGGAGAACTCACAAGAAACGATCAAGAGGTATGTGAGGAGCTCAACACGAGATTTAAGGAAGTATTTACAGTAGAGACAGGAAGGACTCTGGGGGGACAGACCAGATGGGGACACCAGCAAGGAATACACCAACAAGTGTTGGACGACATACATACAGATGAGGAGGAGGTGAAGAAACTGCTAAGGGACATCGATACCTTAAAGGCAATGGGACCGGACAACATCTCCCCGTGGGTCCTTAGAGAGGGAGCAGATATGTTGTGCGTGCCACTTACCACAATCTTCAACACGTCCCTGGAAACTGGGCAACTGCCTGAGGTATGGAAGACGGCAAATGTAGTTACCATTTTTAAAAAAGGAGACAGAAAAGACGCACTAAACTATAGACCTGTGTCATTGACGTGTATAGTATGCAAAATTATGGAGAAGATTATCAGGAGGAGAGTGGTGGAGCACCTGGAACGGAACAAGAGTATAAATGCCAACCAGCACGGATTCACGGAAGGCAAATCCTGCATCACAAACCTTCTGGAGTTTTATGATAAAATAACAGAAGTAAGACACGAGAGAGAGGGGTGGGTTGATTGCATCTTCTTGGACTGCAAGAAGGCCTTTGACACAGTTCCTCACAAGAGATTAGTGCAGAAGCTAGAGCATCAGGTGCATATAACAGGAAGGGCACTGCAATGGATCAGAGAATACCTGACAGGGAGGCAACAACTAGTCATGGTACGTAATGATGTATCACAGTGGGCACCTGTGACGAGCGGGGTCCCACAGGGGTCGGTCCTAGGACCAGTGCTATTTTTGGTATATGTGAACGACATGACGGAAGGGTTAGACTCAGAAGTGTCCTGTTTGCAGATGATGTGAAGTTAATGAGGAGAATTAAATCTGATGAGGACCAGGCAGGACTTCAAAGAGACCTGGACAGACTGGACACATGGTCCAGCAAATGGCTTCTCGAATTTAATCCTGCCAAATGCAAAGTCATGAAGATAGGGGAAGGGCACAGAAGACCACAGACAGAGTATAGGCTAGGTGGCCAAAGACTGCAAACCTCACTCAAGGAGAAAGATCTTGGGGTGAGTATAACACCGAGCATGTCTCCGGAAGCACACATCAATCAGATAAACTGCTGCAGCATATGGGCGCCTGGCAAACCTGAGAACAGCATTCCGATACCTTAGTAAGGAATCATTCAAGACACTGTACACCGTGTATGTCAGGCCCATACTGGAGTATGCAGCACCTGTTTGGAACCCGCACTTGATAAAGCACGTCAAGAAACTAGAGAAAGTACAAAGGTTTGCGACAAGGTTAGTTCCAGAGCTAAGGGGAATGTCCTATGAAGAAAGATTAAGGGAAATCGGCCTGACGACACTGGAGGACAGGAGGGTCAGGGGAGACATGATAACGACATATAAAATACTGCGTGGAATAGACAAGGTTGACAAAGACAGGATGTTCCAGGGAGGGGACACAGAAACAAGAGGCCACAATTGGAAGTTGAAGACACAAATGAGTCAGAGAGATAGTAGGAAGTATTTCTTCAGTCTTTGAGTTGTAAGGCAGGGGAATAGCCAGAAATGACGTGTGGAGGCGGAAAACCATACACGTTTTAAGACGGGGTTTGTAAGTCATGGGGGGGGGAGAGGAGGGCCAGTGCAACCGGGTTTTAAAGAGGCGGGGCCAGGAGCTAAGCTGCCCCCTGCAACCTTTAAATAGGAGAGTCACACCCCCAAAACCCCAAAACCCCCACACACCCCACACCCACCACCACACCCCCACACCACACCACCCCCAAACCCACCCACACCCCCTCAAACCACACACAACACACAACCAAAACACCACACACACACACCACACACCACACAAAACACACACAACAACACACAAACCCCCTACACCCACACCCAACACCACAACACACTCCCCACAACCCACCAAAACACACACACACCACACACACACACACACACACCCCACACAAAAACCACACACACACACACACACACACACCCCCAAAACAACACCCACCACCACACACACACCACACACACACACACACAACACAAACACACCACCACCACACACCACACACACACCACCACCTAAAAGACGCACTGAAGAGGCAGGAAAAAAAAAGGAGATTGAAAAATTTCATCACGGAAATAGGGGGAGAAGACATGGCGGATTGAAATTTTTTCAGAGAATAGGGGGGTACTTGAAGGGGAGAAACCCGCCCAATCAAGTGATTTCAGGACAGAAAAGTGCGGAACAGGATCCTCCAAGAGAAACCGGTTGAAAGTTGGAAGAGTACAGAAGGTTTCCCTAGACGAGACAGAATGTGAAACTCTTGGGTATCTTTTTTGGGGAAAACTTTCGCCCAAGTGGCTTATCGCCCATGTAGGAAAAAACTTGAAAAAAACAGGAGGAGAAGTTTTCCTAGTATGACTGATGAAGCCACTGTGGGCGAAACTTTTCCCTCAAAAAAGTCCCCAAAGAGTTGCACTGTGCTAATTTATAAATGTCGGTTCTCGAACCATGGTTTTTGGAGTGTTTTTGGTGTGGTGTTGTGTGGTGTGTGTGTGTGTGTGTGTGTGTGTGTGGTAGGAGTGTGTGTGTGTGTATGAGTGTGTGTGTGGTGATGAGTGTGGTGCGTGTGGTGTAGGTTTGTGTATGTGTGTGTGTGTGTTGTGTGTGTGTGGTGTGTGTGTGTGTGTTTATGGTGTGTGTGTTGATTTGTATGTGTGTGTGTGTGTGTGTGTTTTGAGAGGGGAGAGAATCAGAAATAACATTTGCACCAATAACTACTACAGTTGGACGGGTGTGGAAGTGTGAATTGCTCATTACTCAAAAATTTTTGTTCATTTTTGCACCCATGTAAAAACTAAGAACCTTTCTTACAGTTTTCATTCCCTTTGAAACTTGTGAGTTCATTACCTTTGTAACTTGTGAGTTCTTACCTTGTACTAGTTCAGCCATCAAAAACTTTGGACCCCGGTCCCTGGACCCTTGGTACCTCTGTAATCTGAAAATACCTTTGTAACTTGCTGATTGTATAAGCCCTCCTGGAGTTCATTACCTTTGTAAATTGTGATTTCTTTACCTTTGTAACTTGGGTTCTTACCTTGTACTAGTTCAGCATCAAAATTTGGAGCCCGGTCCATGGCCCCATTGTGTCCCTCTTATCTGTAAATCCTTTGTTTGTCATGTTGTGCTAGCCTACCTGGAGTTCATTACCTTTTGAAAATTGTGAGTTCATTCCTTTGTAAATTGTGAATTCATTACCTCTGAAACTTGCTCAGCTATCAAAACTTTGAGGCCCATCCCCTGGACCATTATGTACCTCTTTTAATTTTTTGACTACCCCCCAAGGAGGGGTATGGGGTGCATAATAAACATATTAAAAACTAATGAACCTTTCATTTCAAATCTGTAGACACTGCAACTTCTTGGGATTTTTAATATTTAGGAATTCTTCGATTGCCTAATTCTTGGGCCGCCCTACTTCCCAATTGAACAAAGGGGCCGACCTATGACTGCGCACCTCTCCGCCTACGGTTAAAAGCGCTTCTCCGCTGATATGCCTATTTATTCAGTTGATGGACTGAACAATGACTAAAGGGTTTGAGGGATGATTACGTCATTCTCCTCCTGTTCTTCAAGTTTCTCCTACGTATGGACTGATGAAGCCACTGTGTGGCGAAACGTTTCCTCAATAAAGATACCCAAGAGTTGACTGTGTCTAATTTATCAACATGTCGGTTCTCTGAACCATTCATCTACAGAGAGAAAGCAGCTGAGGGAGAGGACAAAAAAGCGAAAGGAGATAGGAAAGGAGAAAAGGAGGAACCAGCAGAGGTCAGTAAAGGCAAACAGGAGCAGGGCAAGCACAAAAAAACTTCCTCAGAAACCCAAAAACCTTAACCCCACCCCAACAACAATACAATCCTCCAAAAGCTTCCCACCCAACCCCAAATATAGAATCCCACAGTATCTACAGGTCTCCCCCCCCCACGGGCCCCCCCAAACCACAGTGTTTAAAGGAAACTAAAGGAGGTACACAAACGCTGATGGAATAAAAAACAGGGGGGAGTGGCCGAAAGAGTCAAAGGGGGCATCACCAGACTTCTGCGACCAGAAACCAAGTTACGGTATGATAACAATCCCATCTTTCAGAGGATACAGATCCTGGAAAAACAGAAGGAACAGGGGGGGTGGGGAGGGGCTTGCTGATAAAAAACCCAAGGGAATTTTGTGAGCTGGGAGAGGAGCAGGGGAAAAGAAAGTGATTCCATAGCGGGAAGTTCACTCTGGTGGTCCCAAGGTGATAATTGCAGTGATGTATAACCCCCCACAGAACAGAGGAGGCCAAGGCAAGAGTTTGCGAGAGCATAGAGCGATGGTTGACACACTGGCTAGAGGGGCCAAAAGAGCTCATGCATGCAGGGAAAAGCTCTGATCATGGGCGACTTTAACCACAAGGAGATAAAGGGGAGAAATTGGACCCACAGGGGGGCCCAAGATCAGGGAGGGCTAAGTGTGGGGGGGGGTATGGAAACTTCTGACCAACACGTAAGGGCACTAAAGAGAGAGAGGAGAGGATGAACCAGAAAAAATGGACTTATATTCACCTTGAGTAGTGCGTTTTGGGACTCCTAGAAAAAAAACCCTTGGGGGCCCAGCGATCATGTGGTTTTGAGCTTCGAATACACGAGAGCTGTTAGGTAAGAACTTGAAACAGTTAGACAACTTTTTTCCAAAAAAGTTTGCCTACCAGTAGGCTTTTTCAGTCGAATACAAAAAGTAGGGGGGAACATCTCTATGTTCCTGCCTCTTTGTTTCGCTAAAGAACCCTATGTGTAGGCGAAAACGTTTGGAAATAAAGTTGTCTAATGTTGCATATGTGTCTTCCCTAACAACCTGTCGGTATTGTTTCCTTTTTGATGTTCCCTAGAGTACAAGTGGAGGGGGAAAGAGGAAGGAAGGACAAATGAAACCAAATACAAGAAAAGGGACTACACGGAATAGGAACTTCCTGAAGAGGTTCGTGGGACAAAAGGAACTGGCGGGGAAGCCAGTTAATGAGGATGATGGAAATGTAGCAACAATTGCAAGGGCTGGGAGGGGTTTGTACCAAGGGTAACCGGAAATAATAAAAAAAGCCAGGATGAGCCCATGGTTCCCCCAAAAGATGAAACGAGGCAAAAACAAGTGTGCTTGGGGAATGGAAGAAATATAGAAGGAAAAGGCCCCCCGGAAAATTAAGGAGAGCAGTCCTGAGCCAGAAAGAATATGACAGAAAGAAGCGAGGCCCAACGTAATATGAAAACGACATAGCGCAAAAGCCAAATTGACCGAACTGTTTCAGCCAATCAGGAAAAAACAACCGTTAAGGGCCCCAGGAAAAATTAGGAAAGGAAGGAAGGAGGGAGAAAAAAGAAATGACTGAAGTAGTGAGGAACTAAACAAGGATTAAAAAAGGTTCACAGGGAGACAGAAGGGGCTCCAAAAAAGACGGAGGGGGTGGGGTACACCACCATGTGTTTGACACAGTACACAAACCGAGGAAGAAGTGAAAAAAGGTCTGGTGAGCTGATCCTCAAAGGCAAGGGGGGGCCTGAGAGAGGGAGCAGAGGCGCTATGTGTCCCCTAACAAAAATATTCAATATTTTCTATCGAAACGGGGGAGATTGCCTGAGGCATGGAAGCAGAAAATGTGGTCCCTATTTAAAAAAGGAGACAGACATGAAGCTTAAAACTCAGCCCCGGTCCTGACATTATAGCATGCAAAATATGGAAAAGATTGTCAGGAGAAATTGTGGACATCTAAAAAGGAATGATCTCATCACCAGCAGCCAAAAGGGTTTTCAGGATGGGAAATCCTGGTCAAAAACCCTACTGGAGTTCTATGACTTGGTGACAGCGTAAGAAAAGAGAGAGAGGGGTGGGTGGATTGCATTTTCTTGGCTGCAGAAAAAGGCTTTTGACACAGTCCCCACAAAAGATTAGTGCAAAAATGGAGGACAAGCAGGGTAACAGGGAAAGCATGCAAGGGTCAGGAATATTGTCAGGAAGACAGCCAGTAATGGTACGTGGCGCGGGTCGAGTGGGGACCTGTGACCAGCCGGGGGTCCCACAGGGGTCAGTCCCAGGACCATGCTGTTTTGGGATTTTTGGGCGACATGACGGAAGGAATAAACCCGAGGTGTCCCCCGTTTGCAGATGACTTTAAGTTGATGAGAGAGTTTATTCGATGAAAACCAGGCAGAAATACAAAAGGGTCCGGAAGGCTGAGACCCGGTCCCGCAATGGGCTCCTGGAGTTCAACCCACCCAAATGCAAAAACATGAGGATTGGGGAAGGGCAAAGAAGACCCCAGCGGTGTACAGTCGGGGGGGAGAGATACAAACTCACTAAAAGGAAAAAAAATCTTGGGGTGGTTAACACCCGGACTCTCCCGAAGCGCAATCAACCAAATAACTGCCGAGCATTGGGGCCTGGCAAACCTCAGAACGCATTCCCACATTTAATAAGGAATCGTTCAGGACCTGTACACCGTGTACGTTAGGCCCCCCTATTAGAGCATGCGGCACCCGTTTTGGAACCCACACCTAGCCAAGCATGTAAAGAAAAATAGAGAAGTGCAAAGGGTTTTCAACAAGATAGTCCCAGAGTTAAGGGTTCCTATTGGGGGAGGTTTAAGGGAAATCAACCCGAGACACTGGGGAAGGAGAGATAGGGGGGGAATGATAACGACTTACAAAATAATGGGAGGGAATTTTGGGAAGGTGGACAAAGACACGATGTTCCCGGACTGGACAGCAAAACGGGGACCATTAGAAGCGAAGACCAGAGATCAAAGGGATTTTAGGAATATTTTTTCAGCCCCAGAGTAGTCAGGAAGTGGAATAGTTTGGGAAACGATGTAGTGGGGCAGGATCCATACATAGCTTTTTAAAAGGGTACGATAAAGCTCATGGTTCAGGGGATGACCCGTAGCGAAAAGTGAAGGGCGGGGCCGGAGCTTGGATCGACCCCTGCAACCCAACTTGGGGAGTACAACTAGGGAGTACCCCACCACACCCCACACACCACCCAACCCCACACACACACCACACACACCCCACAAAACACACACACACACCACACAACCCCACACCCCACCCCACCCCCACAACACCCAACACACACCAAAACACACACACCACACACACACCACAAAACACACACACCACAACACCCCCACAACCCCAACACACACAATTGAAAGCATCATGAAAGTAATAGGAGAAAACGACATGACCAGCTGGAAATTTTCGGAGAATGGGGGGTTTGTAAAAAAGAACCCCCATTAATGACCCTTCAACAAAACAATCGGAAAGGATATGCAGGGGGAAAGCACGGGCAGAACACAAAAAGAAAGGCAGAAAAAAGAGAGAGATGGTACAAAGGGAAAGGAGGAAAGAGAGGGGATGAAGAGAAGAGAGGGAGTCCCAGAACAGGGAAAAAGGTCAAATACAACCTCCCCCACGTTTTTTGAAGCCTCCCAACCAGGGCAAACCCCCGTGCAGCCAAACACTCTAAACCAAAAAAAACCCCTGCCACATCCAAAGCCCCCACCACTAATTACAAACTCCACCCCCACAGCAAAACCCCCCAAGTTCCCTTTTAGGTCTCCATTCCCCAACCCCATACACCTCCCAGACCCGTCTTAGAAAGAAGTGAAGGGTGGTATAAAATGCGATGGGGTAACAAAAAGTATGAGGAGGGGCACGAAACAAATTTGGGGACATCCCCAGAATAATGCACTCACAGAAAAAAAACTCAACGAATAATAACAGATTCAATTTTCCACCCGGATATTAAATCCTAGGAAGAGAGGGGGGAGAGGGGGAGGAGGATTTGCACTGCTCATTAAAAAATGTGGGTTTTGAAAAATGGAAAAGGGAAAGGTGGCAAGGGTGAAAGGGAATACTTTGTAGGAACAATCCGTTGAGGGCATAAGGTGATAAATTGCGTAATGTAAAACCCCCCCCCAGAACTGCAGGGACCAAAGAGAAGGGAAAACGATGGGACAACAGAGCATGGTCGCACACTACCGAGGGGCCAGGGGGGGCACAATGGGGGCAAAATTTCTAGTTATGGGTGTTTTCAATCACAAGAAGATTGCTGGGAAAACCCGGAGCCCCCGGGGGTCCCCAAAAAATGGAGAGCCCAAGATGATGGATGTAGTACTGGAAAACTATGCATCAAATGTTAGAGACACTACCCGGAGAGAGGAGAAGAGAACCAGCAAATGGCCCTTTTATTCACCTTGGTATTCAGCATCGAGGGGGTATTGTTGAAAAGGCTCTGGGAGTAGTGATCATGTGGTTCTGTGCTTTGAAATAGTTTAGCTCCAGTGGAGAGAGTAGCGGAATAGGGTGGGAAAAAACCAAACTACAAAAGGGGGAACTACTCAGGCATGAGGAACTTCCCTTTAAAACATTCAGTGGGGGGGGAACTGAAGGAAAAAACCGTACAAGAAAAGATGGATATGTGGGAACAAAATGCAAAGGGGGCAAAGGGGAGGTTTTTTCCCCCGGGAAACAGAAAAAATGGGAAGAACGGAACGAGTCCCTTGGTTCACCCCAAGGGGTAGGGAGGCAAAAACTAGGGGTACTAGAGATGGGAAAAAAGGTACAGGAAAAAAGAGAACTAGGAAAAAAAAAGAGATTTGCCGAAGAGCCAAACGAAAATGCACGTAAAAAAGGAGGTAGCGAAATGAAAAAGACATGCATCGAAAATCAAACTGCCCCAAGCTGTGTACAGCCACATCAGGAGGAAAAAACGTCAAATACCCCGGTAATCAAATGAGGGGAAAGGGGGATGGGGAATTACAAAAAACGACCCCAGGGTATGCAGGAGCTAAAAACGAGATTTAAAGAAGTATTTACAATGTTAACCCGTGGACTCCGGAAATCAGAAAATGGGGTACACCCGCAAGTGCGGTGAGGTACATTAACAAGGAGGAAGTGAAGAAGCTGCTATTTCGAACTTCAAACCCCCAAGGCGGTGGGACCGGAAAAATTCTCCGTGGGTCCTTAAAGAGAGAGCAGAGATATTTTGGGCCATTACAAAAATCTTCAACACTATTTGAACGGGCAACTCCCCGAGGATGGAAGATGCAAATGTAGTCAATTTTAAAAAGGGGGGACAGAAATGGGCACTAAAATACGACCCGATCACTAAGTGTATGTATGCAAGGTCATGGAGAAGATCATCAGGAGGAGAGTGCGGGCCCTGGAAAAAAACAAGTGTTAAATTTTCAAACCCGCACGGTTTCAGTGAAGGAAAAAACCTGGTCACAAACCTACTAGAGTTTTTTGACAAGGTGACGGAAGTAAGACAAGAGGGAGGGGTGGACGATGCTTTTTCTGGACTGTAGAAGGCTTGACACAGTCCCTCACAAGAGGTTACTGCAAAAGCTAGAGGATCAGGAACTAAAAGGAAAAGGACTGCAATGGATCAGGAATACCTGACAGGGAGGCAAAAAACGAGTCATGTTTTTTGCGAGGGGTCAGAGTGGGCGCTTGTGACAAGCGGGGGTTCCCCAGGGGGGGAGTCCCAGTGCCCGTGCGTTCTTGGTTATGTGAAAAGACATAACGGAAGGGATAGATCGAAGTGTCCTTGTTTGCAGATGATGTGAAGTTAATGAGAAAAATCAAATCGGATGAGGATAGCCCGGACTACAAAAAGACCTGGCAGGGACAAGCCTGGTCCAGCAACTGGTCCTTGGTTTAACCCTGCCAAATGCAAAAATCATGAAAATTTGGGGGAAAGGGAAAGAGACCCAGACACAAAAAGTTTAATGGCCAAAGGGCTGCAAAACCCCCTAAGGAAAAAGATTGGGGGTGAGTATAAAACGGCTATCTCCGAGGCGACATCATTCAGATAACTGCTGCTTTTACGGAAAAGCTTGGGAAACCTACGGTAGGTTCCCTACCCGTAAGGATTCGTTCAAGACTCTGTTTCCATTTAGTCAGGCCCATACTGGGGTATGCCCCAGTTTGGAATCCAACCTAGTCAAAACGTCAAAAAAAATTAGAGAAAATGCAAAGGTTTGCAACAAGGATTGTCCCAGAGCTACGGGGATTGTCCTACGAAAAAAAAGTTGAGGGAAACGGCCTGCGACCTGGAGGACGGAGGGTAGGGGAGGGTGATAGCGCATATAAAATACTGCGCGGAAAGACAAGGGGACAAAGAGGGATGTTCCAGAGAGGGGGCACAACCAAAAAGGTACAATTGGAAGTTGAAGACTCAGATGAATCAAAGGGATGTTAGGAAGTATTTCTTCAATCGTAGAGTAGTCAGACCGTGGAATAGCCTAGAAAGTGACGTAGTGGAGGCGGGAACCATACATAGTTTTAAGGCGAGGTATGATAAAGCTCATGGAGCAGGGAGGAGAGGACCTAGTAGCAATCAGCGAAGAGGCGGGGCCAGGAGCTATGACTCGACCCCTGCAACCACAAATAGGTGAGTACAAATAGGTGAGTACACACACATACCCACACACCTATACACCCACACACCCACACACCCACACACCCACACACCCACACACCCACACACACACACACACACACACACCCACACGAAACACACACACACATACAACACACCACACACACACACCAAACACACACACACACACACACACACACACACTACACACACAAAACAACACACACACACACACACACACATACCCCAAAACCCTATACACCCACACACCACACACCACACCCCCACACACACACACACAAAAAACCACCACACCACACACCACACACACATACCCACACGCCTTGAAACGGGGGCAACTACCTGAGAAATGGAAAGACAGCAAATGTAGCCCCCATATTTAAGAAAAGGAAACAGAAACGAGGCACTAAACTACAGACCTGTGTCTCTGAATGTATTGTGTGCAAAGTCATGGAGAAGATTATCAGGAGGAGGTGGTCGAAACACCTGGAAAGGAAAAAGATTATAAATGAAACCAGCATGGGTTCAGGGAAAGGCAAATCTTGTATCACAAACCTCCTGGAGTTTTATGACAAGGTAACAGAAGTAAGACACGAGAGAGAGAGGGGGTGGTAGATTGCGTTTTCCTAGACTGCAGGAAGGCCTTTGACACAGTTCCCCACAAGAGATTAGTGCAGAAGCTGGAGGATCGGGGCGCACGTAAAAAGGGGGGGGCACTGCAATGGATAAGGGAATACCTGACAGGGAGGCAGCAACGAGTCATGGTACGTGAAGAGGTTTTCACAGTGGGGGGCCTGTTACGAGCGGGGCCCCACAGGGGTCAGTTCTAGGACCAGTGCTATTTTTGATATATGTGAACGACATGATGGAAGGAATAGACTCTGAAGTGTCCCTGTTCGCAGATGACGGGGAAGTTGATGAGAAAAATTTAAAATTGGGGACGAGGATGAGGCAGGACTGCAAAGGGGACCTGGACAGGCTGGACATGTGGTCCAGCAAACTGGCTTCTCGAATTCAATCCAGCCAAATGCAAAGTCATGAAGATTGGGGAGGGGCAAAGAAGACCGCAGACAGAGTATAGGCTAGGTGGACAAGACTACAGACCTCACTCAGGGAGAAAAAGCCTTGGGGTGACCATAACACCGAGCACATCACCGGAGGCACACATCAACCAAATAACCGCTGCAGCATACGGGCGCCTGGCAAAAACCCGAGAATAGCGTTCCCATACCTTAAAAAGGAATCGTTCAAGACACTGTTCACTGTGTATGTTAGGCCCAATATGGAGTATGCAGCATAGTCTGGAACCCACACCTGGTCAAGCACGTCAAGAAGTTAGAGAAAGTACAAAGGTTTGCAAACAGGCTAGTCCCAGGCTCAAGGGAATGTCGTACGAGGAAAGGTTAGGGAAAAACGGACTGCGACATTGGAGGACAGAAGGGCCAGGGGAGACATGATAACGACATACAAGATATGCGGGGAATAGACAAAGGGGGACAGAGATAGAATGTTCCCGAGAGGGGACACAGGGACAAGGGGTCACAACTGGAAGCTGAAGACTCAGACGAGTCACAGGGACGTTTTGGAAGTATTTCTTCAGTCATAGAGGTTGTCAGCAAGTGGAATAGCCTAGCAAGTGAAGTAGTGGAGGCAGGAACCATACATAGTTTTAAGAAGAGGTATGACAAAGCTCAGGAAGCGAGAGAGAGAGGATCCATAGCGATCAGTGAAGAGGCGGGGCCAGGAGCTGAGTCTCGACCCTGCAAAACCCCAATTAGGTGAGTACAATTAGGTGAGTACACACACACCCCACACCACACACAAAACAACACAAAACACAAACATACACCACAACACACACACACACTACAACATGATAACGACATACAAAAAACTGAGAGGAATTGACAAGGTGGAAAAGAAGGATGTTCCAGGATTGGCACAGTAACAAGGGGGGACACAGTTGGGGTTTAAGACACGAGAAACACAGGGATGTTAGGAAGTATTTTTTCAGCCACGATAGTCGTAAGTGGAATAGTTGGGAAGCGATGTGTGGGGGCAGGGTCCCTTTCATGCTTTAAGCAGAGGGATGATAAAAACTCACGGCTCGGGGAGGACTAGTAGCGATCAGTGAAGGGCGGGGCCGGAGCTCGGACTCGACCCCCGCAACCTAACTAGGTGAGTACAACTAGGTGAGTACAACTAGGTGAGTACAACTAGGTGAGTACACACACACACACACACACACACACACACAATGCAGGGTTTAATGAAACACCTCTTAAACGAGTGTTGCAACACTGGTATATAGTGTATATACTGTACACTGAGAGGCGTGTTTCTCTCAGTGTACATTCAGTGAGAGACTTGAAACCCCAGGTGTTCCATGACGCCTGTGGGTTTTGCGTTCAACAGTGAGTATATTTTTTTTGAGATTCGTCTTAGCCTGGCTTCCGGACTATACTCCGTGTCCGGTAATCTCTCTTTTTCTCTTCTCCCATCATCACGAACCTTCCATCTTACATCGGTTGAAATCGTGAAGTTTGGCACTGTCTGCACTCTCTGCAGGTCCTCTTGTTGCCTGAACCTGCCGAACTCAGGCTACACCTGGAGAATATACTCGTGGGTAGAACCAGTGTCTGAGTCGGTGTGGGCAGTGGACGCTTCAGGGGCACCAGCATCCATTTCCTCTTCAAATCTGTGAGAAACAATAGAATCACAAAATCTCTCTCTCTTTCTCTCTCTCTCTCTCTCTCTCTCTCTCTCTCTCTCTCTACTCATACACACACACTAACGTATATACTGTATATACTGTATATATATGTATATTAATATATATATATATATAATATATATATATATTTTATAAATATATATATATTATATATATATATATTATATATATATATATATATATATATATATATATATATATATATATGTCGTGCCGAATATTAAAACTGGTCAATTAGCAAGAACTCATTTAAAATTAAGTCCTTTCTAAAATTTTCTCTTATACGTTTAAAGATATATTTTTTTCATTAATGTTAATGTAAAAATTTATAATTTTGCACCAAAAGAATCTTAGAAAACTTACCTAACCTTATTATAACAAAAACAATTTATTTTAGCCTAACTCAACTATATATATTTTAGATTTGTTTACAATAATTTAATACTAAACAAACACAGTGAAATATATTTTTTTCGTTAGGTTCAGAATGATTTTGGCGAAATTATTGCATACACGAATTTTCACTTGTCCTATATGGCAAGATGAGCGTTGCTATTTAAGCCAAGATCGCAAGTTCTGCCTATTCGGCACGACATATATATATATATACGAGAGGGCTTAAATTGTAAATTGTGGGATGGTTTGATCCAAGGAAGGAGAGGTTTAGCTTCCTTTATCAAGACCTTTAACAACAAAGTTATTAAGGCTCTTCATAGAGGGAATTAAAGGTCTTCTTCCTTTGACTAAACTTATGCAACACAAAGCAATACACAATACAAAATAATAAAATAAATACAACATAACACAACGCAACATTATACAACAAAGTACAACACAGTACAACAAAATACAACACATTACAGCACAATACAGTATAATACAAAACAACACAATACAACACAAGAAAATACAGAATAATTCAACACAATAAAATACTATACAGCATAAATACAATATAATGCAGTATAATGCAACACAACACAATACAACCACAACAAAATACAGTATAATACAACAAAATACATTATAACACACCACAATACATCACCTGTCGTAAGAATCTTCCTTAACATCGAGCAACGGTTCCTTGGACTCAAACTTCTTCTTGCAGAGTAACAGCAGGTGCAGGACTCCCAGAAGCAGCAGGAGTCCTCCTGCAGAGTACACTCCACTGGGTTAAAAATAAGCCACTTCCTAAGCCACCACTGCCATACTGGGTTAGAAATAAGCCGTTAAATAAGCCACTTCTGTCTGACAAATACTGGAGTGAAGACCACTCCACTAGACCCCTGACCTGAAGTGTTGTGGAGGGTAGTGCAGGGTGACCTGTGTTATGTATCACCTCCCCTGACCTGAAGTGTTGTGGAGGGTAATGCAGGCAGACCTGTGTTATGTATCACCTCCCCTGACCTGAAGTGTTGTGGAGGGTAGTGCAGGCTGACCTGTGTTATGTATCACCTCCCCTGACCTGAAGTGTTGTGGAGGGTAATGCAGGCAGACCTGTGTTATGTATCACCTCCCCTGACCTGAAGTGTTGTGGAGGGTAGTGCAGGCTGACCTGTGTTATGTATCACCTCCCCTGACCTGAAGTGTTGTGGAGGGTAGTGCAGCTGACCTGTGTTATGTATCACCTCCCCTGACCTGAAGTGTTGTGGAGGGTAGTGCAGCTGACCTGTGTTATGTATCACCTCCCCTGACCTGAAGTGTTGTGGAGGGTAGTGCAGCTGACCTGTGTTATGTATCACTTCCCCTGACCTGAAGTGTTGTGGAGGGTAGTGCAGCTGACCTGTGTTATGTATCACCTCACCTGACCTGAAGTGTTGTGGAGGGTAGTGCAGCTGACCTGTGTTATGTATCACCTCCCCTGACCTGAAGTGTTGTGGAGGGTAGTGCAGCTGACCTGTGTTATGTATCACCTCCCCTGACCTGAAGTGTTGTGGAGGGTAGTGCAGCTGACCTTTGTTATGTATCACCTCCCCTGACCTGAAGTGTTGTGGAGGGTAGTGCAGGCTGACCTGTGTTATGTATCACCTCCCCTGACCTGAAGTGTTGTGGAGGGTAGTGCAGGGTGACCTGTGTTATGTATCACCTCCCCTGACCTGAAGTGTTGTGGAGGGTAGTGCAGCTGACCTGTGTTATGTATCACCTCCCCTGACCTGAAGTGATGTGGAGGGTAGTGCAGGCTGACCTGTGTTATGTATCACCTCCCCTGACCTGAAGTGATGTGGAGGGTAATGCAGGCTGACCTGTGTTATGTATCACCTCCCCTGACCTGAAGTGTTGTGGAGGGTAGTGCAGGCTGACCTGTGTTATGTATCACCTCCCCTGACCTGAAGTGTTGTGGAGGGTAATGCAGGGTGACCTGTGTTATGTATCACCTCCCATGACCTGAAGTGTTGTGGAGGGTAATGCAGGGTGACCTGTGTTATGTATCACCTCCCCTGACCTGAATTGTTGGGGAGGGTAGTGCAGGGTGACCTGTGTTATGTATCACCTCCCATGACCTGAAGTGTTGTGGAGGGTAATGCAGGGTGACCTGTGTTATGTATCACCTCCCATGACCTGAAGTGTTGTGGAGGGAAATGCAAGGTGACCTGTGTTATGTATCACCTCCCCTGACCTGAATTGTTGGGGAGGGTAGTGCAGGGTGACCTGTGTTATGTATAACCTCCCCTGACCTGAAGTGTTGTGGAGGGTAATGCAGGGTGACCTGTGTTATGTATCACCTCCCCTGACCTGAAGTGTTGTGGAGGGTAATGCAGGCTGACCTGTGTTACGTATCACCTCCCCTGACCTGAAGTGTTGTGGAGGGTAATGCAGGGTGACCTGTGTTATGTATCACCTCCCCTGACCTGAAGTGTTGTGGAGGGTAGTGCAGGCTGACCTGTGTTATGTATCACCTCCCCTGACCTGAAGTGTTGTGGAGGATAGTGCAGGCTGACCTGTGTTATGTATCACCTCCCCCTGACCTGAAGTGGTGAGAAGGGTAGTGCAGGCTGACCTGTGTTATGTATCACCTCCCCTGACCTAAGGTATTGTGGAGGGTAGTGCAGGCTGACCTGTGTTATGTATCACCTCCCCTGACCTGAAGTGTTGTGGAGGGTAATGCAGGGTGACCTGTGTTATGTATCACCTCCCCTGACCTGAAGTGTTGTGGAGGGTAGTGCAGGCTGACCTGTGTTATGTATCACCTCCCCTGACCTGAAGTGTTGTGGAGGGTAATGCAGGGTGACCTGTGTTATGTATCACCTCCCCTGACCTGAAGTGTTGTGGAGGGAAGTGCAGGCTGACCTGTGTTATGTATCACCTCCCCTGACCTGAAGTGTTGCGGAGGGTACTGCAGGGTGACCTGTGTTATGTATCACCTCCCCTGACCTGAAGTGTTGTGGAGGGTAATGCAGGGTGACCTGTGTTATGTATCACCTCCCCTGACCTGAAGTGTTGTCGAGGGTAATGCAGGCTGACCTGTGTTATGTATCACTTCCCCTGACCTGAAGTGTTGTGGAGGGTAATGCAGGGTGACCTGTGTTATGTATCACCTCCCCTTATCTGAAGTGTTGTGGAGGGTAATGCAGGGTGACCTGTGTTATGTATCACCTCCCCTGACTTGAAGTGTTGTGGAGGGTAGTGCAGGGTGACCTGTGTTATGTATCACCTCCCCTGACCTGAAGTGTTGTGGAGGGTAGTGCAGGCTGACCTGTGTTATGTATCACCTCCCCTGACCTGAAGTGTTGTGGAGGGTAATGCAGGCTGACCTGTGTTATGTATCACCTCCCCTGACCTGAAGTGTTGTGGAGGGTAGTGCAGGCTGACCTGTGTTATGTATCACCTCCCCTGACCTGAAGTGTTGTGGTGAGTAGTGCAGGGTGACCTGTGTTATGTATCACCTCCCCTGACGTGAAGTGTTGTGGAGGGTAGTGAAGGCTGACCTGTGTTATGTATCACCTCCCCTGACCTGAAGTGTTGTGGTGAGTAGTGCAGGGTGATCTGTGTTAGGTATCACCTCCCCTGACCTGAAGTGTTGTGGAGAGTAGTGCAGGGTGACCTGTGTTATGTATCACCTCCCCTGACCTGAAGTGTTGGGGAAGGTAGTGCAGAGTGACCTGTGTTATGTATCACCTCCTCTGACCTGAAGTGTTGTGGAGGGTAGTGCAGGCTGACCTGTGTTATGTATCACCTCCCCTGACCTGAAGTATTGGGAAGGGGAGTGCTGAGTGACCTGTGTTATGTATCACCTCTCCGGACCTGAGTTGTGGGGGAGGGGAGTACAGGGTGACGTGTATCATGTATCTCCTCCCCTGACCTGAAGTGTTGGGGAGGGGAGTGCTGGGTGACCTGTGTCATGTATTACCTTCCCGGACCTGAAGTGTTGGGGAGGAGAGTGCGGGGTGACCTGTGTCATGTATCACCCCCCCTAACCTGAAGTGCTGGGGAAGGTAGTGCTGAGTGACCTGTGTTATGTATCACCTCCCCTGACTTGAAGTGTTGTGGAGGGTAGTGCAGGGTGACCTGTGTTATGTATCACCCCCCCTAACCTGAAGTGTTGTGGATGGTAGTGCAGGGTGACCTGTGTCATGTATCACCCCCCCTAACCTGAAGTGTTGTGGATGGTAGTGCAGGGTGACCTGTGTTATGTATCACCTCCCCTGACCTGAAGTGTTGTGGATGGTAGTGCAGGCTGACCTGTGTTATGTATCACCTCCCCTGACCTGAAGTGTTGTGGAGGGTAATACAGGCTGACCTGTGTTATGTATCACCTCCCCTGACCTGAAGTGTTGTGGAGGGTAATGCAGGGTGACCTGTGTTATGTATCACCTCCCCTGACCTGAAGTGTTGTGGAGGGTAATGCAGAGTGACCTGTGTTATGTATCACCTCCTCTGACCTGAAGTGTTGTGGAGGGTAGTGCAGGGTGACCTGTGTTATGTATCACCTCCCCTGACCTGAAGTATTGGGAAGGGGAGTGCTGAGTGACCTGTGTTATGTATCACCTCTCCTGACCTGAGTTGTGGGGGAGGGGAGTACAGGGTGACGTGTATCATGTATCACCTCCCCTGACCTGAAGTGTTGGGGAGGGGAGTGCTGGGTGACCTGTGTCATGTATTACCTTCCCGGACCTGAAGTGTTGGGGAGGAGAGTGCGGGGTGGCCTGTGTCATGTATCACCCCCCTAACATGAAGTGTTGGGGAAGGTAGTGCTGAGTGACCTGTGTTATGTATCACCTCCTCTGACCTGAAGTGTTGTGGAGGGTAGTGCAGAGTGACTTGTGTTATGTATCACCTCCCCTGACCTGAAGTATTGGGAAGGGGAGTGCTGAGTGACCTGTGTCATGTATCACCTCCCCTGACCTGAAGTGTTGGGGAGGGGAGTACTGGGTGACCTGTGTCATGCATCACCTTCCCGGACCTGAAGTGTTGGGGAGGAGAGTGCGGGGTGACCTGTGTCAAGTATCACCCCCCTGACCTGAAGTATTGGGGAGGGGACTGCTTTGTGACCTGTGCCATATATCACCTCTAACCTGAAGTGTTGGAGAGGGGAGTTCAGGGTGACCTGTGTCATGTATCACCCCCTGACCTGAAGTGTTGGGGAGGGTAGTGCAGGGTGACGTGTGTGTCATGTATCACCTCCCCTGATCTGAAGCAACAGGGAGGGGAGTGCAGGGTGACCTGTGTGTCATGTATCACCTCCCCTGATCTGAAGCAACAGGGAGGGGAGTGCAGGGTGACCTGTGTGTCATGTATCACCTCCCCTGATCTGAAGCAACAGGGAGGGGAGTGCAGGGTGACCTGTGTGTCATGTATCAACTCTCCTGACCTGAGGTGTTTTACCTGGAGTTTACCTGGAGAGAGTTTCGGGGGTCAACGCCCCCGCGGCCCGGTCTGTGACCAGGCCTCCTGGTGGATCAGCGCCTGATCAACCAGGCTGTTGCTGCTGGCTGCACGCAAACCAACGTTTGCCTTTAGGTGCTTGTCCAGTGCCAGCTTGAAGACTGCCAGGGGTCTGTTGGTAATCCCCCTTATGTGTGCTGGGAGGCAGTTGAACAGCATCTCTAGATTTGTTTCTCAGACCTAGTGTTTCAGTTCCCTGACCTGAAGATTTACAGAGACACACACATACAGGGAGAGTGACCTAGTAGCGACCAGTGAAGAGGCGGGGCCAGAAGCTTGGCCTCAACCCCTGCAACCTCAACTAGGTGAGTACAACTAGGCGAGTACACACACACACACACACACACACACACACACACACACACACACACACACACACACACACACACACACACACATAACACACACACACACACACACACACACACACATACATACATACACACACATCACACACACACACACACACACACACACACACACACACACACACACACACACACACACACACACACACACACACACACACACAGGAGCTCGGACTCGAACCCCCGCAACCTCAACTAGGTGAGTACACACACACCACACACACACACACACACACACATACACACACACGCACACACGCACACACAAACACACACACACACACAAACACACACACACAAACACACACACATACAAACACAACACACACACACACACGCACACACACACACACACAACACACACACCCACACACAAACCACACACACACACACACACACACACACACACACACACACACACACACACACACACACACACACACACACACACACACACACACGCAAACACACACACACACACACGCATATAACAGGGAGGGCACTGCAATGGATCAGGGAATACCTGACAGGGAGGCAGCAACGAGTCATGGTACGTGAAGAGGTATCACAGTGGGCGCCTGTGAAGAGAGGGGGTCCCACAGGGGTCAGTTCTAGGACCAGAGCTATTTTTCATATATGTGAACGACATGATGGAAGGAATAGACTCTGAAGTGTCCCTATTCGCAGATGATGTGAAGGTGATGAGAAGAATTAAATCGGATGAGGATGAGGCAGGACTGCAAAGAGACCTGGACAGGCTGGACATGTGGTCCAGTAACTGGTTTCTCGAATTCAATCCAGCCAAATGCAAAGTCATGAAGATTGGGGAGGGGCAAAGAAGACCGCACACAGAGTATAGGCTAGGTGGACAAAGACTACAGACCTAACTCAGGGAGAAAGACCTTGGGGTGACCATAACACCGAGCACATCACCGGAGGCACACATCAACCAAATAACCGCTGCAGCATACGGGCGCCTGGCAAACCTGAGAATAGCGTTCCGATACCTTAATAAGGAATCGTTCAAGACACTGTACACTGTGTATGTTAGGCCCATACGGGAGTATGCAGCACCAGTCTGGAACCCACACCTGGTCAAGCACGCAAGAAGTTAGAGAAAGTACAAAGGTTTGCAACAAGGCTAGTCCCAGAGCTCAAGGGAATGTCGTACGAGGAAAGGTTAAGGGAAATCGGACTGACGACACTGGAGGACAGAAGGGTCAGGGGAGACATGATAACGACATACAAGATACTGCGGGGAATAGACAAGGTGGACAGAGATAGGATGTTCCAGAGAGGGGACACAGGGACAAGGGGTCACAACTGGAAGCTGAAGACTCAGACGAGTCACAGGGACGTTAGGAAGTATTTCTTCAGTCATAGAGTTGTCAGCAAGTGGAATAGCCTAGCAAGTGAAGTAGTGGAGGCAGGAACCATACATAGTTTTAAGAAGAGGTATGACAAAGCTCAGGAAGCAGAGAGAGAGAGGATCCAGTAGCGATCAGTGAAGAGGCGGGGCCAGGAGCTGAGTCTCGACCCCTGTTACCACAATTAGGTGAGTACAATTAGGTGAGTACACACTCGCAGGAACCAAGGATCAGATGAGAATGGTTCTGGTAGGGAGGAGTGGATGGAGGAGCAGTGGAAAAGGATGGAACAAGAGTGGGAGAGAAAATTAGGAGAGCTTTCTGAAAAAATGGAGAAAGAGCTCTCTGTGAAATTGGAAAAGAGGTTGGAGAAGGAGACAAAGAATTGGGAGGCACAAGTCGAAACTGCAGTAGCCAAGATAAGGGTCCTAGAAGTTGAGATAAATAGGCTGAAGCGAGTTACAGGGGCAGTGACCAGAGAAGACACAGCATATAAAACGGCGAGGCCGAACGGAAGGGAAAGGAAATTATAAATTATGCTAAGGTCATATCAGCCTGCCAAGGAGGGCCCAAGGAGTAAAAGGGGGAAAAAAAACAGCATTGCAGAGGGAGAGGGTGATGATCGAATGCTGGGCACAACCAGCTATAAAGAGCCCGGGAAAAAAATCAAGGGAGAAACTGACCAATACAGGCAAGTCCAGAGCACGAGGGTGAGGCAATGGGAGGGGGAAAAGGGCAAAATCAGTGTTTATCCATGGGTTCAGGAGAGAAAAGAAAGGACACCATGAAAGGAGCGAAGAAAGAAAGGAGATTGAGAAAATCATCACGAAAATAGGTGAAAGATGGACGGTTTGTAAATTTTCAGAGTTGGGGGGACTCAAAAGGGAGAAACCGACCAATCAAGCTGATTTCTCAGGACGGAAACAGTGGGAACAGGATCCTCCAAGGGGAACCCGTTTGAAATACTCGGAAGAGTACAAGAGGGGTTCCTAGACAGAGACAGAACACAATCAAAAACGAAAGCGCTGGGGAAAGGGACAAAACGAAAGGAGCCAGGAAAGAGAAAAGGGATGGAAACCCAGCAGAGGTCAGTCAGAGCAGAAAAAGAACAGCAAGGGCAAGCACACACACAACTATTTCAGCCCGTAAAACCATCCAAACACATTTTAAAATCCATACCCACAGCCTCCACCCAACCAGAGCTATGAATCCCACAGTATGCAAACCAGGTCTCCCACCCTACAGGCCCCTCAAACCCACGTTTTGGGAAAAGGAAATAAAGGTATGGTACAAAAACGCTGATGGAATAACAAATAAGGGGGAGGAGGGGCATGAAGAGAAAAGAGGATCACCAGACATCATAGCTCTCACAAAACCCCCAAGCCAGGTAGATAACAGATGCCATTTTTCCCAAACGGGATACCAAATGAAAAGAAAAAGGAAAAGTGCAACAAATTGGGGACATTTATTGTGGCAACTTTTCGCTCTCCAGGAGCTTTATCAACCCTTTAAAAAACAATACATGGACACAGGGGTATAAAAAGGCTCAGATGAGGTGTAATCTAGTGCTCCGCATCGCAACAGACACAACTTCCCTACAAGATTCCCTGGAGAAAAGGTGATCCCTAAGTTACTCCTGCACAACTCTCCAACTCCAAGCCCCCCCTTTTTCTCGCTACCCAAGTTTACTTAACAAAATTGGAAGAATTTTTAACATCGCAAGGGAAACCTTTGAAACTGAAAAGGAATATGGGGCCAATCTTCAGATTGACCAACACATGCTGAGCATATTCTCAGCACAGTACCAAGCTAACCCCCAAAAGAAGACAAACTCAATCGCAAACTTCAGTCCCTCTGACAAACAGCGAGGAAGGGAAAATGGGACTTGAATCCTGATAAAAAACTTATCGTCACGCCCTTCCGCTACGAAAAACAAGCATGAGTCTGGGATCAAATTTACCCCCAAATTACGAAAACTAATACACTCAACTAGTTACGGGAAACATAGCACGTGACGAAACTTCCAGAAGGGTTTTTTCAGGGCCTTTACTGCATCTTTATGTGAACCTTCTTTTTTAAATCTTCCTGACGTACATCATGCCTTAAGAACCTCCCCAACGACCCCAAATTATCGCACCCCGCCGACAAGGAGGGGAGTCGTCATCCCCAACCCAGTGACACAACATAATGTGGGGCCTTTTGAAAGATCAATTAATACGAAACCCCTCAGCACTGAACAGTGGGGACGCTCACCAAAGATTTTCTATCAAAACCGACAAATTCTCAAACGCATGAGAAGGGAAAAATTCTGACTTGTTCAAGCAACCCCAAAACCCCACAATGTAGGTTTACCAAGACCCATAAACACATATTCCCCTCAGACCCAAACAGTCAGGAATGGCAGTGTCAACCCAAAAATAGCCGGAGTTTTGCCAAACATTTTCCCGCCCTTTGGGGACCATCAGCCCGTCATCTTAAACCTCGGTGACCCCAAACCCCATCCGTAACCCCCCATCCGTAAAAAGAAACTAAGCATTTGGATGTGAAACCCTCTTCAAAATACCCACCAAAAAAAACCCTCGAGGTTTTAGACGTAAAGTCAATCAGGACCTTAATTTCCCCTACCTCCCCGGGATTTTGTTGACTTAATTGAACTTGTGTTAATTTCAATTGTTTTTCTTTTAATAACAAGTTACAAACAAACCTACGGATGGGAAAGGGGTCCCCCCAAAATGCCGTCCTAGCCAACTTATCATGGAACACCTGAGTCCGAACACTTCCCAAAAAAACATCCCTTTAAAGGGCACTTTGGTTCGTTCGTGGACGGTTTTTCCTCGTAATAACTCCAAAAACGTTTTGATGTCGGGATCTTCAGGGAAGGTCAACTCAGTTGAGGCGATCCCGTTTACACTAGAGAGAGTCCCAAAGACAAGTACCTTTCCCCGACGTCCTCATTCACAAAGTAGACAACAACCTAAGATTTCAAGTTACGGAAGCCACCAAAAAAAATGATTCACACCTTCTATTCAGTCAAGATACCAAAAACCCAAAAAAGGACATCATCGGGTTTTTTTCCCAGAGACCGAAATTTGTAGTCATGAGTTTCTTGACGAGGAGTGTACTAATTCACCAAACATTCCTGAGTTACATTTTCCTTTTTTTTCATCAAAGCTGCAAGAAAAGAGTCTTAGATAATAAATTCTCCGCATCAAACACCATCCCCGCAAAGTTATAAATTCCCCAACAGCCAGGTTGCATGAAGTCTAAAAAAACTTTTTCAAGCTAACACCAGAGTCGCTCGCTTCTAGCACTTCAAAAAGGAAATTTTAACCAGGACAAAATCAAAACCCACGAAAAAAATCAAAGCAGGGTTTTTCACTATACCTGTGGAGGGTGTGACAAATTTACGTAGGTGAAAAAGCCAGAAACCTGACACCCGCCCCAAAAAACACATTTACGCATGTAGAAAAAGATAACTTTAAACAAGCCTGTGTACAAAACCCCAAATTCCCCCAATCATCTCATGAAATTTAGAGACGCCCAATTAGCGATCAAAAAAACAATTTCCCCAGACGCAAAAATGCCTCGAATCAGCACTGCGTGTTTTGAAACAGTTTTAAACAAACAACGGCAGCTTCCCATCTCCGAAGTCTTAGCAAGAATTTCCCCCTGAAAAAAGTAAACCTGCCATACATGTCTCTCCCGTTATATACACAAAGCAAGAGAGTGAACACGAAACAAGTGCCCCTTCAGTTATTTTGTCCAAACCCATTTTTTTTGTTACCCAAGTATAGTTTAATTTTCCCTTTTTCTCATGTGCGAATTAAAAAGCTCTCCATATTGTATTACTTTTGTCATACCACTCTTAATACTCCACTAGTGAAACATCGAAATGGTACCTCCTAGTATTACACCCCCACTCTGGCCCTTTTTTAAAAATCTGTGTCCATTATTTTTTGTAATGGCTTGATAAAGTCCCGGGGGAGCGAAACGTTTCACAATAAAGTCAATTACTTTCACTTTGCCCTTTTACTTTTCTATGTCGGTAATTCTACCAAATTTTTTACAATTTGGGATATCAAATCCCGAGGGAAAAACGAGGGAAAAAAGGGGGGTGGGGGAGTGGCATGCTGATCAAAAACGCTGGAATTTTGATGAGCTGGAGAGAGGAGACAGCGGAGAAGAAAGTGATTACATAGCGGGAATGCTTCACTCTGGAGGTCCCAAGGTGGTAATAGCAGTGATGTATAACCCACCACAGAACAGCAGGAGGCCAAGGCAAGAGTACGACGAGAGCAATAGAGCGATGGTTGACACACTGGCTAGAGTGGCCAGAAGAGCTCATGCATGCAGGGCAAGCTCCTGATCATGGGTGACTTTAACCACAAGGAGATCGATTGGGAGAACTTGGACCCGCATGGGGGCCAGATACATGGAGGGCTAAGATGATGGAGGTGGTACTGGAAAACTTCATGTACCAACACGTAATGGACACTACAAGAGAGAGAGGAGAGGATGAACCAGCAAAGCTGGACTTAGTATTCACCTTGAGTAGTGCAGATATCGAGGACATCACATATGAAAGACCCTTGGGGCCAGTGACCATGTGGTTTTAAGCTTCGAATACACAGTAGAGCTACAAGTGGAGGGAGAAGCATGAAGGCCAGGACGAATGAAGCCAAACTACAAGAAAGGGGACTACACAGGAATGAGGAACTTCCTGAACGGGGTTCAGTGGGACAGAGAACTGGCAGGAAGCCAGTTAATGAGATGATGGAATATGTAGCAACAAAATGCAAGGAGGCTGAGGAGAGGTTTGTACCCAAGGGTAACAGGAATAATGAAAAAGCCAGGATGAGCCCATGGTTTACCCAAAGGTGCAGGGAGGCAAAAACCAAGTGTGCTAGGGAAAGGAAGAAATATAGAAGGCAAAGGACCAGGAGAATAAGGAGAGCAGTCGTAGAGCCAGAAACGAATATGCACAGATAAGAAGGGAGGCCCAAAGACAATATGAAAATGACATAGCAGCGAAAGCCAAATCTGACCCGAAACTGTTGTACAGCCACATCAGGAGGAAAACAACAGTCAAGGACCAGGTAATCAGGCTAAGGAAGGAAGGAGGAGAGACAACAAGAAATGACCGTGAAGTATGTGAGGAACTCAACAAGAGATTCAAAGAAGTGTTCACAGAGGAGACAGAAAGGGGCTCCAGAAAGACGGAGAGGTGGGGCACACCACCATGTGCTGGACACAGTGCACACAACCGAGGAAGAAGTGAAGAGGCTTCTGAGTGAGCTAGATACCTCAAAGGCAATGGGGCCTGAGAGAGGGAGCAGAGGCGCTAGGTGTACCCCTAACAACAATATTCAATACATCTATCGAAACAGGGAGATTGCCTGAGGCATGGAAGACAGCAAATGTAGTCCCAATCTTTAAAAAAGGAGACAGACATGAAGCATTAAACTACAGACCAGTGTCACTGACATGTATAGTATGCAAAATCATGGAGAAGATTATCAGGAGAAGAGTGGTGGAGACAGACATGAAGCATTAAACTACAGACCAGTGTCACTGACATGTATAGTATGCAAAATCATGGAGAAGATTATCAGGAGAAGAGTGGTGGAACACCTAGAAAGGAATGATCTCATCAACAGCAGCCAACATGGTTTCAGGGACGGGAAATCCTGTGTCACAAACCTACTGGAGTTCTATGACATGGTGACAGCAGTAAGACAAGAGAGAGAGGGGTGGGTGGATTGCATATTCTTGGACTGCAAGAAGGCGTTTGACACAGTTCCACACAAGAGATTGTGCAAAAACTGGAGGACCAAGCAGGGATAACAGGGAAGGCACTACAATGGATCAGGGAATACTTGTCAGGAAGACAGCAGCGAGTCATGGTACATGGCGAGGTGTCAGAGTGGGCACCTGTGACCAGCGGGGTCCCACAGGGGTCAGTCCTAGGACCAGTGCTGTTTCTGGTATTTGTGAACGACATGACGGAAGGAATAGACTCTGAGGTGTCCCTGTTTGCAGATGACGTGAAGTTGATGAGAATTCACTCGATCGAAGACCAGGCAGAACTACAAAGGGATCTGGACAGGCTGCAGACCTGGTCCAGCAACTGGCTCCTGGAGTTCAATCCCACCAAGTGCAAATTCATGAAGATTGGGGAAGGGCAAAGAAGACCGCAGATGGAGTACAGTCTAGGGGGCCAGAGACTACAAACCTCACTCAAGGAAAAAGATCTTGGAGTGAGTATAACACCAGGCACATCTCCTGAAGCGCACATCAACCAAATAACTGCTGGGGCATATGGGCGCCTAGCAAACCTCAGAACAGCATTCCGACATTTTAATAAGGAGTCATTCAGGACCCTGTACACCGTGTATGTTAGACCCATATTGGAGTATGCGGCACCAGTTTGGAACCCACACCTAGCCAAGCACGTGAAGAAACTAGAGAAAGTGCAAAGGTTTGCAACAAGACTAGTCCCAGAGCTAAGAGGTATGTCCTACGAGGAGAGGTTAAGGGAAATCAACCTGACGACACTGGAGGACAGGAGAGATGGGGGACATGATAACGACATACAAAATACTGAGAGGAATTGACAAGGTGGACAAAGACAGGATGTTCCAGAGATTGGACACAGTAACAAGGGGACACAGTAACAAGGGGACACAGTTGAAAGTTGAAGACGCAGATGAATCACAGGGATGTTAGGAAGTATTTCTTCAGCCACAGAGTAGTCAGTAAGTGGAATAGTTTGGGAAGCGATGTAGTGGAGGCAGGATCCATACATAGCTTTAAGTAGAGGTATGATAAAGCTCACGGCTCAGGGAGAGTGACCTAGTAGCGATCAGTGAAGAGGCGGGGCCAGGAGCTCGGACTCGACCCCCGCAACCTCAGCTAGGTGAGTACAACTAGGTAAGTACACACACACACACACACACACACACACATATACACACACACATACACACACACACACACACATACACACACCCACACACACACACACACACACACACACATACACACACACACACACACACACACATACACACACACACACACACATACACACACACATACACACACACACACACACACATACACGGGGCCAGGAGCTAGGACTCGACCCCTGCAACCACAAATAGGTGAGTACAAATAGGTGAGTACACACAAATACACACACACACACCTATGAGTGGTTGTTTGGGTGTGGGGTTCCAGGTTCCAGTTAACCGCCAAGCTGAATGTGAATGGTCTAACTCTCATAGCACGATAAAGAATAGGCACTCAAGTATTCAATAAGGAATAGCAATTGGTAACTCATTGAACAAGGCGAGTAACTTACTATAAGCTAGGTGGCAGATCAAGCATAGGCAACATTGTAAGTAGGTGAGCGTCAAGTCCCAGGAGGGTGGGAGTCAGGTCACAAGAGGTTGTGGTCACAAGCGACCACTGAGACTCCACATTACACTCCAACGCACAAGTCACCTACTTTTCAGACATAATAAACCCACACATAATTACACACACACACACACACACACACACACACACACACACATACACCCCCCTCCCCACCGACATCTCACTCCTTCCCTGATCCCACCCTCCCTCTTTTCACCCTCCTCCTCCCCACCTCTCCCTCCTTCACCCTCTCCCTCTCCCACTCACCTACTTGTTTCTCCCTCCTTCCCACTCCCCATCCATATTCCCCCCTAAATCCCCCTCCCCACTCCTCTCCCACATAGCCGCAGTTCCTCCTCTACCTTCCCCCCCCCACACCCACACTCTGACATTCACACTACTAACCTAACACAGAAATACATAGGTTTCCCACTCTGAGGTAATCAGGATAAAACAAAAATGGGTTGCCAGAGAGCAGGAAGAAAAATCAAGGGACAGGAGAGGAACTGCAAAGGAAGATTGGGCAGCAAGCTCAAAAAAAGGGAACATGAATGGGAAAAGAAACTAAAGAATTTAGATGAGAATGGAAGGAGAATGATATGGAAAGCGGGAAGGGGAGGTGCAAGTCAAAGCAGCAAGACGGGATACGAGTTTAGAAGAGGCGAAAAATCTAAAAACCCTAAAGAATAAAGAACATTTTGGGTTTGACATCAGAGATGCTGTTCAGTCACAAATAAGGGGTCTGTGGGGAAAGGGGGAGAAAAACGCATGTAGAAGCTTACGGGGAACTGTAGTAAATGAAGAGCTAAGCTTAGTGGAGGCCCTAACAGACCAAAAGCAGAGCCCAGGGAAAGCAAAGGGAAAATGACGGGCCCACTGAGCCCAAAGTACATAGCTAGGGAAATGAAAAAAGAAACTGCAATGGAGAAATCAAATTGAATGGGGGTACACAGGGATATGCAGTGGGAAATGAAAAGGGGGGGGTCAGTCTTTGTGTATGGCCCCCAGGAAGTTGAAGGGGGGAAACATATAAGCAAAAAAACAAGGGGAAAAAAACAATTAAAGCATTATAAAAACAAAGGAGAAGACGACTACCCAGTGGAAAATTTTCGGGGAATAGGGGGGGGTTTGTAAAAAAAAGAACCCGGCCAGTGAAAGTGACCTTCAAGGCAGAATCGACTCGGAACAGGATACTGCAGGAGAAAGCACGATTAAGGGACATGCCAGCATACAGGAAGGTGTGTCTCGACCACGACAGAACACAAGAAGAAAGGCAGAAACTGAGAGAGATGGTACAAAGGCGAAAGGAGGAAAGAGAGGGGATGGAAAAGACAGACAGGAGATCCCAGATCCAGGAAGATCAAATACAGCCTCTCTCACAACTTCCTATAGAAACCTCCCAACCAGGTCAACCCCAGTGCAACCAAGCACTCTAAACCAAAACACCCATGCCACATCCAATGCCCCCACCCACTGAATTACAAACTCCACCCCCACAGCAACCACCCATAGTTCCTTATCAGGTCTCCCACTTCCCCAACCCCAATATACCTTCCAGACCACAGTCTTAGAAAAGAAGTTGAAGGTGTGGTATACAAATGAAGATGGAATAACAAATAAGTATGAGGAGTGGCATGAAAGAATCAAGGAGACATCCCCAGACATAATAGCACTCACAGAAACAAAACTCAACAGAATAATAACAGATTCAATCTTTCCATCCGGATATCAAATCCTCAGGAAAGACAGAGGGAGGAGAGGGGGAGGAGGAGTTGCACTGCTCATTAAAAACCAGTTGGGGTTTGAGAAAATGGAAGGAATGGATGGCACGGGCGAAAGGAACTACTTAGTAGGAACAATCCAGTCTGAGGGACATAAGGTGATAATTGCAGTAATGTACAACCCACCACAGAACTGCAGGAGGCCAAGAGAAGAATATGATGAGAGCAACAGAGCAATGGTCGACACACTAGCCGAGGTGGCCAGGAGAGCACACATTGGGGGAGCAAAGTTACTAGTTATGGGTGTTTTCAATCACAAGGAGATTGACTGGGAAAACCTGGAGCCCCATGGGGGTCCCGAAACATGGAGAGCCAAGATGATGGATGTGGTACTGGAAAACCTCATGCATCAACATGTTAGAGACATTACCAGAGAGAGAGGAGAGGATGAACCAGCAAGACTGGACCTTGTATTCACTCGAGTAGTTCGGACATCGAGGATATCATGTATGAAAGGCCTCTGGGAGCTAGTGATCATGTGGTTCTTTGTTTCGACTACATAGTTGAGCTCCAAATGGAGAGAGTAGCAGGAATAGGTTGGGAAAAAACAAACTACAAAAGGGGTAACTACTCAGGCATGAGGAACTTCCTTCAAGACATTCAGTGGGAGAGGGAACTGACAGAAAAACCAGTATAAGAAATGATGGACTATGTGGCAACAAAATGCAAGGAGGCAGAGGAGAGGTTTGTTCCCAAGGGAAACAGAAATAATGGGAAGAACAGAACGAGTCCTTGGTTCACCCAAAGGTGTAGGGAGACAAAAACTAGGTGTACTAGAGAATGGAAAAGGTACAGAAGACAGAGAGCTCAGGAAAATAAAGAGATTAGCGAAGAGCCAGAAACAAATATGCACAGATAAAAAGGGAGGCTCAGCAAAAATAAAAATAAAACATAGCATCAAAGGGAAGCTGCCCCCGAAGTTTTGTACAGCCACATCAGGGGGAAACAACAGTCAAGGCCCAGGTAATCAACTGGGAAAAGGGTGAGGGGGGAGTTCACAAAAACGACCGAGGGGTTTCGGAGCCAACACGAATTTAAAGAAGATTTACGTGGATCCCTGTAGGACTCCAGGAAATCAAACAGGGGGGTACACCACAAGTGCTGGATGAGGTAATATAACCAAAAGAGGAGGTGAAGAGCTTATGCGAATTGACCCTAAAAGGCGGGGGACCGACAACATCTCTCCGTGGGCCCTTTAAAGAGGGAGCAGGATACTGTGTGTGCCATTAAAAAGATCTTCAACAAATTTTTTTAAACGGGCAATCCATGGGGTAGGGAAAGAGGGCAAATTAGCCCAAATTTTTTAAAAGGGAGACAGACATAAAACATAAGAACGAAGGAACCTGCAGAAGCCACTGGCCCCCTGCAAGGGAGGTCCAAGTCTCCTCCCCCGGGTTAAACCCAAAGCACCCCAAATAGTCAGGTCGGACTTGACTTAAGGGGGGAACACGGCAACCGACCCGGGAGCACAAGCTATCAGGGCTAACCCCACACCCACCAACACCATTTTTACCAACCTTTTTTAAAGCTACAAAAGTTCTGGCCTCTTAAAAGGTATTTGGGGGTTTTTTTCCACTCAACCCCCCAAAATCATACCAAACCAACTTTTTCCCTTTTCCTTCCGAACTGAATTTTTCCAAATTAAAACCTTGTGCAGTCCTGTCTACTAGATATTTTCAGCAACTATTTACATCCCCCTTTTTTATTCCTGTCTTCCATTTAACACCTCAATCTATCCCCCAATTTTCCCTCTTTCTAGAGGTGCGTTTCAGGGCCCCCTTTGCTACCTCATAGGGAAGGTTTCTGATACTGGGGTCAACTTTTTCATCCTCCCTTTTTAAAATTTTTTAAAAAATTTTTATCCATTCTGTAATACGGTGACCAAAACTGTGCAGCAAATCTAAAAGGGGGTAAACCCAAAGGATGTAAGAGTTTAAGAACAACCGAGGACTCCTATTATTTTGCTTCTTGATATGAAGCCAAGGTTCTTTAGCTTTATTGCAACACTTATGCACTGTTGTCTTGGTTTCAGATTACTGCTAACCAAACTCCTAAATTTTTTTTCGCAATCCGAAAATTTAAAGATCTACATATTTAGTTTATATGTGGCATGGTTATTGTCCTGTCCAACATTTAGAAACTTGCATTTGTCTATATTAAACTGCATCTGCCACTTCTCCGACCACTGCATCAGTCTATTCAAATCTTCCTGGAGTGCTCGAATGTCCTCGTCAGAATGAATTCGACGGCCTATTTTGGTGTCATCGGCAAACTTGCCGATGTCGCTCTTTATGCCCTCATCTATGTCGTTTATGTAGATTGTGAACAGCAGGGGCCCAACACTGACCCCTGTGGAACACCGCTCGTGACGCTTCCCCACTCTGATTTCTCCCCATTTATGCAAACTCTCAGCTGCCTATTTGTCAACCATGCCTCTATCCAGGAAAAAAATTTCTCCCCTTTATTCCATGTGCTTTAATTTTCCTCAATAGTCTCTGATGTGGGACCCTGTCAAAAGCCTTACTGAAGTCCATATACACAATATCATATTCATTACCATGATCTACCTCCTCAAATACCTTAGTGAAAAAAGTTAATAAATTCGTAAGGCAGGAACGCCCTTTGTAAAACCATGCTGAGATTCGTTGATTAATTTATGCTTTTCAAGGTGGCTACGAACTGCCTCGGCAATTATTGATTCCATAAATTTTCCCACTATGGAGGTTAGGCTTATTGGTCTATAGTTCGAAGCTAAGGACCTGTCACCTGTTTTGAAAATAGGTATCACATTTGCCATTTTCCACTTATCTGGCACCATGCCAGTTTGTAGTGATATGTTGAAAAGATTAGCCAAAGGTGTGCTAAGCTCCTCTTTACATTCCTTTAGAACCCTTGCATACAGTTCATCAGGGCCTGGGGATTTGTTAGGTTTTAATTTATCTATTTGCCTAAGGACCATGTCACTTGTGACCCTAATAGTGCACAGTTTATTATCGTCCTGTTCTACATAATTTATCATTACTGGAATATCGCTGGTATCCTCCTGTGTAAAAACTGAGAGGAAGTATGTGTTAAAAATTCTACACATTTCCTTATCACTGTCACTGAGCTGACATGAGGCACTAAACTACAGACCTGTATCACTAACGTGTATAGTATGCAAGGTCATGGAGAAGATCATCAGAAGGAGAGTGGTGGAGCACCTGGAAAGAAACAAGTGTATAATTGACAACCAGCACGGTTTCAGGGAAGGAAAATCCTGTGTCACAAACCTACTAGAGTTTTATGACAAGGTGACAGAAGTAAGACAAGAGAGAGAGGGATGGATCGACTGCATTTTTTTTTAGACTGCAAGAAGGCCTTCGACACAGTTCCTCACAAGAGGTTACCGCAAAAGCTAGAGGATCAGGCACACATAACAGGAAAGGCACTGCAATGGATCAGAGAATACCTGACAGGGAGGCAACAACGAGTCATGGGACGTGACGAGGTGTCAGAGTGGGCGCCTGTGACAAGCGGGGTTCCACAGGGGTCAGTCCTAGTGCCTGTGCTGTTCTTGGTATATGTGAACGACATAACGGAAGGGATAGACTCAGAAGTGTCCTTGTTTACAGATGATGTGAAGTTAATGAGAAGAATCAAATCGAATGAGGATCAGGCAGGACTACAAAGAGGCCTGGACAGGCTACAAGCCTGGTCCAGCAACTGGCTCCTTGAGTTTAACCCTGCCAAATGCAAAGTCATGAAGATTGGGGAAGGGCAAAGAAGATCACAGACACAATTTAGTTTAGATGGCCAAAGACTGCAAACCTCACTCAAGGAAAAAGATCTGGGGGGTGAGTATAACACCGAGCATATCTCCTGAGGCGCACATTAATCAGATAACTGCTGCAGCATACGGGCGCCTGGCAAACCTACGGATAGCGTTCCGATACCTCAGTAAGGATTCGTTCAAGACTCTGTATACCATTTACGTCAGGCCCATACTGGAGTATGCAGCACCAGTTTGGAATCCACACCTAGTCAAGCACGTCAAGAAATTAGAGAAAGTGCAAAGGTTTGCAACAAGACTAGTCCCAGAGCTACGGGAATTGTCCTACGAAGAAAGGTTGAGGGAAATCGGCCTGACAACACTGGAGGACAGGAGGGTCAGGGGAGACATGACAACGACATATAAAATACTGCGCGGAATAGACAAGGTGGACAAAGACGGGATGTTCCAGAGAAGGGACACAGAAAGAAGGGGTCACAATTGAAAGTTGAAGACTCAGATGAATCAAAGGGATTTTAGGAAGTATTTCTTCAGTCATAGAGTTGTCAGGCCGTGGAATACCCTAGAAAGTGACGTAGTGGAGGCGGGAACCATACATAATTTTAAGGCGAGGTATGATAAAGCTCATGGGGCAGGGAGAGAGAGGACCTAGTAGCAATCAGCGAAGAGGCGGGGCCAGGAGCTATGACTCGACCTCTGCAACCACAAACAGGTGAGTACAAATAGGTGAGTACACACACACACACACACACACACACACACACACACATACACACAAACACACACACGCACACACACACACACATACATACACACACACACACACACACACACACACACACACACACACACACACACACACACACATACACACACACACACACACACACACACACACACACTCACACACACACACACACACACACACACACACACACACACACACACACACACACACACACACACACACATACACACACACACACACACACACACACACACACACACACTCACACCACACACACACACACACACACACACACACACGCACATACACACACACACACACACACACACACACACACACACACACACACACACACACACATACACACACACACACACACACATACACACACACACACATACACACACACACACACACACACACACACACACACACACACACACACACACACACACACACACACACACACACACACACACACACACACACCTTAGCCTGATTACCTGGTCCTTGACTGTTGTCTTCCTCCTGATGTGGCTGTACAACAGTTTCGGGTCAGATTTGGCAGCGAAAGCCAAATCTGACCCGAAACTGTTGTACAGCCACATCAGGAGGAAAACAACAGTCAAGGACCAGGTAATCAGGCTAAGGAAGGAAGGAGGAGAGACAACAAGAAATGACCGTGAAGTATGTGAGGAACTCAACAAGAGATTCAAAGAAGTGTTCACAGAGGAGACAGAAGGGACTCCACAAAGACGGAGAGGTGGGGCACACCACCAAGTGCTGGACACAGTGCACACAACCGACGAAGAAGTGAAGAGGCTTCTGAGTGAGCTAGATACCTCAAAGGCAATGGGGCCAGATAACATCTCCCCATGGGTATTGAGAGAGAGAGCAGAGGCGCTATGTGTACCCCTAACAACAATATTCAATACATCTATCGAAACAGGGAGATTGCCTGAGGCATTGAAGACAGCAAATGTAGTCCCAATCTTTAAAAAAGGAGATAGACATGAAGCATTAAACTACAGACTAGTGTCACTGACATGTATAGTATGCAAAATCATGGAGAAGATTTTCAGGAGAAGAGTGGTGGAACACCTAGAAAGGAATGATCTCATCAACAGCAGCCAACATGGTTTCAGGGACGGGAAATCCTGTGTCACAAACCTACTGGAGTTCTATGACATGATGACAGCAGTAAGACAAGAGAGAGAGGGGTGGGTGGATTGCATATTCTTGGACTGCAAGAAGGCGTTTGACACAGTTCCACACAAGAGATTGGTGCAAAAACTGGAGGACCAAGCAGGGATAACAGGGAAGGCACTGCAATGGATCAGGGAATACTTGTCAGGAAGACAGCAGCGAGTCATGGTACGTGGCGAGGTGTCAGAGTGGGCATCTGTGACCAGCGGGGTCCCACAGGGGTCAGTCCTAGGACCAGTGCTGTTTCTGGTATTTGTGAACGACATGATGGAAGGAATAGACTCTGAGGTGTCCCTGTTTGCAGATGACGTGAAGTTGATGAGAATTCACTCGATCGAAGACCAGGCAGAACTACAAAGGGATCTGGACAGGCTGCAGACCTGGTCCAGCAATTGGCTCCTGGAACCAGTTTGGAACCCACACCTAGCCAAGCATGTAAAGAAACTAGAGAAAGTGCAAAGGTTTGCAACAAGACTAGTCCCAGAGCTAAGAGGTATGTCCTACGAGGAGAGGTTAAGGGAAATCAACCTGACGACACTGGAGGACAGGAGAGATAGGTGGGACATGATAACGACATACAAAATACTGAGAGGAATTGACAAGTGGACAAAGACAGGATGTTCCCGAGATTGGATACAGTAACAAGGGGACACAGTTGGAAGTTGAAGACACAGATGAATCACAGGGATGTTAGGAAGTATTTCTTCAGCCACAGAGTAGTCAGTAAGTGGAATAGTTTGGGAAGCGATGTAGTGGAGGCAGGATCCATACATAGCTTTAAGCAGAGGTATGATAAAGCTCACGGTTCAGGGAGAATGACCTAGTAGCGATCAGTGAAGAGGCGTTGCCAGGAGCTTGGACTCGACCACTGCAACCTCAACTAGGTGAGTACAACTAGGTGAGTACACACACACACACACACACACACACACACACACACACACACACACCACTCACCTGATACAGAGGTCAACCACAGTGTGTGTGGTCGCAGCAACACAGCAGCGGCCACTGACCAGTATATGATACATTTCTTCCATGTGTCCAGCCACAACACCAAAGACCAGCAACCCAACACTCGGCTTGATTCGTTCCTGCAGGCAACACATGCAACATATAAATACCCTGGTGTTGTACATGTGTTTTATTGATCAATTAAGATACCCAAATGTTGCACATGTTTCTTATTGATCAATAAGGATAGCAAGGTGCTACACATGTTTCTTATTGATCAATAAGGATAGCAAGGTGCTACACATCTATCTTATTGATCAATAAGGATAGCAAGGTGCTACACATGTATCTTATTGATCAATAAGGATAGCAAGGTGCTACACATGTATCTTATTGATCAATAAGGATAGCAAGGTGCTACACATCTATCTTATTGATCAATAAGGATAGCAAGGTGCTACACATGTATCTTATTGATCAATAAGGATATCAAGGTGCTACACATGTTTCTTATTGATCAATAAGGATAGCAAGGTGCTACACATGTATCTTATTGATCAATAAGGATAGCGAGGTGCTACACATGTTTCTTATTGATCAATAAGGATAGCAAGGTGCTACACATGTATCTTATTGATCAATAAGGATAGCAAGGTGCTACACATGTATCTTATTGATCAATAAAAATAGCCACGTGTTGCACATGTTTCTTATTCATTCATAAAGATATCTAGGTGTTGCACAAATCTTTTATTCATTAATAAAAATACTCAGGTGTTGCACATGTTTCTTATTTATCAACCTGTGTGTGTGTGTGTGTGTGTGTGTGTGTGTGTGTGTGTATGTGTGTGTGTGTGTGTGTCTGTGTGTGTGTGTGTGTGTGTGTGTGTGTGTGTGTGTGTGTGTGTGTGTGTGTGTGTCTGTGTGTGTGTGTGTGTGTGTGTGTGTGTGTGTGTGTGTGTGTGTGTGTGTGTGTGTCTGTGTGTGTGTCTGTGTGTGTGTGTGTGTGTGTGTGTGTGTACTCACCAATTTGTACTCACCTATTTGTGGTTGCAGGGGTCGAGTCTTAGCTCCTGGCCCCACCTCTTCACTGGTTGCTACTGGATCCTCTCTCTCCCCCTGCTCCATGAGCTTTATCAAACCTCGTCTTAAAACTGTGTATGGTTCCTGCCTCCACTACGTCATTTTCTAGCCTGACAACTCTATGACTCAAGAAATACTTCCTAATATCTCTCTGACTCATCTGAGTCTTCAACTTCCAATTGTGACCTCTTGTTTCTGTGTCCCCTCCCTGGAACATCCTGTCTTTGTCCACCTTGTCTATTCCGCTCAGTATTTTATATGTCGTTATCATGTCTTCCCTGACCCTCCTGTCCTCCAGTGTCGTCAGGCCGATTTCCCTTAACCTTTCTTCGATGTCCCTTAGCTGTTTCTTCGATGTCCCTTATCAGTTTCTTCGATGTCCCTTAGCAGTTTCTTCACCTCCTCCTCATCTGTATGTATGTCATCCAACACTTGTTGGTATATTCCTTGCTGGTGTCCCCATCTGGTTTGTCCCCCCAGAGGCCTTCCTGTCTCCACTGTAAATACTTCCTTGAATCTCATGTTGAGCTCCTCACATACCTCTTGATCATTTCTTGTGAGTTCTCCACCTTCTTTCCTCAGCCTTATCACCTGGTCTTTGACTTGACAGCAGTTTCGGGTCAGATTTGACTTTCGATGCTATGTCCTTTTCGTGCTGTCGCTGGGCCTCCCTCCCTATCTGTGCGTACTCGTTTCTGGCTCTTCTACTAATCTCCTTATTTTCCTGGGTCCTTTGCCTCCTGTACCTTTTCCATTCTCTGGTGCACTTAGTTTTTGCCTCCCTACACCTTCGGGTAAACCAAGGACTCGCTTTGGTCTTCCTATTATTTCTGTTTCCCTTGGGAACAAACCTTTCCTCTGCCTCCTTGCACTTTGTTGCTACATATTCCATCATCTCGTTTACTGATTTTCCTACCAGTTCTCTGTCCCACTGAACCTCCTGCAGGAAGTTCCTCATACCTGTGTAGTCCCCCCTTTTATAGTTTGGCTTTTCCCATTCAATTCCTGCTACCTTCTCCACTTGTAACTCTACTATATAATCAAAACTCAGAGCCACGTGATCGGTAGCTCCAAGGGGCCTCTCGTAAGTGATGTCCTCAATGTCTGAACTGCTCAGGGTGAACACAAGATCCAATCTTGCTGGCTCATCTTCCCCTCTCTCTCTGGTAGTGTCCCTGACATGTTGATGCATGAGGTTTTCAAGTACTACATCCATCATCTTGGCTCTCCACGTTTCGGGACCCCCATGTGGCTCCAGGTTTTCCCAGTCGATCTCCGTGGTTGAAATCGCCCATTACCAGTAACTTTGCTCTGCTCGAGTGAGCTCTTCTTGCCACCTCAGCCAGTGTGTCCACCATCGTCCTGTTGTTTTCTTCGTACTCCTCTCTTGGCCTCCTGCAGTTCTGTGGTGAGTTATACATCACTCCAATGACTACTTTATGTTCTCCAGACTGAATTGTACCTACTATGTAGTCTCTCCCATCACGTCCATGCCTTCCATTTCCTCAAATCCCCATCGGTTTTTTATGAGCAGTGCAACCCCTCCTCCCCCTCTACTCCTTCTATCTTTCCTCAGGATCTGATATCCCGGTGGGAAGATTGCGTCTGTTATTGTCTCAGTGAGTTTTGTTTCTGTGACTGCTATGATGTCTGGGGATTTCTCGCTGATTCTTTCGTTCCACTCCTC
>NC_069414.1:48087826-48097826 GCF_026875155.1 Cherax quadricarinatus
GAACACTCTGTGGAGAGATAGACAAGTGCCTGTGAGTAGTGTACACTCTCGGGAGTGAGTGGAGGCAAATGGTTTCTATGACTTGACGAGATGTTGCAGTGTGAACAAGGTAACATATATGAAGGGATTCAGGGACACCGATTAGACGGACTTGAGTCCTGGAGATGGAAAGTACAGTGCCTGCAATCAGAAGGATAGGTGAGCATGTTACAGTCCTTTAGGTGGGAAGTACAATACCTGCACTCTGACGGATGGGTGAGGATGTTACAGTCCTTTAGGTGGGAACTACAGTGCCTGCACTCGAAAGGATGAGTAAGGATGTTACAGTCCTGGAGGTGGGAAGTACAGTGCCTGCACTCAGAAGGATGAGTGAGGATGTTACAGTCCTGGAGGTGGGAAGTACAGTGCCTGCACTCTGAAGGATGAGTAAGGATGTGACAGTCCTGGAGGTTGGAAGTACAGTGCACGCAATCTCAAGGATGAGTGAGTATGTTACAGTCCCAGAGGTAGGAAGCACAGTGCCTGCACTCTGAAGGATGAGTAAGGATGTTACAGTCCTGGAGGTGGGAAGTACAGTGCACGCACTCTCAAGGATGAGTAAGGATGTTACAGTCCTGGAGGTGGGAAGTACAGTGCACGCACTCTCAAGGATGAGTGAGGATGTTACAGTCCCAGAGGTGGGAAGTACAGTGCCTGCACTCTGAAGGATGAGTGAGGATGTTACAGTCCCAGAGGTGGGAAGTACAGTGCCTACATCCTGAAAGATGACTGAGGATGTTACAATCCTGGAGGTGGGAAATACAGTGCCTGCACTCTGAAGGATGAGTGAGGAAGTTACAGTCCTGGAGGTAGGAAGTACAGTGCCTGCACTCTGAAGGATGAGTGAGGATGCTACAGTCCTGGAGGTGAGATGTACAGTGTCTGCACTCTGAAGGATGAGTGAGGATGTTACAGTGCTGGAGGTGGGAAGTACAGTGCCTGCACTCTGAAGGATGAGTGAGGATGTTACAGCCCTAGAGGTGGAAAGTACAGTGCCTGCACTCTGAAGGATAAGTGAGGAAGTTACAGTCCTGGAGGTGGGAAGCACAGTGCCTGCAATCTGATGGATGAGTGAGGATGTTACAGTCCTGGAGGTGGGAAGTACAGTGCCTGCACTCTGAAGGATGAGTGAGGATGTTACAGTCCTGGAGGTGGGAAGTACAGTGCCTGCTCTCTGAAGGATGAGTGAGGATGTTATAGTGCTGGAGGTGGGAAGTACAGTGCCTGCACTATGAAGGATGAGTGAGGATGTTACAGTCCTGGAGGTGGGAAGTACAGTACTACACTCTGAAGGATGAGTGAGGATGTTACAGTCCTGGAGGTGGGAGGTACAGTGCCCGTAATCTGAAGGATGAGTGAGGATGTTACAGTCCAGGAGGTGGGAAGTACAGTACCTACGCTCTGAAGGATGAGCGAGGATGTTACATTCCTTGAGGTGGGAAGTACAGTGCCTGCACTCTGAAGGATGAGTGAGGGTGTTACAGTCCTGGAGGTGGGAAGTACATTACCTGCACTCTGAAGGATGAGTGAGGATGTTACAGTCCTGGAGGTGGGAAGTACAGTGCCTCCACTCTGAAGGATGAGTGAGCATGGTACAGTCCTGGAGTTATTAGGTACATTGTCTGCACTCTGAAGCATGAGTGAGGATGCTACAGTCATGGAGGTGGGAAGTACAGTGCCTGCACTCTTAACGATGAGTGAGGATGTTACAGTCCTGGAGGTGGGAAGTACAGTGCCTGCACTCTGAACGATGAGTGAGGATGTTACCGTGCTGGAGGTGGGAAGTACAGTGCCTGCACTCTGAAGGATGAGTGAGGATGCTACAGTGCTGGAGGTGGGAAGTACAGTGCCTGCACTCTGGAGAATTAGCGAGGAAGTTACAGTCCTGAAGGTCGGAAGTACAGTGCATGCACTCTGAAGGATGAGTGAGGATGTTACAGTCCTGGAGGTGGGAAGTACAGTACCTGTAATCTGAAGGATGGGTGAGGATGTTACAGTCCTGGATGTGGGAAGTACAGTGCCTGCACTCTGAAGTATGGGTGAGGATGTTACAGTCCTGGAGGTGGGAAGCACAGTGCCTGCACTCTGAAGGATGGGTGAGGATGTTACAGTCCTGGAGGTGGGAAGCACAGTGCCTGCACTCTGAAGGATGAGTTAAGATGTTACAGTGCTGGAGGTGGGAAGTACAGTACCTGCACTCTGAAGGATGAGTGAGGATGGTACAGTCATGGAGGAGGTAAGTACAGTGCATGCACTCTGAAGGATGAGTGAGGATGTTACAGTCCTGGAGGTGAGAAGTACAGTGCCTGCACTCTGGAGAATGAGCGAGAAGGTTACAGTCCTGAAGGTCGGAAGTACAGTGCCTACACTCTGAAGGATGAGTGAGGATGTTACAGTCCCGGAGGTGGGAAGTACAATGCCTGCACTCTGAAGGATGAGTGAGGACGTTACAGTCCAGGAGGTGTGAAGTACAGTACTTGCACTCTGAAGGATGGGTGAGGATGTTACAGTCCTGGATGTGGGAAGTACAGTACCTGCACTCTGAAGGATGAGAGAGGAAGTTACAGTCCTCGAGGTGTGAAGTACAGTACCTGCACTCAGAAGGATGAGTGAGGAAGTTACAGTCCTTGATGTGGGAAGTACAGTGCATGCACTCTTAACTATGAGTTAGGATGGTACATTCCTGGTGATGGGAAGTAAAGTGCCTGCACTCTGAAGGATGAGTGAGGATATTGCGCTCCAGGAGGTGGGAAGTACAGTGCCTGCACTCTGAAGGATGAGTGAGGATTTTACAGTCCTGGAGGTGGGAAGGACAGTACTTGCACTCAGAAGGATGAGTGAGGATGGTACAGTTATGGAGGAAGTAAGTACAGTGCATGCACTCTGAAGGATGATTGAGGATGCTACAGTGCTGGAGATGGGAAGTACAGTGCCTGCTCTATGAAGGATGAGTGAAGATGTTACAGTCCTGGAGGTGGGAAGTACAGTGCCTGCACTCTGAAGGATGAGTGAGGATGGCACAGTCCTCGAGGCGGGAGGTACAGTAACTGCACTCTGAAGAATCAGTGAGGTTGTTACAGTCCTGGATGTGTGAAGTACAGTGCCTGCACTCTGAAGGATGAGTGAGGATGTCACAGTCCTGGATGTGGGAAGTACAGTACCTGCTCTCTGAAGGATGAGTGAGGATGGTGCATTCCTGGTGATGGGAAGTAAAGTGCCTGCACTCTGAAGGATGAGTGAGGATGTTACGCTCCTGGAGGTGGGAAGTACAGTGAATGCACTCTGAAGGATGAGTGAGGATGTTACAGTCCTAGAGATGGGAAGTACAGTACTTGCACTCAGAAGGATGAGTGAGGATGGTACAGTTATGGAGGAGGTAAGTACAGTGCATGCACTCTGAAGGATGATTGAGGATGCTACAGTGCTGGAGATGGGAAGTACAGTGCCTGCTCTCTGAAGGATGAGTGAGGATGTTACAGTCCTGGAGGTCGGAGGTACAGTGCCTGCACTCTGAAGGATGAGTGAGGATGGTACAGTCCTGGAGGTGGGAGGTACAGTAACTTCACTCTGTAGGATCAGTGAGGTTGTTACAGTCCTGGATGTGGGAAGTACAGTGCCTGCACTCTGAAGGATGAGTGATAATGTCACAGTGATGGAGATGGGAAGTACAGTGCCTGCTGTCTGAAGGATGAGTAAGGATGTTACAGTCCTGGATGTGGGAAGTACAGTGCCTGCACTCTGAAGGATGAGTGATCGAAGTGTATAAGTGGAAGATAGGTATTAATAAAGGGGATATTAACAAGGTCTTGAGGATATCTCTCCAAGAGAGAACCCGCAGTAATGGATTTAAATTAGATAAGTTTAGATTTAGAAAGGACATAGGAAAGTATTGGTTTGGAAATAGGGTAGTTGATGAGTGGAACAGTCTACCTAGTTGGGTTATTGAGGATAGGACTTTGGGTGGTTTCAAATTTAGGTTGGATAAGTACATGGGTGGGAGGGGTTGGATATGAGTGGGACTTGCGCATCAGAGCTTATTTCTTGGGTAGCATTGAAAATTGGGTTTGTCAAATGTTTCTTAGTGGGATGAATTGTAAAGGACCTGCCTAGTATGGGCCAACAGGCCCATACTAGGCCTGCACTCTGAAGGATGAGTGAGGATGTTACCGTGCTGGAGGTGGGAAGTACGGTGTCTGCACTCTGAAGGATGAGTGAGGATGTTACAGTGCTGGAGGTGGGAGGTACAGTGCCTGCACTCTGAAAAATGAGTGAGGATGTTACAGTCCTGAAGGTGGGAGGTACAGTGCCTGCACTCTGAAGGATGAGTGAGGATGTTACAGTCCTGGAGGTGGGAAGTATAGTGCCTGCACTCTGAAGGATGAGTGAGGATGTTACAGTGCTGGAGGTGGGAAGTACAGTACCTGCACTCTGAAGGATGTGTTAGGATGTTACAGTGCTGGAGGTGGGAAGTACAGTGCCTGCACTTTGAAGGATGAGTGAGGATGTTACAGTCCTGGAGGTGGGAAGTACAGTCCCTGCACTCTGAAGGATGAGTGAGGATGTTACAATGCTAGAGGTGGGAAGTACAGTGCCTGCACTCTGAACGATGAGTGAGGATGTTACAGTCCTGGAGGTGGGAAGTACAGTGCCTGCACTCTGAAGGATGAGTGAGGATGTTACAATGCTAGAGGTGGGAAGTACAGTGCCTGCACTCTGAACGATGAGTGAGGATGTTACAGTCCTGGAGGTGGGAAGTACAGTGCCTGCACTCTGAACGATGAGTGAGGATGTTACAGTCCTGGAGGTGGGAAGTACAGTGCCTGCACTCTGAAGGATGAGTGAGGATGTTACAATGCTAGAGGTGGGAAGTACAGTGCCTGCACTCTGAACGATGAGTGAGGATGTTACAGTCCTGGAGGTGGGAAGTACAGTGCCTGCACTCCGAAGGATGAGTGAGGATGTTACAATGCTAGAGGTGGGAAGTACAGTGCCTGCACTCTGAACGATGAGTGAGGATGTTACAGTCCTGGAGGTGGGAAGTACAGTGCCTGCACTCTGAAGGATGAGTGAGGATGTTACAATGCTAGAGGTGGGAAGTACAGTGCCTGCACTCTGAACGATGAGTGAGGATGTTACAGTCCTGGAGGTGGGAAGTACAGTGCCTGCACTCTGAAGGATGAGTGAGGATGTTACAATGCTAGAGGTGGAAAGTACAGAGTGCCTGCACTCTGAACGATGAGTGAAAATGTTACAGTCCTGGAGGTGGGAAGTACAGTGCCTGCACTCTGAAGGATGAGTGAGGATGTTACAATGCTAGAGGTGGGAAGTACAGTGCCTGCACTCTGAACGATGAGTGAGGATGTTACAGTCCTGGAGGTGGGAAGTACAGTGCCTGCACTCTGAAGGATGAGTGAGGATGTTACAATGCTAGAGGTGGGAAGTACAGTGCCTGCACTCTGAACGATGAGTGAGGATGTTACAGTCCTGGAGGTGGGAAGTACAGTGCCTGCACTCTGAAGGATGAGTGAGGATGTTACAATGCTAGAGGTGGGAAGTACAGTGCCTGCACTCTGAACGATGAGTGAGGATGTTACAGTCCTGGAGGTGGGAAGTACAGTGCCTGCACTCTGAAGGATGAGTGAGGATGTTACAATGCTAGAGGTGGGAAGTACAGTGCCTGCACTCTGAAGGATGAGTGAGGATGTTACAGTGCTGGAGGTGGGAAGTTGCTTTTGTTTAATAGCTATAGTATTTCACTTAATATATTAATTATATTTATTATATATATATTTATATATATATATATTATATATATATATATTTTATATATATATATATATATATATTATATAATATATATATAAAATATATATAATACAACAGCTGCTGCTACTACTACTAATAATAATAGTGTCAAGAGACAATACTCACAGTATATATACACCCAGCAGGTGATGATGGTACACCATGTCCACACCAACGCCCCACAACACTGGAAGGATAGCAAGATGTCAGTACATCCTTGTGCCTCTTGTTACTCTGGAATCTAGAAGATTATTAAGTATATTTTCTAGCTTCATTTAGCGTTTTATGGGGACTTTTTTGTGTGTTGTGTGTACTTGTGTGTGTGTGTTTGTGTGTGTGTGTTTGTGTGTGTGTTCACCTCTTTGTGTTTGCAGGGGTCGAGTCATAGCTCCTGTTTCCGCTTCACTGGTCGCTGCTAAGTCCTCTCTCTCCCTGCCTGTGTGAGGGTGCTTTTACCTATTTGTACTCACCTATTTGTGGTTGAAGGGCTCGATTCACAGCTCATGGCCCCTAACGCAGACGTTTGTATACCTCCCTGGAACGTGAGTATCTCTAGGTATAGGGATGCTAATGTTCAGCTTTGGTATACTTCGATAGTGAGTATCCCTCCGTAAAGGGATACCAATGTCGAGCTTTAGTATACTTCCTTAGTGAGTATTCCTCCGTAGAGGGAGACAGACACAGACCTTAGCATTTCTCTTTACAGCCTTGGTATCCCTGGTAGTGTGACGACACGCGGTGAAAGGCAGTGAAAATTCCCTTCTCAAACTGCCTCTTGTACTTCACTCACTGTTTACACTGCTAGTCACTGTTTGCCTCTGTTATTCCCTTACTGTTTACCTCTGTTATTCACTCACTGTTTACCTCTGTTAGTCACTGTTTACCGTTGTGCAACGAACCTCTAAAAAGGCACTGAAATGCTTTTGTTACGTTCCTTGTGTGTGGATATAATTGATGTTGACACTGGAGAGACGCACACGTCACTGCTTGACGTGTACACGTCACTGCTTGACGTGTACACGTCACTGCTTGACGAGTACACATCGCTGGTAGGTGTACACGCGTCGCTGGTAGGTCTGCACATGTTTCTGGCAGGCGTAAACACGTCACTGGTTGGTGTACACACGTCATTGGTTGGTGTACACAAGTCACGGGTTGGGGTACACACATAACTGGTTGGTGTACACACGTCACTGGTTGGTGTACACACCTCACTAGTTGGTGTAAACTCGTCGCGGGTTGGTGTACACACGTCACTGGTTGGTGTACACACGTCACTGGTTGGTGTAAACACGTCACTGGTTGGTGTACACACGTCACTGGTTGGTGTACACACGTCACTGGTTGGCGTACACACGTCACTGGTTGGTGTACACACGTCACTGGTTGGTATACACACGTCACTGGTTGGTGTACACACGTCACTGGTTGGTGTACACACGTCACTGGTTGGTGTACACACGTCACTATTTGGCGTACACACGTCACTGGTTGGTGTACACACGTCACTGGTTGGTGTACACACGTCACTGGTTGGCGTACACACGTCACTATTTGGCGTACACACGTCACTGGTTGGTGTACACACGTCACTGGTTGGAGTACACACGTCACTGGTTGGCGTACACACGTCACTATTTGGCGTACACACGTCACTGGTTGGTGTACACACGTCACTATTTGGCGTACACACGTCACTGGTTGGTGTACACACGTCACTGGTTGGTGTACACACGTCACTGGTTGGTGTACACACGTCACTGGTTGGTGTACAGACGCCACTGGTTGGTGTACAGACGTCACTGGTTGGTGTACACACGTCACTGGTTGGGGTACACACGTCACTGGTTGGTGTACACACGTCACTGGTTGGTGTACACTCGTCACTGGTTGGTGTACACACGTCACTGGTTGGTGTACACACGTCACTGGTTGGTGTACACACGTCACTGGTTGGCGTATACACATCGCTGGTTTGTGTACACATGTCATTGGTTGGTGTACACACGTCACTGGTTGGTGTACACACGTCACTGGTTGGTGTACAAACGTCATTGGTTGGTGTACACACGTCACTGGTTGGTGTATACACGTCACTGGTTGGTGTACACACGTCACTGGTTGGTGTACACACGTCACTGGTTGGTGTGCACACATCACTGGTTGGTGTACACACGTCACTGGTTGGTGTACACACGTCACTGGTTGGTGTACAGACGTCACTGGCTGGTGTACACACGTCACTGGTTGGTGTACAGACGTCACTGGTTGGTGTACAGACGTCACTGGTTGGTGTACACACGTCACTGGTTGGTGTACACACGTCACTGGTTGGTATACACACGTCACTGGTTGGTGTACACACGTCACTGGTTGGTGTACACACGTCATTGGTTGATGTACACACGTCACTGGTTGGTGTACACACGTCACTGGTTGGTGTACACACGTCACTGGTTGGCGTACACACATCACTGGTTTGTGTACACACGTCACTGGTTGGTGTATACACGTCGCTGGTTGGTGTACACACGTCACTGGTTGGTGTACACATGTCACTGGTTGGTGTACACACGTCACTGATTGGTGTACACACGTCACTGGTTGGTGTACACACGTCACTGGTTGGTGTACACACGTCACTGGTTGGTGTACACACGTCACTGGTTGGTGTACACATGTCACTGGTTGGTGTACACACGTCACTGGTTGGTGTACACACGTCACTGGTTGGTGTACACACGTCACTGGTTGGTGTACACACGTCACTGGTTGGTGTACACACGTCACTGGTTGGTGTACACACGTCACTGGTTGGTGTACACACGTCACTGGTTGGTGTACATACGTCACTGGTTGGTGTACACACGTCACTGGTTGGTGTACACACGTCACTGGTTGGTGTACATACGTCACTGGTTGGTGTACACACTTCACTGGTTGGTGTACATACGTCACTGGTTGGTGTACACACGTCACTGGTTGGCGTACATATGTCACTGGTTGGTGTACACACGTCACTGGTTGGTGTACACACGTCACTGGTTGGTGTACACACGTCACTGGTTGGCGTACACATGTCACTGGTTGGTGTACACATGTCACTGGTTGGTGTACACACGTCACTGGTTGGTGTACACACGTCACTGGTTGGTGTACATACGTCACTGGTTGGTGTACACACTTCACTGGTTGGTGTACATACGTCACTGGTTGGTGTACACACGTCACTGGTTGGTGTACACACGTCACTGGTTGGTGTACACATGTCACTGGTTGGTGTACACACGTCACTGGTTGGTGTACACACGTCACTGGTTGGTGTACACACGTCACTGGTTGGTGTACACATGTCACTGGTTGGTGTACACACGTCACTGGTTGGTGTACACACGTCACTGGTTGGTGTACATACGTCACTGGTTGGTGTACACACTTCACTGGTTGGTGTACATACGTCACTGGTTGGTGTACACACGTCACTGGTTGGCGTACACATGTCACTGGTTGGTGTACACATGTCACTGGTTGGTGTACACATGTCACTGGTTGGTGTACAGTAGGCTCCTATTGCAGGTTCTTAGAGCCTACAATAGGCCTAGGCTCTCTTCTGACAGCCCTCCACTGACAGCTTGCAGCCTGTCCAGCTCTCGTGGCATTCAAGCGGGCGAAACAGCGCCTGAATGACACACGAGACGTTTAGCTCTACGTAGAGCTTTCTCTCATTGCCTGATGAAACTCTGCTTCTAATGACAATTATTATCCTGTCTATATACATTTTTTACATTTATCATTGTATCTATACATATTTTTACATTTACTGTATCTATATACATTTTTTCAGGTATTATCGTATCTATATACATTTTTCAGTTATCGTAACTATATACACTTTTCGTTATTATCGTATCTATATATTTTTTCCATATATTATCGTATCTACATACATTTTCTCATTTATCATTGTATCTATATACATTTTACGGTCATGTTGTTGTGTTTATATGAAATATTTGTATATGCAATAATGTTAATGGTGAAAGGGAAAAAATATTGATTTTTAACTGAGGACAAGTTGGCTAGAGTACCTACATTTAGTTGTACACAAGAGAGTACACACCACCACCCTAGACACACATACAGTACACACACACAC
>NC_069414.1:48102826-48120326 GCF_026875155.1 Cherax quadricarinatus
GGAGGCAGGATCCATACATAGCTTTAAGCAGAGGTATGATAAAGCTCATGGTGCAGGGAGAGTGACCCAGTAGCGGCCAATGGAGAGGCGGGGCCAGGAGCTATGATTCGAGCCCTGCAACCACAACTAGGTGAGTATACACACACAAAACACAGACACACACACACACACACACACACACACACATACACACACACACACACACACACAACACACACACACACACAACACACACAACACACACACACACACACACACACACACACACACACACACACACACACCACACACACACACACACACACACACACACACAAAACACAAAACTTGTGCACAATATAAACTACCCACTTTTCCAGTCTGCAAGACTCAGTAATGAAGACAAACACAGCTTCCCTGTATCCCCAGAGACGACACAGGATACATAACAACGTTACACAGCCTGGCAATGCATTACATTATATTACTGTATCCTCAGGAGATTACAAGATAAGCTTAAGGATCTTCTTACCCTCCAAGGGCTCTTGATTTTAGGAAGTGAAGTAAGCCCTTCCCATCTTCCTTGGATCAAAGCTCACTGCCTTCAGTTCTTGAAGAGCTGTAAGACGCAAATAATAATATTAATAATGTTAACAATAACAATATAATTAAAACAGAGCTTCTGCTCACTCCAATATTATAATGTATATAATATATTATATATATATATATAATATATATATATATAATATAATATATATATATATAATATATATAATAATATATATATATATATATAATATAAATATATATATATTATATGTATATATATATATATGTATATGTATATATATATATATATATATATAAATATATATATATATATAATATATATATATAATATATATATAATATATATATGTATGTATATGTATATATATATATATATGTATATGTATATATATATAGTATATGTATATATATATAGAAGAAGAAAAACTTTATAAAACTGGGATGTTTAAATGTGCGTGGATGTAGTGCGGATGACAAGAAACAGATGATTGCTGATGTTATGAATGAAAAGAAGTTGGATGTCCTGGCTCTAAGCGAAACAAAGCTGAAGGGGGTAGGAGATGTTTCAGTGGGGGGAAATAAATGGGATTAAATCTGGAGTATCTGAGAGAGTTAGAGCAAAGGAAGGGGTAGCAGTAATGTTAAATGATCAGTTATGGAAGGAGAAAAGAGAATATGAATGTGTAAATTCGAGAATTATGTGGATTAAAGTAAAGGTTGGATGCGAGAAGTGGGTCATAATAAGCGTGTTATGCACCTGGAGAAGAGAGGAATGCAGAGGAGAGAGAGAGATTTTGGGAGATGTTAAGTGAATGTATAGGAGCCTTTGAACCAAGTGAGAGAGTAATTGTGGTAGGGGACCTGAATGCTAAAGTAGGAGAAACTTTTAGAGAGGGTGTCGTAGGTAAATTTGGGGTGCCAGGTGTAAATGATAATGGGAGCCCTTTGATTGAACTTTGTATAGAAAGGGTTTAGTTATAGGTAATACATATTTTAAGAAAAAGAGGATAAATAAGTATACACGATATGATGTAGGGCGAAATGACAGTAGTTTGTTGGATTATGTATTGGTAGATAAAAGACTGTTGAGTAGACTTCAGGATGTACATGTTTATCGAGGGGCCACAGATATATCAGATCACTTTCTAGTTGTAGCTACACTGAGAGTAAAAGGTAGATGGGATACAAGGAGATAGAAGCATCAGGGAAGAGAGAGGTGAAGGTTTATAAACTAAAAGAGGAGGCAGTTAGGGTAAGATATAAACAGCTATTGGAGGATAGATGGGCTAATGAGAGCATAGGCAATGGGGTCGAAGAGGAATGGGGTAGGTTTAAAAATGTAGTGTTAGAGTGTTCAGCAGAAGTTTGTGGTTACAGGAAAGTGGGTGCAGGAGGGAAGAGGAGCGATTGGTGGAATGATGATGTAAAGAGAGTAGTAAGGGAGAAAAAGTTAGCATATGAGAAGTTTTTTACAAAGTAGAAGTGATGCAAGGAGGGAAGAGTATATGGAGAAAAAGAGAGAGGTTAAGAGAGTGGTGAAGCAATGTAAAAAGAGAGCAAATGAGAGAGTGGGTGAGCTGTTATCAACAAATTTTGTTGAAAATAAGAAAAAGTTTTGGAGTGAGATTAACAAGTTAAGGAAGCCTAGAGAACAAATGGATTTGTCAGTTAAAAATAGGAGAGGAGAGTTATTAAATGGAGAGTTAGAGGTATTGGGAAGATGGAGGGAATATTTTGAGGAATTGTTAAATGTTGATGAAGATAGGGAAGCTGTGATTTCGTGTATAGGGCAAGGAGGAATAACATCTTGTAGGAGTGAGGAAGAGCCAGTTGTGAGTGTGGGGGAAGTTCGTGAGGCAGTAGGTAAAATGAAAGGGGGTAAGGCAGCCGGGATTGATGGGATAAAGATAGAAATGTTAAAAGCAGGTGGGGATATAGTTTTGGAGTGGTTGGTGCAATTATTTAATAAATGTATGGAAGAGGGTAAGGTACCTAGGATTGGCAGAGAGCATGCATAGTTCCTTTGTATAAAGGCAAAGGGGATAAAAGAGAGTGCAAAAATTATAGGGGGATAAGTCTGTTGAGTGTACCTGGTAAAGTGTATGGTAGAGTTATAATTGAAAGAATTAAGAGTAAGACGGAGAATAGGATAGCAGATGAACAAGGAGGCTTTAGGAAAGGTAGGGGGTGTGTGGACCAGGTGTTTACAGTGAAACATATAAGTGAACAGTATTTAGATAAGGCTAAAGAGGTCTTTGTGGCATTTATGGATTTGGAAAAGGCGTATGACAGGGTGGATAGGGGGGCAATGTGGCAGATGTTGCAAGTGTATGGTGTAGGAGGTAGGTTACTGAAAGCAGTGAAGAGTTTTTACGAGGATAGTGAGGCTCAAGTTAGAGTATGTAGAAAAGAGGGAAATTTTTTCCCAGTAAAAGTAGGCCTTAGACAAGGATGTGTGATGTCACCGTGGTTGTTTAATATATTTATAGATGGGGTTGTAAGAGAAGTAAATGCGAGGGTCTTGGCAAGAGGCGTGGAGTTAAAAGATAAAGAATCACACACAGGGTGGGAGTTGTCACAGCTGCTCTTTGCTGATGACACTGTGCTCTTGGGAGATTCTGAAGAGAAGCTGCAGAGATTGGTGGATGAATTTGGTAGGGTGTGCAAAAGAAGAAAATTAAAGCTGAATACAGGAAAGAGTAAGGTTATGAGGATAACAAAAAGATTAGGTGATGAAAGATTGAATATCAGATTGGAGGGAGAGAGTATGGAGGAGGTGAACGTATTCAGATATTTGGGAGTGGACGTGTCAGCGGATGGGTCTATGAAAGATGAGGTGAATCATAGAATTGATGAGGGAAAAAGAGTGAGTGGTGCACTTAGGAGTCTGTGGAGACAGAGAACTTTGTCCTTGGAGGCAAAGAGGGGAATGTATGAGAGTATAGTTTTTACCAACGCTCTTATATGGGTGTGAAGCATGGGTGATGAATGTTGCAGCGAGGAGAAGGCTGGAGGCAGTGGAGATGTCATGTTTGAGGGCAATGTGTGGTGTGAATATAATGCAGAGAATTCGTAGTTTGGAAGTTAGGAGGAGGTGCGGGATTACCAAAACTGTTGTCCAGAGGGCTGAGGAAGGGTTGTTGAGGTGGTTCGGACATGTAGAGAGAATGGAGCGAAACAGAATAACTTCTAGAGTGTATCAGTCTGTAGTGGAAGGAAGGCGGGGTAGGGGTCGGCCTAGGAAGGGTTGGAGGGAGGGGGTAAAGGAGGTTTTGTGTGCGAGGGGCTTGGACTTCCAGCAGGCATGCGTGAGCGTGTTTGATAGGAGTGAATGGAGACAAATGGTTTTTAATACTTGACGTGCTGTTGGAGTGTGAGCAAAGTAACATTTATGAAGGGATTCAGGGAAACCGGCAGGCCGGACTTGAGTCCTGGAGATGGGAAGTACAGTGCCTGCACTCTGAAGGAGGGGTGTTAATGTTGCAGTTTAAAAACTGTAGTGTAAAGCACCCTTCTGGCAAGACAGTGATGGAGTGAATGATGGTGAAAGTTTTTCTTTTTCGGGCCACCCTGCCTTGGTGGGAATCGGCCAGTGTGATAATAAAATAAATATATATATATATATATATATATATATATATATATATATATATATATATATATATATATATATATATATATATATATGTATGTATATATATATATATATATATATATATATATATATATATATATATATATATATATATATATATATATATATATATATATAATATTAAACGAAGTGAAGAGGTGTATTGGAGAGAGCAGAAAATCATTGAACACAAAGTTAGGCTGGAAAGTGCAGGAAAAATTGAAGAACGTCAAATATCAGACAGTAGAATATAATTTCAGTTTGACATCTCTTTGACAGGAGGAAATGTGGCCACCCTGGCTTACCAGTTTTGGATATCCCTGGGTAAGCCATCCCTGGCTTACCAGTGTTGTATACTCGCTAGGTAAGCTACCACTGGCTTACCAGAGTCACATACTCGCTAGGTGAGCCACCATTGGCTTACCAGAGTCGCATACTCGTTAGGTAAGCCACCCCTGACTTACCAGTGTTGTATACTCGCTGGGTAAGCCACGCCTGGTTTACCAGTGATGCACTACATAGCAAACTATCACAGTAGTGCACCAGCTTGCTATCACAGTGATCTTCCAGCTAGCTATCACTGTGACGCACCAGGTAGCAAGCTATCACAGTAATGCAGCAGCTAGCAAGCTATCACAGTCAGGCACCAGCTAGCAAACTATCACAGTAATGCACCAGCTAGCTATTGCAGTGATGCAACAGCTACCAAGCTATCACAGTAATGCGCCAGCAAGCGAGCTATCATAGTAATGCACCAGCTAGCAAGCTGTCACAGTGATGTACGAGCTAGCAAGCTATCACAGTGATGCACCACCTAGCAAGCTACCACAGTGATGTACGAGCTAGCAAGCTATCACAGTGATGCACCACCTAGCAAGCTATCACAGTGATGTACGAGCTAGCAAGCTATCACAGTAATGCACCACCTAGCAAGCTACCACAGTGATGTACGAGCTAGCAAGCTATCACAGTGATGCACCAGTTAGCTATCACAGTAACGCACCAGCTATCTAGCTCTCACCGTGATGCACCAGCTAGCAAGCTATAACAGAAATGCACCGGCTAGCTAGCTATCACAGTGATGCACCAGCTAGCTATCACAGTAATGCACCAGCTAGCAAACCGTCACAGTGATGCCCCAGCTAGCAAGCTATCACAGTGACACACCAGCTAGCTACCACAGTCATGCATCAGCTAGCTATCACAGTCATGCACCAGATATTAAACTCTCACAGTTATGCACCAGCTAGCAAGCTATCACAGTGATGCACCACCTAGCAAGCTACCACGGTGATGTACGAGCTAGCAAGCTATCACAGTGATGCACCACCTAGCAAGCTATCACAGTGATGTACGAGCTAGCAAGCTATCACAGTAATGCACCACCTAGCAAGCTACCACAGTGATGTACGAGCTAGCAAGCTATCACAGTGATGCACCAGTTAGCTATCACAGTAACGCACCAGCTATCTAGCTCTCACCGTGATGCACCAGCTAGCAAGCTATAACAGAAATGCACCGGCTACCTAGCTATCACAGTGATGCACCAGCTAGCTATCACAGTAATGCACCAGCTAGCAAACCGTCACAGTGATGCCCCAGCTAGCAAGCTATCACAGTGACACACCAGCTAGCTACCACAGTCATGCATCAGCTAGCTATCACAGTCATGCACCAGCTATTAAACTCTCACAGTTATGCACCAGCTAGCAAGCTATCACAGTGATGCACCAGCTAGCAAGCTATCACTGTGATGCACCAGCTAATTATCACAGTAATGCACTAGCTAGCAAACTATCACAGTGATATACCAGCCAGCTAGCTATCACAGCAATTCACCAGCTAGCAAGCTTTCACAGTAATGCACCAGCTAACTAGCTATCACAGTAATGCACCAGCTACATAGCTATCACAGTAATGTACCACCTAGCTAGCTATCACAGTGATGCACCAGCTAGCTAACTATCACAGTGATGCGCCAGCTAGCTAGTTATCACAGTAATGCACCACCTAGCTAGCTCTAACAGTGATGCACCAGCTAACTAGCTATCACAGTGATGCACCAGATAGCTAGCTAGCACAATAATCTAGCAGCTAGCTAGCACAATAATCTAGCAGCTAGCTAGCTATCACAGTGATACACCAGCTAGCTAGCTAGCTATCACAGTAATGCACCAGCTGGCAAGCTATCACAGTAATGCACCAGCTAGCAAGTTATCACAGTAATGCACCAGCTAGCTAGCTATCACAGTGATGCACCAGCTAGCAAGTTATCACAGTAATGCACCAGCTAGCAAGTTTTCAGTGTAATGCACCAGCTAGCAAGCTATCACAGTGATGCACCAGCTAGCTAGCTATCACAGTAATGCACTAGCTAGCAAGTTATCACAGTAATGCACCAGCTAGCTAGCTATCACAGTAATGCAACAGCTAGCAAGCTATCACAGTAATGCAACAGCTGGCTAGCTATTACAGTGATCCCCCATCAAGCTAGCTATCACAGTAATGCACCAGCTAGCTAGCTATCACAATGATGCACCAACTAGGTAGTTATCACAGTAGTGCACCAGCTAGGTAGCTATCACAGTGATGCACCAGCTAGCTAGCTATCACAGTCATCCATCATTTAGCTAGCTATCACAGTAATGCATCAGCTAGCTAGCTATCACAGCAATGCACCAGCTAGCTAGCCATCACAGTAATTCACCAGCTAGCTAGCTATCAGAGGAATGCACCAGCTAGCTAATCATCAGAGTGATGCACCAGCTAGCTAGCTATCAGAGTGATGCACCAGCTAGCTAGCTAGCTATCAGAGTGATGCACCAGCTAGCTAGCTAGCTATCAGAGTGATGCACCAGCTAGCTAGCTATCACAGTGATGCACCAGCTAGCTAGCTATCACAGTAATGCACCAGCTAGCTATCAGAGTGATGCACCATCTAGCTAGATATCAGAGTGATGCACCAGCTAGCTAACTATATCAGTGATGTACCAACTAGCCAGCTATCACAGTAATGCACCAGCTACCTGCTTATCACATTTATGCACCACCTAGCTAGCTATCAGAGTAATGCATCAGCTATTAAGCTATCACAGTGATCCACCAGCTAGGTAGCTAGCTAGCTGTCAGAGTGATGCACCAGCTAGCTAGCTGTCAGAGAGATGCGCCAGCTAGCTAGCTATCAGAGTGATGCACCAGCTAGCTATCAGAGTGATGCACCAGCTAGCTAGCTATCAGAGTGATGCACCAACTATCTAGCTATCACCGTGATGCACCAGCTAGGTAGCTATTATCGTGATGCACCAGCTAGCTAGGTATCAGAGTGATGCACCAGCTAGCCAGCTATCAGAGTGATGAACCAGTTAGCTAGCTATCACATTGATCCACCAGCTAGGTACCTAGCTAGCTATCAGAGTGACGCACCAGCTAGCTAGCTATCAGAGTGATGCACCAGGTAGCTAGCTATCAGAGTGATGCACCAGCAAGCTAGCTATCAGAGTGATGCACCAACTAGCTAGCTATCACCGTGATGCACCAGCTAGGTAGCTATCACCGTGATGCACCAGCTAGCTAGGTATCAGAGTGATGCACCAGCTAGCTAGCTATCAGAGTGATGCACCAGCTAACTAGCTATCAGAGTGATACACAAGCTAGCTAGCTATCACAGTAATGCACCAGCTAGCTAGCTGTCAGAGTGATGCACCAGCTAGCTATCAGAGTGATGCACCAGCTAGGTAGCTATCACAGTAATGCACCAGCTAGTTAGCTATCACAGTGATGCACCAGCTAGCTAGCTATCACAGTAATGCACCAGCTAGCATAGCTATCACAGTAATGCACCAGCTAGCTAGCTATCAGAGTGAAGCACCAGCTAGCTAGCTATCACATTGACACACCAGGTAACTACCTATCAGAGTGATGCACCAGCTAGCTAGCTATCAGAGCGATGCACCAGCTAGCTAGTTATCAGAGTGATGCACCAGCTAGCTAGCTATCAGAGTGATGCACCAGCTAGCTAGCTATCAGAGTGATACACCAGCTAGCTAGCTATCAGTGTGATACACCAGCTAGCTTGCTATCAGAGTAATGCACCAACTAGCTATCTATCAGAGTGGTGCATAAGCTAGCTAGCTATCAGAGTGATGCACCAGCTAACTAGCTATCAGAGTGATACACAAGCTAGCTAGCTATCACAGTGATGCACCAACTAGTTAGCTATCAGAGTGATACACCAGCTAGCTAGCTATCACCGTGATGCACCAACTAGTTAGCTATCAGAGTGATGCACCAGCTAGCTAGCTATCAGAGTGATGCACCAGCTAGCTGGCTATCAGAGTGATGTACCAATTAGCTAGCTATCACCGTGATTCACCAGCTAGCTAGCTATCAAAGTGATGCGCTAACTAGCTAGCTATCAGAGTGATGCACCAACTAGCTAGCTATCAGAGTGATGCAACAGCTAGCTAGCTATCAGAGTGATGCACCAGCTAGCTAGCTATCAGAGTGATACACCAACTAGCTAGCTATCAGAGAGATGCACCAACTAGCTAGCTATCAGAGTAATACACCAGCTAGCTAGCTATCACCGTGATGCACCAACTAGTTAGCTATCAGAATGATACACCAGCTAGCTAGCTATCACCGTGATGCACCAACTAGTTAGCTATCAGAGTGATGCACCAGCTAGCTAGCTATCACAGTAATGCACCAGCTAGCTAGCTATCACAGTAATGCACCAGCTAGCTAGCTATCACAGTAATGCACCAGCTAGCTAGCTATCACAGTAATGCACCAGCTAGGTAGCTATCACAGTAATGCACCAACTAGCTAGCTATCACAGTAATGCACCAGCTAGCTAGCTATCACAGTAATGCACCAGCTAGCTAACTATCACAGTAATGCACCAGCTAGCTAGCTATCACAGTAATGCACCAGCTAGCTAGCTATCACAGTAATGCACCAGCTAGCTAGCTATCACAGTAATGCACCAGCTAGCTAACTATCACAGTAATGCACCAGCTAGCTAGCTATCACAGTAATGCACCAGCTAGCTAGCTATCACAGTAATGCACCAGCTAGCTAGCTATCACAGTAATGCACCAGCTAGCTAACTATCACAGTAATGCACCAGCTAGCTAGCTATCACAGTAATGCACCAGCTAGCTAGCTATCACAGTAATGCACCAGCTAGCTAGCTATCACAGTAATGCACCAGCTAGCTAGCTATCACAGTAATGCACCAGCTAGCTAGCTATCACAGTAATGCACCAGCTAGCTAGCTATCACAGTAATGCACCAGCTAGCTAGCTATCACAGTAATGCACCAGCTAGCTAGCTATCACAGTAATGCACCAGCTAGCTAGCTATCACAGTAATGCACCAGCTAGCTAGCTATCACAGTAATGCACCAGCTAGCTAGCTATCACAGTAATGCTGTGTTGGGCAGTGTAATCGACCTGCAAGATGCCTTTGTGCCACCACTGGAATATAGATGGGGAAATTATTTAAACTTCAGTGCAATAAATTTGTTTTTCGACTCTGAAGCATCCTGAAACCGAGATTCGGAGGATTTTTATCTATACTGAGTACATGTGATAGTCAATACTCATTGTTGTTAGCGCCTAGAGTACATGTTTTGGTCAATATTTGCAGTTGGTAGTGTCTAGAGTACATGTGGTGGTCAGTACTCGTGGTTGTTAGCGTCTAGAGTACATATGAGTGTCAGTACTGGTGGTTGTTAGTGTCTAGAGTACATATGAGTGTCAGTACTGGTGATTGTTAGTGTCTAGAGTACATATGAGTGTCAGTACTCGTGGTTGTTAGCGTCTAGAGTACATATGAGTGTCACTAATGGTGATTGTTAGTATCTTGAGTACACATGAGTGTCAGTACTGGTGATTGTTAGTGTCTAAAGTACATATGAGTGTCAGTACTGGTGACTGTTAGCGTCTAGAGTACATATGAGTGTCAGTGCTGGTGATTGATAGTGTCTAGAGTACATATGAGTGTCAGTACTGGTGATTGTTAGTGTCTAGAGTACATATGAGTGTCGCTACTGGTGATTGTTAGTGTCTAGAGTACATATGAGTGTCAGTACTCGTGGTTGTTAGTGTCTAGAGAACATATGAGTGTCAGTACTTGTGATTGTTAGTGTCTAGAGTACATATGAGTGTCAGTACTGGTGGTTGTTAGTGTCTAGAGTACATATGAGTGTCAGTACTGGTGATTGTTAGTGTCTAGAGTACATATGAGTGTCAGTACTGGTGGTTGTTAGTGTCTAGAGTACATATGAGTGTCAGTACTGGTGGTTGTTAGTGTCTAGAGTACATATGAGTGTCAGTACTGGTGATTGTTAGTGTCTAGAGTACATATGAGTGTCAGTACTGGTGGTTGTTAGTGTTTAGAGTATATATGAGTGTCAGTACTGGTGATTATTAGTGTCTAGAGTACATATGAGTGTCAGTACTGGTGGTTGTTAGTGTCTAGAGTACATATGAGTGTCAGTACTTGTGATTGTTAGTGTCTAGAGTACATGTGAGTGTCAGTACTGGTGGTTGTTAGTGCCTAGAGTACATATGAGTGTCAGTACTGGTGATTATTAGTGTCTAGAGAACATATGAGTGTCAATACTGGTGGTTGTTAGTGCCTAGAGTACATATGAGTGTCAGTACTGGTGATTGTTAGTGTCTAGAGTACACATGAGCGTCAATACTGGTGATTGTTAGTGTCTAGAGTACATATGAGTGTCAGTACTGGTGATTTAGAGTGTCTAGAGTACATATGAGTGTCAGTACTGGTGGTTGTTATTGTCTAGAGTACATATAAGTGTCAGTACTGGTGATTGTTAGTGTCTAGAGTACATATGAGTGTCAGTACTGGTGGTTGTTAGTGTCTAGAGTACATATGAGTGTCAGTACTGGTGATTTTTAGTGTCTAGAGTACATGTGAGTGTCAGTACTGGTGATTTTTAGTGTCTAGAGTACATATGAGTGTCAGTACTGGTTATTGTTAGTGTCTACTGTACATATGAGAATAAGTACTGGTGATTGTTAGTGTCTAGATTACATATGAGTGTCAGTACTGGTAGTTGTTAGTGTCTAAAGTACATATGAGTGTCAGTACTGGTGGTTGTTAGTGTCTAGAGTACATATGAGTGTCAGTACTGGTGATTATTAGTGTCTAGAGTACATATGAGTGTCAGTACTGGTGATTGTTTGTGTCTAGAGTACATATGAGTGTCATTACTGGTGATTATTAGTGTCTAGAGTACATATGAGTGTAAGTACTGGTGGTTGTTAGTGTTTAGAGTACATATGAGTGTCAATACTGGTGATTGTTAGTGTCTAGAGTACATTTGAGTGTCCTTACTGGTGGTTGTTAGTGTCTAGAGTACATATGAGTGTCAATACTGGTGATTATTAGTGTCTAGAGTACATATGAGTGCCAGTATTGGTGGTTGTTAGTGTCTAGAGTATACGTGGGAACCCATAATGGAACAGGTGTTCCCTCTCTGGATCTCTACACTGAGGCTCTGGAAGACTAGGGTAGGAGCCCTCGTGTCTCTGGTGGCTTCAATGAGCTTGGAACTCATCTCTCTCAGGAATCCCATTAGTGGCTTTGGTGTCAAGGGTCTCTGATCCTATAGTGACAAAGTGGTACTGTTGGACCAAATCTTTGTACGTGTTGAGATTGTGAATTTCCCTATGTTTAGCAGCTGCAGTGACATCCACCCTGGGTGGATGTCACTGTAGTGTTGAAGCTGACCAGTACTAAATGAGATGTAAATGTTGGCCAGGTTAGATGTACTTGTGTATATGTATTCTCCAGTTATCTTCCTTTCTTCCAGGAATATAACTGGGTTAAATCAGGGTGGCTGGCAGGTTTGTATGGGGTTCTGGGTAGTAAATATCAATGTTATCTCTGGGCCGGATACAGAGCTGTAGTAAAACTTCTCTCTTGATGATCTCAATGACTTTATCATGTTTAACATGCATACCTTTTGAACTTGAACATTTCAAACTATGTAAAGCGTATTGGTCGACTACCACTTTGCAGCAAATGCAGTTGTGCTCACTATTTACAGGGGCGACTGAACTGACAACAGCCACTGCAGCACAAAACATCTGTGGCTGAGGACGTGTGGCAGTTCCAGAAATGGGATCTGTTATGAGAAATATCACCTGAGTGAGGTCCAGTAACAGCCAAGAGGGAAGTCTGCACTCCCTGACATAGCTGCAGGTATTTTTTTTTCCATAATTGAGGTCGTCTCAGCTGCACTGTTTGTGTTCTACAGTTTTTTTCTGGTCATGTTCTAGTGCTGACCGAGTATTCAACATGTTGGTGGTTATCTACCCCTGCCACACACACACACGTACACACACACACACACACACACACACACTCGTTCGTGGTTACAATAATATATAAATGCTGCCCGTGAGGCTAGTACACCAAACAGGGATGAGAATGAAATTAGCTTAGAAGCTCCCACACTTCCGTATGCCCTAGGATGGCGGCCCAACAGCTAGCTGTGGGCTGGCTGCACCATTCTTGTAGGGTTGGGTGGTCCTGTGGTTTAAAGCGTCATGTGGTTCTCGCTTACCATGAGGCAGGTCAGTACAACATGGGTTCTAATCCTTGGCTAACGGAGTGTTGTTGTTGATCAATACCACTCGTCCGTGGTTACAATAATATATATATATATATATATATATATATATATATATATATATATATATATATATATATATATATATATATATATATATATATATATATATATATATATATATATATATATATATATATATATATATATATATATATATATTATATATATACACCAATCAGAGTTTTCTTCTCTTTTCTTGATAGTTATTGTTCTCACTTACTTCCTTTCATCTCGATGGGGAAGAGAATCTTTCCTCCGTAAACCATGCGTTTCGTAAGAAAGGATAAAAATGCCGGGAGCAATGGGATAGTAACGTCTTCTCCTCCACAGATCAATAAAAATAATAATGAGAAAAACTTTGTTACATATATTACCATCACCAGTTTGTTAATTTCACTGGAAGAAATTAAGAAGATTGGCAGAGCACTGTGACTGACTCCCACTGTGACTCCTCAAGGGTAAAGATTTAACGATTTTTTTCCAGCAAGGGCTTTAGGAGGGAGTCGTACTCTCCCAGTCTGCGGCTGACGAAGGCTGGAGAGCATATTAAAAAAAGTATGTTAGCTTCAGGAGGGATAGGTACCTGGTGAGGAGACAGAAGGTATGCTGGACATCAATGTTACTGGTCTAATTTCCAATTCTTTTCAACTCGGGTTATGTTTTCGTCAGAATCTGACCTGTGTCATCAGACCCAAGTGAAGGGCAAAGGAGGATAAAGTCAGTGGGACTAAATGTATTTCTTTTAGGGCAGCTGCGACTTGCTCGTGGTTGTACTGGCTGGAGGACGTTAGTTGCACAGTTCCAGGATGTGGAAAAAGACATTTATAGTTCAGGACATTTATTAAAGGAATAGTTTCGCCACGAGTGACTTCTTCAGTCCTAAAGACGCCACTCATGGCTAAATGTTTCCTCTAATGAATATCCTGAAATTTACGTAAGTCGTTTTGCACATCTTACCAGCATCACCATACCATTTTCCACAGTTCCATGATAATTCTGAGGACCTGTAGAAGGAACTCTGTGATGCCTGCCCTCAAACAAGAACCAGATGTTGAGTCATACACAGATAACCCACACATAGGAGAAAGAAGCTTATGACCATCCTTCGTTCCGACTCGTTATTTGTGTATTGTTCCAGTTACAGTATTGTGCCATTCTGTTCTTGCAGATGTTGGATTCAGTGCTCAGATCCTTCCTGATCTATAAGCCGGGGACACAGAAGAATGAGAGGGGATAGTCACCCTACTGGACTCCTTCATCAGAGTTCATCTTCCACCAGAGAGAGGTTCAGAGTCACATTTATTGCAGGAGTAGACGAAGAACGTTGAAATTATCATGAATAGTTCTGAGAGCAACATCTCTTTTCAGTTAATTAAAGGCATTAACAGTGTCTAGTATGATCAAAGCAATCTGGCACTTGAGATTAGTGGCGTATATAGATGTTGGCTGGGTTGCAACACGGCACACTGTCGTCACTGTTGCCCTGCAAGAAGGCAGAGTAGGGTATTGCAACCAGCAAAGGGCCTGGGTCCTTCATTCTATTTTCATAATACGTAGAATGATGCGCCGAAAGAAGACAAGGCTAACAGACTCTGCAACACCACCAGAAAGACTGATACTGTCAGGTAAATGGACACAGATGCAACTATTGTGGCAATGTTTCGCATCCAGTTTTGTCAGACCATTACAAACAATACAGGAACAGAGATGGCATATATACAGGTATTAGAGTCAGATGTAAAAGCATAATATAATCAATGTGGTAGTTAACTGACCCATGCTGCAGGTAGTAGTAGTACTAGTAATATTAGTACTAGTAGTAGTACTAGTATTATTAGCACTAGTAGCAGTACTAGTATTATTAGTACTAGTAGTAGTACTAGTAATATTAGTACAAGTAGTAGTACTAGTAATATTAGTACTAGTAGCAGTACTAGTATTATTAGTACAAGTAGTAGTACTAGTATTATTAGTACTAGTAGTAGTACTAGTATTATTAGTACTAGTAGTAGTACTAGTAATATTAGTACTAGTAGTAGTACTAGTAATATTAGCACAAGCAGTAGTACTAGTAATATAAGTACAAGTAGTAGTACTAGTAATATTAGTGCTAGTAGTAGTACTAGTATTATTAGCACTAGTAGCAGTACTAGTATTATTAGTACTAGTAGTAGTACTAGTAATATTAGTACTAGTAGTAGTACTAGTAATATTAGCACAAGCAGTAGTACTAGTAATATTAGTACTAGTAGCAGTACTAGTATTATTAGTACTAGTAGCAGTACTAGTATTATTAGTACTAGTAGTAGTACTAGTAATATTAGCACAAGTAGTAGTACTAGTAATATTAGTACTAGTAGTAGTACTAGTATTATTAGCACTAGTAGCAGTACTAGTATTATTAGTACTAGTAGTAGTACAAGTAATATTAGTACAAGTAGTAGTACTAGTAATATTAGTACTAGTAGCAGTACTAGTATTATTAGTACAAGTAGTAGTACTAGTAATATTAGTACTAGTAGTAGTACTAGTAATATTAGTACTAGTAGTAGTACTAGTAATATTAGAACAAGCAGTAGTACTAGTAATAGTACTAGTAGTAGTAGTACTAGTAATAGTAGTAGTAGTAGTAATAGTACTAGTAGTATTAGTACTAGTAATAGTACTAGTAGTAGTAGTAGTAGTAGTAGTAGTAGTAGTAGTAGTAGTAGTAGTAATAGTAGTACTAGTAGTATTAGTACTATTATAGTAGTAGTACTAGTAATAGTAGACAGATACTAACAAATCTCGTGATCTGGGACAGAAGAAGTCCTGCAACATGTGTGTTAGGTTCACCTGTTGTTTAATGTGTCGTGAGCTCAGTCTGGTAGAACCTGGTGCTGGAAGTAAGAACATTGTAGCCTTATAGACTTTTGGTTCTTTTGTTGCTAATGGTTCTACCCTGGAGGTCTTGTCTTAAGAGTCATTGTTGCTAAACACTTAAGAACCTAACATTATGGGAAGTCTTCAGCTAGTCTGCTGGCTCGCCCATGGCGTCTCATTCATTATTATTGTTAGTACCGCTGAGTGGATGTCTGTTGTTAGTACCGCTGAGTGGATGTCTGTTGTTAGTACCGCTGAGTGGATGTCTGTTGTAAGTACCGCTGAGTGGATGTCTGTTGTTAGTACCGCTGGGTGGATGTCTGTTGTTAGTACCGCTGAGTGGATGTCTGTTGTTAGTACAGCTGAGTGGATGTCTGTTGTTAGTACCACTGAGTGGATGTCTGTTGTTAGTACCGCTGAGTGGATGTCTGTTGTTAGTACCGCTGAGTGGATGTCTGTTGTTAGTACCGCTAGGTGGATGTCTGTTGTTAGTACCGCTGGATGGATGTCTGTTGTTAGTACCGCTGGGTGGATGTCTGTTGTTAGTACCGCTGGGTGGATGTCTGTTGTTAGTACCGCTGGGTGGATGTCTGTTGTTAGTACCGCTGGGTGAATGTCTGTTGTTAGTACCGCTGGGTGGATGTCTGTTGTTAGTACCGCTGGGTGGATGTCTGTTGTTAGTACCGCTGGGTGGATATCTATTGTTAGAAGATCAGGGTGGATGTCTGTTGTTAGTAGTACTGTGTGAGTGTTTGTTACTGATGTTAGACCCCTCACTATGTGGATACTAGTTATTGGTTTTAGAACCTCTCTGTGTGGATGTTAGCATGGTAAAGCATCATTATCCTTGGTGAAATCACTATAAGTCACCATAAGTGTTATTCACTGTAAGTGTTCTTGCAGTGTTCCCCTCCTCCTTGTTCCCACTCGTGTTCTTTTATTGTGAAGGTGAGATATGAGAGAAGGTTGAACATTCACATGTGTGGCAGGTGTATCAGTCAGGTTGAGGAGAGTCAGCTAGCTCACTGTCAAGGTAATTCATTTATCGTCTTAAAGACAGATGTGTCAAGGTAGCCAGGCAGGTATTGTCAAAGATGTAGCATAGTGGTGTAGTGTTGTAGCATGGTAGTGTAGTGTTGTAGCATTCTGGTGTAGTGTTGTAGCATGGTAGTGTATTGTTATAGCATGGTGGTGTAGTGTTGTAGCATGGTAGTGTAGTGTTGTAGCATTCTGGTGTAGTGTTGTAGCATGGTAGTGTATTGTTATAGCATGGTGGTGTAGTGTTGTAGCAGGGTAGTGTAGTGTTGTAGCATTCTGGTGTAGTGTTGTAGCATGGTAGTGTATTGTTATAGCATGGTGGTGTAGTGTTGTAGCATGGTAGTGTAGTGTTGTAGCATTCTGGTGTAGTGTTGTAGCATGGTAGTGTTATTGTTATAGCATGGTGGTGTAGTGTTGTAGCATGGTAGTGTATTGTTATAGCATGGTGGTGTAGTGTTGTAGCATGGTAGTGTAGTGTTGTAGCATAGTAGCGTAGCGTTGTAGCATGGTGGTGTAGTGTTAGAGCATGGTAGTGTAGTGTTATAGCATTCTGGTGTAGTGTTGTAGCATGGTAGTGTATTGTTATAGCATGGTGGTGTAGTGTTGTAGCATGGTAGTGTAGTGTTGTAGCATGGTAGTGTATTGTTATAGCATTGTGGTGTAGTGTTGTAGCATGGTAGTGTATTGTTATAGCATGGTGGTGTAGTGTTCTAGCATGGTAGTGTAGTGTTGTAGCATAGTAG
>NC_069414.1:48127826-48132826 GCF_026875155.1 Cherax quadricarinatus
GATCCCCACCCATCAGGGTCCAGGATCCCCACCCATCAGGGTCCAAGATCCCCACCCATCAGGGTCCAGGATCCCCACCCATTAGGGTCCAGGATCCCCACCCATCAGGGTCCAGGATCCCCACCCATCAGGGTTCCAGGATCCCCACCCATCAGGGTCCAAGATCCCCACCCATCAGGGTCCAGGATCCCCACCCATCAGGGTCCAGGATCCCCACCCATCAGGGTCCAGGATCCCCACCCATCAGGGTCCAGGATCCCCACCCATCAGGGTCCAGGATCCCCACCCATCAGGGTCCAGGATCCCCACCCATCAGGGTCCAGGATCCCACCCATCAGCGTCCAGGATCCCCACCCATCAGGGTCCAGGATCCCCACCCATCAGGGTCCAGGATCCCCACCCATCAGGGTCCAAGATACCCACCCATCAGGGTCCAGGATCCCCACCCATCACGGTCCAGGATCCCCACCCATCAGGGTCCAGGATCCCCACACATCAGGGTCCAAGATACCCACCCATCAGGGTCCAGGATCCCCACCCATCAGGGTCCAGGATCCCCAACCATCAGGGTCCAGGATCCCCACCCATCAGGGTCCAGGATCCCACCATCAGGGTCCAGGATCCTCACCCATCAGGGTCCAGGATCCCCACCCATCAGGGTCCAGGATTCCCACCCATCAGGGTCCAGGATCCCCTCCCATCAGGGTCCAGGATCCCCACCCATCAGGGTCCAGGATCCCCACCCATCAGGGTCCAGGATCCCCACCCATCAGGGTCCAGGATCCCCACCCATCAGGGTCCAGGATCCTCACCCATCAGGGTCCAGGATCCCCACCCATCAGGGTCCAGGATTCCCACCCATCAGGGTCCAGGATCCCCTCCCATCAGGGTCCAGGATCCCCACCCATCAGGGTCCAGGATCCCCACCCATCAGGGTCCAGGATCCCCACCCATCAGGGTCCAGGATCCCCACCCATCAGGGTCCAGGATTCTCACCCATCAGGGTCCAGGATCCCCACCCATCAGGGTCCAGATCCCCACCCATCAGGGTCCAGGATCCCCACCCATCAGGGTCCAGGATCCCCACCCATCAGGGTCCAGGATCCCCACCCATCAGGGTCCAGGATCCCCACCCATCAGGGTCCAAGATCCCCACCCATCAGGGTCCAGGATCCCCACCCATCAGGGTCCAAGATCCCCACCCATCAGGGTCCAGGATCCCCACCAATCAGGGTCCAGGATCCCCACCCATCAGGGTCCAGGATCCCCACCCATCAGGGTCCAGGATCCCACCCATCAGGGTCCAGGATCCCCACCCATCAGGGTCCAGGATCCCCACCCATCAGGTCCAGGATCCCCACCCATCAGGGTCCAGGATCCCCACCCATCATGGTCCAGGATCCCCACCCATCAGGGTCCAGGATCCCCACCCATCAGGGTCCAGGTTCCACCCATCAGGGTCCAGGATCCCCACCCATCAGGGTCCAAGATCCCCACCCATCAGGGTCCAGGATCCCCACCCATCAGGGTCCAAGATCCCCACCCATCAGGGTCCAGGATCCCCACCCATCAGGGTCCAGGATCCCCACCCATCAGGGTCCAGGATCCCCACCCATCAGGGTCCAAGATCCCCACCCATCAGGGTCCAGGATCCCCACCCACCAGGGTCCAGGATCCCCACCCCTCAGGGTCCAGGATGCCCGCCCATCAGGATCCAGGATCCCCATCCATCAGGGTCCAGGATCCCCACCCATCAGGGTCCAGGATCCCCACCCACCAGGGTCCAGGATCCCCACCCCTCAGCGTCCAGGATCCCCACCCATCAGGGTCCAGGATCCCCACCCATCAGGGTCCAGGATCCCCACCCATCAGGGTCCAGGATCCCCACCCATCAGGGTCCAAGATCCCCACCCATCAGGGTCCAGGATCCCCACCCACCAGGGTCCAGGATCCCCACCCCTCAGGGTCCAGGATGCCCGCCCATCAGGATCCAGGATCCCCATCCATCAGGGTCCAGGATCCCCACCCATCAGGGTCCAGGATCCCCTCCCATCAGGGTCCAGGATCCCCACCCATCAGGGTCCAGGATCCCCACCCATCAGGGTCCAGGATCCCCACCCATCAGGGTCCAGGATCCCCACCCATCAGGGTCCAGGATTCTCACCCATCAGGGTCCAGGATCCCCACCCATCAGGGTCCAGGATCCCCACCCATCAGGGTCCAGGATCCCCACCCATCAGGGTCCAGGATCCCCACCCATCAGGTCCAGGATCCCCACCCATCAGGGTCCAGGATCCCCACCCATCAGGGTCCAAGATCCCCACCCATCAGGGTCCAGGATCCCCACCCATCAGGGTCCAAGATCCCCACCCATCAGGGTCCAGGATCCCCACCAATCAGGGTCCAGGATCCCCACCCATCAGGGTCCAGGATCCCCACCCATCAGGGTCCAGGATCCCCACCCATCAGGGTCCAGGATCCCCACCCATCAGGGTCCAGGATCCCCACCCATCAGGGTCCAGGATCCCCACCCATCAGGGTCCAGGATCCCCACCCATCATGGTCCAGGATCCCCACCCATCAGGGTCCAGGATCCCCACCCATCAGGGTCCAGGTTCCACCCATCAGGGTCCAGGATCCCCACCCATCAGGGTCCAAGATCCCCACCCATCAGGGTCCAGGATCCCCACCCATCAGGGTCCAAGATCCCCACCCATCAGGGTCCAGGATCCCCACCCATCAGGGTCCAGGATCCCCACCCATCAGGGTCCAGGATCCCCACCCATCAGGGTCCAAGATCCCCACCCCATCAGGGTCCAGGATCCCCACCCACCAGGGTCCAGGATCCCCACCCTCAGGGTCCAGGATGCCCGCCCATCAGGATCCAGGATCCCCATCCATCAGGGTCCAGGATCCCCACCCATCAGGGTCCAGGATCCCCACCCACCAGGGTCCAGGATCCCCACCCCTCAGCGTCCAGGATCCCCACCCATCAGGGTCCAGGATCCCCACCCATCAGGGTCCAGGATCCCCACCCATCAGGGTCCAGGATCCCCACCCATCAGGGTCCAAGATCCCCACCCATCAGGGTCCAGGATCCCCACCCACCAGGGTCCAGGATCCCCACCCCTCAGGGTCCAGGATGCCCGCCCATCAGGATCCAGGATCCCCATCCATCAGGGTCCAGGATCCCCACCCATCAGGGTCCAGGATCCCCACCCACCAGGGTCCAGGATCCCCACCCCTCAGCGTCCAGGATCCCCACCCATCAGGGTCCAGGATCCCCACCCATCAGGGTCCAGGATCCCCACCCATCAGGGTCCAGGATCCCCACCCATCAGGGTCCAAGATACCCACCCATCAGGGTCCAGGATGTCCATGCTACCTGCTTCTGCCTCGTCTTTCAGTATCATTATTCCACAAAACTGTTTCCGAAATATATATATATATATATATATATATATATATATATATATATATATAATATATATATATATATATATATATATATATATATATATATATATAAATATATAGGAAGTTTTCATTAGCCTCTTAGAGTAACCCGAAACATACATTTTTATTATTGTAATGACTATACACCGAGAGGTGTATATCTCGGTGTATATTCACAGATACGTGTGTATATTGGAGTGTATATCCCTGATGCTTTCATCCCAGGGGATAAATATTGTATTTTCCAGTAATACCAACCTGCAGGATGTTTATTATTATTATTAGTAGTAGTAGTAGTAGCAATAGTATTACTACTACTACTACTACTACTACTACTGTCTACTTCCATACAGATAGGCAGGGGGTAGTAGAAGTAGCAATAATAGTAACAACAATCGTAGTAATAGCAGTAGTAATAGCAATAGTAGAGTAATAATAGTACATAGAAACTGTACTTTCACTTTTATAAATGAAAAATATTAACACGATCACAGAGTTACAAATATTAACACGATCACAGAGTTACAAATATTAACACGATCACAGAGTTACAAATATTAACACGATCACAGAGTACAAATATTAACACGATCACAGAGTTACAAATATTAACACGATCACAGAGTTACAAATATTAACACGATCACAGAGTTACAAATATTAACACGATCACAGAGTTACAAATATTAACACGATCACAGAGTTACAAATATTAACACGATCACAGAGTTACAAATATTAACACGATCACAGAGTTACAAATATTAACACGATCACAGAGTTACAAATATTAACACGATCACAGAGTTACAAATATTAACACGATCACAGAGTTACAAATATTAACACGATCACAGAGTTACAAATATTAACACGATCACAGAGTTACAAATATTAACACGATCACAGAGTTACAAATATTAACACGATCACAGAGTTACAAATATTAACACGATCACAGAGTTACAAATATTAACACGATCACAGAGTTACAAATATTAACACGATCACAGAGTTACAAATATTAACACGATCACAGAGTTACAAATATTAACACGATCACAGAGTTACAAATATTAACACGACCACAGAGTTACAAATATTAACACGATCACAGAGTTACAAATATTAACACGATCACAGAGTTACAAATATTAACACGATCACAGAGTTACAAATATTAACACGACCACAGAGTTACAAATATTAACACGATCACAGAGTTACAAATATTAACACGATCACAGAGTTACAAATATTAACACGATCACAGAGTTACAAATATTAACATAACCACAGAGTTATAAAGAGCGTCACCTCAGATGTGACACATTCAGAGTAGCATCATACCTGGGCACATGGAAGCTACCAGCATCAGTAGCAGCATGATGACTGGCCTGGTAGCACCAGCGGTAGCACGGAGCACCACCAGTAGCACCACCAGTAGCACCACCACACCCACCCTGCAGTGTACCACTGAACAACGCTGGCCTCAACTACCTCTTTAAAAAAATATTAAATCTTCCCAATTTCATGCCTATTGC
>NC_069414.1:48140326-48202826 GCF_026875155.1 Cherax quadricarinatus
TGGTTCTTGGTCTGGGTTAGTGTCTTCAAGTGGTCCTTGCTCTGGGAAAGTGTCTTCAAGTGGTCCTTGTTCTGGGTAAGTGTCTTCAAGTGGTCTTTGGTCTGGGAAAGTGTCTTCAAGTGGTCCGTGGTCTGGGAAAGTGTCTTCAAATTGACTTTGGTCTGGGAAAGTGTCTTCAAGTGATCCTTTGTCTGGGAAAGTGTCTTCAAGTGGTCCTTGGTCTGGAAAAGTGTCTTCAAATGGTCTTTGGTCTGGGAAAGTGTCTTCAAGTGGTCCTTGGTCTGGGAAAGTGTCTTCAAATGGTCTTTGGTCTGGGAAAGTGTCTTCAAGTGGCCCTTGGTCTGGGAAAGTGTCTTTAAGTGGTCCTTGGTCTGGGTAAGTGTCTTAAAGTGGTTCTTGGTCTGGGTAAGTGTCTTCAAGTGGTCCTTGGTCTGGGTAAGTGTCTTCAAGTGGTCCTTGGTCTGGGTAAGTGTCTTCAAGTGGCCCTTGGTCTGGAAAAGTGTCTTCAAATGATCCTTGGTCTGGGCAAGTGTCTTCAAGTGGTTCTTTGTCTGGAAAAGTGTATTCAAGTTGTCCATGGTCTGGGAAAGTCTTCAAGTGGTCCTGGGTCTGAGAAAGTGTCTTCAAATGGTCTTTGGTCTGGGAAAGTGTCTTCAACTGATCCTTGGTCTGGGAAAGTGTCTTCAAGTGGTCCTTGGTCTGGGAAAGTGTCTTCAAGTGGTCCTTGGTCTGGAAAAGTGTCTTCAAGTGGTCCTTGGTCTGGGAAAGTGTCTTCAAGTGTTTCTTGGTCTGGTAAAGTGTCTTCAAGTGGTCCTTGGTCTGGGAAAGTCTTCAAGTGGTCCTGGGTCTGGGAAAGTGTCTTCAAATGGTCTTTGGTCTGGGAAAGTGTCTTCAAGTGATCCTTGGTCTGGGAAAGTGTCTTCAAGTGGTCTCTGGTCTGGGAAAGTGTCTTCAATTGGACTTTGGTCTGAAAAAGTGTCTTCAAGTGGTCCTTGGTCTGGGAAAGTGTCTTCAAGTGGTCCCTGGTCTGGGAAAGTGTCTTCAATTGGACTTTGGTCTGAGAAAGTGTCTTCAAGTGGTCCTTGGTCTGGGAAAGTGTCTTCAAGTGGTCCTTGGTCTGGGAAAGTGTCTTCAAATGGTCTTTGGTCTGGGAAAGTGTCTTCAAGTGGTCCTTGGTCTGGGAAAGTTTCTTCAAATGGTCTTTGGTCTGGGAAAGTGTCTTCAAGTGGTCCTTGGTCTGTGTGAAAGTCTTCAAGTGGTCCTTGATCTGGGTAAGTGTCTTCAAGTGGTCCTTGGTCTGGGAAAGTGTCTTCAAGTGGTTCTTGGTCTGGGTAAGTGTCTCCAAGTGGTCCTTCGTCTGGGAAAGTGTCTTCAATTGGTCTTTGGTCTGGGAAAGTGTCTTCAAGTGGTCCTTGGTCTGGGTTAGTGTCTTCAAGTGGTCCCTGGTCTGGGAAAGTGTCTTCAAGTGGTTCTTGGTCTGGGTAAGTGTCTCCAAGTGGTCCTTCGTCTGGGAAAGTGTCTTCAATTGGTCTTTGGTTTGTGAAAGTGTCTTCAAGTGGTCCTTGGTCTGGGTTAGTGTCTTCAAGTGGTCCCTGGTCTGGGAAAGTGTCTTCAAGTGGTCCTTGGTCTGGGTAAGTGTCTTCAAGTGGTTCTTGGTCTGGGTAAGTGTATTCAAGTGGTCCTTGGTCTGGGTTAGTGTCTTCAAGTGGTCCCTGGTCTGGGAAAGTGTCTTCAAGTGGTCCTTGGTCTGGGTAAGTGTCTTCAAGTGGTTCTTGGTCTGGGTTAGTGTCTTCAAGTGGTCCCTGGTCTGGGTTAGTGTCTTCAAGTGGTCCTTGGTCTGGGAAAGTGTCTTCAAGCGGTCCTTGGTCTGGGTAAGTGTCTTCAAGTGGTCTTTGGTCTGGGTTAGTGTCTTCAAGTGGTTCTTGGTCTGGGTAAGTGTATTCAAGTGGTCCTTGGTCTGGGTTAGTGTCTTCAAGTGGTCCTTGGTCTGGGTAAGTATCTTCAAGTGGTCCTTGGTCTTGGTAAGTGTCTTCAAGTGGTTCTTGGTCTGGGTAAGTGTCTTCAAGTGGTCCTTGGTCTTGGTAAGTGTCTTCAAGTGGTTCTTGGTCTGGGTAAGTGTCTTCAAGTGGTCCTTGGTCTTGGTAAGTGTCTTCAAGTGGTTCTTGGTCTGGGTAAGTGTCTTCAAGTGGTCCTTGGTCTGGAAAAGTCTTCAAGTGGTCCTGGGTCTGGGTAAGTGCCTTCAAGTGGTTCTTTTGTCTGGGAAAGTCTTCAAGTGATCAGGACCATACTGGAGTACGCAGCACCAGTTTGGAATCCACACCTGGTCAAACACGTCAAGAAATTAGAGAAAGTACAAAGGTTTGCATCAAAGTTAGTTCCGGAGCTCATGGGAATGTCCTATGAAGAAAGGTTGAGGGAAATCGGACTGACAACACTTGAGGAGGGGAGGGTCCAGGAGCTAAGTCTCGACTCCTGCAACCACAATTAGGTGAGTAATTACGTGAGTACACACACACACGCACATATATATATACATATATATATATATATATATATATATATATATATATATATATATATATATATATATATATATATATATATATATATATATTTATATATATATATATACATATATATGTTCTTAGGAGTTCATATTAAAGACACAGTCATACTGACTTATGATTAAGAATGAGTGATGTTTGTGAGGCATAAGGAAGAAAGAGGTGATAAAGCACATTATGGGATAACGTAGGATAGCCAGGGAAGGCAAAACTGAGATAGAAAATAGACGGGGAAAGAAGTGTTGCGGCGAGTGTAAATCAGTGAGGAATTTAGCGTGAAGGAGAGGAATGATGGAGGGTCATTCTAGCATCACGTGAATGATTCCTGAATCATTCTTACTCGCGACACAGGTGAGGTTATGTTGGCAACGTTTCGCCCTCTACTCTGTGGCCATTATCTAGAGAATATATAGAATAATGGTGTACAGTAACGGATAGTTAAGACAGTTAGGAGTCTTTATTTCGACACGTTTCGCCCACACAGCAAGCTTCTTCAGTCGACTGCAGAGCAGGGAGCGAAACGTTTCGGTATAAAGATACCTAACTGTAACACATGTATCTTAATTATCATTATGTTGAGAGAAACGTCTTGTTTTGAATCTCAGTTGCACTTGCGTATCTATATCTATATCTCTTATTGTTCATAATAAACTCTTGTACTATAACTTATGTCTTGGACCATGTATCCATGAACGTTTCGCTCTTCAGTCCCTTAAGTGTTGTATCAACACTGGCAGTGTGTAGTGTTGTATCAACACTGGCAGTGTGTAGTGTTGTATCAACACTGGCAGTATGTAGTGTTGTATCAACACTGGCAGTGTGTAGTGTTGTATCAACACTGGCAGTATGTAGTGTTGTATCAACACTGGCAGTATGTAGTGTTGTATCAACACTGGCAGTGTGTAGTGTTGTATCAACACTGGCAGCGTGTAGTGTTGTATCAACACTGGCAGTATGTAGTGTTGTATCAACACTGGCAGTGTGTAGTGTTGTATCAACACTGGCAGTATGTTGTGTTGTATCAACACTGGCAGTATGTAGTGTTGTATCAACACTGGCAGTGTGTAGTGTTGTATCAACACTGGCAGTATGTAGTGTTGTATCAACACTGGCAGTGTGTAGTGTTGTATCAACACTGGCAGTGTGTAGTGTTGTATCAACACTGGCAGTATGTAGTGTTGTATCAACACTGGCAGTGTGTAGTGTTGTATCAACACTGGCAGTATGTAGTGTTGTATCAACACTGGCAGCGTGTAGTGTTGTATCAACACTGGCAGTGTGTATTGTTGTATCAACACTGGCAGTATGTAGTGTTGTATCAACACTGGCAGTGTGTAGTGTTGTGTCAACACAGGCAGTATGTAGTGTTGTATCAACACTGGCAGTATGTAGTGTTGTATCAACACTGGCAGTGTGTAGTGTTGTATCAACACTGACAGTGTGTTGTGTTGTATCAACACTGGCAGTGTGTAGTGTTGTATCAACACTGGCAGTGTGTTGTGTTGTATCAACACTGGCAGTGTGTAGTGTTGTATCAACACTGACAGTGTGTTGTGTTGTATCAACACTGGCAGTGTGTAGTGTTGTATCAACACTGACAGTGTGTTGTGTTGTATCAACACTGGCAGTGTGTAGTGTTGTATCAACACTGGCAGTGTGTAGTGTTGTATCAACACTGACAGTGTGTTGTGTTGTATCAACACTGGCAGTGTGTAGTGTTGTATCAACACTGGCATTGTGTAGTGTTGTACCAACACTGGCAGTGTGTAGTGTTGTATCAACACTGGCAGTGTGTAGTGTTGTATCAACACTGGCAGTGTGTAGTGTTGTATCAACACTGACAGTGTGTTGTGTTGTATCAACACTGGCAGTGTGTAGTGTTGTATCAACACAGGCAGTGTGTAGTGTTGTATCAACACTGGCAGCATGTAGTGTTGTATCAACACTGGCAGTGTGTAGTGTTGTATCAACACTGGCAGTGTGTAGTGTTGTATCAACACTGACAGTGTGTTGTGTTGTATCAACACTGGCAGTGTGTAGTGTTGTATCAACACAGGCAGTGTGTAGTGTTGTATCAACACTGGCAGCATGTAGTGTTGTATCAACACTGGCAGTGTGTAGTGTTGTAACAACACTGACAGTGTGTTGTGTTGTATCAACACAGGCAGTGTGTAGTGTTGTATCTACACAGGCAGCATGTAGTGTTGTATCAACATGGCAGTGTGTAGTGTTGTAACAACACTGACAGTGTGTTGTGTTGTATCAACACAGGTAGTGTGTAGTGTTGTATCAACACAGGCAGCATGTAGTGTTGTATCAACACTGGCAGTGTGTAGTGTTGTAACAACACTGGCAGTGTGTAGTGTTGTATCAACACTGGCAGTGTGTAGTGTTGTATCAACACAGGCAGTGTGTAGTGTTGTATCAACACTGGCAGTATGTAGTGTTGTATCAACACTGGCAGTGTGTAGTGTTGTATCAACACAGGCAGTGTGTAGTGTTGTATCATCACAGGCAGTATGTAGTGTTGTATCAACACTGGCAGCATGTAGTGTTGTATCAACATTGGCAGTGTCTAGTGTTGTATCAACACTGACAGTGTGTAGTGTTGTATCAACACTGGCAGTGTGTAGTGTTGTATCAACACAGGCAGTATGTAGTGTTGTATCAACACTGGCAGCATGTAGTGTTGTATCAACACTGGCAGTGTGTAGTGTTGTATCAACACTGACAGTGTGTTGTGTTGTATCAACACTGGCAGTGTGTAGTGTTGTATCAACACAGGCAGGGTGTAGTGTTGTATCAACACTGGCAGTGTGTAGTGTTGTATCAACACAGGAAGTGTGTAGTGTTGTATCAACACTGGCAGTGTGTAGTGTTGTATCAACATAGGCAGGGTGTAGTGTTGTATCAACACTGACAGTGTGTAGTGTTGTATCAACACAGGCAGTGTGTAGTGTTGTATCAACACTGGCAGTGTGTAGTGTTGTATCAACACTGGCAGTGTGTAGTGTTGTATCAACACTGGCAGTGTGTAGTGTTGTATCAACATGGCAGTGTGTAGTGTTGTATCAACACTGGCAGTGTGTAGTGTTGTATCAACACTGGCAGTGTGTAGTGTTGTATCAACACTGGCAGTGTGTTGTGTTGTATCAACACTGGCAGTGTGTAGTGTTGTATCAACACAGGCAGTGTGTAGTGTTGTATCAACACAGGCAGTGTGTAGTGTTGTATCAACACAGGCAGTGTGTAGTGTTGTATCAACACTGGCAGTATGTAGTGTTGTATCAACACTGGCAGTGTGTAGTGTTGTATCAACACAGGCAGTGTGTAGTGTTGTATCAACACAGGCAGTGTGTAGTGTTGTATCAACACAGGCAGTGTGTAGTGTTGTATCAACATTTACAATAACATATGTATCACCCAGCTTGTGTCGTGATCATTCTAGGTGGCACAGGTAGTGTAGGAGGTATCGTAGAGGCAGGTAAATTGTTCACGGTCTACCGTAACGATGACTCTGGAATATGCAGAGTCAGGCGGTAGTGTAGAGAGTGTCAGCAAGTGCCGGAGATACAGGCGCACAGCACACCTGTAAGCTTCCTCTAACTCACGCACAAACACACTCTTTGTAAGGAGTTCAGGGATACTCTTTGTAAGGGGTTCAGGGATACTCTTTGTAAGGGGATCAGGGATACTCATTGTAAGGGGTTCAGATCTACTCTTTGTAAGGGGTTCAGGGATATTCATTGTAAGGGGTTCAGGGATACTCATTGTAAAGGGTTCATGGATACTCACTGTAAGAGGTTAAGGGATACTCTTTGTAAGGGGTTCAGGTATACTCTTTGTAAGGGGTTCAGGGATACTCATTGTAAGGAGTTCAGGGATACTCTTTGTAAGGGGTTCAGGGACACTCTTTGTAAGGGGTTAAGGGATACTCTTTGTAAGGGGTTCAGGGATACTCATTGTAAGGGGTTCAGGGACACTCTTTGTAAGGGGTTAAGGGATACTCTTTGTAAGAGATTCAGGGATACTCTTTGTAAGGGGTTCAGTGATACTCTTTGTAAGGGGTTCAAGGATACTCTTTGTAAGGGGTTCAGGGATACTCTTTGTAAGGGGTTCAGGGATGCTCATTGTAAGGGGTTCAGGGATACTCTTTGTAAGGGGTTCATGGATACTCTTTGTAAGGGGTTCAGAGATACTCTTTGTAAGGGGTTCAGGGATACTCATTGTAAGGGGTTCAGGGATACTCTTTGCAAGGGGTTCAGGGATACTCTTTGTAAGGGGTTCAGGGATATTCTTTATAAGGGGTTCAGGGATACTCATTGTAAGGGGTTCAGGGATACTCTTTATAAGGTTTTCAGGGATACTCTTTGTAAGGGGTTCAGAGATACTCTTTGTAAGGGGTTCAGGGATACTGTTTGTAAGGGGTTCAGGGATACTGTTTGTAAGGGGTTCAGGGATACTCTTTGTAAGGGGTTCAGGGATACTGTTTGTAAGGGGTTCAGGGATACTGTTTGTAAGGGGTTCAGGGATACTCTTTGTAAGGGGTTCAGGGATACTCTTTTTAAGGGGTTCAGGGATACTCTTTGTAAGGGGTTCAGGGATACTCTTTGTAAGGAGTTCAGTGATACTCATTGTAAGGGGTTCAGGGATACTCTTTGTAAGGGGTTCAGGGATACTGTTTGTAAGAGGTTCAGGGATACTCTTTGTAAGGGGTTCAGGGATACTTATTCTAAGAGGTTCAGGGATACTCTTTGTAAGGGGTTCAGGGATACTCTTTGTAAGGGGTTCAGGGATGCTCATTGTAAAGGTTCAGGCATACCCTTTGTAAGGGGTTTAGGTATACCATTTGTAAGAGGTTCAAGAATACCCTTTGTAAGTGTTCAGAGACACCCTTTGTAAGGGTTCAGGGGTACTCTTTGTAAGGGGTTCAGGGGTACTCTTAGCAAGGATTCAAGTATACTCTTTGTCAGGGATTCAGAGATACTCTTTGTCAGGGATTCAGAGATACTCTTTGTCAGGGATTCAGAGATACTCTTTGTCAGGGATTCAGAGATACTCTTTGTCAGGGTGGGAGTTTTATATCAGAAGAAATATGTAAATCTTTCCTGACGCCAGTTTTTTTGGCTTTTTGGGACCCATACGGGTTTACAACACGTTGTGGATAATAATAATAATACTAATAATAATACTAATAATAATAATAATAATAATAATATAATAATAATAATAATAATAATAATAATAATATAATAATAATAATAATAATATAATACAATAAAATAATTATTATATACAATAATAATAATAATTATATAATAATAATATAATGATAATATAATAAAATAATAATAATATAATAATATAATAATAATAGTAATAATAATATAATAATAATAATAATATAATAATAATAATAATAATATAATAATAATAATAATAATAATAATAATAATAATAATAATAATAATAATAATAATAATAATAATAATAATATAATAATAATAATAATAATAATAATAAATAATAATAATAATAATAATAATAAAATAAAAAATAATATATATAAGTATTAATAATATATAATAATAATAATATTAATTAAATTAGCAATATCAGCAATAAAAACAACAAGCACCTGGTCAGTTATCCTGGCATAAATAGTTTGCTTCGTTTACAACCATTCATTCCTGAAACTGCAAGACTGTGGTGCAGGCAATATTTTATGATTAAGCCATGACTTTCCCACCTCCTCTCTGTCAAGATTGATTTGCTCATCTCAGCACACTGATAGCTGCTGTTATCTCCATCATGTATGCTGATTCACTCCATCAGCGTCACGTCTTTTAACTGCCACCTTAACCGAAGGCCCATGTCGATTCCGGCTGGTAATTGACGTAGCACTAGTTGGTACCTGGGACGCAACTGACCCACTTATTTATCTTTCAAGCATGAACTTGTACACTGCCATACACTGTCAAGTCTGAACTTGTACACTGCCGTACACTGTCAAGTCTGAACTTGTACACTGCCATACACTGTCAAGTCTGAACTTGTACACTGCCATACACTGTCCAGTCTGAACTTGTACACTGCCATACACTGTCAAGTCTGAACTTGTACACTGTCATACACTGTCCAGTCTGAACTTGTACACTGTCATACACTGTCCAGTCTGAACTTGTACACTGTCCATACACTGTCAAGTCTGAACTTGTACACTGTCATACACTGTCCAGTCTGAACTTGTACACTGCCATACACTGTCAAGTCTGAACTTGTACACTGTCATACACTGTCCAGTCTGAACTTGTACACTGCCATACACTGTCAAGTCTGAACTTGTACACTGCCATACACTGTCAAGTCTGAACTTGTACACTGCCGTACACTGTCCACTCTGAACTTGTACACTGCCATACACTGTCAAGTCTGAACTTGTACACTGCCATACACTGTCCAGTCTGAACTTGTACACTGCCATACACTGTCAAGTCTGAACTTGTACACTGCCATACACTGTCCAGTCTGAACTTGTACACTGCCATACACTGTCCAGTCTGAACTTGTACACTGCCATACACTGTCCAGTCTGAACTTATACACTGCCATACACTGTCCAGTCTGAACTTGTACACTGCCATACACTGTCCAGTCTGAACTTGTACACTGCCATACACTGTCCAGTCTGAACTTGTACACTGCCATACACTGTCCAGTCTGAACTTGTACACTGCCATACACTGTCCAGTCTGAACTTGTACACTGCCATACACTGTCCAGTCTGAACTTGTACACTGCCATACACTGTCCAGTCTGAACTTGTACACTGCCATACACTGTCCAGTCTGAACTTGTACACTGCCATACACTGTCCAGTCTGAACTTGTACACTGCCATACACTGTCCAGTCTGAACTTGTACACTGCCATACACTGTCCAGTCTGAACTTGTACACTGCCATACACTGTCCAGTCTGAACTTGTACACTGCCATACACTGTCCAGTCTGAACTTGTACACTGCCATACACTGTCCAGTCTGAACTTGTACACTGCCATACACTGTCCAGTCTGAACTTGTACACTGCCATACACTGTCCAGTCTGAACTTGTACACTGCCATACACTGTCCAGTCTGAACTTGTACACTGCCATACACTGTCCAGTCTGAACTTGTACACTGCCATACACTGTCCAGTCTGAACTTGTACACTGCCATACACTGTCCAGTCTGAACTTGTACACTGCCATACACTGTCCAGTCTGAACTTGTACACTGCCGTACACTGTCCACTCTGAACTTGTACACTGCCGTACACTGTCCACTCTGAACTTGTACACTGCCATACACTGTCAAGTCTGAACTTGTACACTGCCATACACTGTCCAGTCTGAACTTGTACACTGCCATACACTGTCCAGTCTGAACTTGTACACTGCCATACACTGTCCAGTCTGAACTTGTACACTGCCATACACTGTCCAGTCTGAACTTGTACACTGCCATACACTGTCCAGTCTGAACTTGTACACTGCCATACACTGTCCAGTCTGAACTTGTACACTGCCATACACTGTCCAGTCTGAACTTGTACACTGCCATACACTGTCCAGTCTGAACTTGTACACTGCCATACACTGTCCAGTCTGAACTTGTACACTGCCATACACTGTCCAGTCTGAACTTGTACACTGCCATACACTGTCCAGTCTGAACTTGTACACTGCCATACACTGTCCAGTCTGAACTTGTACACTGCCAAAACACTGTCCAGTCTGAACTTGTACACTGCCATACACTGTCCAGTCTGAACTTGTACACTGCCGTACACTGTCCACTCTGAACTTGTACACTGCCGTACACTGTCCACTCTGAACTTGTACACTGCCATACACTGTCAAGTCTGAACTTGTACACTGCCATACACTGTCCAGTCTGAACTTGTACACTGCCATACACTGTCCAGTCTGAACTTGTACACTGCCATACACTGTCCAGTCTGAACTTGTACACTGCCATACACTGTCCAGTCTGAACTTGTACACTGCCATACACTGTCAAGTCTGAACTTGTACACTGCCGTACACTGTCCACTCTGAACTTGTACACTGCCATACACTGTCCAGTCTGAACTTGTACACTGCCATACACTGTCCAGTCTGAACTTGTACACTGCCATACACTGTCCAGTCTGAACTTGTACACTGCCATACACTGTCAAGTTTGAACTTGTACACTGCCGTACACTGTCCACTCTGAACTTGTACACTGCCATACACTGTCCAGTCTGAACTTGTACACTGCCATACACTGTCCAGTCTGAACTTGTACACTGCCATACACTGTCCAGTCTGAACTTGTACACTGCCGTACACTGTCCACTCTGAACTTGTACACTGCCATACACTGTCAAGTCTGAATTTGTACACTGCCATACACTGTCCAGTCTGAACTTGTACACTGCCATACACTGTCCAGTCTGAACTTGTACACTGCCATACACTGTCCAGTCTGAACTTGTACACTGCCATACACTGTCCAGTCTGAACTTGTACACTGCCATACACTGTCCAGTCTGAACTTGTACACTGCCATACACTGTCCAGTCTGAACTTCTACACTGCCATACACTGTCCAGTCTGAACTTGTACACTGCCATACACTGTCCAGTCTGAACTTCTACACTGCCATACACTGTCCAGTCTGAACTTGTACACTGCCATACACTGTCCAGTCTGAACTTGTACACTGCCATACACTGTCCAGTCTGAACTTCTACACTGCCACATACTGTCCAGTCTGAACTTGTACACTGCCATACACTGTCCAGTCTGAACTTGTACACTGCCACATACTGTCCAGTCTGAACTTGTACACAGCCATATACTGTCCAGTCTGAACTTGTACACAGCCATATACTGTCCAGTCTGAACTTGTACACTGCCATTTACTGTCCAGTCTGAACTTGTACACAGCCAAATACTGTCCAGTCTGAACTTGTACACAGCCATATACTGTCCAGTCTGAACTTGTACACTGCCATTTACTGTCCAGTCTGAACTTGTACACTGCCACATACTGTCCAGTCTGAACTTGTACACTGCCATACACTGTCCAGTCTGAACTTGTACACAGCCATATACTGTCCAGTCTGAACTTGTACACTGCCACATACTGTCCAGTCTGAACTTGTACACTGCCATATACTGTCCAGTCTGAACTTGTACACTGCCACATACTGTCCAGTCTCAACTTGTACACTGCCATACACTGTCCAGTCTGAACTTGTACACTGCCATACACTGTCCAGTCTGAATTTGTACACTGCCATATACTGTCCAGTTTGAACTTGTACACTGCCACATACTGTCCAGTCTCAACTTGTACACTGCCACATACTGTCCAGTCTCAACTTGTACACTGCCATATACTGTCCAGAATGAACTTGTACACTGCCATACACTGTCAAGTCTGAACTTGTACACTGCCACATATTGTCCAGTCTGAACTTGTGCACTGCAGTATACTGTCCAGTCTCAACTTGTACACTGCCACATACTGCCCAGTCTCAACTTGTACACTGCCACATACTGCAAAGTCTCAACTTGTAAACTGCCACATACTGCTCAGTCTCAACTTGTACACTGCCACATACTGCCCAGTCTCAACTTGTACACTGCCACATACTGCCCAGTCTCAACTTGTACACTGCTATACCGTCCAGTCTGAACTTGTACACTGCCACATACTGCCCAGTCTCAACTTGTACACTGCCACATAATGTCCAGTCTGAACTTGTACACTGCCACATACTGTCCAGTCTCAACTTGTACACTGCCATACACTGTCCAGTCTGAACTTGTACACTGCCATACACTGTCCAGTCTGAACTTGTACACTGCCATACACTGTCCAGTTTGAACTTGTACACTGCCATACACTGTCCAGTTTGAACTTGTACACTGCCACATACTGCCCAGTCTCAACTTGTACACTGCTATACCGTCCAGTCTGAACTTGTACACTGCTATACCGTCCAGTCTGAACTTGTACACTGCCACATACTGTCCAGTCTCAACTTGTACACTACCACATACTGCCCAGTCTCAACTTGTACACTGCTATACCGTCCAGTCTGAACTTGTACACTGCTATACCGTCCAGTCTGAACTTGTACACTGCCACATACTGTCCAGTCTCAACTTGTACACTGCCACATACTGCCCAGTCTCAACTTGTACACAGCTATACCGTCCAGTCTGAACTTGTACACTGCCACATACTTCCAGTCTCAACTTGTACACAGCCATATACCGTCCAGTCTCAACTTGTACACTGCCATATACTGTCCAGTCTCAACTTGTACACAGCCATATACCGTCCAGTCTCAACTTGTACACTGCCATATACTGTCCAGTCTCAACTTGTACACTGCCACATACTTCCAGTCTCAACTTGTACACTGCCATATACTGTCCAGTCTCAACTTGAACACTGCCACATACTTCCAGTCTCAACTTGTACACAGCCATATACCGTCCAGTCTCAACTTGTACACTGCCATATACTGTCCAGTCTGAACTTGTACACTGCCATACACTGTCAAGTCTGAACTTGTACACTGCTATACCGTCCAGTCTCAACTTGTACACTGCCATATACCGTCCAGTCTCAACTTGTACATTGCCATATACTGTCCAGTCTCAACTTGTACACTGCAACATACTTCCAGTCTCAACTTGTACACTGCTATACCGTCCAGTCTCAACTTGTACACTGCCACATACTGCCCAGTCTCAACTTGTACACTGCCACATACTGCAAAGTCTCAACTTGTACAGTGCCACATACTGCCCAGTCTCAACTTGTACACTGCCACATACTGCCCAGTCTCAACTTGTACACTGCCATACACTGTCAAGTCTGAACTTGTACACTGCTACATACTGTCCAGTCTCAACTTGTACACTGCCATATACTGTCCAGTCTGAACTTGTACACTGCTACATACTGTCCAGTCTGAACTTGTACACTGCCACATACTGCCCAGTCTCAACTTGTACACTGCCATACACTGTCAAGTCTGAACATGCACACTGCCACATACTGTCCAGTCTGAACTTGTACACTGCCATACACTGTCCAGTCTGAACTTGTACACTGCCACATACTGTCCAGTCTGAACTTGTACACTGCCATACACTCTCCAGTCTGAACTTGTACACTGCCATACACTGTCAAGTCTGAACTTGTACACTGCTGCATACTGTCCAGTTTGAACTTGTACACTGCCATACACTGTCAAGTCTGAACTTGTACACTGCCACATACTGTCCAGTTTGAACTTGTACACTGCCATACACTGTCAAGTCTGAACTTGTACACCGCCACATACTGTCCAGTCTGAACTTGTACACTGCCATACACTGTCAAGTCTGAACTTGTACACTGCCATACACTGTCCAGTCTGAACTTGTACACTGATATACACTGTCCAGTCTGAACTTGTACACTGCCACATACTGTCCAGTCTGAACTTGTACACTGCCATACACTGTCAAGTCTGAACTTGTACACTGCCACATACTGTCCAGTCTGAACTTGTACACTGCCATACACTGTCAAGTCTGAACTTGTACACTGCCATACACTGTCCAGTCTGAACTTGTACACTGATATACACTGTCCAGTCTGAACTTGTACACTGCCATACACTGTCCAGTCTGAACTTGTACACTGCTATACACTGTCAAGTCTGAACATGTACACTGCCATACACTGTCAAGTCTGAACTTGCACACTGCCATACACTGTCAAGTCTGAACTTATACACAGCCATACACTGTCAAGTCTGAACTTGCACACTGCCATACACTGTCAAGTCTGAACTTGCACACTGCCATACACTGTCAAGTCTGAACTTGCACACTGCCATACACTGTCAAGTCTGAACTTGCACACTGCCATACACTCTCAAGTCTGAACTTGCACACTGCCATACACTGTCAAGTCTGAACTTGTACACTGCCATACACTGTCAAGTCTGAACTTGCACACTGCCATACACTTTCAAGTCTGAACTTGCACACTGCACATACACTGTCAAGTCTGAACTTGCACACTGCCATACACTGTTCAGTCTGAACTTGCACACTGCCATACACTGTCAAGTCTGAACTTGTATACTGCCATACACTGTCCAGTCTGAATTTGTACACTGCCATACACTGTCCAGTCTGAACTTGCACACTGCCATACACTGTCAAGTCTGAACTTGCACACTGCCATACACTGTCAAGTCTGAACTTGTACACTGCCATACACTGTCAAGTCTGAACTTGCACACTGCCAAACACTGTCAAGTCTGAACTTGCACACTGCCATAAACTTTCAAGTCTGAGCTTGCACACTGCCATACACTGTCAAGTCTGAACTTGTACACTGCCATACACTGTCAAGTCTGAACTTGTACACTGCCATACACTGTCCAGTCTGAACTTGTAGACTGCCATACACTGTCCAGTCTGAACTTGTACTCTGCCATACACTGTCAAGTCTGAACTTGTACACTGCCATACACTGTCAAGTCTGAACTTGTACACTGCCATACACTGTCCAGTCTGAACTTGCACACTGCCATACACTGTCCAGTCTGAACTTGCACACTGCCATACACTGTCAAGTCTGAACTTGTACACTGCCATACACTGTCAAGTCTGAACTTGTACACTGCCATACACTGTCCAGTCTGAACTTGCACACTGCCATGCACTGTCCAGTCTGAACTAGTACACTGCCATATACTGTCCAGTCTGAACTTGTACACTGTCATACACTGTCAAGTCTGAACTTGTACACTGCCATACACTGTCAAGTCTGAACTTGTACACTGCCATACACTGTCCAGTCTGAACTTGTACACTGCCATACACTGTCAAGTCTGAACTTGTACACTGCCATACACTGTCATGTCTGAACTTGTACACTGTCATACACTGTCAAGTCTGAACTTGTACACTGCCATACACTGTCAAGTCTGAACTTGTACACTGCCATACACTGTCAAGTCTGAACTTGTACACTGCCATACACTGTCAAGTCTGAACTTGTACACTGCCATGCACTGTCAAGTCTGAACTTGTACACTGCCATACACTGTCAAGTCTGAACTTGTACACTGCCATACACTGTCCAGTCTGAACTTGTACACTGCTATACACTGTCAAGTCTGAACATGTACACTGCCATATACACTGTCAAGTCTGAACTTGCACACTGCCATACACTGTCAAGTCTGAACTTGTACACTGCCATACACTGTCAAGTCTGAACTTGCACACTGCCATACACTGTCAAGTCTGAACTTGCACACTGCCATACACTGTCAAGTCTGAACTTGCACACTGCCATACACTCTCAAGTCTGAACTTGCACACTGCCATACACTGTCAAGTCTGAACTTGTACACTGCCATACACTGTCAAGTCTGAACTTGCACACTGCCATACACTTTCAAGTCTGAACTTGCACACTGCCATACACTGTCAAGTCTGAACTTGCACACTGCCATACACTGTTCAGTCTGAACTTGCACACTGCCATACACTGTCAAGTCTGAACTTGTACACTGCCATACACTGTCCAGTCTGAATTTGTACACTGCCATACACTGTCCAGTCTGAACTTGCACACTGCCATACACTGTCAAGTCTGAACTTTCACACTGCCATACACTGTCAAGTCTGAACTTGCACACTGCCATACACTGTCAAGTCTGAACTTGCACACTGCCATACACTGTCAAGTCTGAACTTGCACACTGCCATACACTCTCAAGTCTGAACTTGCACACTGCCATACACTGTCAAGTCTGAACTTGTACACTGCCATACACTGTCAAGTCTGAACTTGCACACTGCCATACACTTTCAAGTCTGAACTTGCACACTGCCATACACTGTCAAGTCTGAACTTGCACACTGCCATACACTGTTCAGTCTGAACTTGCACACTGCCATACACTGTCAAGTCTGAACTTGTATACTGCCATACACTGTCCAGTCTGAATTTGTACACTGCCATACACTGTCCAGTCTGAACTTTCACACTGCCATACACTGTCAAGTCTGAACTTGCACACTGCCATACACTGTCAAGTCTGAACTTGTACACTGCCATACACTGTCAAGTCTGAACTTGCACACTGACAAACACTGTCAAGTCTGAACTTGCACACTGCCATACCCTTTCAAGTCTGAGCTTGCACACTGCCATACACTGTCAAGTCTGAACTTGTACACTGCCATACACTGTCAAGTCTGAACTTGTACACTGCCATACACTGTCCAGTCTGAACTTGTAGACTGCCATACACTGTCCAGTCTGAACTTGTACTCTGCCATACACTGTCAAGTCTGAACTTGTACACTGCCATACACTGTCAAGTCTGAACTTGTACACTGCCATACACTGTCCAGTCTGAACTTGCACACTGCCATACACTGTCCAGTCTGAACTTGCACACTGCCATACACTGTCAAGTCTGAACTTGTACACTGCCATACACTGTCAAGTCTGAACTTGAACACTGCCATACACTGTCCAGTCTGAACTTGCACACTGCCATGCACTGTCCAGTCTGAACTAGTACACTGCCATATACTGTCCAGTCTGAACTTGTACACTGTCATACACTGTCAAGTCTGAACTTGTACACTGCCATACACTGTCAAGTCTGAACTTGTACACTGCCATACACTGTCCAGTCTGAACTTGTACACTGCCATACACTGTCAAGTCTGAACTTGTACACTGCCATACACTGTCATGTCTGAACTTGTACACTGTCATACACTGTCAAGTCTGAACTTGTACACTGCCATACACTGTCAAGTCTGAACTTGTACACTGCCATACACTGTCAAGTCTGAACTTGTACACTGCCATACACTGTCAAGTCTGAACTTGTACACTGCCATGCACTGTCAAGTCTGAACTTGTACACTGCCATACACTGTCAAGTCTGAACTTGTACACTGCCATACACTGTCCAGTCTGAACTTGTACACTGATATACACTGTCCAGTCTGAACTTGTACACTGCCATACACTGTCCAGTCTGAACTTGTACACTGCTATACACTGTCAAGTCTGAACATGTACACTGCCATACACTGTCAAGTCTGAACTTGCACACTGCCATACACTGTCAAGTCTGAACTTGTACACTGCCATACACTGTCAAGTCTGAACTTGCACACTGCCATACACTGTCAAGTCTGAACTTGCACACTGCCATACACTGTCAAGTCTGAACTTGCACACTGCCATACACTCTCAAGTCTGAACTTGCACACTGCCATACACTGTCAAGTCTGAACTTGTACACTGCCATACACTGTCAAGTCTGAACTTGCACACTGCCATACACTTTCAAGTCTGAACTTGCACACTGCCATACACTGTCAAGTCTGAACTTGCACACTGCCATACACTGTTCAGTCTGAACTTGCACACTGCCATACACTGTCAAGTCTGAACTTGTACACTGCCATACACTGTCCAGTCTGAATTTGTACACTGCCATACACTGTCCAGTCTGAACTTGCACACTGCCATACACTGTCAAGTCTGAACTTTCACACTGCCATACACTGTCAAGTCTGAACTTGTACACTGCCATACACTGTCAAGTCTGAACTTGCACACTGCCAAACACTGTCAAGTCTGAACTTGCACACTGCCATACCCTTTCAAGTCTGAGCTTGCACACTGCCATACACTGTCAAGTCTGAACTTGTACACTGCCATACACTGTCAAGTCTGAACTTGTACACTGCCATACACTGTCCAGTCTGAACTTGTACTCTGCCATACACTGTCAAGTCTGAACTTGTACACTGCCATACACTGTCAAGTCTGAACTTGTACACTGCCATACACTGTCCAGTCTGAACTTGCACACTGCCATACACTTTCCTGTCTGAACTTGCACACTGCCATACACTGTCAAGTTTGATCTTGTACACTGCCATACACTGTCAAGTCTGAACTTGTACACTGCCATACACTGTCAAGTCTGAACTTGTACACTGCCATACACTGTCCAGTCTGAACTTGCACACTGCCATGCACTGTCCAGTCTGAACTTGTACACTGCCATATACTGTCCAGTCTGAACTTGTACACTGTCATACACTGTCAAGTCTGAACTTGTACACTGCCATACACTGTCAAGTCTGAACTTGTACACTGCCATACACTGTCCAGTCTGAACTTGTACACTGCCATACACTGTCAAGTCTGAACTTGTACACTGCCATACACTGTCATGTCTGAACTTGTACACTGTCATACACTGTGAAGTCTGAACTTGTACACTGCCATACACTGTCAAGTCTGAACTTGTACACTGCCATACACTGTCAAGTCTGAACTTGTACACTGCCATACACTGTCAAGTCTGAACTTGTACACTGCCATGCACTGTCAAGTCTGAACTTGTACACTGCCATACACTGTCAAGTCTGAACTTGTACACTGCCATACACTGTCCAGTTTGAACTGCACACTGCCATACACTGTCCAGTCTGAACTTGTACACTGCCATATACTGTCCAGTCTGAACTTGTACACTGCCATACACTGTCAAGTCTGAGCTTGTACACTGCCATACACTGTCAAGTCTGAACTTGTACACTGCCATACACTGTCCAGTCTGAACTTGTACACTGCCATACACTGTCAAGTCTGAACTTGTACACTGCCATACACTGTCAAGTCTGAACTTGTACACTCCCATACGCTGTCAAGTCTGAACTTGTACACTGCCATACACTGTCAAGTCTGAACTTGTACACTGCCATACACTGTCCAGTCTGAACTTGTACACTGCCATATACTGTCCAGTCTGAACTTGTACACTGCCATACACTGTCAAGTCTGAACTTGTACACTGCCATACACTGTCAAGTCTGAACTTGTATTAATAATTCAAGTTCCCGACAAAATCTTAATTAATAACTTAAGTTCATTTTTTTGTCTTTAAGAAAAAGTTATATTTTTTCCTGACTTTAATTAATGTTAAGTTGAAGTGAGTTGAGGTGAGGTGGAGTTGAAGTGAGTTGGAGTTGAAGTGAGTCGTGAGTTGAAGTGAGTTGGAGTTGAAGTGAGTCGTGAGTTGAAGTGAGTTGGAGTTGAAGTGAGTTGGAGTTGAAGTGAGTTGGAGTTGAGGTGAGCTGGAGTTGAAGTGAGTTGGAGTTGAGGTGAGCTGGAGTTGAAGTGAGTTGGAGTTGAGGTGAGCTGGAGTTGAAGTGAGTTGGAGTTGAAGTGAGTTGGAGTTGAGGTGAGCTGGAGTTGAAGTGAGTTGGAGTTGAGGTGAGCTGGAGTTGAAGTGAGTTGGAGTTGAAGTGAGTTGGAGTTGAGGTGAGCTGGAGTTGAAGTGAGTTGGAGTTGAAGTGAGTTGGAGTTGAGGTGAGCTGGAGTTGAAGTGAGTTGGAGTTGAGGTGAGCTGGAGTTGAAGTGAGTTGGAGTTGAAGTGAGTTGGAATTGAAGTGAGTCGTGAGTTGAGGTGAGTTGGAGTTGAAGTGAGTTGGAGTTGAAGTGAGTTGGAATTGAAGTGAGTTGGAGTTGAAGTGAGTTGGAGTTGAGGTGAGCTGGAGTTGAAGTGAGTTGGAGTTGAGGTGAGCTGGAGTTGAAGTGAGTTGGAGTTGAAGTGAGTTGGAGTTGAGGTGAGCTGGAGTTGAAGTGAGTTGGAGTTGAAGTGAGTTGGAGTTGAAGTGAGTTGGAGTTGAAGTGAGTTGGAGTTGAGGTGAGCTGGAGTTGAAGTGAGTTGGAGTTGAAGTGAGTTGGAGTTGAGGTGAGTTGGAGTTGAAGTGAGTTGGAGTTGAGGTGAGCTGGAGTTGAAGTGAGTTGGAGTTGAAGTGAGTTGGAGTTGAGGTGAGCTGGAGTTGAAGTGAGTTGGAGTTGAGGTGAGCTGGAGTTGAAGTGAGTTGGAGTTGAAGTGAGTTGGAGTTGAGGTGAGCTGGAGTTGAAGTGAGTTGGAGTTGAGGTGAGTTGGAGTTGAGGTGAGCTGGAGTTGAAGTGAGTTGGAGTTGAGGTGAGCTGTAGTTGAAGTAACTTGAAGTGAGTTGTGAGTTGAAGTGAGTTGGAGTTGAAGTGAGTCCTGAGTTGAGGTGAGTTGGAGTTGAAGTAACTTGAAGTGAGTTGTGAGTTGAAGTGAGTTGGAGTTGAAGTGAGTAGGAACTGAAGTGAGTTGGAGTGAGTTGTTAGTTGAAGAGAGATGGAGTTGAAGTAAGTTGTGAGTTGAAATGAGTTGTGAGATGAAGCGAGCTGTGAGTTAAAGTGGGTGGGAGTTGAAGTGAGTTGTGAGTTGAAGTGAATTGGAGTTGAAGTAAGTTGGAGTTTTGAGTTGAGTTGTGAGTTGAGGTGAGTTGGAAATGAAGTGAGTTGAAGTGAGTTGTGAGTTGAAGTGAGCTGGAGGTGAAGTGAGTTGTGAGTTAAAATGAGTTGGAGATGAGGTGAGTTGAAGTGAGTTGTGAGTTGAAATAAGTTGGTGATGAAGTGAGTTGTGAATTGAAGTGAGTTGTAGTTGAATTGAGTAGAATTGAAGTGAGTCGTGAGTTGAAGTGAGTTGGAGTTGAAGTGAGTTGGAGTGAGTTGTGAGTTGAAATGAGTTGTGAGATGAAGCGAGCTGTGAGTTGAATTGAATTGGAGTTGAAGTTGAAGTGAGTTGTGAGTTGAAGTGAGTTTTGAGTTGGAGCAAGTTGAAGTTGAAGTGAGTTGTGAGTTGAAGTGAGTTATGAGTTGGAGCAAGTTGAAGCTGAAGTGAGTTGGAACTGAAGTGAGTCGTGAGTTGAAGCGAGTTGGAGTTGAAGTAGAAGTTGAAGTGAGCTTTGAGTTGAAGTGAGTTGTGAGTTGAAGTGAGTTTTAGTTGAAGTGGACTGGATATGAAATGAGCTGGAGTTTATGTGAGCTGAAGTGAGTGTCAATGAGTTGGAGTGAGTGTCAGTGAGTTGAAGTGAGTGTCAGTGAGTTGAAGTGAGTGTCAGTGAGTTGAAGTGAGTGTCAGTGAGTTGAAGTGAGTGTCAGTGAGTTGAAGTGAGTGTCAGTGAGTTGAAGTGAGTGTCAGTGAGATGAAGTGAGTGTCAGTGAGTTGAAGTGAGCATCAGTGAGTTGAAGTGAGCGTCAGAGAGTTGAAGTGAGTGTCAGTGAGTTGAAGTGAGTGTCAGTGAGTTGAAGTGAGTGTCAGTGAGTTGAAGTGAGTGTCAATGAGTTGGAGTGAGTGTCAGTGAGTTGAAGTGAGTGTCAGTGAGTTGAAGTGAGTGTCAGTGAGTTGAAGTGAGTGTCAATGAGTTGGAGTGAGTGTCAGTGAGTTGAAGTGAGTGTCAGTGAGTTGAAGTGAGTGTCAGTGAGTTGAAGTGAGTGTCAGTGAGTTGAAGTGAGTGTCAGTGAGTTGAAGTGAGCATCAGTGAGTTGAAGTGAGCGTCAGAGAGTTGAAGTGAGTGTCAGTGAGTTGAAGTGAGCGTCAGTGAGTTGAAGTGAGTGTCAGTGAGTTGAAATGAGTGTCAGTAATTGAAGTGGGTGTCAGTGAGTTGAAGTGAGTGGCCTACAGTGCCATTCATTATCGTAAAAAGAAGATATCGTTCAGTGTAGAGCTTCGTCAGAGGCACGCTCAAGCTCTACACAGAGCGAAACGGCAACACATTTCGATCTTAGACCACTCACACAGCCACCGTAATATTGAGCTTCCAGCTCTCAGACCTATCTTTCAATTAACTTTAATCTCTAGCGACAGCTTACTCCACGTCTACTCGGACTCTAGACGATGTTTCGCTCCAACTACCAAGTCACAACTCGGTCTAAAGTCTCTCGGATAGTGGGATAGAAACAGCAAAGGGGTTTTATTGTAAACTGTCACTGACGATGGTATCCGGCTTATGAACCATAAGAGGATTAGTATGAGAGCCGGGTGTCTGGTCTGGAGGTGCTGGTGCCAGTCTGGCGGTACTGTGTGTTGTGTCAGCATGTAGTGTCTCTTTCAAGTGTTGTCTAGTGTTTCTGTCCAGTGGGAGTGGCTTACTAGAGAATGCTGAGAGAGTTTTCTTCACTGAGAGAGGTGTATCTCTCTGTGTATTTAGTCCAGTATATCAGAAATTATAGTATCCTTAACTGGTGAAGTACACACGATATGCAGCCTTAATAACCCTCGAGTAGTTGATTGACTGTAATCCTGGTAAACCGACCAGTTACCCGAGAAATCTGATGTTGAAGCACATTGCTGTCTAGCAAAATCTCTCATGATTAAATTATATCTTCCGTACACACCTCGTTAGATCTGTGACGTGTGTCTTAACTTCCGCCCTATAAGTATCTGTTAGCGTATATAATGGAGATAATACGACGTTTGAAGTGTCCTTGTATGTGTCTGCAACCTTCATGTGTCCGAGAGAGAGAGCTGGAAGAACTGCGGTACAAGATCCATCGACAAAACAAAACGAGAATCACCAAACAGCGCTTGCTGGAGAGGAACAAGCAATGGTGTCACAGGGAAAGAGAGGAACAGAGAGGGCGTGATAAAGCTCTCTTGCAACCTCATTTTCGGTGCATGACTCGAGAATACAGAGCTTCCCAGTCAACAGATGATGGAGAGACTTCTTCTTTTGGGTCACGAGTGAGCGTTGGAAGATATCAACAAACTCTGAATACCAAAGACTTTGGCAGTGATCACAGGCAGTGGAATACAGACACGCGAAATACCTATACAGATACACAAAGTACCTATACAGATACCCAAAGTACCCACGCAAACAGGCGGAGTGCCCATACAAAAGAAAACCAATTCTCGGTCGAGGGAGTTGCTGCCACATCAAGACCTGGCACGCAAACACGTATTATAAATCGGAACTTCAACAAAGATAATACCTTAACGCTCGAGCAAGAATGTCCGAAAAACGTCCGAAGAGGACTTGAACGAGACAGAGAGGCATTGACACCGGGTCGTTCCAAGATGGGATTCAATATAAGTAACGTTCAAGAAGAGGAGAACCAGGAAGAGAATGGATCCAGCAAGCCAGCAAGACCTAACTCCATCCTAAGCCAACCATCAACATCCTGCAGAAAACTCAATCTCAAACCCATTTCTTTTAACAGAAGCCATCCACTAAGCCTCGGGAACCGGATTTCCGTCATTGGTTATGGAGACTGGCTGAGGAACGATCAAATAAAACACTACATCAAAACATCCATCATCAGCTCTACCTACATCAGAAGGTCCATATCAGAGCCGCTGTTACCTCAAGCAAATACCAGACACAGACATAGAACAGACTACAGCCGGCAAGCACAACAGCCCGGCGAGAAGAATCATTCCACTACCAGATACGCTACGAAAAGCCGACTTTTTACGCAGCAAACAACGAGAACCACCAACACACACTCAAAGCACATAAAATCCATGGACCATGAATCTCGACCAACTATAATGAAGCATGAGAAGAGAAGAATGAAATGTCGAAACGCTCATTCTTCTCGTTCTCAAGATGAATGTTCACAGCCTAGGCGAAATGTCGCCGCCCTGACAAACAACAATTACATTGACCCTAAGAGACCTGACCAGTCAAATGTTACTATCAGTATTACACAGAATCCGAGAGTGTTCAAGGGGAGGTGCAAGAGTGTACCTGGCGACACTTTCCCTAGCAACCATAGTGTACCTGGCTACACTTTCCCTAGCAACCATAGTGTACCTGGCGACACTTTCCCTAGCATCCACAGTGTACCTGGCGACACTTTTCCTAGCAACCATAGTGTACCTGGCTACACTTTCCCTAGCAACCACAGTGTACTTGACGACAGTAAACAAGAGGTCAACACTCCTGTCAACCAAACTAGTGAACCAGATATCAACACCCTTATCAACCAAACAAGTGAACCTGACGTCAACATCCATGTCAACCAAACTAGTGAAAGAGATATCAACACCCCTGTCAAACAAACTAGTGAACCAGATATCAACACCCCTGTCAACCAAACTAGTGAACCAGATATCAACACCCCTGTCAACCAAACTAGTGGACCAGATATCAACACCCCTGTCAACCAAACTAGTGGACCAGATATCAACACCCATGTCAACCAAACTAGTGGACCAGATATCAATACCCCTGTCAACCACGCTAGTGGACCGGCGGTCGATATCCTCTCCAGATCCTCCATTGGACGAACCGTCGACACCTTCAAGCAGACCAGTGGACCAGCCGTCGACACCTTCAAGCAGACCAGTGGACCAGACGTCGACACCTTCAAACAAACCAGTGGACCAGACGTCGACACCTTCAAGCAGACCAGTGGACCAGCCGTCGACACCTTCAAGCAGACCAGTGGACCAGCCGTCGACACCTTCAAGCAGACCAGTGGACCAGCCGTCGACACCTTCAAGCAGACCAGTGGACCAGCCGTCGACACCTTCAAGCAGACCAGTGGACCAGCAGTCGACACCTTCAAGCAGACCAGTGGACCAGCCGTCGACACCTTCAAGCAGACCAGTGGACCAGACGTCGACACCTTCAAGCAGACCAGTGGACCAGCCGTCGACACCTTCAAGCAGACCAGTGGACCAGACGTCGACACCTTCAAGCAGACCAGTGGACCAGCCGTCGACACCTTCAAGCAGACCAGTGGACCAGCCGTCGACACCTTCAAGCAGACCAGTGGACCAGCCGTCGACACCTTCAAGCAGACCAGTGGACCAGCCGTCGACACCTTCAAGCAGACCAGTGGACCAGCCGTCGACACCTTCAAGCAGACCAGTGGACCAGCCGTCGACACCTTCAAGCAGACCAGTGGACCAGCCGTCGACACCTTCAAGCAGACCAGTGGACCAGCCGTCGACACCTTCAAGCAGACCAGTGGACCAGACGTCGACACTCATCTTAGTGACACACGAAATAACAAAACAATTACAGGTAACTTTAACGAATCAAGTCTGTAAGTAGCAACGCAAACAATAACACAAAAACAAACTAACATGCAAACAAACACACACGCTAACACGAGCGTGTGTATGAGTGTGTGTGTGTGTTTGTGTGTGTGTGTGTGTGTGTGTGTGTGTTTGTGTGTGTGTTGTGAGTGTGTGTGTTTGTGTGTGTGTTTTGTGTGTGTTTTGTGTGCTTTGTGTATGTTTTGTGTGTGTGGTGTAGGTGTGTGTGTTGTGTGTGGTATGTAGAGTGTCATGGTTGTAGTGTGTGTAGAGTGTCATGGTTGTAGTATGTTTTAGAGAATTATGGTTGTAGAGTGTCATGGTTTTTAGTGTGGAAAGAGTGTCATGGTTGTAGTGGGTTTTAGAGTTTTTATGGTTGTAGAGTGCTGGTTGTAGGTGTCTTGGTTGTAGTGTGTGTAAGATTTTTCAGGGTTGTAGGGTGAGTAGACTGTCATGGTTGTAGTGTGTGTAGAGTATTATGGTTGTGGGAGTGTCATGGTGTAGTGTGTGTAGAGTGTCATGGTTGTAGTGTGTGTAGAGTATAAAGGTTGTAGTGTGTGTAGAGTGTCATGGTTGTATGTGTGAAAAATGTCATGGTTGTAGTGTGTGTAGAGTATTATGGTTGTAGAGTGTCATGGTTGTGTGTGTTTTAGAGTGTCATGGTTGTTGTTTTGTGTAGATTATCATGGTTGTAGTGTTGTGTAAAGTGTCATGGTTGTACTGTGTGTAAAGTGTCATGGTTGTAGTGTCGGGTAGAGTGTCATGGTTGAGAGTGTAATGGTTGTAGCGTGTGTAGAGTGTCATGGTTGTAGTGTCTGTAGAGTGTCATGGTTGTAGTGTGTGTAGAGTGTCATGGTTGTAGTGTCTGTAGAGTGTCATGGTTGTAGTGTGTGTAAAGTGTCATGGTTGTAGTGTCTGTAGAGTGTCATGGTTGTAGAGTGTAATGGTTGTAGCGTGTGTAGAGTGTCATGGTTGTAGTGTCTGTAGAGTGTCATGGTTGTAGTGTGTGTAGAGTGTCATGGTTGTACTGTGTGTAGAGTGTCAGGGTTTGTAGTGTCTGTAGAGTGCATGGTTTTTAGTGTGGGGTTAAGTGTCATGGTTGTAGTGTCTGTAGTGAGTGTCATGGTTGTAGTGTGTGTAGAGTGTCATGGTTGTAGTGTCAGTAGAGTGTCATGGTTGTAAGTGGTGTAGAGTGTCAGTTTGTAGTGTGTGAAGAGTGTCATGGTTAGTGTCTGTGAAGTGTCATGGTTTATGAGGTAGAGTGATCATGGTTCGATAGTGTCTGAGACGTGCCATGGTTGTAGTGTTAAGAGTCCAGTTGGTCCAGCGTCTGAACCTTCATGCAGTGTGGTCAGCAGTGTCAAGCGGAGTAGTCGTGACACTTAACAGGACATGGAAGGTGTTAAGAGACCATGGTTTAAGCCGTGACACCTTGTAGAGGCAGGGTTTGTCAGCGTGTTAGAGTCAGGGTTGATAGCCGTCTGTTCAAGAGACATGGAGGTGAAGTTCAAGTAGAGTGATCATGGTGTTGAGAAGTGGACCACCCGTCATGCCTTGCAGAGAGTGCCAGGTTCGATGACTTAAGCAGACATGGTTAGCGTCGATTCAAGCAGGCCCAGTTGGAAGCTTTGGACTTCAGCAGACCATGGTTATAGGTGTTAGAGACAGTGCAGGTCGTATTTAGTGTAAGATGTCAAAACATTTACAGGTACTGTATGAATCAAGTTGTAAGTAGTTAGCAAATGTCATAATATACATGTAAACGTAAAGAGCGTGTGGTTGTGTGTGTGTTGGTGTTTGTTTAGTGTGTGTGAGAGGGTTTGTAATGTGTTGTGTGTGTGGTTGTAGTGTGTGTGTGTTATGTTGTGTGTGTGTGAGTGTATGTTTATGTGTGTGGGGTATCGTGTAATGTGTGTGAATGTCATGGTTGTCGTGTGTAGGGGTTGGTGTGTGTCTGTAGAGTGTCATGGTTGTAGTGTGTGTAGAGTATCATGGTTGTAGTGTGTGTAGTGTCATGGTTGTAGAGTGTATGGTTGTAATGTGTGTAAGAGTGTCATGGTTGTAGTGTCTGTAGAGTGTATGGTTGTAGAGTGTGGTTGAGGTGTCTTGGTTGTAGTGTGTGTAGAGTTATCATGGTTGTAGTGTGAGTAGAGTTCATGGTTAGTAGTGTGTGTAGAGTATATGGTTGTAGAGTGTTATGGTTGTAGTGTGTGTAGAGTGTCATGGTATGTACTAGTGTGTAGGTTTAAATTTGTCATGTGTTGTAAGTGTCTTTGGGTTGTAGTGTGTGTATAAAATGTCATGGTTGTATTTGTGTAGAGTATTTAGGTTGTAGAGTGTCATGGTTTATGGTGTGTGTATGCTTGATGTGTTGTAGATTATCATGGTTGTAGAGTGTGTAAGTGCGGTTTATGTTGTAGAGTGTCATGGTTGTAGTGTGTGTAGAGTGTCATGGTTGTGGGTTTTGTGTAGAGTGGTCATGGTTGTAGTGTTGTAGAGTGTCATGGTTGTAGTGTGTGTAGCAGTGTCATGGTTGTAGTGTGTGTAGAGTGTCATGGTTGTAGTGTGTGTAAAGTGTCATGTTGTAGTGTCTGTAGAGTGTCATTGTTGTAGAGTTGAAAGGGTTGGTTGTATGTGTAGAGTGTCATGGTTGTTGTGTGTGTAGAGTGTCATGGTTGTAGTGTGTGTAGAGGTCATGGTTGTATGTGTGTAAGTGTTATGGTTGTAGTGTGTGTAGAGTGTCATGGTTGTAAGTGTGTGTAAGTGTCATGGTTGTAGTGTGTGTAGAGTGTCCTGGTTGTAGTGTGTTTTAGAGTGTCATGGTTGTAGTGTTTTGTTAAGTGTCATGGTTGTAGTGTGTGTAGAGTGTCATGGTTGTAATGTGTGTAGAGTGTCATGGTTGTTAGTGTGTAGAAGTGTCATGGTTGTAGTGTGTGTAGAGTGCCATGGTTGTAGTGTCTGTAGAGTGTCATGGTTGTGTGTGTGTAGAGTGTCATGTTGTAGTGTTGTAGAGTGTCATGGTTGTAGTGTGTGTTAAGTGTCATGGTTGTAGTGTGTGTAGAGTTTAATGGTTGTATGTGTGTAGAGTGTCATGGTTATAGAGGATGGTTGTAGAATGTCATGGTTGTAGCGTGTGTAGAGTGTCATGGTTGTAGTGTGTGTAGAGTGTCATGGTTGTAGCGTGTGTAGAGTGTCATGGTTGTTGTAGTGTGTAGATGCCATGGTTGTAAGTGTGTGTGTAGTGTGGTATGTAGGTTTGTGTGTGGAGATGTCATGGTTGTAGTGTGGTGTTGAATGTCATGGTTGTAGTGTGTGTAGTGTCATGGTTGCAGAGTGTGTGGTTGTCATGTGTTGTAGTGTGTCATGGAGTGTCATAGTGTGTATGTTGTAAAGTGTCATGGGTTGTTAGAGTGTCATGGTTGTAGTGTGTTTAGAGTGTCATGGTTTTAGTTGTGTAGAGTTATGGTTGTAGTGTGTGTAGAGTGTCATGGTTGTGTGTGTGAGTGTCATAGTTGTAGTGTGTGTAGAGTGTCATGGTTGTAGTGTGTGTAGAGTGTCATGGTTGTAGTGTCTGTAGAGTGTCATGGTTGTAGCGTGTGTAGAGTGTCATGGTTGTAGTGTCTGTAGAGTGTCATGGTTGTAGTGTGTGTAGTGTATCATGGTTGTAGTGTGTATAGGTGTCATGGTTGGTGTAGTTTTTGTGTGTAGAGTGTCAGGGTTGTAGTGTGTGTAGAGTGTCATGGTTGTAGTGTGTGTAGAGTGTCATGGTTGTAGTGTTGTAGAGTGTCATGGTTGTAGTGTGTGTAGAGTTCATGGTTGTAGTGTGTGTAGTGTCATGGTTGCAGAGTGTTAGGTGTAATGGTTGTGTGGGTGTGTATAGGGTCATGGTTGTAAAGTGTCATGTTGGTGGTGTGTGTAGAATTTGTCATGGTTGTATTTGTGTAGAATGTCATGGTGTAGCGTGGTAAGTGTCATTGGTTGTTGGGTGGTTGAGAGTGTCATGGTTGTATTGTAGCGTTATGGTTGAGATTTCATGGTTGTAGTGTGTGTAGAGTGTCATGGTGTAGTGTGTGTAGAGTGTCATGGTTGTATTTGTGTGGGTGTCAAGTTGTAATGTGTGTAGAGAGTACATGGTTGTATGTGTGTAGAGTGTCATGGTTGTAGTATGTGTAGTGTCATGGTTGTAATGTGTGTAGAGAGTCATGGTTGTAATGTGTGTAGAGTGTCATGGTTGTAGTGTATGTAGAGAGTCATGTTTGTAATGTGTGTAGATTATCATGGTTGAAGTGTGTGTAGATAGTCATGGTTGTCGTGTGAGTAGAGTATCATGGTTGTAGTGTGTGCAGAGGCATGGTTGTAATGTGTGTACAGTGTCATGGTTGTAGTGTATGTAGAGTGTCATGTTTGAAAGTGTGTGTAGATTTGTCATGGTTGTAGTGTGTGTTAAGTGTCATGGTTGTACTGTGTGTAAGTTCATGGTTTTGTCGTGGGTGTCATGTTTAAGTGTGTAGAATGCCATGGATGTAGTGGGTCGAGTGTCATGGTTGTAGTGTGTGTAAAGTGTCATGGTTGTAGTGTGTGTAGAGTGTCATGGTTGCAGTGTGTGTAGAGTGTCATGGTTGTAGTGAATGTAGAGTGTTATGGTTGAAGTGTGTGTAGAGTGTCATTGTTGTAGAGTGTTATGGTTGTAGTGTGTGTAAAGTATTATGGTTGTAGAGTGTCACGGTTGTAATGTGTGTAGAGTGATATGGTTGTAGAGTGTCATGGTTGTAGCGTGTGTAGTGTCAGGATTGTAGAGTGTCATGGTTGTAGTGTGTGTAGAGTTTTATGGTTGTAGCCTGTGTAGAGTGTTATGGTTGCAGTGTATGTATAGTGTCACGGTTGTAGTGAGTTTAGAGTGTCATGGTTGTATTGTGTGTAGAGTGTAATGGTTGTAGTGGTGTTACAGTGTCGTGGCTGTTGTGTGTGTAGAGGGTCATGGTTGTAGTGTGTTTAGAGTGTCATGGTTGTAGTGTGTTTAGAGTGTCACGGTTGTAGTGTGTGCAGAGTGTCATGGTTGTAGTGTGTGTAGAGTGTCATGGTTGTAGTGTGAGGAGAGTGTCATGGTTGTAGTGTGTGTAGAGTGTCATGGTTGTAGTGTGAGTAGAGTGTCATGGTCGTAGTGTGTGTAGAGTGTCATGGTTGTAGTGTGAGTAGAGTGTCATGGTCGTAGTGTGTGTAGAGTGTCATGGTTGTAGTGTGAGTAGAGTGTCATGGTCGTAGTGTGTGTAGAGTGCCATGGTTGTAGTGCGTATAGAGTGTCAAGGTTGTAGAATGTCATGCTCGTAGTGTGTGTAACTGTCATGGTTGTAATGGTTGTAGAGTGTCATGGTTGTAATGTGTGTAGAGAGTCATGGTTGTAATGTGTGTAGAGTGTCATGGTTGTAGAATGTCTTGGTTGTAGTGTGTGTAGAGTGTCATGGTTATAGTGTGCGTAGTCATGGTTGAAGAGTGTCATTATTGTAGTATGTGTAAAGTATCATGGTTGTAGAGTATCATGGTTGTAGAGTGTCATGGTTGTAGAGTATCATGGTTGTAGAGTGTCATGGTTGTAGAGTGTCATGGTTGTAGAGTGTCATGGTTATTGAGAGTCATGGTTGTAGAGTGTCAAGGTTGTAGAGTGTCATGGTAGTAGAGTGTCATGGTTGTAGAGTGTCATGGTTGTAGAGTGACAAGGTTGTAGAGTGTCATGGTTGTAGAGTGTCATGGTTGTAGAGTGTCATGGCTGTAGAGTGTCATGGTTGTAGAGTGTCATGGTTGTAGAGTGTCATGGTTGTAGAGTGTCATGGTTGAAGAGTGTCATGGTTGTAGAGTGTCATGGTTGTAGAGTGTCGTGGTTATAGAGTGTCATGGTTGCAGAGTGTCATGGTTGTAGAGTGTCATGGTTGTAGAGTGTCATGGTTGTAGATTGTCATTTGAGTAGAGAGTCATGTTTGTAGAGTGTCATGGTTGTTGAGTGTCATGGTTGTAGAGTGTCATGGTTGTAGAGTGTCATGGTTGTAGAGAGTCATGGTTGTAGAGTTTCATGGTTGTAGAGTGTAATGGTTGTAGAGTGTCATGGTTGTAGAGTGTCATGGTTGTAGAGTGTCATGCTTGTAGAGTGTCATGATTGTCGTGTAAGCTGGATTACCAAGGCATCGCAGTAGGTACGCAGGAAGCCACATAAGCCAGACCTTCCACCCAGCATACACGTTCTCACCTGCCCTCCAACACAAGACATCACCTGCTCTCCAACACAAGACCTCACCTACCCTCCAACACAAGACCTCATCTGCCCTCCAACACAAGACCTCACCTGCCCTCCAACACAAGACCTCACCTGCCCTCCAACACAAGACCTCACCTGCCCTTCAACACAAGACCTCACTTGCCCTCCAACACAAGACCTCACCTGCCCTCCAACACAAGACCTCACTTGCCCTCCAACACAAGACCTCATCTGCCCTAGAACACAAGACCTCACTTGCCCTCCAACACAAGACCTCACCTGCCCTCCAACACAAGACCTCACTTGCCCTCCAACACAAGACCTCACCAGCCCTCCAACGAAAGACCTCACCTGCCCTCCAACCCAAGAACTCATCTGCCCTAGAACACAAGACCTCACCTGCCCTCCAACACAAGACCTCACCTGCCCTCCAACAAAAGACCTCACTTGCCCTCCAACACAAGAACTCATCTGCATAGAACACAAGACCTCACCTGCCCTCCAACACAAGACCTCACCTGCCCTCCAACGCAAGACCTCACCTGCCCTCCAACACAAGGCCTCACCTGCCCTCCAACACAAGACCTCACCTGCCCTCCAACACAAGATCTCACCTGCCCTCCAACACAAGACCTCACCTGCCCTCCAACACAAGACCTCACCTGCCCTCCAACACAAGGCCGCACCTGCCCTCCAACACAAGGCCTCACCTGCCCTCCCACACAAGACTCACCTGCCCTCCAACACAAGGCCTCACCTGCCCTCCAACACTAGACCTCACCTGCCCTCCAACACAAGGCCTCACCTGCCCTCCCACACAAGACCTCACCTGCCCTCCAACACAAGGCCTCACCTGCCCTCCCACGCAAGGCCTCACCTGCCCTCCAACACAAGACCTCACCTGTCCTCCCACACAAGGCCTCACCTGTCCTCCAACACAAGACCTCACCTGCCCTCAAACACAAGACCTCACCTGCCCTCCAACACAAGACCTCACCTGTCTCCAACACAAGACCTCACCTGCCCTCCAACACAAGACCTCACCTGCTCTCCAACACAAGACTCACCTGCCCTCCAACACAAGACCTCGCCTGCCCTCCAACACAAGACCTCACCTGTCTCCAACACAAGACCTCACCTGCCCTCCAACACAAGACCTCACCTGCTCTCCAACATAAGACCTCACCTGCCCTCCAACTCAAGACCTCACCTGCCCTCCAACACAAGACCTCACCTGCCCTCCAACACAAGACCTCACCTGCCCTTCAACAAAAGACCTCACCTACCTCCAACACAAGACATCACCTGCCCTCCAACACAGGACCTCACCTACCCTCCAACACAAGACCTCATCTGCCCTCCAACACAAGACCTCACCTGCCCTCCAACACAAGACCTCAACTACCCTCCAACACAAGACCTCACCTGCCCTCTAACACAAGACCTCACCTGCCTCCAACACAAGACCTCACCTGTCCTCCAACACAAGACCTCACATGCCCTCCAACACAAGACCTCACCTACCCTGCAACGCAAGACCTCACCTGCCCTCCAACACAAGACGTCACCTGTCCTCCTACACAAGACCTCACCTGCCTCCAACACAAGACCTCACCTACCCTGCAACACAAGACCTCACCTGCCCTCCACACACAAGACCTCACCTGCCCTACAAACACAAGACCTCACCTGCCCTCCAACACAAGACCTCACCTGCCTCCAACACAAAACCTCACCTGCCCTCCAACACAAGACCTCACCTGCCCTCCAACACAAGACCTCACCTGCCCCTCCCACACAAGACTTCATCTACCCTCCAACACAAGACCTCACCTGCCCTCCAACACAAGATCTCACCTACCCTCCAACACAAGATCCTCACCTAGCCTCTCCAACACAAGACCTCACCTACCCTCCAACACTAATGAAAAATCACCTGCATTCCAACACAAGATCTCACCTGTCGTCCAACACAAGACCACCACCATACCCTGCCAACACTAGACCTCAATTGCCCTCCAACACAAGACCTCACCTGCCCTCCAACACAAGACCTCACCTGCCCTCCAACACAAGAAATCACCTGCATTCCAACACAAGATCTCACCTGTCCTCCAACACAAGACCTCACCTTACCCTCCAACACAGACCTCACCTGCCCTCCAAACACAAGACCTCACCTGCCCTCCATCACAAGAAATCACCTGCATTCCAACACAAGATCTCACCTGTCCTCCAACACAAGACCACACCTTCCCTCCAACACTAGACCTCACCTGCCCTCCAACACAAGACCTCTCCTGCCCTCCAATCACAAGACCTCACCTGCCCTCCAACACAAGACCTCACCTACCCTCCAACACAAGACCTCACCTGCCCTCCAACACAAGACCTCACCTGCCCTCCAACACAAGAAATCACCTGCCCTCCAACACAAGAACCTCTCCTGCCCTCCAACACAAGACCTCACCTGCCCTCCAACACAAGACCTCACCTACCTCAACACAAGACCTCACCTGCCCTCCAACACAAGACCTCACCTGCCTCCAACACAAGAATCACCTGCCCTCCATCACAAGACCTCTCCTGCCCTCCATCACAAGACCTCTCCTGCCCTCCATCACAAGACCTCACCTACCCTGCAACACAAGACCTCACCTGCCCTCCAACACAAGACCTCACCTGCCCTCCAACACAGGATCTCATCTTCCCTCCAACACAAGACCTCACTTGCCCTCCAACACAAGACCTCACCTACCCTCCAACACAAGACCTCATCTGCCCTCCAACACAAGACCTCATCTGCCCTCCAACACAAGACAATCACCTGATTCCAATCACAATACTCACCTCCCTCCAACACAAGACCACACCTCCTCCAACACTAGACCTCACCTGCCCTCCAACCAAGACCTCACCTGCCCTCCAACACAAGACCTCACCTGTCCTCCAAACAAGACCTCACCTGCCCTCCAACACAAGACCTCACCTGCCCACCAACACAAGACCTCACCTGCCCTCCAACGCATAGACCTCACCTGCCCTCTAACACAAGACTCACCTTCCTCCAACACAAGACCTCATCCTGCCCTCAAACACAAGACCTCACCTGCCCTCCAACACAAGACCTCACCTGTCCTCCAACACATGACCTCACTGTCCTCCAACACAAGATCTCACCTTCCCTCCAACACAAGACCTCACCTGCCCTCCAACACAAGACCTCACCTGCCCTCCAACACAAGACCTCACCTGTCCTCCAACACAATGACCTCAACTGTCCTCCAACACAAGATCTCACCTTCCCTCCAACACAAGACCTCACCTGCCCTCCAACACAAGACCTCACCTGCCCTCCAACACAAGACCTCACCTGTCCTCCAACACAAGACTCACCTGTCCCTCCAACACTAAGACATCACCTGTCCTCCAACACAAGACCTCACCTGCCTCCAACACAAGACCTCACCTGCCCTCCAACACAAGATCTCACCTGCCTCCAACACAAGACCTCACCTACCCTCCACACTAGACCTCACCTGCCCTCCAACACAAGACCTCACCTGTCCTCCAACACATGACCTCACTGCCCTCAAACACAAGCCTCACCTGTCCTCCAACACAAGACCTCACCTGTCCTCCACACAAGACCTCACCTGCCTCCAACACAAGACCTCACCTTCCTCCAACACAAGACCTCTCCCTGCCCTAAAAACACTCAAAAGACCTCACCTGCCCTCCAACACAAGACCTCACCTGTCCTCCAACACAATGACCTCACCTGTCCTCCAACAACAAGATCTCACCTTCCCTCCAACACAAGACCTCACTGCCCTCCAACACAAGACTCACCTGCCCTCCAACACAAGACCTCACCTGCCCTCCAACACAAGACCTCACCTGCCCTCAAACACAAGACCTCACCTGCCCTCCAACACAAGACCTCACCTGTCTCCAACACAAGACCTCACCTGCCCTCCAACACAAGACCTCACCTGCTCTCCAACACAAGACCTCACCTGCCCTCCAACACAAGACCTCGCCTGCCCTCCAACACAAGACCTCACCTGTCTCCAACACAAGACCTCACCTGCCCTCCAACACAAGACCTCACCTGCTCTCCGACACAAGACCTCACCTGCCCTCCAACTCAAGACCTCACCTGCCCTCCAACACAAGACCTCACCTGCCCTCCAACACAAGACCTCACCTGCCCTTCAACAAAAGACCTCACCTACCCTCCAACACAAGACATCACCTGCCCTCCAACACAGGACCTCACCTACCCTCCAACACAAGACCTCATCTGCCCTCCAAACAAAGACCTCACCTGCCCTCCAACACAAGACCTCAACTACCCTCCAACACAAGACCTCACCTGCCCTCTAACACAAGACCTCACCTGCCCTCCAAACTCAAGACCTCACCTGCCCTCCAACACAAGACCTCACCTACCCTGCAACGCAAGACCTCACCTGCCCTCCAACACAAGACGTCACCTGTCCTCCTACACAAGACCTCACCTGCCCTCCAACACAAGACCTCACCTACCCTGCAACACAAGACCTCACCTGCCCTCCAACACAAGACCTCACCTGCCCTCAAACACAAGACCTCACCTGCCCTTAAACACAAGACCTCACCTGGCCTCCAACACAAAACCTCACCTGCCCTCCAACACAAGACCTCACCTGCCCTCCAACACAAGACCTCACCTGCCCTCCCACACAAGACTTCATCTACCTCCAACACAAGAAATCACCTGCATTCCAACACAAGATCTCACCTCTCCTCCAACACAAGACCACACCTACCCTCCAACACTAGACCTCACCTGCCCTCCAACACAAGACCACACCTACCCTCCAACACTAGACCTCAATTGCCCTCCAACACAAGACCTCAACTGCCCTCCAACACAAGACCACACCTACCCTCCAACACAAGACCTCACCTGTCCTCCAACACAAGAAGTCTCCTGCCCTCCAACACAAGACCTCACCTGTCCTCCAACACAAGACCTCACCTGTCCTCCAACACAAGACCTCACCTGCCCTCCAACACAAGACCTCACCTGCCCACCAACACAAGACCTCACCTGCCCTCCAACGCAAGACCTCACCTGCCCTCTAACACAAGACCTCACCTGTCCTCCAACACAAGACCTCTCCTGCCCTAAAACACAAGACCTCACCTGCCCTCCAACACAAGACCTCACCTGTCCTCCAACACATGACCTCACCTGTCCTCCAACACAAGATCTCACCTTCCCTCCAACACAAGACCTCACCTGCCCTCCAACACAAGACCTCACCTGCCCTCCAACACAAGACCTCACCTGCCCTCCAACACAAGACCTCACCTGTCCTCCAACACAAGACCTCACCTGTCCTCCAAAACAAGACCTCACCTGTCCTCCAACACAAGACCTCTCCTGCCCTCCAAAACAAGACCTCACCTGTCCTCCAACACAAGACCTCACCTGTCCTCCAACACAAGACCTCACCTGCCCTCCAACACAAGACCTCTCCTGCCCTCCAACACAAGATCTCACCTGCCCTCCAACACAAGACCTCACCTGCCCTCCAACACTAGACCTCACCTGTCCTCCAACACAAGACCTCACCTGCCCTCCAACACAAGGCCTCACCTGTCCTCGAACACAAGACCTCACCTGTCCTCCAGCACAAGACCTCACCTGCCCTCCAACACAAGACCTCACCTGCCCTCCAACACAAGACCTCACCAGTCCTCCAACACAAGACCTCACCTGTCCTAAAACACAAGACCTCACCTGCCCTCCAACACAAGATCTCACCTGCCCTCAAACACAAGACCTCACCTGCCCTCCAACACAAGATCTCACCTGCCCTCCAACACAAGACCTCGCCTGCCCTCCAACACAAGACCTCACCTGCATTCCAACACAAGATCTCACCTGTCCTCCAACACAAGACCACACCTACCCTCCAACACTAGACCTCACCTGTCCTCCAACACAAGACCTCACCTGCCCTCCAACACAAGACCTCACCTACACTTCAACACTAGACCTCACCTGCCCTCCAACACAAGACCTCACCTGCTCTCCAACACAAGACCTCACCTACCCTGCAACACAAGACCTCACCTGCCCTCCCACACAAGACCTCACCTGAGCTCCTACACAAGGCCTCACCTGCCCTCCAACACACGACCTCACCTGCCCTCCAACACAAGGCCTCAAATGCCCTCCAACACAAGGCCTCACCTGCCCTCCAACACAAGGCCTCACCTGCCCTCCAACACGAGGCCTCACCTGCCCTCCAACACAAGACCTCACCTGCCTTCCAAAATATGGTCTCGTCTGCCCTCCAACACAAGGCCTCACCTGCCCTCCAACACATGGTCTCACCTGCACTCCAACACATGGTCTCACCTGCCCTGCAACACATGGTCTCACCTTCCCTCCAACACATGATCTCACCTGCCCTCCAACACAAGACCTCACCTGCCTTCCAAAATATGGTCTCGTCTGCCCTCCAACACATGGTCTCACCTTCCCTCCAACACATGGTCTCACCTGCCCTCCAACACATGGTCTCACCTGCCCTCCAACACATGGTCTCACCTTCCCTCCAACACATGATCTCACCTGCCCTCCAACACATGGTCTCACCTGTCCTCCAACACATGGTCTTACCTGCCCTCCAACACATGGTCTCACCTTCTCTCCAACACATGGTCTCACCTGCCCTCCAACACATGGTCTCACCTGCCCTCCAACACATGGTCTCACCTGCCCTCCAACACATGGTCTCACCTTCCCTCCAACACATGTTCTCACCTGCCCTCCAACACATGGTCTCACCTTCCCTCCAACACAAGACCTCACCTACCCTGCAACACAAGACCTCACCTGTCCTCCAACACAAGACCTCACCTGCCCTCCAACGCAAGACCTCATCTGCCTTCCAACACTAGACCTCACCTGCCCTCCAACACAAGACCTCACCTGCTCTCCAACACAAGACCTCACCTACCCTGCAACACAAGACCTCACCTGCCCTCCCACACAAGACCTCACCTGAGCTCCTACACAAGGCCTCACCTGCCCTCCAACACACGACCTCACCTGCCCTCCAACACAAGGCCTCAAATGCCCTCCAACACAAGGCCTCACCTGCCCTCCAACACAAGGCCTCATCTGCCCTCCAACACGAGGCCTCACCTGCCCTCCAACACAAGACCTCACCTGCCCTCCAAAATATGGTGTCGTCTTCCCTCCAACACAAGGCCTCACCTGCCCTCCAACACATGGTCTCACCTTCCCTCCAACACATGGTCTCACCTTCCCTCCAACACATGGTCTCACCTTCCCTCCAACACATGGTCTCACCTTCCCTCCAACACATGGTCTCACCTTCCCTCCAACACATGGTCTCACCTTCCCTCCAACACAACAATAATATTAACCTGGACAGTAAAAAATATCTCGATTCAAAGTGTCAATGATTTTTCACATTTTTTTTTCAAACTTCAAATTATTAAATTTTGGAAAATAGCATAAAAGGCAGTAATTAACGAACATAAACAAGGAAGAGGAGAGGAGGGAGGTAACATAATATATATATATATATATAATATATATATATATATATATATAATATATAATATATATATATATATATATATATATATATATATATATATATATATATATATATATATATATATATATATATATATATATATATATATATATATATATATATATATATATATATATATATATTATATATATATATATATAATATATATATATATATATATATATATATTATATATGAATTTGGTAGGGTGTGCAAAAGAAGAAAATTAAAGGTGAATACAGGAAAGAGTAAGGTTATGAGGATAACAAAAAGATTAGGTGATGAAAGATTGAATATCAGATTGGAGGGAGAGAGTATGGAGGAGGTGAACGTATTCAGATATTTGGGAGTGGACGTGTCAGCGGATGGGTCTATGAAAGATGAGGTGAATCATAGAATTGATGAGGGAAAAAGAGTGAGTGGTGCACTTAGGAGTCTGTGGAGACAAAGAACTTTGTCCTTGGAGGCAAAGAGGGGAATGTATGAGAGTATAGTTTTACCAACGCTCTTATATGGGTGTGAAGCGTGGGTGATGAATGTTGCAGCGAGGAGAAGGCTGGAGGCAGTGGAGATGTCATGTCTGAGGGCAATGTGTGGTGTGAATATAATGCAGAGAATTCGTAGTTTGGAAGTTAGGAGGAGGTGCGGGATTACCAAAACTGTTGTCCAGAGGGCTGAGGAAGGGTTGTTGAGGTGGTTCGGACATGTAGAGAGAATGGAGCGAAAACAGAATGACTTCAAGAGTGTATCAGTCTGTAGTGGAAGGAAGGCGGGGTAGGGGGTCGGCCTAGGAAGGGTTGGAGGGAGGGGGTTAAAGGAGGTTTTGTGTGCGAGGGGCTTGGACTTCCAGCAGGCATGCGTGAGCGTGTTTGATAGGAGTGAATGGAGACAAATGGTTTTTAATACTTGACGTGCTGTTGGAGTGTGAGCAAAGTAACATTTATGAAGGGATTCAGGGAAACCGGCAGGCCGGACTTGAGTCCTGGAGATGGGAAGTACAGTGCCTGCACTCTGAAGGAGGGGTGTTAATGTTGCAGTTTAAAAACTGTAGTGTAAAGCACCCTTCTGGCAAGACAGTGATGGAGTGAATGATGGTGAAAGTTTTTCTTTTTCGGGCCACCCTGCCTTGGTGGGAATCGGCCGGTGTGATAATAAAAAAAAAATAATAAAAAAAAAATATATATATATATATATATATATATATATATATATATATATATATATATATTATATATATATATATATATATATATATTATATATATATATATATTCAAACAATCGCAGACGAGCTATCTCAACTATGCAAGACAAGCCACGGGGGCTGGAAATCTTTAGGTCAAGTACTTTCACACTTCTCAGTGCATCATCAGGAGCTGTGCAATGTTGCAAAGGAGCAACCAAAGCAGGGAGAGAGGTCTATTTTATTCTATTCTATAGATTCTAGGTAAGACCCCATGAAGGGGTGAGTGGGGAAGTGGGGATAGAGGAAGAATAGGTTGGTTAGAGGAAGGGTTATTGTAAGAGGGAAAGAACCAGGGCTAAACGCAGTAGCTGAGCTGAAGGCGATTCAGGAGTTCGTGCGCAACTAAGGGACTGGTAGGGGAAAGGGGGGGCGAGGGGGGGGGCGACAAAGCGTGAATCGCATGGTACAAGGGCTTTATTAAAGGTCCATACCTGTGAGTTACAGGTTAGTGAGTCAAGATTTTAGCAAGGTTATTTGTATATAGGAATTGGGTCAGGAGGTAGTAACGAGTAGAAGAGGTTGTGTGTGTTTGCTGGTCTGCGTAGTTCGTCGTCTAAGTATGAGGTCCAGTAGTCATGTCGGGTCTCTAGTCTGTCTATTTGTTTATCGCTAAGCTGTTTCCAGTACACGTTTAGAGCAGGGATGTTCGCACGGGCGTGGATGGTCTCACTTGTGATGAATTCATCCCATCGGGTGTTGAACACCCAGCGTAAGGCTTTGTTCTGGATGCGTTGTAGTTTACGTCTGTTTGTCACAGCTGCTAGGGAGAGGGCTAGTGGGCAGTAAGTTATTAGTGGACGGATGAGGGCTTTGTATAGATGTAGTTTTGTTTTTGTGGAGGCTTGCCATAGCTTGGACAGCCCCGACAGGGCCTTGGATGCAATGGCTTGCTTCTGGTTGATGTGTTTGTGTATTCGCATGTTGTACTCTAGATTAACTCCTAATACGTTGGTTGTCTGTGAGACAGGGATGTTTTGGTGGGTATCAGCTATCCTGAGTATTACTGGAGAAGGAGGTTCGGGTTTCCTGTAGTGGAAGTAGGTGATTTTGGATTTTGCAGGGATGGTTTTTATTCTCCATTTTTGTTCCCAGTGTGTAATCTGGTCTACTTCGGTTTGTGTTCTGCGGGCAAGAGTGGTTATTTGTCTGTGGGTTGTGAGTTGGGTGATGTCATCTGCATATGCAAGTGTGATTGTGGAGTCAAAGGCAGGCGCTGGGATGTCGTTGGTGTAGAGGATGTAGAGGGTGGGTGAAAGGACTGAACCCTGGGGAACTCCAGCATGTAGTGGGAGTACTGAGAGAAGCATTAATGGAACGTAATCCTCATGGTCCTATCATCTAGGAAGTTACAGAGTAGTTTGCTGATAGTCCGAGGGAGGTCGAAGTTGGAACATAGCTTAAACTTTAAGCCGTTGTGCCACACTGTGTCAAATGCTTTCTCTACATCTTTGGCTACAAGGGCTGTCTTTTTCCTTTGGTGTTGGTTTATGTGGATGTAGTTTAGAATTAAATTCAATGCGTCTTGAGTGGAACGGTTTGATCTGAAGCCAAATTGACCATTGTATAAGAGGGAGTTTGTTTCAAGATGTCTACGTAGTCTTGAGTTCATGATTTTTTCATAGATCTTTCCCAGTACTTCGAGCAAGCTGATGGGGCGGTAGTTTGTTGGGTCAGAGTGGTCTTTATTGGGTTTTGGGATGAGGATAGCAGTAACTGCTTTGAAGAGAGTGGGGAAGTAGCCGGATGCTAGTGATGCATTGAGGAGGTTGGTGAAGGCTGAGATGATAGAGTCAGGGAGGTGTTTTAGGATGATGTGGTTGATGCCAGAGGCTCCTGGGGCTTTTGGAGGGAGGCGCTGAATGAGAGTTTTAATGTCATAGGCTGTGATGGGGGTGTTCAGTTCCTGAGTGGCAGTGAGTGATTCAAGTTGTATGTACCTGTCAGGTACCGTTAGGTGTACGTGGTCAGTGTTCCATTGGTTTATTTGTTGTGTATGTGGCAGAGTGTCTGGTAGTGGAGGGTGTGGGTGGAAAATATTCTCCCATATTTCCTTGAAGATGTTTGTTGCTGTTTGTGGGTCAGTGATGTTTCTGTTGTCGTGGGTGATGTGTTCGAATTTGTTGTTGTTGTTGTTGTTGTTACCTCGGATTTTCTTGATGAAGTTCCAGAAAGTTTTGGGGTCTTTCTTGCGTTGCTCATTTGCCTGGTGTATGAGTCCAGCCCAATGGGTGTTGTGGTCCTGCTCCAGGCTATGAAGTATGTTATTCCTGAGGTATGTGAGGTCCTGTCTTACCTGGTTGAATATGTGTGTGTTGAGGCGGAAGCGGTTATGGTAGCATATGAGGAGTCTTTTGGTTCTGATTGAGGGAGTAAATGAGTATCTGATGGTGTGTGTTTTTGTGGGTACTGCAGTGTTAGTTGCACGTTTAATTGTCTCAAGGACGGTATCGAGTTGTGTGTCAATATCTGTGATTGGTTTGTTGTTGTAGTCGTAGTTCAGGTTAGTGTTGTTGATGGTGTTTTGGAAGGACTCCCAGTTTGCCTTCTTGTATGCTGGTGTTGGTGGTGTAGGAATACAAATTGGGTTAGTCGAGATATGTAGGATGATGGGAATGTGGTCAGATCCAGTGATGGGACCAGGAGCTATGTAGTGTTGGAGGAGAGTGCTGGCTCTGTTTGCGAGTATTATGTCAGGTTTTCCTTGTCCTTGGTGTCCATAGAAGGTGTTGAAGTGTGAACCTAGGTACCGTAGATGTTTGTGGTTTGAGAAGTTATGTAGTTGTGTGCCTGTTTGGTTGGTGGAGTTGTGGTTGAAAGCTGGGTGTTTAGCATTCATGTCTGCCAGCAGGTATGAGGGAGTGTTGGTGTGGTTGAAGACGAGAGATAGGTCGTGTGCATTGAGGGCTGTGTTGGGCCTAGCATATGTGGTGAAGAATATGAGGGGTCCTAGGTGAGTGTGTAGCCTGACAGCTAGGGAGTGTTGGTGTGTGAAATGTAGAGGTAGGAATTCGTGTTTAATGGTGGAGAGAGGTCTCAGAGTAGCGTAGGTGTCACCGGCCACGGTTACCCTTAAACTGGGCTAGTGGTCGGTGCCAACCCCACCCTACCATCATCGCCCTGCTACCCATATAGGGTAGGAGGGTTCCTGAGATGTCAAGTATGAAATTATAAGATATAAAAAGTCAGCCCTAAGCTTTTTCTAATCGTCTATAACAGGTCATGTGGTTTGGGAAAATTAGTTTCTCGTTAGATACTGTGATCTCTGTGACGGACAAAGAGCACATTGTATTCCTTTCTTTCATTATCTGAAAAGGTCACACAGAATAATAACTATCCATGTCTACAGTATTTAACGAGAAACTTATTTTCTCAAACCACATGAACTGTTGTAAACGATTAGAAAAAGCTTAGGGCTGACTTTTTATATCTTATAATTTCATACTTGACAACTCAGAAACCCTCCTACCCTATATGAGTAGCAGGGCGATGATGGTAGGGTGGGGTTGGCACCGACCACTAACCCAGTCTAAGGGTAACCGTTGTTAGGTAAGGCACATATGCAACAGTTAGGTATCTTTATTTCGAAACGTTTCGCGTTTCGAGTACAGAGAAGTTGATAGAAGCAGAAGAGACTTGAAGACAATGTGATCAGTCCATCACCCTTAAAGTTTTGAGGTGGTCAGTCCCTCAGTCTGGAGAAGAGCATTGTTCCGTAGTCTGAAACAATATGGAGTTGAAGTGACAGGATGGAGCCTTATATAGCGCCAGGAGGTGAGACGTAGGTCACTAGTAGAACGCAGATGTTGGGAGGTCAGGTCCCTCTCAAATCCAGCCGTTCTCACTAGTAGAGGTTGTCGAAGTTGATTTCAGGTCTGTACCAAGATACCCTTGTGTTGCAGTGTCTGACAGATTGAACATTAAAATGGTATAAAATACCGACAGGTTGTTAGGTAAGACACATATGCAACAGTTAGGTATCTTTATTTCGAAACGTTTCGTCTACACAGTAGGCTTCTTCAGTCGAGTGCAGAAAAGTTGATAGAAGCAGAAGAGACTTGATACAGACCTGAAATCAACTTCGACAACCTCTACTAGTGAGAACGGCTGGATTTGAGAGGGACCTGACCTCCCAACATCTGCGTTCTACTAGTGACCTACGTCTCACCTCCTGGCGCTATATAAGGCTCCATCCTGTCACTTCAACTCCATATTGTTTCAGACTACGGAACAATGCTCTTCTCCAGACTGAGGGACTGACCACCTCAAAACTTTAAGGGTGATGGACTGATTACATCGTCTTCAAGTCTCTTCTGCTTCTATCAACTTTTCTGTACTCGACTGAAGAAGCCTACTGTGTAGGCGAAACGTTTCGAAATAAAGATACCTAACTGTTGCATATGTGTCTTACCTAACAACCTGTCGGTATTTTATACCATTTTAATGTTCAAGGGTAACCGTGGCCGGTGACACCTACGCTACTCTGAGACCTCTCTCCCTGCTTTGGTTACTCCCTTGCAACACTGCACAGCTCCTGATGACGCACTGAGTAGTGTGAAAGTACTTGAGCTAAAGATTTCCACTCCCCCGTGGCTTGTCCTGCATATATATATATATATATTTATATATATATATATATATATATATATATATATATATATATATATATATATATATATATATATATATATATATATTCTAAAGTAACGTAACCTAACCTTCCCTTCACTAAGTGCGGAGAAAATGATGTTACAAAACACTCAGATTGCTACCTCGAGTACCAGTGGCGTACCTAAGGTATAGCAGGTACTCTGGACGCCACTTGAAAAGAGCTTAGCATAAACCAATTTGCGTCAGTGAAAGCAAAGAAGGTGCAGTTGTATAATATTCATGTTGTGCCATAATTTGTTAATTAAAAGATTAACGAGCTGGACTTGTATTTTTGAGCTTGAGTGTATTATCCATTACTTTTTTCCCCTGTATTCTTGGTCTTACCCCTTGTGGGTCTTTAGCTCTCCTCCAGTGCTCCTTCAGTGCTCCTCCAGTGCTCCTCTCTCATGGCCTTTGACTGACTCCACTACTACTGTGGACCAACATCTTAGATAAGTACACTTGTACTTTCATGCATAAACCATAACAGAAAGAGGTACTTATCTTTTAACAGCACGAATTCCAGCAGCCTCTCCCTGGATTCGCCTGCGTAGTTACTGCAGTTGTGTCCACAGAGGTTGTGGATAGTGTGTAATGTTTGTTAAGTTAGACTCATTATATGCATTCCAGTATATTTCAGTACCTGGAGTATGATGATTACTCACGGTTGTTTTGTTGCTGATATTCTCTTGACGGTCTCTAAGGTGGGAAATATTCATCCTAACATTAGTCTAAGCACTACAGTATCTTATAAGGGCATATAAAATGAGAATATGACCTGCCTGACTCATTGTAGCTAGAGTCCTGTATCGTTGGAACGACCCGACGCCGATATAGATGTCTTGACTGAAGAATACTGAACGTAGCCACTTGGGGTCGTTGCAGTGTTCTTTCACTCGCTTCACACTGGATTTCACTATCATTCAGTACCATCACTTGCTCGTGAGTTTCGTGGAATTATCCACAGTAGGAACAAAAAAAAAACACTGTATACTTCAGCATTCCCTTTGTTTACTGGAGCAACGTACACGGAGACACACTTCCTGATTAGTTCTACAGCGAATTTCCTAACTCGTATTAGGGAACTAGTCTAACTTTCCTAGTTTTCCTGAAATTGTCAGAATGAACAAGAGTCAAGAATGCACTAGTCACTGCTGTCTCTCTGTCCTTTAGCGAGAGAGCAGCGATACCTTCCGTGACACTCATGCCTCGTTCGTTCCTTGATGCAATATGCTCTCTTGGGCTCCGTCAACCCCATCCCATAAAGGAAGTACTGACTTCAGCTTCATACACATTCATTGCTAGCTTTTGCAACACACTTCATCCTAGAATCTCTGTTTCTTAGGGTTCTAGGCGGGTTTATGGGGTTATAATTCTCCTAGTTTGTAGATCAAATGGGGCTCAGGTTTTCACGATTTTTTCCTGCTATGGGGAAACAGCAACCCTCATGCATGTCCACTCTCATGTACAAATGACCAGGAAGTCTGGTAAAAAGAGGAGTGCCTTGTGACGCCTCTCCCGATATATGGTTTTGATAACGGTGTTGTGGGAGGGAGAGAGCAAGACGGTTCACAAGCTGCTCTGAGACAGCTATTACTCCCCCTCCAAGACGGGGGATATCGCCCCTTTATAAACTGGAGGTTTTTCTCCACTACTCTTACTACTTCCTTTCCTGCTATCGTGGGCTCCCACCATCACTTTTGCCTCCTTTTCCTCTTCTCCTTTCTATATTGTCCCATCATCCACTCTCCCTACTTTACGCTACCACTACTACTACTACTTTCACTACCAACTTCACCTCTGCCACTACTACTCCTCCCACCTCTTGTCCCGTCCCTGTCTGCTGGCCTATATATACTCCTTCCTTCTCTCCATTTTGTTAGTATTCAGACTGGTTATAAATGACCATAATTTTTAAAGGGGTGGACCGGTAAGCCAGCGGAAGGCCTCGGTCAGATGACCAAAAGCTCCAAAGGCGGGTCATCATCTGACTAAGACCCGCGTCAGGAAACATTTGTCCTGTTTCCTGACGAACCTTACCTAACCTAACCTAACGACCAACAAAACGCACTTCTCTCAGTATCTCTAACTTGCTGCTTGTGTCAAGCACTTGCCAGGATTCTGTATCGACTCATCCACAGAATACGAAAATGTGTAAGTTCCTTGTTGTATGCGTTCATACATGGAAGGAGAATACATCAATACACAACACAGTGTTGCATCACACTAGCGAATTTAGCGCTTCGTAATAATAATAACAATATTAAAAATAATAATAATAAAAATAATAATATAATGATAATAATAATGATAATAATAATAATGTTGATAAGAAGAAAATAATAACTAATAATAATAATTATTAATAATAAGAATTTCCTAACTATTTGACAGTTTGCTAAGAACATAAGTGAATAATTCCACAATAGACAGCAATAAATAGAAAATAAATAATTGCATGAACAGCAAACATTCTCTATCGTTTTCTTCTATTAAAAATATTACCAGAGAAAATTATTTTAAAGGGAGACTAAAATAAATATCTTCAAGTGGTCCTTTGATAAGATACGATATGGTAAGATAAGACATGTTGAAATTTTTAGCCCTGGAAAGGAAGTATTATACACCCTGGATAACCCTGGGTACGGAGTGTTATCCACCCAGGATAACCCAGGGTGAGGAGGGTTAGCCACCCAGGATAACCCAGGGTAGGGTGGGTTAGCTATTTATTTATTTATTTATTTAGAAATTTAAGCATACATACAGAGGTACAAAAAAAAAATACAGGTAAGAGCAGCATGCCAAAGCCACTTATATGCATAGCATTACGGGCTGGCTTAAAATTAACTTAAGATTAACTAAGCAATGATGAAATCAGTGATAAGACATTATTGTAAACAGATAACAATAAAGTACAAATGAGTATTACAAAGACAGGTCATATGGTTGCTTGCATTGCTGTTCATTCAGTAGAATGGAGTGTTCTGTTAGCTAGTGTATTTAAAAAATAACAAAGTTAGATTGGGTCTTAGGTTTAACATTTATGTGATATAATTGTGAGAAACATTTAAGATATACAATTTATAAGGTTCAGTTATTCAGTATTTATTTGGTTTTGAGTGAGTAAGTGAACTTTGAGAAGAGACTTGAATTTATAAACAGGTAGTGTTTCTTTTATATTTACAGGTAATGAATTCCAGATTTTAGGGCCTTTTATGTGCATTGAGTTTTTGCATAGTGTGAGATGGACACGAGGAACATCAAAGAGTGATCTGTGCCTTGTGTTATGCTCATGTGTTCTGTTGAGGTTGGCAAGGAGATGTTTGAGGGGAGGGTTAATATCAGAGTTAAGTGTTCTATGTATGTAATAGGTGCAATAATAAGTATGGATGTTTTGTATGGTGAGTAGGTTGAGTGTTTTGAATATTGGTGGAGTGTGTTGCCTGTAGTGAGAATTTATTATCATTCTAACTGCAGCCTTTTGTTGGGTAATTAGTGGTCTGAGATGGTTAATTGTTGTTGAGCTCCATGCACAAATTCCATAGGTGAGATAGGGGTAAATAAGAGAGTGATATAGGGCCAGGAGGGCTGACTGTGGAACATAGTACCGTATCTTCGATAGTATACCTACAGTCTTGGAAATTTTCTTAGAAATTTGTTGTACATGTGTATGAAATTTGAGTCTATTATCGAGGTGGATTCCTAAGAATTTTCCCTCTGTTAGCTTTGTGATAGGTGATCCGTTTATCGTTATGTTAAGAGGTACATCTGTAGCTCTGTTACCAAACTGAATGAAGTAGGTTTTGTCAATGTTTAGTGTAAGTTTGTTAGTCCTCATCCAGGTAGATATTTTCTGTAATTCGGTATTTACAGTATTGGCTAGCGTGACTGGGCTCGTGTGAGAGAAGACGTATGTAGTGTCATCTGCAAAAAGTGTGGGTTTGAGTAATTGCGAAGCATTTGGTAGGTCATTTATGTATAGGAGAAAGAGAAGAGTTCCAAGGACACTTCCCTGTGGGACACCAACTGTAATTGGTTGTGCGGAAGAGCTTGCCCCATTTGCGTACACATATTGGCTTCTGTTGCTGAGGTAAGACTTGAGGTAGTTGAGGGAGTGCCCTCTAATACCATAGTGTGACAATTTTACGTGGAGCAAGTCATGGTCAACTGTATCAAAAGCTTTACGTAAGTCAATGAAGATCCCCAGTGGGACTTCTTTTTTCTCTATTGCTGTGTATATATGTTCTAGCATGTGTATAATAGCATCATTAGTATTTTTATTAGGCCTGAATCCAAATTGGCAGGGGTTGAGAATGTTTTGGGAGATGAGGTAGGAGTAGATTCGTTTTGAATTAATTTTTCGAAGATTTTTGAGAGAGGGTGTAAATTGGATATTGGCCTATAGTTATTCAACTCTGTTTGGTCTCCTCCTTTATGGATCGGGGTGACCCTTGCTATTTTGAGAACTGTAGGGAAGGTGGAGGATTCAATGGATTTGTTAAGGAGTGTTGCAATGATTGGTGATAGTACTAGTGACGCTTTTTTGTATATAAAGGGTGGTAAGGTATTTAAATCTCCTGCCTTGTTTTTCAGTGCGTTGATAATAAGGGAGACTTCGTATGGGTTAGTCGGAGCTAGGAACAGTGTGTTCGGGTAGTTGCCAGTGAGGTAGTCATCCAGGCTATCCAGGATAACCCAGCACAAAGAGGGTTAGCCTCCCGGGATAACCCAGTGTAAGGAGTGTTAGCAACCTAGCATAACCCAGGGTAGGGAGTGTTAGCCACCCAGGATAACCCAGTGTAAGGAGTGTTAGCAACCCAGGATAACCCAGGGTAGGGAGTGTTAGCCACCCAGGATAACCCAGCATAGAGAGTGTTAGCCACCCAGGATAACCCACTGTACGGAGTGTTAGCCACCCAGGATAACCCAGCGTAGGGAGTGTTAGCCTCCCAGGATAATCCAGGGCAGGGAGTGTTAACCACCCAGGATAATCCAAGAAATTCAGTGTGTTATCGAGGACTGTCTGTCTTATTTCCATTGTGGTCCCTTAATCTTGTTCCCCAGGATGCCACCCACACCAGTCAGCTAACACCCAGGTACTTACTTACCTGCTAGGTGAACAGTGACAGCAGGAGTAAGGTGACTAACACCCAGGTACCTACTTACTTCCTAGATGAACAGTGACAGCAGGTGTAAGGTGACTAACACCCAACAGATAATTAATATCTGTGTCAGAGATGGTTTACCTGTTGCTGAGAGACAGCTGGGAGACAGCTCCCAGGTCCTTCACACTACTTTTCCGCTCTATTGTTTGGTTAGAGTTTGTAATATACTCCCATATAGCTTTTATTTCCTCAGATTTTTTAATTGGGGAGTAACTGAAATTTGTCCTCATTGATCATCATATTGTTTTCTTCTGCTCATTGGAAGACTTGATTTATATCTGCTTGGAGATCTGTAGTGTCCTCGATGGATGACTCTGTCATGCAAATTCTAGTATCATCAGAAAAGGAAGACACATTGCTTTGGTTTACACCTCTGCCTATGTCAGTTATGAGGATGAGTAACAGAACGGGATCGAGTACTGTTCCTTGTGGAACGCAGCTTTTCACTATAACTTTACTCTGTTTACTATTACTCTTTGTGTTCTATTTGTTAGAAAGTTATAGATCCATCACCCAGTTTTTCCTGTTATTCTTTTATCACACATTTTGTGCGCTATTACGCTATGATGGCACTTGTTGAAGGCTGTCGCTAAGTCTGTGTATACTATATCCGTTTGTCCTCCAGAGCATCCAGGACCATGTCATAGTGGTCTAGTAGTTGTGAGAGGCAGGAGTAACCTGCTCTAAACCCATGCTGCCCTAGGTTGTACAACTGTTGGGAATCGAAGTGGCTGGTGATCATGCTTCTTAGAACCCTTGCAAAGATTTTGTGATGTGGGACGTTAGTGCTGCTGGTCTGTAATTCTTTGCTATTACTTTGCTGCCTTCTTTGTGGAGCGGAGCTAGGGCTGTTTTTTAGTGAGTGTGGGATGACCCCCGTGTCTAGACTGTGGGATGACCCCCGTGTCTAGACTGTGGGATGACCCCCGTGTCTAGACTGTGGGATGACCCCCGTGTCTAGACTGTGGGATGACAGTTGTTGACGAGTCTGGTCCTGGTACAGAGTGCACCATCATGCTGTCAATGACTTTTTCGAAGACCAGTGAAGTTAAGGTGTTGAAATTTGGCATTATATTGACAGGGTTTTGAGGCTGCTTGGAGAATGCTAGGAAAATGCTGCTGGGAGAATGCTAGGATGCTGCTACTGGGAGAATGCTAGGAAGATGCTGCTGGGAGAATGCTAGGAGGATGCTGCTGGGAGAATGCAAGGAGGATGCTGCTGGGAGAATGCTAGGAGAATGCTGCTGGGAGAATGCTAGGAGGATGCTGCTGGGAGAATGCAAGGAGGATGCTGCTGGGAGAATGCTAGGAGAATGCTGCTGGGAGAATGCTAGGAGGATGCTGCTGGGAGAATGCTAGGAGGAGGATGCTGGGAGAGTGCTAGGAGGAGGATGCTGGGAGAATGCTAGGAGGAGGATGCTGGGAGAATGCTAGGAGGATGTTGCTGGGAGAATGCTAGGATGCTGCTGCTGGGAGTATGCTAGGAGGATGCTGCTGGGAGAATGCTAGGAGAATGCTGCTGGGAGAATGCTAGGAGGAGGATGCAGGGAGAATGCTAGGAGGAGGATGCTGGGAGAATGCTAGGAGGATGTTTCTGGGAGAATGCTAGGATGCTGCTGCTGGGAGTATTCTAGGAGGAGGATGCAGGGAGAATGCTAGGAGGATGCTGCTGGGAGAATGCTAGGAGGATGCTGCTGGGAGTATGCTAGGAGGATGCTGCTGGGAGAATGCTAGGAGGATGCTGCTGGGAGAATACTAGGAGGATGCTGCTGAGAGAATGCTAGGAGATTGCTGCTGGGAGAATGCTAGTAAACTGCTCCTTGGAGAATGCTAGGAGGAGGATACTGGAAGAATGCTAGGAGGCTACTGCTGGGAGAATGCTAGGAGAGTGCTGCTGGGAGGAAGAGGGAGGGAGGAGGCTGCTGGGAGGTTGCTGGGAGGAGGCTGCTGGCAGGATGCTGCTGGGAGGATGCCGGGAGGAGGCTGCTGGGAGGCTGCTGGGAGAATGCTAGGATGCTGCTGCTGGGAGGCTGCTGGGAGGACACTGGGAGGAGGCTGCTGAGAGGAGGCTGCTGAGATGATGCTGCTGGGAGTATGCTCCTGGGAGGAGGCTGCTGGGAGGCTGCTGCTGGGAGGCTGCTGCTGGGAGGAGGCTGCTGGGAGAAGGCTGCTGGGAGGAGGCTGCTGGGAGGAGGCTGCTGGGAGGATGCTGCTGGGAGGAGGCTGCTGGGAGGATGCTGCTGGGAGAGGGCTGCTGGGAGTATGCTCCTGGGAGGAGGCTGCTGGGAGGATGCTGCTGGGAGGATGCTGCTGGGAGGAAGCTGCTGGGAGGAGGCTGCTGAGAGAGGGCTGCTGGGAGTATGCTCCTGGGAGGTGGCTGCTGGGAGGATGCTGCTGGGAGGATGCTGCTGGGAAGAGGCTGCTGGGAGGAGGCTGCTGAGAGGATGCTGCTGAGAGGAGGCTGCTGGGAGGATGCTGCTGGGAGAGGGCTGCTGGTAGTATGCTCCTGGGAGGAGGCTGCTGGGAGGATGCTGCTGAGAGGACGCTGCTGGACTGAGGCTGCTAGGAGGAGGATGCTGGGAGAAGGCTCCTGGGAGGAGACTGCTGGGAGTATGCTCCTGGGAGAAGGCTTCTGGGAGGAGGCCGCTGGGAGGACGTTGCTGGGAGGAGGCTGCTGGGAGGCTCCTGGGAGAATGCTAGGATGCTGCTGCTGGGAGAATGCTGGGAGGACACTGGGAGGAGGCTGCTGGGAGGAGGCTGCTGGGATGCTGCTGCTGGGAGAAGGCTGCTGGGAGTATGCTCTTGGGAGGAGGCTGCTGGGAGGATGCTGCTAGGATGCTGCTGCTGGGAGGAGGCTGCTGGGAGGATGCTGCTGGGAGGAGGCTGTTGGGAGGATGTTGCTGGGAGAGGACTGCTGGGAGTATGCTTCTGGGAGGAGGCCGCTGGGAGGATGCTGCTGGAAGGAGCTACTGGGGAGGCTGCTGGAGGATGCTGGGAGGAGGCTGCTGGGAGGAGGCTGCTGGGAGAGCTGCTGGGAGAGGCTGGGAGGAGGCTGCTGGGGACTGCTGGGGGAGGAGGCTGCTGGGAGAGCTGTGGGATGCTAGCTGGGAGAGAGGGCTGCTGGGAGATCTAGCTGGAAGGCTGGGAGAGCTGCTGGAGAGCTGCTGGAGGGACTGTATGCTGGGAGGATGCTCTGGGAGGAGGCTGCTGGGGATGCGTGAAGGCTGCTGGGAGGGGCTGCTGGGAGGAGCTGCTGGAGGAGCTGGATGCTGCTGGGAGAGGGCTGCTGGGAGTATGCTCCTGGGAGGAGGTTGCTGGGAGGATGCTGCTGGAAGGATGCTGCTGGGAGGAGGCTGCTGGGAGGATGCTGCTGGGAGGAGGCTGCTGGGAGGAGGCTGCTGGGAGAGGGCTGCTGGGAGATGCCTGGGGAGGTTGCTGGGAGGATGCTGCTGGGAGGAGGCTGCTGGGAGGAGGCTGCTGGGACGATGCTGCTGGGAGGAGGCTGCTGGAAGGATGCTGCTGGGAGAGGGCTGCTGGGAGTATGCTCCTGGGAGGGGCTTTCTGGGAGGATGCTGCTGGGAAGGATGCTGCTGGGAGGAGGCCCTGGAGGCTGATGGGACGTGCTGCTGGGAGGAGGCTGCTGGGAGGATGCTGCTGGGAGAGGGCTGCTGGGAGTATGCTCCTGGGAGGAGGCTGCTGGAGGATGCTGCTGGGAGGAGCTGCTGGGAGGGCTGTGAGGAGCTCTGGAGAGGCTGCTGGGAGATGCTGCTGGGAGGAGGCTGCTGGAGGAGGCTGCTGGGAGAGGGCTGCTGGGAGTATGCTCTGGGAGGAGGCTGCTGGAGGCTGCTGGGAGGAGGCTGCTGGGAGGAGGCTGCTGGGGAGGCTCTGGGAAGAGGCTGCTGGGAGATGCTGCTGGAGGGGAGGAGCTGGAGGAGGCTGCTGGGAGGGCTGCTGGGAGAGGCTGCTGGGAGGAGGCTGCTGGGAGGATGCTGCTGGGAGGAGGCTGTGGGAGAGGCTGCTGGGAGGAGGCTCTGGGAGAGGCTGCTGGGAGGAGGCTGCTGGGAGGCTTGGAGGCTGCTGGGAGGAGGCTGCTGGGAGGATCTCTGGGAGGAGGCTGCTGGAGAGGCTGCTGGGAGGAGGCTGCTGGGAGAAGGCTGCTGGGAGGAGGCTCTGGAGGAGCTGCTGGGAGGGCTGCTGGAGGAGGCTGCTGGTGAGGAGGCTGGGAGAGGTGCTGGTGGAGCTGTGGAGGAGGCACTGGGAGCGCTACAGCTCTGGGCAAGAGGCATAGCCTAGGGAGACTCATGTAGTCGAGAAGGCTGCTGGAGAGAGTGCTGCTGGGCAACACTGTGAGAGGCAACTGTGAGACTGCTACGCAATCCTTCTAGCGTGAGAACTCTAGGAAGAGGCTCGGGATATGTGCGCTAGCATGAGAACGTGAAGGCTGTGACGTAAAACCCTGTAGCTTCATACTGTATGCTATGGACATCAATTCTATAACACCTGTAGGTATGAACATCGTGAGTAAAGCTGCCTGAGAGTGCTAAGGACGAACCTGTAGCACTCTGTAGGATCTGTGGTAGAAACCTGTACATATAACACTGTAACGACTAGTACACAGCATACTACCTGCTAAACACCGTATCGACACTTAAATGGCTAGTCGTGACCAGAAAACGTGCAACCTTAGGAGCTAAGCGACTCTGCACTCTACAAACATTACACTGTATATCAGTAAAGCACCTGTAACGAATGAAACCTGTGACTCAGTAAAACACACGCGAATAGCTTCAATCATACCTGTACAGCGCCTGTGAATCATGTAACACAGTAAAACTGTAAACCGTGAGACTGTAAACTAACTCTGTAAACTGTAAAACTCTGTGATGAACAGTAAACCTGTAACGACTTTAAGACGCACTATAACACTGTGATCGTAAAACACCTGTTATCATTAAAACACCTGTAACACAGTAAGAATCTAAACACTGCTGTGACACTGCCTCATTCGTAACACTTAATACTGGCAACCTAGTGACGAGCAGAACACCTGTATGACCTGTAAGAACTGTAAGACTGTAAATACCATGTAAACACTGTAACAATCTGTGATATGTAGAACTGTAACGCCCATGAAACACCTGTAACACCAGTAACACAGCACGACAGTAATGAGCAGTGAAACACCTGTAGCGACAATTAAATGGCTGTATTGACCAGCAAATACAAGTAAAACATCTGTAACGATGAGATGAACACCTGTAAAGTCCTGTAAAATATCTGTAACGATTAGTAACGACTTTTAAAATAGATGCAGCAACAGTTAAACACTTGTGGCTATCAGTAAAACACCTGTAATGACACGTTAAACATCTGTGACTACTAGTAAAACACAAGCAAATACTGTCAAACATCTGTGGTGACATGCCAGACACTTGTGATAATCTGTCAGACACCTGTGATGATGACCTGTCAAACACCTGTGATGACCTGTCAAATAACTGTGATGATGACCTGTCAAATACCTGTTATGACCTGTCAAACATCTGTGATAACCTGTCAAACACCTGTTATGACGCCTCAAACGCCTGTAAAGAAGTGTCAAACACCTGTCATGACCTGTCAAGCAGCACGCTAGTAAAATGCTGTGCAGCCCAGTGAGACATACTGGATTGAGACACACTGGAGAGAGAGAGATACTGGAGTGAGACACACTGGAGTGAGACATACTGCAGTGAGACATACTGGAGTGAGACATACTGGAGTGAGACATACTGGAGTGAGACATACTGGAGAGAGAGATACTGGAGTGAGACATACTGGAGAGAGAGATACTGGAGTGAGACATACTGGAGTGAGATACTGGAGTGAGACATACTGGAGTGAGACATACTGTAGAGAGAGATACTGGAGTGAGACATACTGGAGTGAGGCATACTGGAGTGAGACATACTGGAGTGAGACATACTGGAGAGAGAGATACTGGAGTGAGACATACTGGAGTGAGACATATTGGAGTGAGACATACTGGAGAGAGAGATACTGGAGTGAGACATACTGTAGTGAGATACTGGAGTGAGACATACTGGAGTGAGACATACTGGAGAGAGAGATACTGGAGTGAGACATACTGGAGTGAGGCATACTGGAGTGAGACATACTGGAGTGAGACATACTGGAGTGAGACATATTGGAGTGAGACATACTGGAGTGAGACATGCTGGAATGAAAGATACTGGAGTGAGACATACTGGAGTGAGACATACTGGGGTGAGACATACTGGAGTGAGAGATACTGGAGTGAGACATGCTGGAGTGAGACATACTGGAGTGAGACATGCTGGAGTGAGACATACTGGAGTGAGACATACTGGAGTGAGACATACTGGAGTGAGACATACTGGAGTGAGACATACTGGAGTGAGACATACTGGAGTGAGATATACTGGAGTGAGATATACTGGAGTGAGACATGCTGGAGTGAGACATACTGGAGTGAGACATACTGGAGTGAGACATACTGGAGTGAGACATACTGGAGTGAGACGTACTGGAGTGAGACATACTGGAGTGAGACATACTGGAGTGAGACATACTGGAGTGAGACATACTGGAATGAGAGATACTGGAGTGAGACATACTGGAGTGAGACATACTGGAGTGAGACATACTGGAGTGAGACATACTGGAGTGAGACATACTGGAATGAGAGATACTGGAGTGAGACATACTGGAGTGAGACATACTAGAGTGAGACATACTGGAGTGAGACATACTAGAGTGAGACATACTGGAGTGAGACATACTGGAGTGACACATACTGGAGTGAGACATACTGGAGTGAGACATACTGGAATGAGAGATACTGGAGTGAGACATACTGGAGTGAGACATACTGGAGTGAGACATACTGGAATCAGAGATACTGGAGTGAGACATACTGGAGTGAGACATACTGGAGTGAGACATACTGGAGTGAGACATACTGGAGTGAGACATACTGGAGTGAGACATACTGGAATGAGAGATACTGGAGTGAGACATACTGGAGAGAGACATACTGGAATGAGAGATACTGGAGTGAGACATACTGGAGTGAGACATACTGGAGTGAGACATACTGGAGTGAGACATACTGGAATGAGACATACTGGAGTGAGACATACTGGAGTGAGACATACTGGAGTGAAAGATACTGGAGTGAGATATACTGGAGTGAGATATACTGGAGTGAGACATACTGGAATGAGAGATACTGGAGTGAGACATACTGGAGTGAGACATACTGGAGTGAGACATACTGGAGTGAGACATACTGGAATGAGAGATACAGGAGTGAGACATACTTGAGTGAGACATACTGGAGTGAAAGATACTGGAGTGAGACATACTGGAATGAGAGATACTGGAGTGAGACATAATGGAGTGAGAGATACTGGAGTGAGACATACTGGAGTGAGACATACTGGAGTGAGACATACTGGAGTGAGACATACTGGAGTGAGACATACTGGAGTGAGACATACTGGAATAAGAGATAGTGGAGTGAGACATACTGGAGTGAGACGTACTGGAGTGAAAGATACTGGAGAGACATACTGGAATGAGAGATACTGGAGTGAGACATACTGGAGTGAGACATACTGGAATGAGAGATACTGGAGTAAGACATACTGGAGTGAGACATACTGGAATGAGAGATACTGGAGTGAGACATACTGGAGTGAGACACACTGGAGTGAAAGATACTGGAGTGAGATATACTGGAGTGAGACATACTGGAGTGTGACATACTGGAGTGAGACATACTGGAATGAGAGATACAGGAGTGAGACATACTTGAGTGAGACATACTGGAGTGAAAGATACTGGAGTGAGACATACTGGAATGAGAGATACTGGAGTGAGACATAATGGAGTGAGAGATACTGGAGTGAGACATACTGGAGTGAGACATACTGGAGTGAGACATACTGGAATAAGAGATAGTGGAGTGAGACATACTGGAGTGAGACGTACTGGAGTGAAAGATACTGGAGAGACATACTGGAATGAGAGATACTGGAGTGAGACATACTGGAGTGAGACATACTGGAATGAGAGATACTGGAGTGAGACATACTGGAGTGAGACGTACTGGAGTGAAAGATACTGGAGTGAGACATACTGGAATGAGAGATACTGGAGTGAGGCATACTGGAGTGAGAGATACTGGAGTGAGACATACTGGAGTGAGACATACTGGGGTGAAAGATGCTGGAATGATACTGGTGTGGAAGATACCGGAGTGAGACATACTGGAGTGAGACATACTGGAGTGAGAGATACTGTGTTACTAACCCTCCAAGGTTAATAATCTTTGGTTATCCTGGGTTATTAACACTCCTAGGTTAATAATCCTTGGTTATCCTGGGTTACTAACCCTCCCAGGTTAATAATCTTGGGTTATGCTGGGTTACTAGGACTCCCAGTTAATAATTCTGGGTTATCCTGGGTTGCTAACCCTCCCAGGTTAATAATCCTGGGTTATCCTGGGATGGCACTGAGGTATACAAGTGGGAGACAGATATACAGGAGTATATTCTGGGTATATTCAACCAGAGGGAAAAATAATTGAATTAAATTAGAAAAATTCCGATTTATTAATAACAATAATTAATAATAAAATTAATAATAATAATAATAATAATAATAATAATAATAATAATTATTATTATTATTATTATTATTATTATTATTATTATTATTATTATTATATTATTATTATTATTATATTATTATTATTATTATTATTTATTATTATTATTATTATTATTATTATTATTATTATTATTATTATTATTATTATTATTATTATTATTATAACCGTATACACTGAAAGATATGTATATCTTATTGTATATACACTGACACTGTGGTACTGTGTTCTTTATTACCCACACCGTGGTACTGTGTTCTTTATTACCCACACCGTGGTACTGTGTTCTTTATTACCCACACCGTGGTACTGTGTTCTTTATTACCCACACTGTGGTACTGTGTTCTTTATTACCCACACCGTGGTACTGTGGTTTTTATTACCAACACCGTGGTACTGTGTTCTTTATTACCCACACCGTGGTACTGTGTTCTTTATTACCCACACCGTGGTACTGTGTTCTTTATTACCCACACCGTGGTACTGTGTTCTTTATTACCCACACTGTGGTACTGTGTTCTTTATTACCCACACCGTGGTACTGTGGTTTTTATTACCAACACTGTGGTACTGTGTTCTTTATTACCCACACCGTGGTACTGTGTTCTTTATTACCCACACCGTGGTACTGTGTTCTTTATTACCCACACTGTGGTACTGTGTTCTTTATTACCCACACCGTGGTACTGTGGTTTTTATTACCAACACCGTGGTACTGTGTTCTTTATTACCCACACCGTGGTACTGTGTTCTTTATTACCCACACCGTGGTACTGTGGTTTTTATTACCAACACCGTGGTACTGTGTTCTTTATTACCCACACTGTGGTACTGTGTTCTTTATTACCCACACTGTAGTTCTGTGTCTTTATTACCCACACTGTGGTACTGTGGTCTTCATTACCCACACTGTGGTACTGTGGTCTTTATTACCCACACTGTGGTCCTGTGGTTTTTATTACCCACACTGTGGTACTGTGGTCTTCATTACCCACACTGTGGTATGTGGTTTTTATTACCCACATGTGGTACTGTGTTCTTTATTACCCACACCGTGGTACTGTGTTCTTTATCCCACACCGTGGTACTTGTTTTTATTACCCACACGTGTTACATGTTGGTTTTATTACCCACATGTGGTACTGTGTTTTTATTACCCACATGTGGGTATTGTGTTTTATATTACCCACATGTGGTATGTGTTTTTATTACCCACAGTGTGGTACTGTGTTCCTTTATTACCCACATGTGATATTGTTCTTTATTACCCACATGTGGTACTGTGTTCTTCCAAGTTTTGTTATACCCACATGTGGGTATTGTATTTTTATTACCCACATGTGGTATTGTTGTTTTATTACCCACAGTGTGGGTATTGTTCTTTATTACCCACAGTGTGGTATTGTGTCTTTATTACCACAGTGTGGGTATTGTTGGTTTTTATTACCCACAGTGTGGTATTGTTTTTTATTACCCACAGTGTGGTATTGTTGTTTTATTACCCACAGTGTTGGTATTGTTGTTTTTATTACCCACAGTGTGGGTATTGTTGCTTTATTTACCCACAGTGTGGTATTGTTGTTTATTACCCACAGTGTGGGTATTGTTGTTTTATTACCACAGTGTGGTATTGTTGTTTTTATTACCCACAGTGTGGGTATTTGTTGTTTATTACCCACAGTGTGGGTATTGTTGTTTTTATTACCCACAGTGTGGGTATTGTTGTTTTTATTACCCACAGTGTGGGTATTGTTGTTTTTATTACCCACAGTGTGGGTATTGTTGTTTTTATTACCCACAGTGTTGGTATTGTTGTTTTTATTACCCACAGTGTGGGTATTGTTGTTTTTATTACCCACAGTGTTGGTATTGTTGTTTTTATTACCCACAGTGTGGGTATTGTTGTTTTATTACCCACAGTGTTGGGTATTGTTGTTTTTATTACCCACAGTGTTGGTATTGTTGTTTTTATTACCCACAGTGTGGGTATTGTTGGTTTTATTACCCACAGTGTTGGTATTGTTGTTTTTATTACCCACAGTGTGGGTATTGTTGGTTTTATTACCCACAGTGTGGTATTGTTGTTTTTATACCCACAGTGTTGGTATTGTTGTTTTTATTACCCCAGTGTGTGTATTGTTGGTTTTATTACCCACAGTGTTGGTATTGTTGTTTTTATTACCCACAGTGTTGGTATTGTTGTTTTTATTACCCACAGTGTGTGTATTGTTGGTTTTATTACCCACAGTGTGGTATTGTTGTTTTATTACCCACAGTGTGGTATTGTTGGTTTTATTACCCACAGTGTTGGTATTGTTGTTTTTATTACCCACAGTGTGGTATGTTATCCATGTGTATGTTGTTTTATTACCCACAGTGTGGGTATTGTTGGTTTTATTACCCACAGTGTGTGTATTGTTGGTTTTATTACCAACAGTGTTGGTATTGTTGTTTTTATTACCCACAGTGTTGGTATTGTTGTTTTTATTACCCACGTGTGGTATTGTTGGTTTTATTACCCACAGTGTGGGTATTGTTGTTTTTATTACCCACAGTGTTGGTATTGTTGTTTTTATTACCCACAGTGTGTGTATTGTTGGTTTTATTACCCACAGTGTGGGTATTGTTGGTTTTATTACCCACAGTGTGTGTATTGTTGGTTTTATTACCAACAGTGTTGGTATTGTTGTTTTTATTACCCACAGTGTGTGTATTGTTGGTTTTATTACCCACAGTGTGGGTATTGTTGGTTTTATTACCCACAGTGTGTGTATTGTTGGTTTATTACCAACAGTTTGGTATTGTTTTTATTCAATTGTGTATTTTGGGTTTTATTCCCCATTGTGGGTACTTGTTTTTTACCACAGTGTGTGTATGTCTTTGTATTACCCACATGTTGGTATTGGTATTTTACCAATGTGATGTTGTTTTACCAATGTGGGTTGTGTTTATTACATATGTGGTATTTTGGTTTTTACATGTGGTCCTTGTGTTTGTATTTTGTGTCTTGAAATTTTTCAATTGTAGGTACCTATTTACATTTCACCAGTTGTATTCATTGTGGATCCTATGTTAAGTTTTATTTTTGTGATCCTTGTATTTTCATTGTGGTCCTTGTATTTTCATTGTGGTCCTTGTATTTTCATTGTGAGTCCTTGTATTTTCATTGTGGTCCTTGTATTTCATTGTGGTCCTTGTATTTTCATTGTGGTCCTTGTATTTTCATTGTGGTCCTTGTATTTTCATTGTGGTCCTTGTATTTTCATTGTGGTCCTTGTATTTTCATTGTGGTCCTTGTATTTTCATTGTGGTCCTTGTATTTTCAT